>OW284510.1:52667341-53917341 GCA_935413205.1 Polydrusus cervinus
CATGTCTGAAGATAGGTGAGAACACAGAGAAAAAATTGTTAAGCTGAAGGCTAAAACAAAGAAAAGTAGGTTGTATAAAATTTGAATATCACAGGGAGAATATAGGATCGCTTAAAATTTCAAAGCTCAGTCAAGGTTTACAAAGATATCTGATTACATAACCCAAAATAAGTAGGCAGAATGTAGGAGCCCAAAATATTTACCTTGGGAAATGGGAAGGTACAATGAAAATGTTAATAAAATCAAAATAACAGCATGGTGCAATCAATACAAAATGTTCAAACTTATAAGTAACATAGGGGATAAGTATAAAATACTGCGGGTTAAAGTCCAAATTGGTAAGGAGAAAACATATGACACCAAAATAAAACTTATTGAAAAAGCACTGTATAAAATTATCTGAAAATCAAATTCACAATATGAAATAATAGATTGAGTGGAAACCTTCAAAAATTGACTCTTATACTATGGGGACGAAAGAAAAAGCGAAAGCCAGAAAGGTTGAGAGAAGCTTAATTTATTGTAAGAGTTTTATTATTATATTAGTTTCTTCTTTTTCATTCATTCTCCTGAAAATGAATGCTTCTGCATTCGAAACATGTAGAGATAAAAAGTTTCTCTGAACATACGAGATTCTTTAATTTAATATAATAGTGGAGGAAGACTTTGTGTTCTTATTTCTTTTCTTCTGAATTTTCACTCCACTTTAAGTATGGACTATTTCTTCAAGTTAAATAATAGTAGTTTGTACAACAATAGTGGATATGATGTCTATATCTCACAAGGAAGTAAATTGCGCAGGACGCGACGCCGCGCCGTAATAACGACCGCAATATGGTCAATCCACTCGAGTTTTCCAGTATATTTTTTCTACGACTCAACTTCCGAACTTCATACTGAGAATTTAAAAAAATTATTTAAAATAGGCATTAAAACATTTAGTAAAAAATGGAATTTTTTTTTTCTAGAAATTAAAATTCCGTTTGTTTTATCTGGTTTTATGTACTCATCTTCATGTTTCACCATTTAAGGACAATTTACCAGTTATTTTTCTATATCTGTTGCGTATAATAAAAGTCTTAAGATCGATTGGGGTTGCATCCCCGTTTATCAGAAAATATCGCGTTGGACAAATATTTGCATGTAAAAAAACAACCAACGTTAGTAAAAAACGTTCATTTGGTAGGTACATAGTTCATCTTATGCATTATATCTTGTAGTAATTGTCTAGAAATAAGTGGAAAACGGGACATTTTTAAAATAAGAAAGTGCAGCTGTGCGCAAATCTTTAGTTCAGTCAGAAAATAACAATAGTTCGGTAGAAATATATTTTGGTATTAATTTTGTTATGATTGACGACGAGCTTGCATTAGAACTTTTGAGAAAACTACTGAAAATATTTTTTTGGAAATCTGTAGGTTTAAGTTTATCGATATGATATCTTAAACTAAAATATTAACATGTTTCTGTCACTTCCGGTTATATCGGAAATAGCTTCAACTTTCATTGTTTAAATACAATATAGCATTTAGCAATATTTTCAGTAGTTTCCTCAAAAAGTCTAATGTAAGCTCGTCGTGAATCACCCGGTATATACCTTCAATTTTCGCACAATTTCGTGCACTCTTTAGAGAAAAATTGTGTATGCATTAATCTGACAGATTTGCATATTTTCGAAGTATATTATTAAACTCACTTCAGTGTCAGAAAACGACTCGTAAAATTTACAACATGTAAATTTGATTTCTTTGTAATTCTCCACTGTGATTGATCAGTTTCATATCCTAACTAGGACGGATATTAAATCGTATTCGTTCAGTTAACCAGAATACCCACTTTTCCAATCACTTTACTGTAAAGGAAAGAGCAAATTTCCATTAGGGTGTAGAACAAATATGGTATGTAAACATAGAAGATTACTAGACATGTGTATACGACCAATATTTCATGATTCTCCGAAGATGCGCGATTGCGAATATCAAAAAATCTATTTTCCAATATTACGTCTGTCGGATAGCTATCCGACCTACAGAAAGTATTAGTTGCATTCAATTCTTCGATAATTTAGTGAAATATAAATAATTTGCTAAAAGTATTCAAATACAAAATATTCTAATCCGAAAATGATTCAATTCTCTCATCACTAATTTTATCCCCCTAATAGGGTGTTATGTATCTAGAACTGTGTGTCGGACTATTATCTTTGACTGGTCCCGCCCCAATCCTATCCTTCTGCCCATCCCTGATTGGTTCTTCTGCTGTGCACGTTTCTAACCTGTCACCCTTTACACTGATAGACCTCTAGCCTTCCCCTAGCAACTTTTCGTTGGGGAGCATACGCATAAACCCTTCATTCGAAAAATATGACGCAGGACTGGGATCACGACCTTTTTAGAGTCAATAGGGTTTTAGAAGACTTGTTGGTTTCTTCAAAAAAAATAATATAGTCCGTACAGTAATTACTGGCTGGATGCACGTCACAACTCGCAAATACATAATCATAACAGAAACAAAAAATAAGGTAGGTCTGTCATTAATTAAAGGGTCCTGTCAATTGATATAAAATGCAAAACTCGACCAATCGACAGTATTTTTGATCGCTAGTAGCCAAAGCGCCGATACGTCTTCGCTCTATTCTTACCTACATATCACGTTACAATGGGACAGCTCAAACCAACAAAAAATACTCAAATATTTATTTCATAAATTACATATATAGTGTATTTTACAATTTATAAATGGAGTACTCTAAATTTTTAGCAAAATTTGTGTTGTGCTCCGTTATCTTATAATAAAAATACTTTACAATACTTATACTTACAAACTTATTCAGGTTAAGTATAATAAAAAATTAATTACATATCTACAATAAATGCGTAAGATATAATATGTTCATGTATGTTTATTATCGTACCTATATCCAGACCAAGACCTCAGCCGCAACCCAGTGAATATGTTGATATTTTATCATCTCTACTAAACATTTTGATTTTTACAAAAACAATATTTTATTGGTCATTCATTGGTCACTTTTTAGCCTCCTTAATAAAAATATGTTTTTTGCTAAGATTTCGTATCATCACGGGTAATATGTTATAATATTTTGGATCTATAAAAGTAACACATTTTTGGCATCGCGTCTTTCGGTATAAATTTTGTATTATGTGCTGGTTTAAGATGGCCCTAGTTGAGCATTGATGACTGACCTTTTTCTCGACAAAAGAAGTATGGGTAAAAATGATTGACTGTAAGACATAGGGACGTTTAATTATCAATCGGAAATCTCCTATTTTTTTTAGCATTAGTTTGATGACATAATTTTGCGTGACTTGCAGTATTCTTAGAATTGTATTATTTAATCCACCCCAAATTATTAGTCCGTATCTAAATATTGTTTCAATTAATGCTTTGTATGTTGCTATTAATTGTGGCTTGCATAAGATATTTCTTAATTGGTAAAAAATTGGTATTATTGATCTTATTTTAATTCTTATATGTTGTGCATGATATTTCCAATTCAGGTGCCCGTCCACCATTACATCCAAATAATTTATAACCTTTTCTCTTTGATATCCATGTCACACTTACACATTGCATGATTAGACATGCACTGGTTATAGTATAATTTTAGTAACTGAGTATCCCATGCTGTTGCATCAGAAGTTGAGAAAGCAAGAAATTTAGTTTTAGTATAGTTCAAGGTGAGTAGATTTTTGTCCAGGTACATACGTACTCTAAAAAGACCGATCTCAGCCTTTCTTAGAGCTGTTGCCCATTCATCGTCTTCGAAAAGAATCACGGTATCATCTGCATATGAAATAATTTTAGTATTTAATTTCAGACTAAATAAACTGTTGACATATACCAGAAACGGGATTGGCCCCAACACCGTGCCCTGCGGTACTCCCGTTTCTGTTACTAGGGAGTTGCTAATGTATCCCTCGACATTCACATACTGCATTCGCTCTGACAGATAATTTCTTATAATATTTAATGTTACCCCCCTTAATTCCAGTTCCTCAATTCTGTCTATGAGTATTTTATGTGATACAGTATCAAATGCCTTGGCTAAGTCCAAAAATACAGCGACACATTTTTTGTTATGGTTTAAACAATTGTTAATATACTCTATCAATTCGTAGATGGCCAATTCTGTGTTTTTATTTTTCCTAAACCCAAATTGGTTTTGGGATAGAATTTTCTAAAAAACCAACAATTCTTTTTTTTAAACATTTTTCAAAAATTTTGGCGATGTTATTAATTAATGTTATTGGTCGATAGTTACTTACTTCACCAGTATTACCACCCTTAAAAAGTGGAGTAATAACAGATTGTTTATAATGACTTGGTACCACGCCGGTTGAAAAGATTAGATTAATTAGATGTTTTATTGAACTTATTATAAAAATATGTATATTTTTAAGTAGCTCTACACTATAAAAATGATTTTTATAATTATAAATGATTCCTGAGTAAGGTCCTGGATAAACGTCATTTGTCATTTGGCTTATTCTATTTCCTAAAAAATCATCAGTAGTAGCCATTAAAAGAAGTTACAGATCGCATCAGCACCGACAAAGCTTCTTTATGATACAAATTTCAATATGGGCACTGACCGCGTACATCTTATCTTCTACTACTTACTTCCTGTAGTTTTTTACAAAACCATCCATATAATATACCAACCCTACGTGTACTATCGATAAATCGATTTTAAAAAGGCTATAAAGAAAATAAAACATTTCCTTAAAGATTAAAGGCAGATTCTCACGTATTCCGCTAAGGCGAATTCCTAATCTAAATCTGATTTTGTTCTTCAATAATTGACATATCTTCTTTATGTTAGATACAATTTACCCGACAATTGATATAATTTAATCTTGTGTGTTGCGAAATAGCGGTTGGATTGTTGGATAATGTGCAATGGAAACCGATAGATTAGAAAATGTTTTTACTTGCTAATTCAATTATAACAGGAAAATAAGATTTACCTATAAAACTCAATAATGTTTAGTAAATAATTAAGAAACAATTACTCCAGTAAATGGTAAATAAAAATACCATGTGCAAATATGAAAGTGAAACCCCACTAGATGTTTAAGAATACTATGAATTTCTTTACTGCTATTAAATTTTTCATCTTAATAATGTGTATTGATTGTATTTATTTAGAAATTAATATTAACTTAACTATAATGATTAAAACATTATTATTTTTACTCCCACATGAATATTTGCTGTTTCCTTTACACTAAAGTCATTGGATAATAATTGAGCTATTCCGGTTAACTGAACGGATATAATTTCATATCCATCCTAGTTAGAATGAAACTAATTACAGTGGCCAATTACAAATAAACCAAATTTAGACGTTGGAAATTTTACGAGTCGTTTTCTGGCACACAACAAAGTGAGGTTAATCATTACTTCAAAAATATGCAAATCTGTCCGATCATATTTGTTATTTTTTTATTTGAATTAAAACATTTAATTAGAGCCTATGCAAATGCATACACCAATTTTTCCTAAAGAGTGCTCGAAATGGTGCAATAGTTGATGATATAAAACTAAAATATATTTTTACCGAATTATTCTTAAGCTTTTTTCTGACCGAACTAAAAATTTATGCACGCATGCACTTTCTAATTTCAAAAGTCTCCAGTTTTCCACTCATTTCTAGACAATTACTATAAGATTTAATGCATAAAATATATTAAGTATACAAAATTAACGTTTTCAATTGCCTTTTGTTGGTTCCTTGCGATAATGGCCAACGGGGCTTCAACCCCAGTCGATTTTAAAACTTTTAATATACTTAACAGATATATAAAAATAATTGGTAAATCTTCCTTAAACGGTAGAAAACGTTGCGTTTTTTCAAACCCATCATCAACTTTGCTTTTTTAAACAGTCGGGAATTTTATTTTAATATTTTTAAATTCTCCTCGTCCCTTATAATTTAACGACGTATCACACCTAGTATTAATAACCCATCATCAATAAGAATAAGTGCAAATTTATGTCATTTGAAACTATTTTATTTTCAATCTCCATAGCCTAATTTTCATCTGTCTCAACTGTATAGTAGGCAGTGGCGTGCATACAAAATAGGCAAAAAAGCATTGCCTACCCTGGGAAAAATAAAACAGACAGAATTTTTTTTGTATTTTAGTTTTTATCCGTGTAATCCAACTTTGGCAATTTATTTCTACATTATAATAATAAATACAAATATAGGACAAAAAAATTAATCCTATATCATTTCCACGAACGCATTCTTTGCTTATTATATCGTAAACTAGAAGTACTAGAACCCTGTATAAGCAATCCGTAAGAAACTTTTTAAAGCAACGATCTTCCTATACAATGGCATCTTATGTAAAAGCAAAAGCAGTGCTTTTGTACGAGTGGAAGCAAGCGAGAGAGCCTGTAGGCAGTATGATAGAAAGAGATGTAATAAATGAACTCGTCGCATCAACGTTCGACCTTCGCCAAGAAAGCACACGTTTGATAGATGCATTGGTGCCAATACTGCCAAAGTTTTACCGTAGTTTGGAAAATTTCGCTTGCTTAACATAAAATATGAAACACGCCTCTATAAGTTTTATTATTAATTAGTTTAATTTTAGGATATTTTTAAAGGGATAACTGATAATGTATCGTAAAATAGGAACCATTTTTGTGACAATTAAAATAATATTTAATAATCAGTAAGTATCATCATATTTCACATAATAATTGACTTCGTTTGCAACATTGGTTCATGGTTCAATCAAGTGGATGATAGATTTTTAATTTATAGTTAGTGTTTTCGGCCTTTTGCTAGACTTCGCGCCGTCGGGTTTCGGGAAAGAAATAAATATGGTGGCGTTAAATTTTACTATTCCAGCTAGCAGCGCGTCTGTAGACCAATCCTTATCTGGATTAAAAAGAATTCATGCCTATTTACGAAACACAGGGAGAGACACGCTTTATTAACAATATTCTCTCTGGAGAACGACCTTTTGCAAGATTTAAAACGCAAAACCAATTTTTATGACGATGTTTTAAAAGAATTTTTACGTAAACACCGCCGTGTTGAACTAATTTACAAATATTGTCATTTTATTCTTCTTCTGCCACAGTGTTCTTTCTACAAACTCAAAAACAAGACATTTTGTGACAAAATTTGAAATTTAGATGCGTGACTGCTACGGAAGGTAAGTTTTTGTCTTAAAACAAATTTTTGCCTACCCTGGTTAAAACAGCATTGCACGCCACTGATAGTAGGCTGTGTGTGACGGGCACTCGTTTAAATAAGTTATAAAAAAAAATTATGTTTTGAGGAGTTGTGTGATTGTAGTTTTTTTTTAAATAAAAATTAGGAAACATTATTCAAGTGAAGAAAAATTGGATATGATTTGTGGTCGACGTCCAGAGTAAAATAATTTCTAGTTGGCTTTGAAAACAAAAGAAAGTTTATAGATACAAGATGAATTTGCACTTATTTTTATTGATGATGGGTTTTTAAGTTCGAAACGTATTATTAATGGTAGGTGTGATACGTCGTTGAATTATAAAGAAGAGGGGGGGGGGGGATTTAAAAATATTAAAATACAATTTCCCGACTATTTAAGAAAGCAAAGTAGAGGATGGTTTTGAAAAAACAATACGTCGGATTCAAAATCTAATTACAACAACTTGTAGAGGAGAAAAAGTGGTAATGAGAATGTAAACTTTATTTTAACATATCTCTTTAAATAGGGTCAAAAAGAAAAAAAAACGAAATCGCGAAAATTCGGTTTTGCCCAAATATCTTCGGAAGGAGTTTTTTAAATATGTTTGCAATGCAGAATTTAGTAGAGCGTAACTTTTCTAATTTAACCATCTCTGTATCTTCTATGGTTTACGAGATCCCTTATGTGGGACACCCTGTATACGGGCAGGTAAACATCACGAAAAACAGCTATTTTTAATTTCTTTATTATGTCCGAACATATTTTGTCACATTTAATATTAAATTACATATTCGTTTTTATAATCTTGAATCGCCTTTAACATGTCTCGATATCTTAACTACCGAGAGCTATCTCATCTAATTCTATATAAAAAGTGTACCTTACTTTATTTATCGTAGATACACCGCTGAGATAACAAAAATTTGAAGTTGATAGGTCCGTTTAGTCTATTAATGGTCATGAATATTAATGTATACCTACAAAAAAGGTGCTCTTGCTTTACCAAATCCTTACAAATTCCTTTATTTATATGTTAATCAATTAAATTGAACAATATTGGAATCAATAAAGCGCCTGCTTTCCGATAATGAAAGAGATATTTTATACGAATTAAGTATTATTGAATGGGAAAGAGTTTTAAACAATTATTAGCACGAAAAAGCAATAATGAATAATAAATTAGGTGGTGTTTATTCTATTAATCTACACTGGTTCCGTTTGTATTTGGAGAAATGTTAATATTATAAAGATTTATCTCTTTAAAACCCGATTAATACGAACTTGTTATACACATACAACAGCAAGCATGGCAGGCGGATAAAAAATATATTGCATAGTAGGTTATGAAAAACAAATGAGCAATCGGCCTCCTAAAGGTCGGAATATAAAGGCATTAATTTTATGGGATCGGTTTTTAAAATAAATATTTTAATTTAAAACAAACAATAAAACTTTGATTTATTAAACACTAAACAGTTGTATATTATTTTTTTTTTAAATTGGAAGCTCCACTGTGGTAACATAACCCCTAACAAATAGCTATGTAAAAATAATTGCCGCCAGCATGTGAGTCCA
Organism: Polydrusus cervinus; assembly: GCA_935413205.1. Taxonomy (NCBI): domain Eukaryota; kingdom Metazoa; phylum Arthropoda; class Insecta; order Coleoptera; family Curculionidae; genus Polydrusus; species Polydrusus cervinus. The sequence continues at coordinate 52,676,134 of OW284510.1, forward strand.
TAGGGAGAAGGAAGGGGAAGTGGCAAACGGAACAACCCCTTAGCCCGTCCAGGGATATTAAAGATTTCAACACACGCAGCCCTTTTTTACGTGTGACCAGCCCCCACCCTAAAGTCCTATCTACTTTCTTTATATAAATTTATTAATATCGTCTACGCGTTTCGGCTTTTCAATGCCATCATCGGGGCGTAGAAGACGTGAAAATTCCCATGTAAGGACACATAAAGCGTGACGCACACAGTTAAACACACTAGACACGACCTTTAATTATAATATTATGAAATTAAATTAAAATAGTTTGACTAGCATTGTGGTATTGACATACTAACAACAATAAAACGGGGCGCGACTTGTCCATAAGGTTATTCGGTCCATGACCCACCTCTAAATTTGAGCCACCTAATTGTTTAATTTTTCAAAACAAATCAAAATGATTATCCTTAAAAAAATGCAAGTATTCCAAAATGTTTCATACGAAAAGTCCCCAATACAGAGCGAGCTGATCGAAGCACTCCGCTTGGCCGAGCCCTCAGGCCGTATTTGACTTTAGCTCACGGCTGACTTAATGAGTTTATATTGAATTAGATTATTACATAAATGAATTGGAAACTAAGAGCGAAACAGACATACGCGCTCTCGGAAGTTAAAAAGATACGGGAAAGAGAGGAATTCGGACGTCGACTTCTTCACACTTCGTGTTCAGTCGGTTAGTTGTTCGATCATGTTCAATAGGTATAATTTACGAAACAGAGTCGAACAGCTTCGTGAATTATGCATGTTATCGCAATCAAAACTTTGCGTAAAGACATTTTGAAATCCGTTAAAAAAATTATTGACTAGATACAGGATAAACGTGTTTAAACCTTAAATCAGAATAGGAAGTTTTGTTTAGTCCATTTTACAGCTATTGTTAGCAATGAACATCGGTGAAATGTTTTCGAAAATTATTAGAAATTTTATGTACTATTCCAATGACGATAGTGGAAAGTGAGAGGTGCTTTTCAACACTAAAAAGATCTAAGACTGTTTAAAGAAACTCAAAAGGTTCAATTCTTTAGCTATATTAAGCATTGAAAACCCTTTTATTAGAGGTATTAATAATTTTAATAACCTAGTAATAGAACGTTTTTCCAAACAAATGAATAGAAGGATCGATTTGATAAATAAACACACAACTACATAAAGGTAAAAGAGTTATAAATAGTATATTACATAACAAGTGATGAAAGTGATACTTTTCAAACGAGGAGATATTTAGCACGAGGCGTCAGCCGAGTGCGGAAATTCTCCGAGTTTTAGAATAATCACTTTTACACGAGTAATGTACACTATTTTTCCTACGACCACAAAGAATTATTAAAAAAGCCTTTGATTTGTAAAAAAAATACTTCAACTCTAGAGTTGAAAAAAAATATTTCAACTCTAGAGTTGAAATTAGAGCATACCTAGGATTACGTTCCACTTAATATCTGGTTTCATATAGTTTGTCAATAGGCTTTTCCTTTATTTGTAGTTTAACTTTTTTATTTTTTCATATTTTATAAATATCATAGGAAAAACTAATCCTGAATTGACTTCTAGATTAACCAGAATGAAAAATTTTAAATTTCAAGGAAATATACATTAAACCAAAATTTAAAAAATCCACCCAACAAGAAAGATTTCAATTTAAAACAATTCTATAAATTATTTAATGTTTTTATAAAAAAAAATCAAATACTCCTGATGGGATTTGAACCTGTGACCTCCCGTTCTGTAGACCAGAGCTTAAGTGTCTACGCTATGGCTTCCATGGCTACCAATTAACATTTGTTGTTTAAATATATGACATTTTCTTCAGCGCGACTTGTTTTTTCTTTTATTAACATTTTTTATAATTTCACATGGCGTATTTTCACACTCTAATTCTAAATCACTCAAAAAATACATGAAAAATAAGTTAAATCACTTTACAATTACTGATTTCTGAAATTTGTTCTTTTTAGTAAATAGGGGTGGTCTGTCAAATTGACATCATATGTTTAAATTAAATAGTATGCCTTGTATTACCACTCTAGAGTTTAAATATTTTCTTTCAACACGCGTGTGATATTCGGCGCTTTCGAGCCAGGTTAACCGTGGTTTTTTTCTCTTTTTCATAGGTGGTCGTAGGATAAAAGATAATTATAATAAAGTAAAGCTTTTTGATGTAATTTAAAAAAAAAGTCAGCTAAAATGCAATTTTAGTATTTTATGCTTTTGCGGTGTTTATTAATTATTCTTTGACAAAACTATGTAGTTACCTTACACACTAAACAGCAATTTAGGTTACTGCCAGCAAAATTTGCCCCATCTGTAAAAAAAACTCAGGAGCAGCTGCTGCTTTTTGGTCTAATTTTTTATCATTTGCTGTATCATAACTTGTGTCGGGATGCTCTCTTCCCAAAGTGCTAAACTCTACGATTCTCTGACTTAAGAAGCACTGAGGATGACTCAATAGACCGAAAGCGCTCTGCAATTTGTAATAAAAAGTTTGCACTTTATACAAGGTTTTCTTTCCCTCCAATGTAATTTATGTCCCAGTCAAAGTTGTCTGATTAATTATGTTTATAAACTGCAAGTGCAATCTTGCATTAATATAATAATTATGTGTGTTGGCTAACGTTAAAACAAATAGAATTTAGGAAATCGAGCCGTATTCAAGAAACGTTATCGTTGAGTTGTGGCTTTTGCCCGATTTAATTACTGCTTTATCAACCGCAAAAACTAAATATTTTAAACATTTTATGTGCTAACCAGAACCGCAATCAATTAAACCTTAACCTTATCAATTAAATTGTATTGATACGTGAATCATTTCTTCTAAAAAGAATTTGTATTGATTTCAGTTGCCCAAGAGTTTTCTAGTAACATCAATCGACATCTATATGGTTGGGAATAACGGGCTAATGTCTTCCGCACGATTTGCCGAAGCCTTTGATTGATTATTTTTTCAATTAAGATGAAAGTAGACTGGGTATGGCCTAATGCAGTGCTATTAATTAATTTCAATTCAAATTTCGTGTGTAATAGGAATTGAAACACCTGTTATGGAATGGTAATTAATTTTTACAAGTTATTTTGAAATGTTTTTTTTTGTAGTTGCAGTCGTGATTGCTAACATTGAGTACGAATGGCACTAAACAAATTATCTTTTCAACAATGAAACGATATATTTACGATTGTTTTATAATTATTAAATTTTTTATAATAATATTCCCTAAATTTATTCCGTCAAAAAAAAAAATTCCTATTGACCCTAAAATTATAGTGTCAGCGGGAACATTTTTTTATTATTGAATTTAGGAAAATTTCTACTTTATGGATAATTTTTGCTAATGCAAAATACCATTGTTGAAAGTTTTTAAAAAATCGGCTTTACCTCTCAAATTTAACATATTTTTTAAAAAATTGAAAAACTTCTGTTAATTCCTAAAATATTAAAAACTGGCCAACAAAAAGATGAAAAATCGTTATTTAAGGTTTGGTTAGGGCCGGACGGGTGTTCAGTATATTTACTTGCTTTTTCATAATAAGAACACTTTATAGACATACACAGTCCAACAGTTTATAACCAGAAAGTCTACGCACAAAATAATAGCAAAATGATCTCTAAAAATACCAAATACAACAACACTTATTAGTTAACACGTAAATTAATGTAGGCTCTGTGATATTGAAAGAACGCAGAGAAGAGTCGCGGATTGATGAAGTACGGAAAGAGATTTGCGAAGGCAAAAGCTTAAGAAAGTGATAACGGCATCGATGTCAGGTTCTGTAATAATCTCTTGACGGGTTTTAGCTGAAGGGCAACATATGTGTTCAGTCTGTGTCTTTGTCATGAACATGTAAATATACAGAAGAAGAATTTCCTTTCATTTAGTCCGATCCATCCCCAGACGCGTTTCGTCATATCATGGCGCATCAGTAGAGCTAGGAGAAAGGAGAACTCAAAGCTGCTTATGCAGCACTTGGTGGGACACGCCGGTGAGATGTGTCGTTATTATACGTTAAGTTATATATTCATCTCTCATAAAACTAGTCAAGGGAAAAGCAGTTTTCAATATTAAGGAATTTTTAAATCACATGTTGGCCAACGCGTTTGACCAGAGAAACGTCAAAGCATTAAAAACGTACGTCAAATTTACTATACTAATTTATACTACGTCGCACAGAACTGTAAGGTTTTCTACGTTATAGAGTAAATTATTTATGCTAACCGAGCGATACGAGCCTTTTTACTTTACTTTTTGTCTAGAATTTTAAATATGTCTTCAAAATGGAGGATGAAATGAAAAAATCAAAATATCAAAGTAGGCATAGGATTTTAAAATATTGTATTCTTACTCAGTTTTTGTTTCTGGACATCTTTTCTTAGTAATATTCTTTCGTACCTCCTAAAGAAAACGTACTACTTACTGAAAGAATAAGTTTTTACTAAATTACCAAGGCATACTTGATTTTTCTAACTAATATTATGACTTTTTATACATGACATTGGCAGAAATACTTTTCTCACAATCAAAGTAGCTCGATTACCGTATTTTTTAATTTACTAATCAAGCTACTTTTATTGTGAGTTAATAACACCTGCCAATATCACAGTCAAAGTTGCTGGTTAGTTAATAATTGATAAAAAGCTTTATACGGCCCAACATCAATTTTGATCATTTTTTATATTTGCATGTTGTTTATCTCAAACATTAAAATAAAAATGAGAGACATGGACAGTGCGTAAAGAGAGTAACCCAAGTAAAGATTCAGTCGTCATTGTGAACAAATATAATCATACCTATGATATTCTTTCGTAAGCTTAAATATTATAAAATTGGAAGGAAAAGTCAACGGGAGACTTAGCTGGCCATTCAACTGCGCCCCTTCGTCCAATTTATTTACCAGGAAAAGTTTCGTCTAGATATTCCCTCACCACCGGTCCAAAATGTGAATTGTTAAAACCTTATTTATTCAGCTGGTAAATAAAAAATAATGGCACACCAAACATTTTGTTTTTGTGGTCGTTGTGTCTAAACTTGTTCCATCATCTAATGTGGATTTTGGACTGACTAATTCCTACTTTGTACAGTTGTGTAGATTAATAAGTCCGTTTAAACAAAATGTAGAATCAGAAAGAAAAATGTGGTTGACAAAGTTTATATTTTGATTTACTTTATCTATAATATTTTCACAGAACTCAATTCTGCAATCAACATTGTTCTCACTCAATTCTTGTAACAATATAAAATTATATGATTTAAATATTTCCTCTTTGGTAATTTTTTGAACGGAATTATGATTTAAAGCCCTCTGTTCGGTCGAATTTTGTAGATTTTCTACTATATCTAATATGACATTCAAAAAATTTTCTTTATAAGTAATGCTTACCGGTCTTCCACTTTTTGGTCGATCTTTGACACCTCCAGCTTCATGAAAACGCTGCAATGTTTCGGAAACGATTGATTGTCTGGTTGCAATTCATTAAAAATTCACACTTCGGTAAAACTCCGTATTCTATAACCAAATAACCGTACCATATCATCGTTCAAATTTCAATATGCGTGCCATTTTTACGCGAAAATTAAGCTTCAAACGCGAAGCGCGCCGAAAAACAGTGCTTTGGATTTATTGCATGTGATATAAGGTGGATCCACGGACACAAGCGCAGCACGGCGCGTCGAACTCAATGCTCAAGTCACTATCCGCATATTTCGGTGCGCCGCGCTTTGCATAAGTGCGTGACAGGCTTTAATCACTTTAAATGTATATAGTCATTACATTGACAAGTACGTTGTTATAGAGCTAAATTTATTAGCAAATGATATCCAAAACTCGATATCTCGAAAACGGTTAAGTTTGAGTATGTGGTGTGCTTAACAATTTTTTTTTAGAATTTCTCAAATAATTGGAGCCCAGTCGAACTTAAAACTTTTATTATACGCAACAGATATAGAAAAAAAATCTTCCTTAAATGGTGGAACATGAAGATAAGTACATCAAACCAACAAATGAAATTATAAGATTTCTAGAAAAAAATTAACTCCATTTTCGACTAAAGGTTTTGAGGTAATGGTATTTCTACAGTATTGCCACTTCTTGTTCCATGTTAACAGTGTTGCTAGTTTGTAAATTGGCGATTATATTGAAAAAATTTACCACAGCGAACGTTAAAAGTTCATATTAAAGCACAAAAGCCATTTTTAACTTTTTAAAACGAATTCTATGGCTATTTTGTTGTACTTTCGAATTTATAATTCTTTCCCAAGCAGAAATAAACCCCGGACGCTCGACGCCGCCGTGGAGAGCTACCAATAAACGAATCGTTTACCGATAGGTACGTCCATCGGGTTTGTGATGGTACCATGGTTAGCCTGTCATTTAATTTGATGTTAACATTCCTTGCCTCACTTAAAATAAAATGTGAGATCATCCTTGTTTCTGATTCTGGGTGCTCATCAGTGATCTGGCTTGCCAATGTGACACGTTCGATGTCCAGTTATCATATTGATCCTCTAGACTCCTTAGCTCATTGTTGTCGGTGATTTATTCGACACATGAGAGGTAGGCAGCTTGGCTGCTTTTGAGCTCTAGTTAAGGCTGATTAAGCCTTCTCATTCGATCAAATTAAACCTTTTTTCTTCTGTGCATTTCAGCAGAACAATTTAATCTAATTAGATATGGTTGATAAAAATAAATTGTTCGTTTTTATTAATAAATATATCATCGCTTTTTGTCTGTTATTCTGCAAATGACCGAATGTGTGAAATATAGATATATTCAAAGTTTTTTTACTTCTTCGTGAGATATAGACATCATATCCACCCTTGTTGTACAAACTACTAATAACTAATTTTAGAGGTTCCTGTTTAAAAAATATAGAAATAAGGTCCCTAACTTTTTTTTCTTGTTGATCGAAATATTACGTACCGACGTCACAAATGATCGTAGACAAACACATGCTCGTTGATGAGACCACCCGATATGAGACAGACGCTATTGGCATTATTCACCATCGCTAATCAAAAGTGGCCATAAGGCTTAATGCGAAGACATCAAACTGATCTTGAAACATGTTCTAACTGTGATTCAAAGCGCGATATCGATGACTTGCGTATTTGACGGCATTAAAACCTATAGCCGAACAAGTTCATATATAAAACATGGGGAATATCTTGATCAAAACTTTTGCAAATTCCATCAGTACGTAGTAACAGGACTGTAAACTAACAGTATATTATTTGTTGCAAGATATTGTGTGATATGAGCATGCGTATAAAATATCTCAATAATTTTTAGAGGAGAAATATACTTTATTAAGGACATCGGTTGCAGATGTATCGCTGTTGTACTCTTATTTTTATACAAAATACTTTTTATATTATCTCACTAAAGATAATTCCAAAAGTATTTTGGAAAAGCAGGAATATTTCGATGATGTTATTTCAAAAAGTTTTAATTAAATTTTTTTCGAAAATCGATCGGAACTATTGACATTTTCGATAACATATCTGAAAGAAAAAGTCAATATTTCCTTACACTTAGTCGTTGCTAGGCAACCGAAAATAACTGTTAGGAAATATTTATTATTGTACTGTAAGGAAATATTATTTCTGTACGGCTACTTGTAAACTAAAATGTGTTAAGCTTGACAATTCAATATTACTGTGTTTCCATAGTTATAACACAAATATTAATGGCATCCTTTATTTGTGAACAAAGTTAATAATATTTATTTCAAAATTTTAACTAGTTGATTGTAATAAGTTATGTCCTTTTAATAATTTTCGATTTACGGAAAAATAGTATGCATAGGTACCTCGTAAAAAAAGCCACATTGTCAGTCTCGGCTTGCGCCTCGACATACAATCTTTACGATTGTCCGGAAATGTTCAGCTTTTCCCACTAGATATACAATATACTATTACACTTATTACATTATTTGTGCATTACAAAGCCCGATGTTTAGAAAAAACCTAATTATGGAAAATACTGTAAAAAATATAACCTAACATTTTTATTAAAGCAAAATTTCAAAAAAACCAAGTTCTTTCACTTTATTGTTATATTTAGTTGCACATATGCACATGTTTGAAAATATGGATTTTAGTAAATTTATTGTCACCGGTTTAAGAGTGAAATCTAGTGGTGCATAAGCTATTTCATTTTTTGATCACTATTTCTTATCCTTTTCGCTTTATTCAAAAAGGGGCCAAATAGCCGTCCTTGAGTGTCGGTTAAATACAGTTTTGAACTTAAGAAATTTTGATTAATGAATTAATAACAGCAAAAAATAGAATTTTATCCATTTTTCTTTTTCTGCTTTTATTACTTTATAAAATCAAACGTGTTTAACTTTAAATCGTAGGTAATTATGCTTCAGATATGAGCACTTGGCCGATTTTTGGATAAAAGGAAAAAGTTACAAAATATTGATCAAAAAACTAAATGGCGAATGCGTCACTACACCTCATTCTTAAGACCAGCAAATTATCGATCAAATGGCATAGTAAAAAATGTTTGGGGTAATTTACGAAATGCTGGGATTATCAGATAAAACCAAAAAATCTTATTGTGTCGTTTTTATTAGACTAAAGTTTACACATACTACGTGATAAATAATCATTGCAACAAGTTGTAGCTATAACCTTTTAAACATTCAGGTTTATAAGCAAAGCTAAATTTATTTCTATAAATGCGAAAATTTACGAGCTATCGCAGGAACAAAATTATACGCAGCAATATAATTAATTAAATGCAGTTTGTGTTAAACTTTAAGTATGTTTAATTAAAATAAAATAGCAATTGAAAATTGGTCTTAAATAAATAAAAAAATATTGAGAATATTATCAAATTAGTCTTGGTTTTATGGCTTGTTTGTATAATTACTTGCCGCAAATTTAAATGAAATTGACGCGATTATTCAAGAAGCGGATGGAATAATAATTACTAAAATACCCGGATAAATGAAGGTAGTGCATTTTTTATGTGTAACTAAATGGTCGGACTCAAACCGGTTGAGAGGGAATGTATGTAGTATACTTCACGCATTCCATACTAATACATTAAAATAGGCCACAGGAATGTTTTTGTGCTTATAAAAGCCTCCATTCTCGCTATTTGGCAACAAAGGTTGTAACCCCCATTAAATTATCGACATTTTTTTCCCTCTTTTTCGAATTTATAGTTTTGTCTTTTTTTTAACGGCCTAAATAAAGAATTTTCAAAGCCGAGTTGCTTAGTGGCATATTATTTTAAAAAAATTGGCACAAATGTGTTTTTTGTTTAAGATGTAAAAATGTGTTGTTTGTTCGGGTTTGTGAAGTTTGAAAGTTGAATCGTAAAAATAATATACTGTTCAACTCGAGTGGATTGCTCAAATTACGTTCGCTAGTTTGAGCACTCCGTCTACGGCATCGTGCTCAATTTAATTCCTCGTGCGGTATGGACATCATATCCACTCTTGTTGTAAAAACTACTATAACGAGTTATGGTCAAATGTTTATAAAAAGATGCTTATATTTTTGTTACCGGCATCTCACACGTACTTGTACAATCTTTATTGCGCTCCTAATCTTAAAGAATATTTTTTGTTTACTTTTTTTTTTTGTAGTTGTCGACCTGGGTGGAGAGGAGATTTCTGCGACCAATGCGAGCCTTATCCAGGATGCAAACACGGATACTGCAATGGATCTTCATGGCAGTGCATATGCGACACCAATTGGGGCGGCATCTTATGTGATCAAGGTAAAACACCGTTTAGTTTAACTCGTCTGTGATTGCGTCACAAAAATGTCTGCTCTCATGATAATGCTCGGGTTCTCAAGATACCCAAAGTCCAACCTATCAAAAATTCACCATTGATTTTTTTGACGCCGGTACTGGATGAGTTCGTTGCACATACCAGTGGCGTGAATACGATATAGGCAAAAAAGCATTGCCTACCTTGGAAACAATAAAACAAACAGAAACAATTTGTTTTTGTATTTTAATTTTTATCCGTGTAATCCAACTCTGAGAATTTATCTCCATATTACTATAATAAATAATAATATAGAAACGAAAAATTAATCCTATATCTCTTTGCTTATAATTTCTTAAACTAGATCCCTGTATAAGCATTCCTTAAGAAGATGTTAGTCTGACGTTATACGATTTAAGTAAGGCCTTTGACTGCATATCTCACAAGTTATTGGTGGAAAAGCTAAGTAGGTATGGGGTTAGGGATAGTAGTTTACAACTATTGGCATCGTATTTATCCGGTAGACAGCAGAAAGTGGTGATTGAAGGTAGGGAATCGCCTTTATTACAGGTAACTAGTGGGGTTCCACAAGGTTCCATATTAGGTCCTTTGCTCTTTATTATATATATTAACGATTTGTTTATTTTTTTGAAACCATATAATTGTGTATGTTATTGTGATGATACTTCCTACAGCTGTAGTGGTGACGACCATTTAAATTTGGCAGAAGAAAAGGAAAATTTAAACCAAGCTGCAGGCACTTGGTTTTCTCAAAATAACTTAAGACTTAATACAGCTAAAACACAAGAAATTATGTTCTCCACTAGGGCAGAATATAGAAATGATAAAACGGTAAAACTGTTAGGCCTAACTCTGGATGGAGGGTTAAATTGGGGACCTCATATTGATGCAATTTCTGCAAAATTAGCTTCTGCAATTTTTACGCTTAGAAGATTAAGATTAATTTTGGATAAAGCTACCCTTTTAACGGTATATTATTCTCTTTTTAACTCCCATGTATCGTATGGAGTTCATATTTGGGGTAATTCTTCAAAGTCGGTCAAAGTATTTAGGTTACAAAAGAAAGCCTTAAGTTCAAGCGCATTATAGAGAGCACTGTAAACCTCTTTTTAAAGATTTAAAAATACTTACACTACCATGCATGTACATTTTGTATCAACTTTTAGAGATTCATACAAAAAAAAATTAATTGCAGAGTAATTTAAATGTCCATGAATATTGCACAAGATCGGCTGAGCTTATTAGACCCACCAGATTTAGACTTGAACTGTCAAAAAGAAATTCACTTGATAGTGAATTATATAATATTTTGCCTAAGAATATTAAATTATTAAATTTTAAATATTTTAAATTAAAAATAAAGGACTTTTTAGTCAAACAAGCATTTTACAGTGTGAATGAATATAAATCATTTTTAAAATTAAATAAGGACGCTATATTGTAACTGTTTTTATAGGTGAATGTATATATATTGTTTTAAAGTTATGTAATATTCCTAACAGGTATATTTCTTTAAAATTGTTTGTAGTTTATAATTGACTTGCTACAATTGTAATTTAACAAAACGTAGTCAAATAAACAGTTCTTTCTTTCTTTCTTAAGATAGTTTTCAAAGCAAAGATCGCGCTGTACATAAGTGTCTTATGCAAAAGCAAAAGCACTGCTTTTGTACGAGTGGAAGTAAGCGAGAGAGCCGGTAGGCAGTAGGGTAGAAAGAGATGTAACAAATAATCCCGTCGTAACCTTCGACCTTTCTTCATCTATCAGCCCGCGCCGCCTAGAAAGCACGCGTTTGATAAGTGCATTGGTGCCAATTTTCAAGTTTGACCGTAGCTTGGAAAATACTTCTCCTTTTCAATATAAAAGATAAAACACACCTCTATAAGTTTTATTAATAATTAGATTAGTTAGGATATTTTTAAAGGGATAACGGATAAGGTCTCGTAAAATAAGAAGCACTTTTGAATTCAAATAATTTTTGCTAATAGGTTTATAATATTTAATAATCAGTAAGCTTATAATCATATTTCACATAATAATTGACTTTACTATTGGCAACATTGGTTCAATCAAAGGTGAATGATAGATTTTTAATTTATAATTAGTGTTTTCGCCCTTTCGCTAAAATTCGCGCCTTGGGGTTCGGGAAAAAAAGAAATATGGAGGCATAAATTGTTACTATTCCGGCTAGCAGCGCGTCTGCAGAACGATTCTTTTCTGGATTAAAAAGAATGCATATCTATTTACGAGACATACAGGGAAAGACACGCTTATTACCAATAATACCTCTGAAGAGCAACCTTTTGCAGGATTTAAAATGCAAACCCAATTTTTATGGCGATGTTGTAAAATAATTTTTACTTAAATACCATCGTGTTAAATTAATTTACAAATAATATCGTTTTATGCTTCTTCTGCCAGTATTCTTTCCACAAACTTAAAAACAAGACATTTTGTGACAAAATTTTAAATTTAGATGCGTGAATGCTACGGAAGGTAAATTTTTGTCCTCAATGCAATTTCTGCCTACCCTGGTTGAAATAGCATTGCACGCCACTGGCACGTACCATAGTATAAAAATCTAGATTGTTTTTCCTTTCTTCCCTCTCTTGATAAGACTATGCTTTTTCCGGCGCTCTCACTCGAGAAGACTATTTATTGCCCATGGGCGTGCGGTAAATTCGGTCCTATTTAATAATTCTTACCCAACTTTTTAGACGGCCGTTTAAAAAGGAAAGGGTATTAAGTATTTCTCTAGGACACCTAAGGAATCGCCCATTTTAATATAATGCATCATTTCCATAACACCTTATATAATTTTGTATGAATTTATTGAATAAAAACCTTAAACTTTGAAATATGGAAGAACCAAATAAAGCTTAAGAAAAGCATCGATGACTTTGACAACTCAAATCAATAAAATAAGTAGAATAAAAAATTATCAACATTGGATAGTTCATTAAAAGCGAACGGTACAGCTTTTCTTAATTACTTCAGCTGTCTAATACAAAATGGCTCGTAAATCTTAACAGTTTGACAAAAAGTATCGATTTAAAATTCCAGTGTCAGTTACTATAAAACAAGCGTTTGTAATAATCGTAAACGATTTGTTTTATACCTTTTGGTCATTTATTTTTTCCTCCTAGAAAGCGTACCTTTAACTTTTTTGGCCATCCGGTTTAAAGTATCTATCGGCGTTTATGTGAACTAAAGGTAAAATTTGCGTAACTAAAATTTCAATTCCATTTTTTTAAACATCTCCGAGAAAAGATAACATTAAGTATTTTTGGAATTTTTTAACTTCGTAACGCAGGTCCCCAAAGTTTTGGCACAATATATTTTTTTGCAAAAAAATAAACCCAACTTCAAAAAAAAGTATCTGGCTAATCAATAGATTACCTATTGCTTGCGAAAGAGATGATTTAAAAAATGGTAAGTAATAGTATATTACATAACAAGTGATGAAAGTGATACTTTTCAAACGAGGAGATATTTAGCACGAGACGTCAGCCGAGTGCGGAAATTCCTAATTTTAGAAATAATCACTTTCACACGAGTAATGTACACTATTTTTCCTACGACCACAAAGAATTATTAAAAAAGCCTTTGAATTGTGAAAAAATATTTCAACACTAGTGTTGAAAAAAAAATATCAACACTAGTGTTGAAATTAGCATACTTACTACGATTATGTTCCAATTAATATCTGGTTTCATAGTTTGTCAATAGGCTTTTCCTTTATTTGTAGTTTAACTTTTTCATATTTTACATATCGTAGGAAGAACTAATCCTGGATTGACTTCTAGATTAACCAGAATGAAAAATTTTAAATTTAATCAAGGAAAGTTGCATTAAACATAAATTTAAAAAATCCACCCAACAAAGAAGATTTCAATTCTAAATAATTCTATAAATTATTTAATGTTTTTATAAAAAAAAGTCAAATATTCCTGATGGGATTTGAACCTGTGACCTTACGATCTGTAGGCTAGAGCTCTATTTTCTATGCTATGATTACCGATAAAGATTTGTTGTTTAATACACGACACTCTCTTCAACGCGATTTGCGTTTTCTGGTAATAGATTTTCCAGTCTATTAATAACATTTTTTAAAATAGCAGATGGCGTATTTTCACACTCTAATTCCGAATCATTCGACAAATACATGATAAATAAGTTAAACACTTTACAATTACTGCTTTCCAAAATTTGTTCTTTTTAAGGGGTTGTCTGTCGAATTGGCACCATGTTTAAATTAAATAGTTTGCCTTGATATTTCAACACGCGTGTGATATACGGCGCTTTCTAGCCAAATTAACCGTATTTTTTTCTCATTTTCATAGGTGGTCGTAGGAAAAGTCTATTTTTGTAATTATCTTCTAAAAGAAGTCACTGAGATGAATTAAGGCAATATCTATATCGTTTATAAAAATAAAACGATCATTTGAAAGAGAGATAGTGAATTTATGCGCATTCACTTACCGGTGTTAGTGTATTGTGAAAATTATTTCTGCCAATATCATGTATGTTACAGGCAAACTTGCTGGTTAGCTAATTGTGGTTAAAAATCTTTATACAACCCGACATTACATGTTCAAATACTGGTTGTCATGACAGCTGTAAAAAAAATAGTTTTTTATAAGTTACGTTAAAAAAAATAATGTCAACATAATAAAATAAAAAAGAAATATTTTTAATCAAAATCATCTTTAGACTCTGCTTATTCTCCTTCTATAGTGAATTCACTTCACTTTCTATGAAGAACCTAAAAAAGAAACACAAAATATTAAATGAAATGTTGCGACGTTATGCATCCGCTGCAACCATCTTTTCCATTTTTTTTAAGTCAACTCGCTATTTTATCATTTCCATTCATTGTGGGACTTCTTTGTAGCTCTAAAAAAGAAGTCTATTGATCATTGTTAAGCACGAAACATATATTTACATATTGTATGAAAAGTTATTTACCGTAAATAATATCTTTATTATATCGACGCCAAACAGAAAACACAAACGGACCTTAACCTAAAAACTTTGTATCGGCAACAGATGCGGTCATTCACTTGCACACTGGCGGTGTGGAGAACCCCTCTTGCAACTGTGTAAAAAACATAAAAAATACCTTTGAGGTTTCAATAAAGGGCCCTAGGCCATTCATCAAAATAATGGTAAAAAGTGGAGTAGGTCGCAAGGGTAAAGCCACGCAAAAGGTCTTATGGGAAAGCCCGTTATAGTGAAAAAAGGCCGATAAACTTTATATACATTAATACATTTTGTGTGTTTCAATTCCTGAATTTATTTTCAGTAGATATTTTCAACTTTAGATATTGATGGCTTTGATTGGAAATAACTGGGGTTTTTTCTCTGGTGCTCTAAAAAGATTAACTTAAAAGAATGAGTTTTCAGAACAAGCTGGTTTTTTCTCTTAAGATCATAACGTTTCTACCCAAGAACCCTAAATTTATGTAAAATTATTCTAAATAAAATTATCCTCTGCACTGTTTACACTATTTATGGTTGGCAATTTATTACCTCAATATATACTATAAGAATATTACACTATTAGTTATGTAAGAAATTTTCTCAGATTTCATGTAAGTTTGTAGTATTTATATAGTAATAATACTTAAGTTCTTAGTAAATATGTGTTAACTCATTCATGAAAAATATTTTTCAAACCAAAACTTTACTATTAGTAGCATCTCACCACCTGCAGACCGGCTTCAAACTTTGTTATTCCCGTCCTTACAGGGTAGGTGTTCATACCATACCAAACGAAAGTTTTTATACTTAAGCCTATGGGATCAACTTTCTTGGGTTGTATATAGTCCTTATACCAAAAACCCAAAAAAATAGTTCATAGAATATTTTCATTATAAATACTGTAAAAAATAAATTGCTGCAATTTTGCATAACAAATAACGGAAAATTATTTTAGGCTAGTAAATTTTCATTATCGTTTTAAATTAACAATATCCGTAAAGAAATATTACTTACCAATGGAAATATAGCTTATATACAGGGTGTCCCATAACTTATGGGCCGTAGAGTAACTGGAGATGCTAGACATCAAACTAAGCCGAGTATGTCATATAATAATATTATAATTTAATTATGTACTATGTTTTTTTATGCTTTGGGATGTTTAAAGGGAAATATCTCGAAAACCGTTGAAGATATTAAGATTAATCAAGTACAACTTTTTGACTCAGAAAATGCCCTTCTTTAGGAAACTATAATTGAAAAACACACAGGTAAGAAAAAAATCATAGATTTATGAAGCCCAGTGTATGCAACCAGCGCCTTCTAGTTTGAGACTTAAAAATTTCTACAAATTCCTATTTCTTGCTCATAAAAACATAATATTGCCAACTTTCAATTCGATTCATTAAACCGTTTTAAAATTATGGCTTATTTTCGAGAATAAACTTTTACTTTCAACACCCTGTATCTCTAGAACGAGTAACAATCCGAAAAAACTTATATGACATAATCGGCTTAGTTTGATGTCTAGTATCTCCAGTTACTCTACGGCCCATAAGTTATGGGACACCGTGTATTGTAAAAAAAATAATTCCTGATTATATACTGTAGAAAATTCAGTAAATATTATGAAATGTTAACATTATTTTTTACAGCATATAGCCAGTCGCTTGTACTGCGAAGAGATGAGAAGTTCTTTGGAAGAATTAAGGGGCAAAAAAACTAGGCTACCTTGCAGATAATATATCTATGTGCCATAACTGTCATCCGTATACTTGACCTAAACTAACCATTTGTATACGAACAACAAATTTTTACATCTAAATCACAATTGCGCCACAAAAACTTTATAATATGTCATTAAGCAACTCAAGATTGAAAATTCTTCATTTAACCACAAACATTTAAATAGTGCTAAAACAGAAGAGGCGATGCAATTATTATAGTTTCGAATCGGTTCCGATAACGTGGTCTGACAGTGATATAACAAATAAATTATGCCACCCAAAAAAACAGTAAGGTAGATCCTTTTATATTATATTGAGGAGTTCACGGTATTCTTTTGGGCATCCACATACCAAGGAGTCATCCGTTTAAATATTATGCGTCATAGTACCATGTATAGAACACTACATGCACTGCGACAGGGTGAACCTACTGATTATTTTTTAAGAACCTTTTGGTTTAGAGAATATTATTTTGAAAATATTCTGTCCTCACATTTCTGATGAAACATTTATTTAAAAACTGCACCGCTTCCGGCTTTAGTCACATTATAGGCCTGTAATTAAGCTTTATTTTTTAGCCCTCGGATTACACATGTAGATGAGCGCGCCATGGTAAGTGAACACCAACAATAGTGCACTTGATCATGTGTCTAGCATCCCTTCCGATTAAAAATATAATACGCAAAAGTGGTCCAGATATGATACAGCATTGATACGCCACATATTAGAGTGATTAACTAACCCTTTTACACTATTTTTTCGGTCGTGTACTCAAACATGTGCGTCAAAAGAACGTAAAAGGGCGTTTATAGGGATTGTCGTGGCGATGGACATTTTTATTACACAGAAAAAAGTACCATTGTGTATTCGAAGACAGTAGTATATTTGAAAACATTTTATTTGTATCAAATCTATTTATTAAATTAATTTAAAAAATTCAAACAATTTCTAAAGCATTATTTCCAAACATAGAAACCATATTGAAAAAAAACTTTTAATTGATGAAATAAATATAATTTTTTGAATAACAGAATAATTATTTTATTACATTACTGAAGGTTACGTTAAATCAATGGAATAAAAATGTTCAAGTAATAATTGTTTTGTTTTAAAAAATATTATGTTATATTCCGGGTGTCCCATTATGGACGCCCACCGGCCGTATCTCGAAAACTACTGGGCATAGATACTCAGGGAAAAAAAATGTAATTAAAGTGGCTAAAAGAAAATCCTGCAAATAATTTTTTTTGAAAAATTGAAAATTAAATATTGAAAAATTCTCCGAAAATTCCCACATGAACCTTTAGTAACATCATTAGAAAGCTTAGCAAATTCTGCATCATTTTGGTTTAAGCCTCATTGGCGTACCGACCTTGATAAGAGTGGGGGAAGCTATTGAAAGTGTAATCATTTAATTTGCTGTAACTTCTAAACGACTTATCCGATTTTAGTAAACTTAATCTTGTTTGGAAGAGAAAAAAAATAGCTATAGTGTTAAAAATCATTATTAGGAACTATCGTGTACCAATGGATACTTACCTTTTTCTTCCAAATAAGCAAAGTATAGAAGCTCGGGTCTAAAAGTCTAATTGCAACCTGTTCGTCTCACGCTTGGACTCTTAATTTAAATTTATTCTTGGCTCAGTTTACAAAGGTCTTGTAGGAAACGTTTAGTTTTTAAACTTTTCCTTCTAAAATTCCTTATATAGAGATTAAGGTTTCCGACGCATGTCGTTTTAGTTATTTATGTATGATGCAATTTAAAAAAAAAACGAGTAAAAAAATTATATTTTATAGTATCTGTATTTTTCTATTTTATACTTGTCTGTTCCGTTTTTCCTTTTTTAGAGCTATTTTAAATCAACAAAAATATAATCCAATGCAATAAAATATTTTTACAACAACAACAATATTTTAAATCAACAAAAATATAATCCAAAGCAATAAAATATTTTTACAACAACAACAAAAAATAATTAGGTATTTATTTTTAAAGAGAAAAATTAAAGTGAAAATTTTAATTGAAACATTTTTTTTGGAAAAAGTGTGATAATTTATAATAAAAAAAAATAATTCGGGGAGAAACGAGAATGCTTTATTATAAATATACAAAACGCACTTAAAAACGAGTATTTCAAAACCTAAGCATTTGCACCAAAAACTGCTCTTAGATCAACGTTCCTAAAATACATGATTTCTGAAAATCAATTTTCCCGTGGTTTCTTTATTTTTATTGAAAAAACACCGAGCCCGAAAAACGCTGGTTAGAGTCATACATATACGTCTTATGTTAAAATTTTGGATTGACACCGATATTCATATTTTTCACAAATATAAAAAATGTTTTTTTTAATAAAGAACCAGCTAGGAATATCACGGAGAGGGGGAGAGGTAATAATTTAATTTTCGAAATTTGATAAAAGTTAGGTGAATTTTAAACGAACTTTGGGCGTGGCCCCGAAAATTTTTCGCTTGCGGCGCATTTCCGCCTTCCTCACTGGGTACAATATCATGAAATACATGTAGTTCCGACTGTCTCATTCTCCGAAAAAAATGTCCTACTTACGCCTCCTAAGCCTCTCCCCCCGAGCATATTTTCTGGCTAGCTACGCCACTGATTGAACCTATTTAGGGGCGGTTCTAGACCCAAAATATTGGGGGGGCACTACATTGGCGTAGCCAGAAAATATGTTGGGGGGGGGGGGTAAGTAGGACATTTTTTTTTCTGAAGAGAGGGATAGTCGGGACTATATGTATTCCATGGTATTGTACCCAGCGAAGAAGGCGAAAAACCGCCGCGGGCGAAAAATTTTCGGTTCCACGCCCAAAGTTCGTTTAAAACTACTATTAAATTTCGAAAATTAAATTATTACCTCTCCCCCTTTGCATGGTTGGATAAAATTTTTTTTTAATGTTTTTTTTGATATTCCTAGCTGGCTTTTTATTAAAAAAAAAACATTTTTTATAATAATTGTAAAAAATATGAATATTGGTGTCAATCCAAAATTTTAACATAAGACGTATGTATGACTCTAACCAGCGTTTTCCGGGCTCGGTTTTTCATGATTAAAAAAAAAGTAAATATCGCTCACCACGCCAAAATTGATGATTTTTTCTAGATCTAAGAGCAGTTTTTGGTGCAAATGCTTAGATTTTAAAATACTCCTTCTTAAGTGCCGTATATTTATATTCCTAATAAAGCATTCTCATTTCATCCCGCACTATTTTTTTTATTATAAATTATCACACTTCTTCCATAAAAAATGTTTCAATTGAAATGTTTACCTTAATTTTTCTCTTAAGAAATAAATACCTAATTGTTTTTTTTTGTAAATTTTTTTTATTGCATTGGGTTATATTTTTGTTGATTTAAAATAGTTCTAAAAAAGTGAAAATGGAACAGACAAGTATATAATAGAAAAATTCTATAAAATATTATTCTTTTTACACGTTTTCCTTTAAAATTGCATCAAAAATCAATAACTAAAACGATATGCGTTTAAAACCTTAATCTCTATATAAAACAGGACTTTTGGAAGGAAAAGTTTAAAAGCTAAACGTTTCCTACAAGACCTTTGTAATCTAAGCCAAGAATACATTATTTAAAGATTTAAATTAAGAGTCCATGCGTGACATGAAAATGCAGCCCGGCAGCCCCCCGCCCCCTATATACGCCAGTGGGCGCAGCCTTCGCAAGCAAATAACGCCACAGCCCAAAATTTTTTAGGATCATGCTCAAATTGTATCAAATAATGTAAATAATAAAGCGCCCGGAATATTTTTTTATCAGTGGCATGAATTTTATAGTTTTTTTCAGAAATGTTGGGGGGTCCTGGGCCCCCGTAGAACCGCCCCTGAACCTGTTAACTCTTTGCGTTGCCCTTGTATCTGCAGAAGTCCATCGTCTCACGCACTTCTTTTGTATTTCTTGTACATGAAAATTGTTTTTATGCGACTTAACTCATCAGGTTTATTATTTGGTTTCAATGCCTTAACAAATTGATCAGTGTCGGATTACTTTTTGTCATAAAGTCGACTTCACTTTTATATAAAATATTTTGCTTTTTTGTAGACCGACTATAATCCGGCCATTTTCACACCAATTTCGTCTTTAATAGTTTTTGTATGATGTGCAGCTTCGACGGCTTAAACGCCAGATTGATTGAAAGTAACGTAATTTAACAAGTAATTTAATGCCTATCGTGTACATATTTTTGATTTATTTTCGAGACTATATGCATTTGTTATGTCGGGTAATTTTATCCCTATTAACTTGACACCATTATCGTTTTTTTTTTAATGGTTTATCAAATTAAGTAAGCGACAGATGTAGCTTTCTTTGTTACTGTATAAATGAAAATTGAATTACTTATCTACTTGGTAGACCGCAGATAGTAATTAAATTATGTCATGTTCAGTTTCAATTAGTTATGATATTGTCACGTATGGGAAAATCAAAGGCGACAAGTCTCCATAAAACCCAGGAGGTCTACACTTTATTTTTACACAATTGAAAAAAGGCTTTTTGTTATAACAAATTATAATTCTTACACTATCATCTTTAGCTAAGGGCAGGCTCTCTAGGGGAAAAGGGCTGTTGATTTGACCGGTACTTGGTGCCGCTACTGACCGGTATCGACCGACTGGTCTGGACCGAATGATCTCGACTCAATCGTATGTACCGAATGGTATCGACCCAATCGTATGTATCGAATGGTATCGACCCAATCGTATGTACCGAATGGTATCGAACGACTGGTCTGGACCACATATATACATATACATACACTATATTGCCAATACAAGCAGCCGCACGAAGCAAGAATACACCCATCGTGCGATTCAAAATATCCTGAGTTGGGGGCCGTGGCGCTTGCGCAGTAAGGAAAAAATTAGGCAACCCACACGATATCTAATAGAACCCAAGGTCTCTTGAACAGAACCGGCTCGCTGTTATATTCTTATTAGTCGCCATCTTTTGTTTCGTTCATTCGTGTGTTATTATAATTTCCAAGTTTTGGGTGTTAATATTTATAAAACTTTACTTTAGAATTTTTTTTTTGTTAGTTTGTAAGTTATAGTCGTTTCCATCTTTTTTTACGTTCGTTCGGATGTTCCGTGTGTGATTGTGGATATTATTTTCAAGTTTTGGGTGCGAATTTAGGTACAAAACGTTACCAGACATTTTGTTATTGTTAGCGACTTGTGTCTTAAGATGGGTAGAAAAAAGTGCATGATCCTTTTTTGCACGAATCGCGGTTCAATACCAGGAATAAGGTATTTCTGGTATGTAAAATATTGGTTACTTAGTTTTATTTGACCATAAACTGTACACACCCAAACTAACGGGTGAATTTAAATAAAAGCTTGTAAAAATATTTTGAAAGTCGGCCCTGTCAAATGTTTACATCAAGAAGCAAATTTACGATCTGCGCAAACTCAACGGCCCCTGATCATCTGCTTACAGTGGTGGCATCATTGAATTATGGTATTAGCAATATAGTATATGTATATATGTGGTCTGGATCGAATGGTCTAGACTTCTAGACTAGTGGTATCTTCTGCTTTTTTTTTTTTTTTTTTTTTTTTTTCGAGGAGAGATCTTCCAAAGAGACCTTGTGGGGACAAGGTACTGTCGGATTCAACCCTGAAGGGATTGCCTACCGACTAAAACTCCCCGCGTTCTTTCAGTTTCCGGGCCCGAAATGGCCTATAAAAACCTCCAGACGTCTTACTGATCTTTCCACATCTCCATGCCGAGGCATGTTTTTGTTTTGGATTTACCTGCATACGTTGACCGCATATGCAGGAATTTATCATCTCTAAATAATAAATAAAAAAAATAAATAAAATATCTTCTGCATAGTACCGGCCTGCTATTTATATTACTTAACTGGGTTAGTTTATTAATTTGTTACAAAATGCAAGCATTTTGGTAGTTTATGTTTTGATAATAAATAATTGTGTCAGTAGGTATATTTAATATTAACTCTTTAAATAATAAAAATGGAATTTTTAGAAAAATATGATAGTGATATATGTCTATAATATGACAATATTCCATATCAAGTTGACCTAGACATTTTTGTTTGAAAATAGTTTAAAACCACAACAAAAAAGGTAAAGGAATGCAGATCCTACACGATCATTGTTTTTAGAATTCCGGTACAACGTTTCGTTTTTGTGAAACTGTTATCAACTTTAATAACCTGCATTTTATTTTATTTTTTGAAATCTCTTTAAGCCCTAATTTAAACCATATATCACACTTAATAGTTTTTAGGCGTTTTTATGTTATCTTTACACCATCAGGAATTTGATAATTACTTTTAAATAAATACGGCCCTGGCATTTATTTAGGGTATATTTGCATACAGCTGGATATGAGTAATATATTATATAGAAAACAATTAATAGAGAAGAGACCTGTAACAAAAACAAAAAGTACAAAAACTTCTTTATATTAAAGATTCATGCTCACAGTGGTTAATAATTAATATGATAAGAATAAAAGTCGGTCTAAACCACAATATCTAGATGTGAGATATTGTGGTTTAGACCGACTTTTATTCCTATCATATTCTTTATATTAGGTTTTCAAACAAGTGTCCTTCTTCTCGAATGCATTTTTGAGTAAGCCTCCGCAATTTAAATATCGCCGTTGAACATAACCACAACTCAAAATCACTACATCTGTTGATATAATTAAGCTAAACATTTATGTATAAAGTTTCCGTCATAGCCACCTGTGGTTTGTTTAACTTTATTTCATGCTTTGTTATAATTTATATCAAATCTTAAATTTTAGTGTTTTGTAAGTTGTGTGGTTGGATTTAACTTTTCATTTATTCCTTTTTTTATTAAAAAATTTTGTTTGTTTTCGAATTAATTGCTTTAGATAAATTATTATAGAAAACTGCAATTAAATATGTGATTTTTGGTTAATAGTTCGATAGCCCCTTAATCTACGCATTGGTAATCTAAGTAACAAAATGTTCTCGAAACACATAAATAGATAGCTAATATATTTATTATTTGGTAAAAATTGTTAAGACACCGGAACCGTATTTATTTAAAAGTAATTATCAAATTCCTGTTGATATAAGCATGACATCAAAACGTCTAAAAATTATTATGTGTGATACATGGTTGAATTTAGGGCTCAGTGGCGGCTCGCGGTCTTAAAAATTGATGAAGAGCTAGGTATAGTACGGGTACTTAAACAAACATTGACTAATAACCCTTGTAACAAAACGTGTCTCTGATCCTCATCTGTCCAACGACTGAATGGAGTTTCCAACAAATTACAAACTATGTCATTAATTGGATTCATTTTTAAAACACACAACTAAGTAGGTATGTACGTACACTACTGAATTAACTGAAAAATAAAAACACAACTCTTTAATCGCACAGCAAATCACGTAAAAACGATATCTATAACCGTAAGTTTCGCGAAGCCCCAAAATAAATACCTTAAGGTTAGGCGAGCCAATGCTAAAACAATGGTGCATACGACTGATCTGTTTTTAAATTGCCCTTCATCATAATGCAAATTGTTACATGATCATAGCGACGGTGAATATCAAAACCATGTTCGGCGTTGGGTCTTCACTTGCTTTGAGGACACGGTCGCTGGGGCGCGCCAAAATGCACGAGTGTTTATAATTATTGTCCATCGGAGTTAACCGTGGCCCTATTATGGATAGCTACATTCGGATTAAATTAATATTATTAATTCGAACATAATTATTTTTTAAGGGCTAAAATTGTAGCTCTATTGGTATATTTAATATTGTCGACAAACATTGCTCCTGGTTTTAGTTTTTTTTTGTGAAGGGCCCTTGCACCTACTTCACCTGACGAGCCGCCACTGTTAGGACTTCAAGGGGTCTCAACAAATAAAAATGCAGGTCCGTATTTAAAAAAATAAAGTTGATAACAGTTCCTGAAAAACGAAACATTGTACTGGAATTCTAAAAACACGGTAGTATAAAGCTAAAAAAGTTGCTTTAACAATGTTGTATTTGTTTTTCTGTAGCGGTTAAAATAAGGCAGATGAATTAA
This sequence comes from Polydrusus cervinus, assembly GCA_935413205.1. Taxonomy (NCBI): domain Eukaryota; kingdom Metazoa; phylum Arthropoda; class Insecta; order Coleoptera; family Curculionidae; genus Polydrusus; species Polydrusus cervinus. The sequence goes on from OW284510.1 coordinate 52,700,683, forward strand.
AAAAACAAAAACTCAAAATTTAAGTTTTTTTTAGAATATTTCAAAAAGTTAAAAATAAAGCTCAATTACAATATTAGTGAGCACTAAATTCCGCAACTTTGCCCTCATTTGACCGATGCTGTATCTCTTATAGTTTTCGAAATACCCATGATGAGCTTCGAAGTTATTAATTAAAACCACCTTATTGACGAAACATTTGATTAAATTGGGCGCGTGCCACCCATAACTACAAAAAGAGAGAAAAAATACATGCACCTGGCACGTTCTTTAATTCGATTACATCCCTAGCGTGTAACCACTCTATTATAATAAAATATTGGTAGGGTATCTTTTCCTTCCCATGAATTATTACTTTAAGAGGGTCCAAGGGTCATTTACCTTCAACTCAGGTAGTTCTAAGGGTTGCTTCCAATGATTTATACAAACTTGAGGAAGAGAAAGTCATTCTTGCTAATTGGGAGGATTAACTTTGTGGTCAAGGTGTCAAAAAGGGTATTATTATGATTATTTAATCTGAAACGGAGGCAAATCGCCTTATTTACGGTCATTACCGCATGTTAGTTATTTGGATCTTTGATTTTGATTCATCATATTTTTAAATGAATGAGTTTGTGAATTTTGGGTAGGAAAATGGCCAGACATATTTTAGCTGTACCGAGTGGCCAAATAGGAATGGACGCCTGCCATATCTCATGAACCATTTATCACAACGTTTTGAAAATAAAAAATTCATTACAAAATCGACCAAGAGAATTAGAAATTAGTTTAAAGTTCCTAAATTTACCGCTAGAGGGCGTTTAACATAGGACTAACAAGATTATAGGATTTTAATCGATAATATGGCAAAAAATTAAGTATTTTATTCTTTGGAATATATGAATATATATGGTAATTGCTTTAATACATTTTGATCTCACTCACAAAATAAATTGAGAGGAGAAGGGGAACCCCTTTTGAAAGAAATACTCATAACTCTGGATTGCCTTAACCAAATTTAACAAACTTGGTCTCATTTGAAAAAGCTTATCCTATATTATCTAACATTTAAAATTAAGTAGGTATAACTATAATTTGGTTTATCCATCGCCGCTAGAGGGTGGTATTTACGAACCACCAAATTTTTCAATTTTTCTTAAAAATGTTAAATAAAACCATTTATAAATTAAATAAAAAATAAATTGAAAACTAAAAAAACTGGTGGAACCGCATATCGATAACTAAATTTAAGCCGAAGACACAAAAAATCAGTATAAAATCGGTTATATGGAACCGACATTTTCAACTGCCTATGGTAGGTTAAGAAACAGTAATATGATTTTTTTTTTCAATAATTATAGTAATGTATGCGTTAATTAATTAATGTATGTTAATATCTAAACTTACCACTAGGAAGAATTTTGCCGCAATAGAAAACTAATAAATCTGTACAGAAAACCTTATTTTATACGCTCTGTCGGCAAATTTTTGCATTTTCACAATATACTGACAGTATATCAAAATCCTTCGCCCTTTAGAATAAGCATTTTTGCGCAGAAAAAGCATTATAAACTGGATAAATGTCTCATATAGTTATAAACTCTTAAACAACTAATTCTAGGAATAAATGGGTTAATTTTTGTTCCTCTGGAACAGCTTTTGGTGTTTTTCATTCAAAGCCTACCTTGTATAAAGTAAAATTGTCTTCCTGTTCATATTTGATCAGTAGTTAAATGAGTTAGAATTAGGGTGTTCATTTATTTTTATAAAATTCTTGTTAGCGGTCTATATACCTATTATTTCATTTAAACCTTTTTAAATCATATGTGCGTTCCAAAATGAACGACACCTATTTTATGAAAATATCGGTTGTGCAGCCGATTTTATAATATTTTCTCTTTTCGGGCTAAAATTAACACATCGACATGCGCTTTTCAGCAGTTTTCATTGTTTTTATTAGTTAAATATTGATATATGGTTCATTTAAAATTTTTGGGAAAAATTTAAAAATCTGGTGGTTGCGCAAATAGCGCCCTCTATCGGCGACGGATATAACAAATTATACCTAGTTATACTAAATTTTAGATTTTACAATAGAATAAGCTCTTTCAAATGAAACCAAGTTTGTCAAATTTGGTTAAGGCAAACCGTAGTTATGAATATTTCTGTCAAAAGAGGTTCCCCCTCCTCCCCTTAGTTTATTTTGTGAGTTAGATTAAAATGTATTTAAACAAGGGTATGCTGTATATTCCAAAGAATAAAACACTTAAGTTTTGACATGACGTTATTTGGCATATTATCGATAAAAATCCCATAATCTACCGTCATATGCTGAACGTCATCTAGCGGCAAATTTTGGAACTACCCTATTCGGCGTCGTGCTCAATTTACTTCCTCGTGAGATATAGACATTCTACCCACTCTTGTTGTGTAAACTACTAATAAAATTGTGTTTAATTTATAAAAGAAATATTAAAACATTTTCTCAGAATTTAATAATTTGCACTTAGTACGATTTTCCACTGAAGAAGCTATATATACCATCCTCTTTAATGTTATCACACATTTTTGCTTGAGTCATCACTTTTACTAATTAGAAACCTTAATCTGCGCACATTTCTGCCAGATCTAATTTAAATAATCCTAGAAAAAAACAAATTTAAAAAACATCGTTGCATTCATTAAACGCAGCTCAGCCCTAAAAGCTTACTTGAAGCACCTGTGCATGTATCCCACGGTGTTTTAATCCTCTCAGCATCACTGTTTTTCTTTCTCTCTTCAGTCTAAGTACCTATAGGTATTAATTTCTCTCTTTCTCTGAAGCTTTTTGTTTTTTTTTCGAACCGCCACGGTACAAAGCTCGCTTTAAATTGGTTTACGACCTTTCATGAGCGTTACACATGAATATGCATGCACAGGGGCGTTCATATAATGTGCATCGAAAATTTTTTTTTCAATCTTAGAGGGTGAACGGATTCTTTAGAGTCCAAAATGTATCAGCAGAACCTGGGCGATACACATGTTGTTTACAAGGTCATTTAGTGCTGCAACGGAGGGGTAAGAAAAGCCGCCCCAGTTGGTTGGACTTTTTTTCCTTTCATCAGATCCATCCTAAGAAGCGTTTCGCCATATCATGGCGCATTAGAGGGCTAGAATTTGTCCAAAAAAAGTAAAAAATGGTGTACAGTTTAAATAGTAAAAGGCGTAAACCGTCAGAAGGAAGTAGCACGTGGCGACATCTAGTGTCGATGTTGGACACTTCCAAAGTAGTCCAGTCTTAACTTAAAATAGGTAAGTAAAATGTTATAATGAAAAAGAGTATAAGGGCCGTCAGTGGTCAAAGTAATATAACTGGGTTGTTATTTAAGATGTACAAACATTTTTAGATCCTATTTTAAAATATTTTTAAATTTTAGAAATTAAGCCAAACAAAGTTGTCATTATGTTTCCTAACTTTTAAAATCTACAGGTTCCATATTCTGGCAGCCTACAACTCATTTATGGTACAACCTTGGAGAAAACAGATACTGCATTTTCGCTAATATATTACTAAGTTTTCATGGAGAATTAAAATCGAACTCAGTCTTATCCTAGAATGCATTTTCATAAAGGCTATTTTAATCGGCTCTGAAATTTTGACTATTGACAGATAACGAATGTATTTTGTTATGTTTACAATCAGTTTAAAATAATTGCATTAAGCAAATGTGCTGTTTTAGCATTGCTAACTTAAAATTCAGGTCAAAAGTTATGTTAGGTAATGACAATCTGACAGTTTCATTCCAAGTTCTATTCTGCTGCGTTTTCATGACTTTTAGATCCCGATACGATCCGAAAAAAGCCGAATTGACCTTGAGATTCAAACCGAACTCAATTCCCGTTTTCATGCGTTTTTGATTCGGAAAGTTAATTTAGATCGAACTGAATACCTCATGAAAACGTAATAAACATTCAAATAAACAATACAGGTCAAGAATACTATCCTACTAACCATAACATTTAACACCTATATGCATTATAAATATTTATGGTATATTCATAAAATATGAATATTCAGCGTCTGCTCTGTGGGCACGCACCTACATTTTTTGTACATATGTCCTATTGGGGACCCTCAATGGTCAGTATTATTGACAGTATTTTTGATTTAAATACTGAAGTTACCAAATAAAGCAGTGGCTACTTTTCCTTGAAGTCGCGCGCCCCCTGCCGCCTGTCGAAAATACCAATAATTTGATTCCATTGATTCATCGGCCGACAGCAAATAAATTTGGTACCTAGATCTTCCTATAAATCGGAAAAATTGGCACCACTGCATCCGGCTTACTTTCCAACTCTCTTACGACCTTCGTGATAACTGACGATAATCCACTGTCTGTACTCTGTATAAAAGGCTAATCCGTTTCTTTAGCCCAGCCCTGTATAAAAACCATGGAAAGTCCTATTTTTCGGCCTAAAATTAATGATAATATTACTCAATGGAAAAAAATGCATGTTTGATACGTCTATGTTCACATATTAATTTTTGCTTATTTTAAGAAATAGAAACAGAACGGAAACCAATAAATACATACCTTTTCATTGCTTTAAAAATAATGTAATCCCTACAAGAAATAAAATGCTTATGGTCAGGTGTACACACATTCTAAAGCTCTGTATTATGCGTAAAGACTTCAAACTTTTTCCACTCATAGATTTCTAGGAATTTTATTAAAATTTATATTTATTTATATGATTCGTGATCAAAAGAATGGAAAACCAGGAAAAAGGAAATGAGCGGTTGTGAATACGCTTAGATTCTTATGGTAATTTAGATTTTATTTTTTACAGTTTCTCATGCCTGCTATGTGCACTCGGTGCAGGGTGTCCCAAATTTGAATCTCATCATGGATATCTCGAAAACTATATGAGATACAGCATCGGTCAAATGGGGCAAAGCTGCGGAATTTTATGCTCAATAATATTGTAAAAAAAAATTCTTTTGACTTTTTGAAATATTCGAAAAAACCTAAAATTTTGAGTTTTTGCTTTTTTAATTTATCTGACTTATTTTAACCGCTACAGAGAAATAAATACAACATTGTTAAAGCAACTTTTTTAGCTTTATACTACTGTGTTTTTAGAATTGCGGTACAATGTTTCGTATTTGTGGAACTTTAATTTTTTTAAATACGGACCTGAATTATTTATTTACATTAGGAAATCTTCTGGGTGTAGAGAGGAAACATCCGCACTTTTACGACACTCACAATAAATTAACACCATAATTAGTTCATTGTTTTCAAAGTTTTACCATTTTCACCAATTCATTAAAATTAATTTGCTTCAGAAAACCACACCGCGCCGCAAATTGCCAAAATGAATAACTGACGACCGATCCGTAAAATGCATGACTAACATACAAAAAACGGAGAAAAACAATATAAAGTAAAGGGCTACGTTTTGATTACCAGGCCCGCACTTAGATTTTTTACTTCTGTAACTCGGCTATTTTTAAGTTTTTTGAAAAAAGGTATTTGAAAAAGTTGTTTTATTGGCTTCTATACACGGCTAAAAAAGAAGTATCAACTTAGGAATCACCCTGTATATAAGCTAGATTTCCACGGGTAAGTAATATTTCTTTACGTATACTGTAAATTTAAAACTTTTATGAAAATTGACTGGCCAATAATATTTTTTTCGCTACTTCGTATCCAAAACTACAGCTATTTATTTTTTACAGTATTTATAGTGAACATATTTTTAAAACTAATAATTTTTTGGGATTCTGGTGTGGGACTACCAAGATATGGCACTAAGGGCATATACAACCCAAGAACGTTGATACCATAGGCTTTAGTATAAAACTTTAGTTTGGTATGATACAGTGTTGTCGAACCTACCGATTTTTCGGTAGACCTACCGATATGGAAATCGATCTACCCATATACCGAAAACCAATGTTTTTCTACCGATTTACAGTCACATACCTGATTTCACCGTTTCTTTTACCAATTTTTAAAATATAAACCAAGAATCCATAAAAAGTTTTGAATAAACGGGAATATCTGGTAAAAAATATTAGGGGATTCATCTAAGAGGGCCGTTTTTTTAGAATTCGCTTTTTTCTTCGGAGCTTTGGGGGGTGCTGGAGGGCCGGGATTTTTTTCGAAGTCACGTGACGATTTCGTGGTTCAGAGGTTCAAATTACTTGAAAGGATGACTAAAAAATAATAATCCGAGTATTTTTTACATCTCCCGATTTCTACCGATTGAGAACATCGTTTTCTCCAGATTTTGCATTTAGACTTTCGGCATGCTATGAACTCCTACCCTATAATGACGAGAACAATAGAGTTCGAAACCGGTCTGCAGGTGGTAACATGCTATACCACACAAAAGTAAAGTTTCACCTCAGGTGGTTTGAAATTTATTTTTCATGCATTTTCTGTTATGATTATGTATTTGTACGTTGTGACGTGCATCCAGACAATAACTAAGTATACGGACTTTACCTAAATTTTTTTAACCAATCGATATTTTATTATTATATGTTACTTGACTGGCTAGGCTGCCAAGGCGGCCTGCAAGTTTAACATGCTTACTGTAGAGTGTAGATATACCTGAAGATACCAACTATAGTAATTTAAGTTTCAAAATAACACCACGGAAAGTTATAAGGAATATACGTTAACAGTTATTCTGTGCGGTTTCGTGAAATCCACCGCCCCTTTATGCGGTTGCAATAATAAAGTGCATAGAAATTTTTACAGGTTTGCCCTGTTGGTTAACAATTATAGACTGACATTATAGAAAAGAAAATGTTCATGAACTTTAATTATTAATAATTGTAATTATTAGACAAACGCAGTTATTAATGATAGTGCTTGTAGTTGTAGAACGTAGCCAGTTCGCAATGAAAACTGTAATATACAGGGTTTGATATGAAAATAAATTGATGTATTGTTTTTTTCTCGCTTAGGTACTGGGGAGAAATTTTGGGGAAGTAGGAACAAAGATTCCCCTAACATCGATGTATTAACAACGATGTTTTGTTGCCATTGTTTCTTGCTTTCGATGGTTCATCGATACCGAAGATCGATGTCCCAACACTAATCCTTGGGTGTCCTAGAGAAACTACTCGCGTCTATTTCCCAACCTATTGCAGGCACACTGTGCGCATGTCAGTCGAATAACCTGATGGCGGGATGTTTAAAATATGTGTAGAAATGGGTTTAATTATTTTTTAATGTTTTATTACGTCACGGTGTGAGTCATAGTTTAGGTTCTAATCTCTATCAAATTTGTTTGCAAGAATATTGTTGTTATTCGTAGCTTACCAGTTTGTTAATTCAAGGGCCATAATTAAAACGGAGGGGCAGGCTAATCAATAAATTTGTAAACCTGTAAAGTAAAAACCTAACCTCCAATTTTTTAACTGTTAATAAATTTATGTATGTAGTTTAAGAAAGTGAAGGTAAGGTTACGTTGTAGGTGCTTTACAGCCTCGATGAAAAAACTTACTGATTAATGATATTTTATAATTATGGCCCATAAAGTAAAAAACTGATAAACTGCGAATAACAAAAACATTCTTGTAAAAGAAACTTAATTGGGACTAGAACCTTCACTATGATACACACCGTGGCTTAAAAAATCACCAAAACATAATTAAATCCATTTCTACCTATATTTTAAATATCTCGCCATCAAGTTATTCGACTGACATGCGCACAGTGTGCCTGTAATAGGTTGGGAAATAGACGCGAGTGTGAAACTATCCATACTTTTTTTAATCAAACGTTTAAAAGATTGGGTACGGACTAAAGACCTTTAAAAACAAAGATACATTAGGCATTGCAACGTTGCGAATATTAGTAATTTTCTTGAGCATCAACTGTCAATAACAGCTGTTTTGTTCCTAGTTCACTTTTTAGCTAATTTAAAAAGAAAATAATTGCCAATTATATAAGTTTTTGTCAACTACCTTGGAATTACGTGAAGTTTGGGTAACATAGTTTAAAATACTCAAATTTACGATCAAAAGTCAGAACCGTTTACTTTCAAATATAGTTTTTTTTGTACTAAATCAGTTATCATTAGGGTTGCCACCTTCCTTACCGGGAGTCTAATAACCAAAAAAAATTGAAGGATACGTTTGTTTACTTACGAAATAAACAAACCCCCCCCCCCCCCCCCCCAGTGACGACTTCTAAAAAAAAAGGTCGCCACCTTCCCCACGCTCTATAACGCAATAAGCTGAAAGAAGACAAACAATACAATACTGTCCAACAAAAGTCCAAATAACCTCTTAAAAAAAAAAGGTCGCCACCTCCTCCACGATCTTGCAGCGTTTTTGTGGATTTCCAGGAGATATTATATAAAGCCCGGGAGACACGCTTTTTTAGGCCCGATTCTGGGAGAATCCCGGAATACCTGGAGATGTGGCAACCCTAGTTATCATAAATCTACCAACATTTTTCTTCCATTTTTAATACTGTAATCCTGCAACACTGTACGCCAACGCCGAGGTGACGGCGAAGACAAGCAAACGTTTTAATTGGTCGAAGCAAAGAAACATCAAAAACAAGTGTCGCCACCATCGTGTCTGGCGAGAACCTTAAGCCAAGAAGCGGAACATGTATATAGATTTAATTGTTATTATTTATGTATATGTTATATTTAGCTTTTTAGTTACAAAGTTTTGTAATTTTTCTTGTTGGTAATAAATTAAACTCATATTTAAGCAAAAAAAAACTATTTAAAATACTACTAGTTGGTTTATAAGTAGTAAAAATGAAATAGAAGGATTCTGAATGAACTTTTCGGCTTTAAATATCACTTTAAAATAATCTCTTTTAAGTTATTTAACGTTTTCTGTAAAAAAACGAAAAATAAAATTCCAGAAATGCAGCATATCATAATTTTATTAAAAAATTAGACGTATGTACATATATTACAGTTACCATTTGAGTCTTATACTTCCTCATAATTTGCTTATCGAGTTCCTTGTTTAATGATTTTTTATTTATTTCCTAGGTACTTATCGGTCGTATTTTTAATAAAGATATATTGTACTCACAGTTAGTCAAGTTTAAAACTTTTTATTGGCAAGCTGAAGAGCAACGACCAAATTCTGTATCCAAAATGCATTCGCTCATCAGAAGAAATAACTAATCTAAAACAAAAATACACAATGCAAAAACAATTCCAAAAATGGAATAAAACGATATCTGCTGCTATTTGCAGTAATAGGCCAAGGGCTAAAAGACATTTCAGAATCTAGAATAAATAAAATAAAGTGTTTACAAATTTTGGCTAGTTTAGATGCTAATATGAATGTGATGATTTGTATAATTATAAATATAACGTGTGTTAATCAAAGTTAACGAAAATATGTTTGAATTACATACCTTTAACAAAATGGCGGTGATCTTTTTGTTAAACAATTATTAGAAAAAAAAAAAATTAATAATCTCTTTCAGCCGTTTTCATCGTAGGGCGAGGTTGGATGATTCTATTTGTCTCCAGACAGGGAAGTTAAGTAGAATTATAAAATAAACCACTCGTGCAACTCAGATCATATTCCCATCTCTATCTGCAGTCCACCACAGGTCGGTAGTTAAAGTAAAAAGAGACAAGTATATTCAGAACAAGTTCGCCTGCCTAGTGAATACGCTCATTTTATAGAAATAACTACGTAGGTGGTATACCACGGATTCTGGATTTGTATTCCAGTATTATTTATTTAATTTTCCTTAAGGTACTTATTTCCTAATGTGTTTCATGATAAGGAAGCCATAGCTTTCAATACCTACATCTTTGTATGTTTGCACCAACCAAAGCGCCTTGAATGTTTCGCTATAGCAAGATCTATTTACCACGCGAGGTACCTAGTCTCTACAGTAACAATTTTAAAAGTTTTAAGGTCGATAGGTTGAAGGAAGTTTACATGAAATCGTTAGTACACTCTTAAAAATAACATGGTATGGATTACTAAAATTTGGTTCTGACAACTATTTATTTTCGTGAAATCGGACTCAACCCAAAAATTAGTTTGTACAACCAAAAAAAATTGTCGTTATTGAACTGTTGAACTAATTTATAACATTAACCAACCCAACCTACAAATTTTAGTCGTCACAACGAAATTTTCTATACGGATAACTAAATTTATATGGTACTCCCGCTTTTAAAATTAGTTGTCACAACTAATGTGTAAATATGGAAAATTTGTTTTCAAGGCAATATTGTTGTTGTTAATGATGCAACCTACAAATATTGCCAAAGCAATCATTTATTTGGGCCAAACTTGAAATTTTCATAAAGTAACAATTACGTATGTAGTCACAACATTGTGTTTATTATCTTTTTTCTGTACTTTCTAATTGTAAGAAAGAAGTTGAATCATAAATAAGTAAAAATTTTATATTTTTGTCATTACAGTTGCACATTAGAAAGTTTGAATAAACTGCTTATAACGCATGGCACAATTAACAAGTTGATTTAATAGAAATAACTTTAAAAAAGTCTCATTTCTAAAAAAAATGTCATATGTAATTTATACTTAGTAACGAAAAATATTCCTTCCTGGGTCCCCATTTATTTAAAAAACAACTGCAATGATAAAAAATAAAATGTTTACTTACTTATGATTTAACTTTCTTCTGCCAATAAGAACGTATACAAGAAAGACAATTAACACAAATAAATTACACCAAATATTGTCACATCCATTTTCCACACGGGCACGGCCATGAAAATGGCCAATTATTGCCTTAAAAACACGAAAAAATGGGCACGGAATCGCAAAAGCACCCTAATATAAACATAACCTCCTGACAGTCCTGGCTAGAATGATGTCACATGTCACCCACCGGGCAAGGGCCTCAAATCTCTGTTGATGCCGTTAGTTATAAATATGAAGAACAATATTACTTGAAAAGAAAAGTTAGTTCTGGTAACTAAGAATGTATCTTAATCAAAATTAACAAAATGATAGGGACTACAAATTCATAATGTGTTATTACAACAAGCTTAATTGATAAATACAAGTTTGTAGGAACCTTGATGTAACCTTTAAATAAGATATATACAGAGTAAAATTCAGCTAAACAAAATATTTTATTTCTGCCAACTAATATGAAAACAAAATATTTTCTTTGTTCTGATGGCAAAATTTTTTGGTAAATATAACCAAGAAAAAAATCTTTTTTGTTTTCCTAACTAAAAATAGTTATTTTTGGTAACGTAAACACGAGAACAAATAAAAATTAGTACCAAATACCAAGTCATTTTTAAGAGTGTAATAACTATATGTAAATATAGAGAAGAAATTTTACTTCTTTATTTTAGTTAGGTTTCCTTCTTCGTTTTCATTCAAGTCACCAATACCAATGAAATCCATAAAACGTGTCTATCAATAAAGCATTTATGTAATGAAACCAATAGAACTGGGGACCATTCGACAATGGCGCAGTCAGAAAATATGTCTAAAGGAAGGAGGTTCAAAAAGCGCTTTTTTAATGAAAATTTAACTGTTATAGCTAGACTACGCCAAAATTGCTGATTTTTCGGGATTGATGATGATTAGAATCTGTAAGTGTATTTGTTGCAAACGCTTAGTTTTTAAAATATTTCTAAGTTGCAGTTTTGTACGCAAAATTTTTTATTTGTGCTTTGGGGCAATTTTAAAAGAGTTTGGTTTTTTCTGTCCCGTTTTCTCTTTTTTAGAGCTATTTCAAATAAAAATAAAACCAAGTATACAAAGCCGAGTGCAATAACAACCGGATTCCTTATGCAAGAAATATGGATAATATTATTTTTGAAGGCTAAAGTAAAAATTTTATTTGAAATCAACAAAACAATTTTTAAAAAAGGCTTAATTTAATCTTGTATAACGAAAAAATAGTAATCAAGAAAACCACAATGCCTTAACTTCTACAAAAAGGACACTTTAAGAAAGAATATCTTAAGAACTAAGCCTTTCCGAAAAAGCATGGCTTTCAGATTCATAATCTACGCCCAAAAAACATCATTCCTGATTCCTGGTGTGGTGTAACTAGAACAGGAAGGTAATGCATTTTTTATAATTTAGACAAATAATTAGTAACCGAATATTTACAAGTTGTTATAGAATCGACGCATTATATTTAAATCCGTAAATCCTGCAATGACAACATTCGAGGGAATACATATTTTTAAATTGCGCATCACCACAGTAAAAGTTTCATTGGGGATCCAGACCCAAGACTTACAAAACAGCTGCTTCAAATAAACATGCTAAGAACCATTACAGAAATTCTAACAGGACACATGATTGTCAAGAACCATCTGCACAGAATGCAACTGTACAATAGATACCTTGACTGCAGAATATGCGGATAAGACAGGGAAACTGTACAGCACATAGTTTGCCGTTGCGAGTCACTAGATCGGAAGAGGCAACAAATACTCGGGCAACCAAAACTCGAACCAGAGGATATCCTTACCCTCTCCCCAGTTGACCTACACAAACTAGTGCAAGGATCTGGCATCACGGAGTGGGTGTAACAACCAAAAAAGGTGATCACAATGGGCCAAACCTGGTCTAAGTGCATCCGGCGCACGGGTATGCCCTTGGAAAAAAAATGTCGCATCACGCACAAACAAGAAAATTGACCATTTGTTTTTTAGTAATATGGCTTGACCACGCCGCCACTGGCGGAGTCCTAAAGAAAAAGTGATAAGACGAAAGTGACATGTTTTTGTTCGCCAACTAAAACACATTGCCCCAATAATAGCGATTTGAAAAACCACCCAATTTATTGGTGTATATAGTTTCAAAAGTTTTTTTGTACATTTATGCCAATAAGATCCCTGTTATTAAAATTATATTTATATAAAAAATTATCCTATATTGATGTCAACCAGAAACATACGAAGACAAATCGGCTTAGCGTCGACCCTAATTTATTTTAGACCATCTGACACTTCGGCAGTTTATTTTTTTAACATAGGGTGCCATTATAATAAACCCATTGTGGTTGGACACTTGCTACCGATACCAATTCACGCGTCATTGCCCACGGGACGTCTCAAAAGGCCTCTAAACTGTTAACGACCACTGTGCATATATTTCCCAAGAGAAGTTTTATATATATATTTTTTTTATCTTGAACGGATTTTAGGAAATGTTAAAAACTGCTTGCAAAGAAAACGTATACAAATCGTGTATATTTATGTATACTTGCTATTGGGTGTTTTTTACCAGGAACGAATCCAGGCACTTGTTGACAAAATACAGGAAGTTCTGGAAATTACTATATATAGACATTATAAATCTCTGAATTGATTGACCACTGATTTCACATGATATAGGATGTACCTACCCAACTCTTTGTAACACGTAGGTACATATGTATTTTTTTTTCATTAAACAATAGGGAAATCGTATTGGTATCAGTGGCGTAGCCAGAAATGTAGTGGGGGGGGGGGAGGCAAAAGGATCTGAAATCGAGTAACTGGCGCAGAAAATATTTTCGGGTACCACGCTCAAAAAAAAATTTAAATTAGAAAAAATATATAATATTATTTTTATAGAAACTTGTAGGGAGTTATACTAATACACTATATAAATAATTTAAAATTTATAAAAAAACTTTATGAAATAAGCATGACTGAGCAAAAAATTATTAAAAATAAAGTTTATTTTTTATTTATTGAACCAAAAAAATATATGCCGTGCGTCCAGGCGTCAGCTGCACCTTAACAGACACTAGACAAATTCATGGTTTTAAAAAATTAAATTATTTTAAAGGGTAAACCACGATTTCAAAGTAAAATTGAAATAAGGCACTAACTCTAGAGATGTGCCCTAATTTTATATTTTTACAATTATAATTTAAAATATTAATAAGTGGGCGTAAGTACATTTTTTTTCTGGAGAAAAGGAACAGTCCGGACTACCCGTATTTCATGACATTGCACCTAGTAAAGAAGGTAGTAAAGCGCCGCAGGTGAAACATTTTCGGGGCCACGCCCAAAGTTCATTTAAAATTCACCTAACTACTATCAAATTTCGAGAATTAAATTATTACCTCTCCCCCTCTGCATGCATGCATTTTTTGATATTCCTCGCTGGCTCTTTATTAAAAAAAAACATTTTTTATATTTGTGAAAACTATGAATATTGGTGTCAATCCAAAATTTTACGTTTGTATGACTTTAACCAGCGTTTTTCGGGCTCGGTTTTTCATGATTAAAAATAAAGTAAATATAGCTCACCACGCCAAAATTGATGATGTTTTCAGAAATCATGTATTTATATGTATTTAGGAGCGTAGATCTAAGAGCAGTTTTTGGTGCAAATGCTTATGTTTTGAAATACTCCTTCTTAAGTGCCGTATATTTATATTCATAATAAAGCATTCTCGTTTCTTCCCGCGCTATTTTTTTAATTATAAATTATCGCACTTCTTTCTTAAAAAATGTTTCAATTAAAATGTTTACTTTAATATTTCTCTTTAAAAATAAATATCTAATTGTTCTTTGTTTTTGTTGTAAAAATATTTTATTGCATTGGGTTATATTTTGATTGATTTAAAATATCTCTAAAAAAGGAAAAACGGAACAGACAAGTATATAATAGAAAAATACTATAAAATATTATTATTTTTTATCGTTTTCTTATAAAATTGCATCATAAATCAATAACTAAAAGGATAAATGTCCGAAACCTTAATCTTTAGTATATAAAATAGGACTTTTAAAAGATAAAGTTTAAAAACTAAACGTTTCTTTACAATACCTTTGGGGCCCCCCCTTAAATATGCTACTGATTCTCATATATTATGTGCTTTTACTTATAAAACTGGAATAATCGAATTAGAATGAAAACAGGTAAATATATTAACTTCCATAAATAATGCGTTATTTCTTTTTCAGACCTAAACTACTGCGGAACTCACGAACCATGTCTCAACGGGGGCACGTGTGAAAACACGGCACCCGACAACTACCTCTGCACGTGCCCCGAGGGGTTTTCCGGAGCCAACTGCGAGGTCGTGGACAACCCTTGCGCCCCTGCGCCTTGTCTTCATGGAGGTACTTGTATGGAAACTGGAGGTTCTTTTAGTTGCGAATGCGCAGATGGTTGGACGGGACCAATTTGTAATATCGGTAAGTGTAATTTAAGGTATTTTTTTATGTTTAAAAATTATTGATTGAACCGTTAAACCGAAAGTTGGTATTTTTGGGTAGAAAATAAAAAACTAAGATAGGACCGTGAAAACCGTTTTTGTCTAAGATGCATCATTTAAACGCAGCAGCCTGTCAGAGTGTGATAAGTATTATTATTTAAATGTCAATATCTTAAAAACAATTGAATTTAGGCATTCAGGGTGTTACTTAGTGACGTGCTAACATTTTAGGGTGTAATTTCTCAAGTCATTTAATGAAGAAAAGTTGATATAAACATATCGCTACCCCAGTTCAAAACAGAAACATCTCAAATGAATTCAAAACAGAAATATTTAAGTATATTTCTCTTTTGAACGTAAAAAGAGAAAAAAATTCACGAGTTCTTTAAGGAAGAAATATCGATGTTTATTATATAGACATGACACTTTTAAGTTGTTTTTCTTTTGAAACGGATATTAATTCCTCTAAATAATATTACCGTAATATCTAATTTTTGAGAAATTCGAAGTTATTTCGCTTTTGAACTAGGGTAGCGATATGTCCTAAACGGCTTACATTTTTTGCTACAGGGTGTTGAATTTTATTATTTTTAATGCGTTTTTTATAATATCTCCGAAAGTACTTTAGATAATATTTTCAATTTTGGCATGTGCTAATAGGGCATAAAACCACATGTTTTAGTTACAAAAGTTTTTTTTTGTCCCACCAGTGGCGTCCCTGCAAACATATCCTCTGATATTTTTTAGAAAAAAAGTGATACGCCACTGATATTTTTCCATGTGGATATTATTTCTGATTAGCCTGGTTAATTCTGCCTAAAAATGGTCTCTTGCGTTTTTTTCCTCAGGCACACCGTTCTTAAAATAATTAAATTAAATTAGCTCTGCTATTCATTATTATTAACATTGACAATGCAACATTTTGTTTTATAAAAACTGTTGGAAATGACCACTTTCACTTAATAGGCATGCATGAAGCTAATTTAATTTAATTATTTTAATTAGGAACGGTGTGCCTGAGGATAAAAACGCAAGAAACCATTTTTATGTAGAATTAATTAATCTAATCAGAAATAATATCGATATGGAAAAATGTCAGTGGCGTACAACTTTTTTTCTAAAAAAATATCAGGACATGTTTGCAGGGACGCCACTGGTGGGAAAAAAATAACTTTTATAACTAAAACATGTGGTTTTATGCCATATTAGCACATGCCAAAATTGAAAATATTATCTAGAGTACTTTTGGAGATATTACAAAAAACGCATAAAAAAAAATAAAATTCAACACCCTGTAGCAACAAATTTAAGCCGTTTAGGACATATGTTTATATGAACTTTTCCTTATAAAATGACTTGAGAAATCACACCCTAAAATATTAGCACGTCATTAAGGAGCACCCTGTATAGTGTGTTATGGATGTAGAGTTCTAAGTATAATTTAAAGATGCAATAACGACCATCCTGTATTTGCATGGATCTGAAATTAGAAATTTATTGTTCTGTTTTCTGTGTTTATTATTTTAAAATACTACATCATGAATGGATTCAAATTGACACAGGTATAAAGTATCTTAATCAAAGATACATGAATCATCTTGCGGTTATTCTTCTATAATAATTTTTCCGGTGTAAGTCATGCATTTTGAAATTTACCTCAAAATTTAGAATATTTGTTCCTCTGCCTAAATATGCGCCCTTCCATACTCAATGTCCACGATCCGCCATTGATAATTTTTTAACAATTAACCTATTTAACCGAATATTATTATATAAAGCTTGGGTTAAACTTTGGCTCATAAAAGTTATGGAGGTTTGGTTGCATACTATGCATACCTACGTTTACCTCTACGAAGATTCATTTAAATAGGCGTAGAAATAAATAAGATGATTGAGTTATCTGGGTTAACTAGAGAATATTACAAACGAATTTAGGGTAGTTGTCGTTTTAATCACAATGCAAATGGCAAATATTTGCATTTGTGAATTATTTAAACACGGAAGGTGTGGAGTAAACTGATCGTACCTATTCATACGGCAATCCAATTCCCAAGCAAGGAAGAACAATATGCAAATTCGACCACGTCCTATATGCAGATTTCAGTTTCCATTCGTACAGATGAAGACATTAAGAAAATGTTTTGATCTAAGTAAAATTCATTACACTGGTCGTTGAGATATCGCAGAAGTCAACCATGCATCAAGTAGAGCTCTGGCATGTGTGTAAATTTAAATCACGAAGGTGTCCTATTTGAGCAGACATTTCAAAATTTAGCTCGCTATAAATATTTCCAGCAATAGGTCAGAGATACTCTTATATTCTGTTTTTGGACGAAATGAAAAATTATGGGTTTATTCAATTCTTGAGTAATACTATGTTACCCGTGTATGGTAACTATTTTACAAAATAATGTCATGCTCTTTTACAAATTTGATGATGGGAACTGAAAAATATTGAATATGATAAAGTACAGGGTGTCCCACATTCCATGCTCATCATGGGTATCTCGGAAACTAAAAGAGATACAGCATCGGTCAAATAGTGGCAAAGTTGCAGAATTTTGTGCCCAGTAATATCGCAAAGAAAAATGTTGAGCTTTCTTGTTTACTTTTTGAAATATTCGAAAAAAACAAAAATTTTGAGTTTTTGTTTTTTTAATTTTTATGACTTATTTTAACCGCTACACAAAAACAAACATCACATTGTTAATGCAACTTTTTAGCTTAATACTACCGTGTTTCTAAAATCTCGGTACAACGTTTCGTTTTTGTGGAACTGTTATCCACTAATTTTTTAAATACGGACCTACATTTTTAATTTTTTTAAATTCCCCTTAAGCCCTAAATTCAACCATGTATCACACTTAATAATTTTTACGCGTTTTGATATCATATTTACATCATCAGGAATTTGATATTTACTTTTAAATAAATACGGCTCTAGTGTCAGTTACTTAACAATTTTGAACCAAATACAAATAATCCCAAAATTACATATTTAATTGTAATTTTTGATATTATATCTAAAGCAGATAATTAGAAATCAAACAAAAATTTTAAATAAAATAATGTATAGATAAAAAGTTCAATTCAGCAACCAAGCAACACTGAAAAAAAACTCAAATTTAAGATTTAATATAAATTACAACAAGGCATGAAATAAAGTTAAACAAACCAAAACGAAAACTTTATACTTGATTGTTTGGCTTAATTATGTTGACAGATGTAGTGAGTAGTCACCTTTTTATGTTCCATGGGCGATATTTAAATTACGGAGGCTTACTTAGGAAAGCATTCGAGAGAAAGAATACTTGCTTGAACACCTAATATAAAGAAGTTTTTTACTTTTTGTTTTTGTTGCTGGTCTTTTCTTTTTTAATTTGTTTTTACATTAATATATTATTCATATCCTGCTGTATGCAATTATACCCTCAATAAATGCCAGGGCCGTATTTATGCAATCAAGTCCTGAGGATGTAAGTGTGATACACGGTTGAGTTTAGGGCCTAAAGAGATTTCAAAAAATAAAATAAAAAATGCAGGTCCGTATTTAAAAAATAAAAGTTGATAACAGTTCCGCAAAAACGAAATGACGTGCCACAATTTTAAACAGTAGTTAGTATCTATAAAGCTAAAAAAAAGTTGCTTTAACAATGTTGTATTTGTTTTTATGTAGCGGTTAAAATAAGTCATATAAATTTAAAAAACAAACTCAAAATTTAAGTTTTTTTTTCGAATATTTCAAAAAGCAGAGAAGAAATCTCAAATTTTTCTTTGCCATATTACTGGATATAAAATTCCGTAACTTTGCCATTATTTGACCGATGCTGTATTATAGTTTCCGAGATAGCCGTGATAAGCATCGAATTTGGGACACCCTGTATATTAACGTATACACGGGTCTGCATCTCACCTTTTATTATTTTGCAGATTTTGCCTGTATATCAGGAAAATAGTTTCGTTTAAATAGGGTGTCCCAAAAAAGTACGACGTCATGATATATTTTTTAGATTACGTGCCATCCATATTATATTTGGTTGCTTATTTGGATGTATCTTATTGTTACCATATACACCAACATCTCATTGAAATCGGTTCACAGAGATATCAGCTCAGCAGTCTATTATTATTGCATCTGCAAGTTGACCTACATCCTTGCAATAATCTCACCGTAAGTCTGCAAAATATCAAAATCCTAACTCAGGTAAAATGTTGGACCCCGTATAAGTAAGTAGGGGAGCATTCTTCTAATACCGAAAATAATAAAAAGTAAATGACTAAACTAAAGCCAGTTAAAACAAAATATCGTAAACAATCTACCAAAGTAATCCATTTACTTGAACTGTCATTAAACAAAATGTTTGAATTAAGGAATGCGGGACTCCACACCCTTTAATAACCCCTAATGGCGCCGTATCATTAGATAGAAAACAGTAAATGTTCTTTTGATTATATACACAAACCACCGGGCTACTTAAAATAAATCTATCAACTTGAGTGTGAAGTAGTAGCTACCTCTGCTCTACCAAGGGCAATTATTTAGTAATCTTCCTTTTCCACTTCAAAACTCATTTACAGTATGGGTTTAGGGCGATAAGCAGTTTTAGCATTGAATTGAGTCAAAACGACAAAATATCAACTAAAATACACAGAAAAATCTACTTTTTCCACCTATGAAAATAAGAAAAAAGCACGGTTAATTTGGCTAGAAAGCACTGTATATATCACACGCGTGTTAAAAAAAAATATATTAACACTAGTGTTGAAATACAAGGCACACTATTTAATTTAAACATATAGGGCCAATTTGACAGACCACCCCCTTATTATTAAAAACAACAAATTTTAGAAAACAGTAATTCTAAAGTATTTAACTTATTTATCATCTATTTGTCGAGTGATTCAGAATTAGAGTGGGAAAATTCGCCATCTGAAATTATAAGAAATGTTAATAATATACTGGAAAATCCATTACCAGAAAAAACAAATCGCACTGAAGAGAGTGTTATGCATTAAACAACAAATCTTTATCGGTAGCTATATAGCGTAGATATTAGAGCTCTAGCCTACAGATCGCAAGGTCACAGGTTTAAATCCCATCAGGAGTATTTGACTTTTTTTTTATAAAAACATTAAATAATTTATAGAATTATTTTGAAATGAAATCTTCCTTGTTGGGTGAATTTTTTAAATTTATGTTTAATGCGTCTTTCCTTGATTAAATTTAAAATTTTTCATTCTGGCTAATCTGGAAGTCAATCCAGAATTAGTTCTTCCTATGATATATAGGTATAATATAAAAAAATTAAAAAGTTAAACTACAAATAAAGGAAAAGCCTATTGACAAACTATGAAAACAGATATTAAGTAAAACATAATCCTAAGTATGCTAATTTCAACACTAGTGTTGATATATTTTTTTTCTACTCCCACATGGAAATTTGCTGTTTCCTTTACACTTAAGTGGCGAGTAAAGTAGGCTATTCCAGTTAACTGTGCGGCAAAATTTTATAACAATCCTAGATAGGTAATGAAACTGACCAATCACAGTAGTCAATTACAGAGAAGCCATTATTGTTCTTAAAAGTACTGACTAATCACAGTATATTATTTTTACTGAGGCTACGCCTTCTTTTTCAAGATACTAAATTATATAATTTAAATGCATATGGTACAATTTGTTATTAATTTGTTCAATATAATAAAATCTAGACGCATTTATAATAGATTTATCAATAATGCAACCTGCTGAATGTGCATGAAAATTAGTTTCACGTAGCATAATTTATCAGTTGGTTTTCCCATAATTAGTGTAACGTTTTGATAGTCGAGAGGTAGAGCGTTTTACTATGGATCCAATGGTCGTGAGTTCGAGCCCGGCAACCTGAAAACTTTTTTTTACATTTTTTAGAATAAGGTTTGTAAGTTTGGTCGTAGAAAGAATATACTGTTCAACTCGAGTGGATTGTCCATATTGCCCTCGGAAGTTTGAGCACTCCGCCTACGGCGTCTTACTCAATTTACTTCCTCGTGCGATATGGACACCATATCCACTCTTGTTGTACAAACTACTATTTCAACACTAGTGATGAAATATTTTTTTTACAAATCAAAGGCTTTTTAATCATTCTTTGTGGTCGTAGGAAAAATAGTGTACATTACTCGTGTGAAAGTGATTATTCTAAAACTCGAAGAATTTCTCATCGTTTGAAAAGTATCTTTCATCACTTGTTATGTAATATACTATAAATACACTCTAAACGAATGAAATAATAATTATTTAAGTAAATCGGTCAAATTTTTGTAGTGTTGTTTCACAACTGAGAAAATCTTCTGAAAATCATTTATTTTCTTGGCCGTTAGGAGATCGGTTCAATTTTTCTTTATCTATTAGATTTAGGACTCTTGTTATATTAATACAAATATTGAGAGCGTAATGATGGAGATTCTGCTGCAGAATTTTTATGTGATATTTCTAAATTTTTTTATTGTGCTAAATCACAAAATATTGTTTAGGAAGCTTTCTGGCTATAGAGTAATTTTTTTGCTGGGGTTGGCGGAAGAGCCAGTATAAGGCCCATTATATCCCCTATCGTCTGGGTAATGTCAGCCAGACGGGACCTACAGCTTAACGTGGAATCCGATCCGCGTGTATGCACTAGTTATCCTTTTTACTGTGCTATGTATGGCTGGATTTTTTTTTTCTGATCTTCAAAGATAGAATACCTAGTAACTGCAAAGACTTATGATAGCCAAACTTTTGTTTAAGAACAGCCAGAATCGTTAGAATGCTGGATTTTCATATCTCTCAGGCATAGAACAGTCTGAATCTGTAAGATACAAAGTAAACAAGAGTACTTATCTTTAATACCGCTAAAGCTCTCTAATTCGAAAAGAGTTCGTTAACAGATTTGTAGTTTCTTCAGGGTAGGTAAAATACTTTGTAATAAAACCATTTGACACAAATTATGTGCAATAAACAAATTTAATGCCGACTTTATTTCAAAAGCTTCCAGATTAAAAAAAGTTTTATTTATTAAAGAAACAAGTTATTTCAGGGTTCTTTGAAGTTATGAATGTAGAACTTCCAGTCGAGTTGGTAAAAGGGATTTTATACGATTTTCGTAATATACATATATATCGCGCAAGGGCAATAGGGAAAGAGATGAAAACAAATTGAAAGAAGTAGGGTACTTAGATGTAACTGATGAAAATACATTGGTATATTATAGCATATAGGATCCGCCCGATGCGAGGACCCATAATTTTCCTCCCCGGAATGAATCCATATCCTTCTAAAGTAGAAAACATCACTGACATTTCAACAAATTATTCTCAGAATTAATTCTATCCCCAATTGTTTGTTAAAAATAACTAGAAATGCGTTAGGGCGACTAGAAGCTAAAGCATACGTTAGGGGCGACCAGAAACTAAAGGTCCTCAGAATTATAATATATAAAGGTACGTTTTCCTCCACGTTCGCTAGTCGTTGGCGACTACGACCTAGTAGCAACGACTGATTCGCTAAGACATGGGCAATGGTTTCTGAACACGTTTTGTTTTCCTAGAAGGTACTCAACCGCTGCTACCTAACTGCAAAAAAACATTGTTCATGTTTTGACTAATCAGTCGCCGCTACTAGGTCGTGGTCGCTAGCGACTAGCTACCATGGAGGAAAACGTAGCTTAAAGATAGGTTTTTCTCAAGAAAACACGTGACTTATCGGACGATCTATGTATATCCCCTGAAGAATAAAACGCCAAATCACTGCAATCTACTTGCTGCAATCTTGCTGTCTGTTCCCACAAACAGTCACGGACAACTTAGTTTGACAGTTTTCTAACCAATCCAAACACATAGATATCTGCATTCGAGTCTATTGCGCAAAATCCTGATTGTCGTGGAATGCTGTGGAAACAAACCCACAAATGGTGCGATAAACCAACACCTCCGTTGGATAAACGCCTATTTGGCCGCACTTATGAATGATTTATCGCGAAATACTGTATCACATCGCGTCGCATTTCATATCGCGCTTTTTGAGGAGGCATTTTTAAAACGTTCTGCGCTATTAACGAAAAATAAAAAAGACTCAGGGAAACAGAATTTCTTAAACGTTTAAATTTGTGTTAATAATAATAACAATAATATATTCTACAGTACTTTAGTGTTTTGCCGCGTGCCCAACTGAAGAATGGCGAATACATTTCTATGAAGTTGGTGGTGTGGGTTTGGTCTAGCATGCTAAGGATCAAGATAGATAGATTCAAGTTTCAACAGACCTGTCGAAAAGAAAAAAAAACATAATAGTCAAAAACAATTAGTCATGGATACTAAACACAAACTTAGATTGGTCAGTTTCCTGTCCTGACACGGGAGGAAATGAAATTATAGTTGTTTAGTTAACTGAAATAACTCAATAGATTTTAAAGAAAATAGAAAATAATATAATTCATGTTTGAGTAGAAAAACTTTCGAGTTAATATCAACAAAGTGTTTACTTGGGATCCCTTTTCTTATGACCCTCTCAAATAAAGTTTGTTCTTCAGATGATTTTTTTTAATATGAGAACCATTCTAAAGATTTTGAAATATTTTTAAGCTGACTAGGAATTTTTAAAAAACTGTTATCTATTCACTAAGAAATATTTAAAATAATAAAGAACCGGATAAACAAAGACCTTCTGGATCCATTATTACATTTGTTAGTTAAGGTACCTCGAAATAAATTCTAAGACTTAAAAATCTATTAGTAATATTACAAAAAAATCCATACTTTACTGCAGTATTAGAATTATTATGAATGGAAAAATAGGTAGTAATTTGAATAATTAAATATTTTTTACTCCTTATTAAAGTATCCACGATTTATTTGAGACAAAATGACAACCGTGAAGTAGAAGATAACTCAGGTGCTTTAATGGTTTTAATAACCAGTTACGGTACCTCTTCAAATAATCGAATTGGATTAATTTTGAGCTGAATAGACGAACCTGTGTGCGGTTGATAGTAGGTTTTTAATTGAAAGTTATACGTTTTTTAATTAAATTTAACGCCTACGTTTCGAAACCGTTATTAAGCTGATCTGGTATCTACCGAAACATTTATTATTGGAGGTTTAGGACTTGCTAGTGCGGCTCTTTAATCAAACTATCGTGAACGATTAAAATCGATATTTTTTACGGATTATCGATGTCTAATTAGATTAAATATAGAATGGAGATGCTAATTGATCTAAGTATCAAAGTAAAATGCCTGCAGGAACAACGAAAGAACATCGTATACAGGGTCCTGCACCTCACCTCCTGTCTTCTATATCTCACCTATTAATTAAGTTAGGATTTTTTGATCTTTTGCAGACTTTACCTGTATCCTAGGGCGCATTTCAGGAAAATACTTTTGTTTATACAGGGTGTTCCAAAAAAGTGTGACGTCATAAGGATCTATTGTTTTAGATTACATGCCATAAATATTCTTACTTATTTGTATGCCTCTTAAAGTTACCTAAATACCCCCAAAAGTTTAATGAAATCGGTTCAGTATTATAGGAAAAAAAATAAACACTAAAAAAAATCAGTTTTGCACCACTGATTTTAAAAATTAATAAAAAATAAAAATAATGCTTTGTTTTTAATTTTATATAAAGGTACTTAATAAATAATTTCGAATCGTCTCGTTAACCAAGTTTGATTAATGCGAGTTGTTCAGGGTGTCCAAAGTTTAGTGTCAAACTTTGCAAACTTTAAATCAATTTATTTTTCTTATTTCAAATTGGAACCCCTGTATATTATTATGTCGTTCAATGCAGAATTAAAAATCATACATTCATCCTAATCACAACCCTATCGCAATTTCAAACGCATCAAAACTTATTTGCAGAAAACTCATTTTATCAACTGTTCCAACAGTCATTATTATGAAAAAATATCAAAGATGGCTTTGAAAAACAATTTATTGATATACACTTTATTGGAACACCCTGTATGAACAAAAATATTTTCCTGAAATGCGCCCTAGGATACAGGTAAAGTGTGCAAAATATCAAAATCCTAACTTAATTAATAAGTGAGCCATAGAAGGCAAGAGGTGAGGTAAAATAAGTATTTAAATTTATTATCAGATATTATTGTGTACCTGTTGTGCTCTTTTTATTCATAGATATTTTCAAAAATGATAGTACTTACAGTATTCTCAGTGAATTATTACCCGTGCGCTATAACTTATATGTCATTGATATCGTACGAATCATGGCCTTCTAGAATTTAAGGAGAGTGGGTGAGAAACTATACATCCAGTTCATTGAAGAAGAGTGGGGGGAATGTTGACGTTTACCACGTAGATAACGTGGGTCATGGCCTGCTGCTACACATTATTAAATAAACAAACCGATGTCAACGTATTAATAATTGACAAGTAAAACTAACCTCAAAATACATTTAATTTGTCAACGCCTTGATGTCTTGTCATGATTTGACAAACAAAACTAACCCAAATTATTTAGTTTTGGCCACTGACATAAAGGTCTCCACTCAACGTTAGGCCCCCCTCTAAGACGTCCCCGCACCAAGATCACTTAAAGTTCCCAAATGAATCTCACTCACTCTTCTTACATTGAAGGCTATGGTGCGAATTAAATCAAAGAAATATTGCCAAAACAATGTCTAATTTCCTAAATATTATAATAGATATGCCTAATGTACCGATGAACGGGTTCCTAAAAGGTGTTTAAAACTTTGAATCAAAAATGTAATGTCCCCCCCCCCCCCCACGCTTGGAGTCCTAAATTAACTCTTTAAATAATGTATTCTTGGGTTAGATTTTACAAAGTTCTTGTAGCAAACGTTTAGTTTTTAAACTTTTCCTTCTAAAAATCCTGTTTTATATAGAGATTAAGGTTTTAGACGCATATCGTTTTAGTTATTCATTAATGATGCAATTTTACAATAAAACGAGTAAAAAGAATAATGTTTTATAGTATTTTTTTATTATATACTTGTCTGTTTTGTTTTACCTTTTTTGGGGGTATTTTAAATCAACAAAAATATAACCCAATGCAATAAAATATTTTTACAACAACAAAAAACAATTAGGTATTTATTTTTAAAGAGAAAAATTAAAGTAAAAATTTTAATTGAAACATTTTCTATGGAAGAAGTGTAATAATTTATAATAAAAAAAATTGTGCGGGAAGAAACGAGAATGCTTTATTATGAATATACAAAAGACACATGAAGGAGCATTTCAAAACCTAAGCATTTGCACCAAAAACAGCTCTTACATCTACGCTCCTAAAATACATGATTTCTGAAAAAATCTACTATTTTAGCGTGGCGAGCGAT
Organism: Polydrusus cervinus; assembly: GCA_935413205.1. Lineage (NCBI taxonomy): Eukaryota > Metazoa > Arthropoda > Insecta > Coleoptera > Curculionidae > Polydrusus > Polydrusus cervinus. Next base: position 52,727,155 of record OW284510.1, read on the forward strand.
ATTTACTTTAGTTTTAATCATGAAAAACCGAGCCCGAAAAATGCTGGTTAGAGTCATACATACACCTTATGTTAAAATTTTCTCAAATAATGTGCTCTCCAATGGTAATTTCGCTATTATTGGAAATAAAAAAATTAAATATAAAAAATATTTTTTTTAATTAAAGAGCCAGCTAGGAATATCAAAAAAAATGTAAAAAAAACATTTACAAGAACAAATTTAATCCAACCATGCAGAGGGGGAGAGGTAATAATTTAATTTTCGAAATTTGATAGTAGCTAGGTGAATTTTAAAGGAACTTTGGGCGTGGCCCAGAACATTTTCGCCTGCGGCGCTTTTCCGCCTTCTTCACTGGGGACAATCTTATAAAATACATGTAGTCCCGACTGTCCCTCTCCAGAAAAAAAATATCCCACTGAGCCCCCCCCCCCCCCCCCCCCGAGCATATTTTCTGGCTACGCCACGGGTGTAGGTACTATATTCAACTAAAATATGCCTACGCACGTCATCGGTTTTAATGTGCTACGAGCGCAAATCAAATTTGGAAATATAACGTTTAGAAAAAAGTAAAAATTCGCTTAAAGTTTATGACTTTCAACGTTCAGTAAAAAAAATCAACCAAGTTTCCGGTACCCAAACATTCGTCTAGTGAACTCTTGACGAGTTATTTGAACGTCCCGCCTTCTAACTCTGTTCCGCCAAAGTGTATACTGAAACCTGTTATTTTCTCAGAAGTTAAATTAATTGAGTTTTGTTAAGGTGAAGCGTTTCTGCCGACTTTTATAATGAATCCACAGACCAACTTCTTCAGTAAATGGTAGTTGTCTACCGTTTTTTAAATTATTATTTATTAAATTATCTCGTTTTTGGACCCTGGCCTGGCCAAAACGTGTAATTTTGCCGGTGCAAGAAAATTGGAACGTGTATGGGTTTTTTCTGCGAATGCAATTGGTTCGATCAGATTAGATTGCCTATTTTTTTATAGTGTTTTGGTTGTTAAGATTTCGTTTATTTTTATTTGTTGATTTAGGTCACGCTAAATTAATATCTTGCGGATGGTCAGTAGTCTTGATGGCAGTGGCGGCTCATGGTCAATGTTACAAGGGGGGTCATATCGAGATTTAGGTATTGCCTACCTTACACTGAAAAAATAATCTATTGAAATAAATGCATACGACTTTAATCCAAAGGATTCGCGCATTTAAATCGGTATTAATGCGATCGCTCTTGGCCGAAAACCGTTATTCCCTTGCCATAAATTTCCTATAAAAGTCTGAAATAAATGCTTTTCGCTTCGTTGAAAGTCATTATATCTTGATCCAAAAGTGGTTTTATTGGCTCAAAAGTGTTTGGCCTCAGCCAAGAGTGTGTAATACAATTTTGGCAATTTATCTCTGCGTTAATATAATAAATAGTAATATAGACCGAAAACTTATCATTTCCACGAACGCATTCTTTGCTTATTTATATTGTAAACTAGATCCCTGTATAAGCATTCCGTAAAACTTTTCTAAAATCAAAGATCTTGCTGTACATTAGCGTCTTATGCAAAAGCACTGCTTTTGTACGAGTGGAAGCAAGCGAGAGAGCTGGTAGGCAGTAGGAGAGCAAGAGATGTAACAAATAAACCCGTCGCAACCTTCGACGTTCCTTTATCTATCAACCCGCCCCAAGAATGCCCGCGTTTGATAGCATTGGTGCCAATCTTAAAGTTTTACCGTAGTTTGGAAAATATTTCTCTTTCTCAATATAAAATACGAAACACATCGTTTTATTATTAATTAGTTTAGTTAGGATATTTTTAAAGGGATAGCGTAAAATAAGAAGCACTTTTGTGACAATTCAAATAATTTTTGCTGATAATATTTAATAATCAGTAAGCTTATCATCATATTTCACATAATAATTGACTTCGTTTTTGATAACATTGGTTCAATTAGGTGGATGATAGATTTTTAATTTATAATTAGTGTTTTCGCCCTTTTGCTGGACTTCGAGCCGTCGGTTTTCGGAAAAAAAAGAAATATGGAGGCGTTAATTGTTACTATTTCGGCTAGCAGCGCCGCAGAACGATCCTTTTCTGAAATAAAAACAATTCATACCTATTTACGAAACACACAGGGAGAGAGTGACTTAACAATATTCTCTCTGGAGAGCGACCTTTTGCAGGATTTAAAACGCAAAACCAATATTTATTACGATGTTTTAAAATAATTTTTACTAAAGACCGCCGTGTTGAACTCATTTACAAATATTGTCGTTTTATTCTTCTTCTGCCAGTGTTATTTCCACAAACTCAAAAACAAGACTTTTGTGATAAAATTTGAAATATAAATACTTAAGGGCGAATTTTTGTCTTAAATGCAATTTTTGCCTACCCTGGTTAAAACAGCATTGCACGCCACTGAAACTAGGGAACTGTTTACTCTGATTAGAAAGATTAAAGAAAAATTAACATCGCATTTTCTAGCTCTAAGGAAAAACATGTACAATTTTTCCAGACTTATTCAATTATTGTTCATAATACATTTTTAACTTTCATAATATGGCTGCTTTATCCAATCATCAAAATGGTCGTTATATTTAGTTTTTTCAGAACTACAATTCGACACTCAGTTTTGGGTTAATTAGAAACATATTTTTTCCAAAAAAAGGTCTAGACAACAAACAATAGATGTAACGATGGCAAAGGTTTAATTAACCAAAAATACTTAAACTTAAATATTCTGTGTTCAATACTTTTTGTTTGGCCGAAACGCGTAGATTCCAATTTAAACAAATAAATTTTATAAGAACGATCGGGCTTTCTTTTCCAAACAAGAAAATAAAATTTAGGCGTAAACTTGCTTACCCTCTTCGGACCATCCTAACATCCACGTTACTCCGTGATGATGGTATAGTTTTAGCTTGTTACCTAATTTTAAGAAATCCCGTAAGGGTATTATGGATTACCACCTTCACACAGACATCTGTTAATAAGCTTCTTATTCTTAAAAGTTGTTTCATAAAATTTGCCATCAGAGTCCATTCTTCAGTTGTATGGTATTTTAACGAGTTGAAATGTAATTTAAAACTCGCCGCAACCGTATTCAAGTGCCGATTTACAAAATGCCAACCGATTTAACCAACCAATTTGAGAGGGATTCAGTACTGAAACAAATAACCTTAAGTAATTTGTGAACTAATGGAACTGCACGTTCTGATTATAAAATGACAAATATTTATTTACCATAGCTGTAGCATGTAAAGGATGTGTGAAAATTTGTCTTACTTTGGGAAGATAACTAAACCTAATCGTTCCAGACATAAAGGTTACCTACAACAATTAAGAACCCTGTTGTCTGTTTAAAGGTTGGAGACAATGACGTTTCTTGAACGGCAGTAGAGTTTTGGACTTGCATTGTCTTTATTTGTTTAGAATCACTACGTTTCAACTGGTAAGTATCTTCAGTCGTCTTCAGGTGAATACTGAATAAGTACGGTAACTACAGCTCTATTTATACTAGGTAGGTGCTGTGATGAAATAAGAACCCTAACGCATCATCACAAAATTGAGGTGTTTCTCTGTTGCTATTGCTTTTAGATAAATCTCGATACCGATTTGAATTATGCCCCCATAAGTATGGTAACTACAGCTCTATTTATGGTGCAGTGATGCATAAGTAAGTGGGTGGAGTTATGCGTTTCACTCTTACGCGTTCTATTTATACTAGCTAGGTGTAATGATGCATAATTGGATGAATCATGCTCATACCCGATGAGTCATGCATTTAACACTGACGTGGTCCTATTCTAAGATTACATTTACTTAACAAAGGCTTCCAGACGTTTCTCATATCTAATGAAGGCTTACTTAAACAACCTGGGTTTTGGTGTATGGTGGCAACAGAAGGCTAGGACAACAATACAACATCAATACAGTATTCAGTTCGAGAGAAACTTTAAGAGACCACCTGACGAAGACGAAATCAACAGGCCAAAATGACAAGAAAAATTGTGTTTACCAGATCCGCTGCGAGTGTGGCCAATCTTATACTGGTGAGACACTAAGACCACTCGAAGTAAGGATCAAAGAACATAAGAACAACAGCCAAAAACAGGGGTTAAAAAATCAGGTGCAGCTGACCACGTCTGGAGTTACGGCCATCATATCATGTGGACAAAAGCCGAAGGAACCGCACTGAACGAAGCTTAAGTTCAAGGAAGCTGCCACTATACACCAAAATCCAGGTTGTTTTAGTAAGCCTTCATTAGATATGAAAAACGACTGGATACCTTTGTTAAGTAAATGTAATCTTAGAAAAAGACCACATAACAGTTAAACGCATGACTCCGCCCATTTAGTTATGCTTCAGTGCACCTAGTTAGTATAAATAGAGTTATAGTTACTGTACTTATTAAGTATTTACCTGAAGACGACTGGAGATACTTACCAGTTGAAACTTAATGATTTAAAACAAATAAAGACAATGTCCAAAACTCGTCTGTTGTTCAGGCAGGCGAGGCATTGCCAGCCTCTTATTAAATTTTGTCTTTTTAATACGCGGTTAAGCTAACTGAGAACGATTTTTCTTAATGCAACCCGCTGATAGACTCACATAAAAACTAAAACAATTATCTGCTGGTAACTTAATGAAATGCCTTTTGTTCTGTATCAGTAATTATTGACGTTTTTATAAATTACCTTTAAACATGTCTATTATACTTTTTTTAGTTATTGCATAATAGACCATTGAAAGCATGGATATGACAAGTATACAACAAATATTTATTAGCTTCCCGAGAACAGTAATTACAAGAAATAAATATTCTGTAATTCCCGTCACGGTAGAATCCTGAAAGCATTTTAAACATAAATCAGAACTTATATATCGTTCTTACAGTATATGGATTCAGCCGATATACTTCGACGGACTTTTTTTTTTATCGGCGATAAGAAACCAATGCCTTGGTATTTCTGAGAAACGTTAATGAATCCTCTAATTGTCATTTATAATGGCCGATCAATTAATAATAAAACAAAGTTGACATCTTACTCGTACAACTATCTTTAAAACGATTATTTATTACGATAAACTCTGCCCATGCGTCTGTTATAGAAAAACCTGCTTTGTGTTGCTACAGATTTTTACCTGTCCTAATGAAATTCTTTTGTATTTATGTGTAAAACAAAAAGATGAATTTTGTTATCGCGCCTCCTCGATTTTCTTCTTTAATGTATAAATGCAGTGGCGAATTTAGGAGAGAGGGGACCGTGCCTAGGAGCTCGGGTCTTAAAGTCTAATTGCAACCTAATTTTTGGTCTCACGCTGGGACACTTAAATCTTTAAATAATGTATTCTTGGCTTAGATTACAAAATTCCTGTAGGACACGTTTAGTTTTTAAACTTTTCCTTCTAAAAGTCCTGTTTCATATAGAGATTGTTTTAAACGCATATCGTTTTAGTTATTAATTTATGATGCAATTTTAAAGGAACGAGTAAAAAGAATAATATTTTATAGTATTTTTCTATTATATACTTGTCTGTTCCGTTTTCCCTCTATTAGAGCTATTTTAAATCAACGAAAATATTGCAATAAAATATTTTTACAAAAAACCAAAAAACAATTAATTGAAACATTTTTTATGGAAGAAGTGTGATAATTTATAATTAAAAAAATAGTGCGAAAAGAAACGAGAATGATTTATTATGAATATACAAAACGGCATTTAAGAAGGTGTATTTCAAAACCTAAGCATTTACACCACAAACTGTTGTTAGATCTACGCTCCTAAAATACATTATTTCTGAAAAAATCATCAATTTGGTGTGGTGAGTCCAAAAAACGCTGGTTAGAGTCATACATACGTCGAAGCGCCCCCCCCCCCCCCCGTGTCTGACCAAATGAGTGTTTTTACTTTGAGCTTTGTAAATTATAGGGGGGCCAGCATTTTTTTTAGAAGACATTTTTGAGAGTAACAAGATTCTTAGAGCCGGGATAAGCTCTTTTTTTTAGCAGTCTTTTTTTTCAAGTCGCTCCCCCCCCTCAGCAAAATCTTAGATGTTAAAATTTTGGATTGACACCAATATTCATATTTTCAAAAATATAAAGCCAGCTAGGAAAAAAGTAAAAAAAACATTTACAAGAACAAATTTAATCCAACCATGCAGAGGGGGAGAGGTAATAATTTAATTTTCGAGATATGATAGTAGTTAGGTGAATTTTAAACGAACTTTGGGCGTGGGCCCGAAAATTTTTCGCCTGCGACGCTTTTCGGCCTTCTTCACTGGGTACAACAATGTCATAAAATACATATAGTCCCGACTGTCCTCTCCAGAAAAAAAATGTCCCAATTAAGCCCATTGAGCCCCCCCCAGCATATTTTCTGGCTACGCCACTGTATGAATGAAGACAAATGTTATAAGGGCTCTTGATTATCAAATTCTGAAAATTAATGTCTGAACTTTGCTACAAGGTAACACGTGAATAATTCCCGGTAATAATGTCATTCTGTTGGCAAATTGCCCGATGTATTAGTAGGTCGTATTAATGTGTGCTTTTGGCAAATTGCCCAATATATTAGCAGGTCGTATTAGGTATTAATATATGCCTTTGCTGTAAGTAATGCAGTAAAAAAAAATTTCTACTCCCACATGGATATTTGCTATACAGGGGTCACGGTATAAGAATGTATGCTACATAGTAGTAAAATGGGTTTTCTACTACCACATGGATATTGCTTGTTTTCTTTACACATAAGTGACGAGATGAGTAGGCTATTCCAGTTAACTATACGGCAAAATTTCATATTCATTACTGTCAGTGCTGCACAGTGTTGCAACCTTAAAAATCCCATATTTAAAGAAAAATTTCACGAATGCACGAAAAAGTATTTTTTAGCAGATCACAACCATAAGTGATCCTAAAGAATATCCTACGAATATAACACTGTGCGTAAAAGTTGTCCGTTGGAGACAGCGCCTACCTATCATTCCTCTGTGCTTTGTATCTTTATTTCTCACGAATCCGGAAATTTACCATTAGTTGACACCATTGTTATAATAATTATATTTTTCTGTGGCGTCCTTATAAAGTACTGACCAACCACAATTTATTGTATTTACCAGTGGCGTAGGAGCCTAGGAGCTCGGGTCTAAGAGTCTAATTGCAACCTAATTTTTCGTCTCATGCTTGGACTCTTAATTTAAATATGTATTCTTGGCTTATTATATTACAAAGGTCTTGTAGGAAACGTTTAGTTTTTAACCTTTTCCTTCTAAAAGTCTGTTTTATATAGAGATTAAGGGTTCGGACGCATATCGTTTTAGTTATTGATTTATGATGCAATTTTATAGGAAAACGAGCAAAAAGAATAATATTTTATAGTATTTTTCTATTATAAACTTTTCTATTCCATTTTCCCTTTTTTAAACCTATTTTAAATCAACAAAAATATAATCCAATGCGATAAAATATTTTTACAACAAAACCAATTAGATACATATTTTTAAAGAGAAAAATTAAAGTAAAAATTTTAATTGAAACATTTTTTATGGAAGAAGTGTAATAATTTATAATAAAAAAAATAGTGCGGGAAGGAACTAGAATGCTTTATTATGAATATACAAAAGGGCACTTAAGAAAGAGTATTTCAAAACTTTTTTCACCAAAAACTGCTCTTAGATCTACGCTCCTAAAATACATGATTTCTGAAAAAATCATCAATTTTGGCGTGGTGAGCGATATTTACTTTATTTTTAATCATGAAAAACCAAGCCGGAAAATCGCTGGTTAGAGTCATACATATCCGTTCAGTTAACCGGAATACTCCACTTTTTAAATCGCTTCAGTGAAACATCAAATTTCCACATGGGAGTAGAAAAAGTTGTTTATTGCTAATTCGGCTTTATATTGTTTAAAGTTCTTAAAAAATAAATTATGATCATACATTTTTAAAAATTCTACAGTAAGGCGGCTAACCCAATTCAGATCTCATAAGTATTTATAGTAAAAAACAGTTAACTTATTAAACTAGAAAGTTCTTAACTATTGTTAGAGTAAACCTAGGAACTTTTTTATTTAAAGTTTACAATTTGATTGGTCACCATTGATAATACAGGACAATAAACACGACAACAATCGTGCCGAATAGGTGGCAGCACCGCAGGAATGTAGGGTCAGAGGTGGAGAAGCGCATCATTTTGTCGTAATTAAGTTCCCCGCGATCGCAGCGCTCCCTGCGTCTAATAGATATAATGACGGGGCGAGGTACAAAGTAATAGCCAGGTTCGATGCTGATTTATACGGGCTTGAAGAGAAGAGGACCGAGCACGGTACGTGCTTTTCACTATAAGGGACTTACTTCCATGTTCCGCCTAAAAACTACTTGGAAATTGCGAGGAAAGATAATATCTAATACGTATCTTATGCATAACGTTGCTTTTAAATTTCTTCATAACTAAGGCGTCATTACATTAAAGATTATGATGCAGCATACTTGGTTCTTTGAGGAAGAAGCTTACTTAGAAATTATCCTAAAACCAGTAAAATGTATTGGTTTTTGAAATAGTAGATAGACTTTAATTAAAATAAACCTGACCATTGAATGAGAGGAGAATGGAGGGACTGAGATGAAGGAGTTATATTATTTTCATGTTGCTACGGTTACGACTGAAATGACGGTATTGAGTTATAGTAGTCATTGTGAAATACCACTTTTAAATGTCTTTTTTGACTAATTGAGTAAGAAGTTGACAATTATCTTTCTTGACATCTTCGTGCAATAAGTGTGCTTGTGTTTATTTCAAATATAGTTAAATCTAGACTAAAAATTTAAAAACTGGACGTGATGTGTTAGTACCAGTGGCGCACCCAGGGAAGGCTATAGCCACCTCCTCCACCCATTTTCAATTCGGCCAAACAAACCAGTGTGTGCACCGATATTACAACAGAAGTTTTGGTGGCAGAGACGACCTTTTTAGTTTTGGAGAGGGAAATATTTTTTTTTAGAAGTCACTTTTGATGTGCGTATCCAGCCTCCCCCCCAGCCTGTTATTTCTACTGATTTTTGGGAAACCTTAAAAATGAAAACTAACTGTCTATCACAAAGTGTTTACAGTACAAAATAGTACATACATGTTTTGAGAGAGCGACACTTTTTTTTAAAGTTCTTTTTAATTGGAAGCACTATAGTCTACTTTAGATAGGTGTAAAGTAATATCATAATTTGGCATTGATTTCATTGCAAAATTTTTATTTTCATCAAGTGCAGGTAGTACTACACGGGTTTGGGTCAATTTATAGGCATTGCCCATTGTTATCCATTCACAAACACTGAAAATGGTGTGACAAAGGCGTGCATTAGGTACACTTATTTTTTTTTATATATTAAACATAAAAGAATACAAAATACAAAAAATTCATCATACAGAAATTAAATTATAAAAAATCATAGTATTCTTCGTCGTCTGAGGAACTGTCATCTCTTCTTGACGTTAAAAATAACGGGTCGACGGTCCGATCGATCAGGTGGTCAAGATCTCACATTGTCTCCTCTTCTTTAATGACATGATGGACTGCTTTTCGACAGTTCTCTGGTGTCACTTCCGTTTGATTAAACAGTATATAGTTTAACGTCTTTCATTTTGAATGTCGTGTTGTGTCTTGCTACAAATCCTTTCACTTGCGCCCATATAAGCTCTATAGGTTTTAGTTTGCAACGATATGGCGGTGTACGCAGCACAGTTACACTATTGTCTGTTTAAAGGTTGGAGACAATGACGTTTCTTGAACGGCAGTAGACTGCAGACGGACTACTTACTAAAAATCCGTAGGTGAAAATATGTAAGTGTCTTCTTTGATCAAAAGTAACTACTAAAAAAACATGCCGTCCTCTCAAAAACTTATAGCTATAGTCTATTTCAGAAAGGTGTAGATTAATAAAATGGGAAATTCTGTCCAGTTCGGCTCAATTTCGGTGTCGGTCATAGGCGTGGGTAAATTTTGTGACTTTTAAATGATTTATGATAACTAACCAAAGAAAAAAAAGGAGATAATTTGATAAAGAAAGAACTATTAGCTATAGCAAATTTACACAAACATCGTTTTATGGAATATGCCTTTGAAGATATAGCTGAAAAACATAATGTAACTGTGAACGGCAGTAGAGTTTTGGACTTGCATTGCCTTTATTTGTTTAGAATCACTAAGATATAGCTAAAAAACATAATGTAACTGTGAACGGCAGTAGAGTTTTGAACTTGCATTGCCTTTATTTGTTTAGAATCACTAAGATATAGCTGAAAAACATAATGTAACTGTGAACGGCAGTAGAGTTTTGGACTTGCATTGTCTTTATTTGTTTTACTATAGTGATTCTAAACAAATAAAGACAATGTCAGTCCAAAACTCTACTTCCGTTCACAGTTACATTATGTTTTTCAGCTATATCTTCAACGGCATATTTCATAAAACGATGTTTGTGTAAATTTGCTATAGCTAATAGTTCTTTCTTTATCAAATTATCTCCTTTTTTTTCTTTGGTTAGTTATCATAAATCATTTAAAAATCACAAAATTTACCCACGCCTATGACCGACACCGAAATTGAGCCGAACTGGACAGAATTTCCCATTTTATTAATCTACACCTTTCTGAAATAGACTATAGCTATAAGTTTTTGAGAGGACGGCATGTTTTTTTCGTAGTTACTTTTGATCAAAGAAAACACTTACATATTTTTACCTACGGATTTTTAGTAAGTAGTCCGTCTGCAGAAATTCACGCTTTAAAGTTGCTATCGTTACCGAAGCAAAACACGAAAGAAAGGAGAATAACTTTTTACTAATAAGTAATTTTGTCATTTAGCCTAAAATAGTAGATCAGTTAATTGAAATATACCAAGATAGGAAAAAAATGTAGCGTCCATGTATATTATAAGAAGACTGAGTTTCTTTCCACTGTGAGAGAATGAACTATTTCCATAATAATGTAGTTTATTTAAAGTCTTACACATCTAAATCGACTACCTTGACCAAAGTCAAATAACCTATTGTACTTTTTTCATCATTTAAACCGAACAATGCCATTTTCGGACACCTACTCTCATCCTACATTTTACAAATTTCTGTCTAAATAAAATTACACAATGTACAAATCTCAATTTTATTGTTTGTGCAATCATAGAATGAAAACAATGCTTCACGCCCGCAATTTAATGTAATTACAAAATCTAAAAATGAAAGGAAATATTCCAAACGAAAGGTACATAAATCATTTGATTAAAATAAACGAAGGAGAGGATTTTTCGAAAGCTTCGTTTGCGATTGTAAAGATTAGATGATCAAGTTGTCTTTGCATGATGTATATGGTTTGCCGTGGCATACCATCAGATTGTCGGTAAGTTCTTATTTGAATGATCAGGATTGGACTTTCAAAAATAAAATAGGTATTGTATCCGTCAACAATAAATCAGATTTTAGATTTAGTCCAGGCAAATATTTTGTCTGAAACCTTTAAATACATAATACAGGGTGATTCCTAAGTTGATACTTCTTTTTTTAGATGTGTATATTAAAATAAACAACATTTTTCAAATAAACACCTTTTTTCAAACAACTTAAAACTATGCGAAATACAGAAGTAAAAAGTCCAAGTGCGGGCCTGGTCATCAAAACGTAGCCTGCTATACTTTATGTTGTTTGTCTTATCTCTTATTAGTCATGCAATTTACGGGTCGGTGGTGAGTTATTTGGCAATCCGCTGCGGTGTGTTTTTCTGAAGCAAGTTAATTTTAAAAAATTAGTGACACGTGAAAATGATAAAATTTGTAAAACAATGAATTAGTGGTGCCTAATTTGTGCGGCTGTTGCTTCGAGATTATACGTAGAACGCTTTTCCTTGCGGGCTTTATCCTACACCCAGAAGTTTTCTTAAAGTTATTCAACGGGCACGTTAGGCAGAACCGTATTTAATCCATAGTGTAATAAATGAATGTAAATACCTTCTTTTTGAGTCTTTTAAAATAAGGTATTTGAAAATGTTGTTTATTTTAATGCCTTCTATACACAGGTAAAGAAGAAGTATCAACTTAGGAATCATACTGTATAAAGTCATAGCTTGTGCAGAACTATTGTTGATATTTATTGAAAGCAATAGTTAGGTTTGGTTTTCCTTCTTTATGCTTAATGGCGTAGCAACAGGGGGGCAAAGGGGAACGGTCTCCCCCCGCCCCCTCGGTTCGACGCCTACCTGCCCTAGTAATATATAATACTAACATAGGTACATTTTTAAAATTTTATATTAAGTTACAATTATTGTACTTACACTTTTAAAATTCAAAGCAGTTGGTGCTCTTTACATAATTTTAGCGTAAAATAAAGTTATTTTGCCGATTTTTTTTGATACTTTGATATTCAAAACGACGATGAACTTTTATATTTACAAAAATGATCGATTTTCAAAAAATTCTGGGGCACCTTAGCATTTTCTGGAACAAAATGTATTTCGTTCAATTTATTCATTAAATTCAAATGGAATAATAGGTGTCTGGGAAAAGTTGGGGAGTGTTTCTTAAAACAACCTTTTAAGCTAGCTTAAGAATTTTGAAATTCGAAAATTTTCGATAAAATATATATTTTTTTAATTTGTGGGAACGAGATAAGCTCAACAATATTTCTCAAGGCAACTATGAAAAATACATTATGGCTAGCTGGACGTTTAGAGATGCCCCAGGATTTTTAAAAATCTAAAATTGAAAACATGCCTCCTCCCTTCCATAACATTTCGCCCCTAAAGTGTCGATACGCCACTGTTTATGCTTTACCGCCAAGAAGGGTGGAGCATGTTTTTTCATAAAAATTAACTTACAATCAAAAATGATTCACAAATTTAAATTTATAATCATGTATGATTAGTCTGTCTTTGTCATATTTCTATTTTTATATTTAATTTAAGTATTTAATGATTTTTCTTTTTCTGCTCTCCAGACAAGAAGGGGGAGAGGAACATCTTATATACTTTTTACCACTTATTTTAACAAAAAACTTTTTTTCCTAAAAATCAATAATTTGACCACATTTTCTTTTATTTTTCAGTTTTTTCTGAGAGATGGATATATTCACAAAATTAATAGTTATAATTATAGTTAAAAGACCAGCAATTCATGTACACCGATCTATCCTTTATCTGGTCTACATGAGTTAAGGTGGGTGGCAATTTTTGATGATGGAGGAACGTGTAGTAAAAGTGTCTACTCAACTACCTCAAAGGCGATAGTTTTTACCAGGTAGCGTCCATTTGAAACCAAGTAGTACTGCAACTTATAAAAGTCGAGAAAACTGAAAAAGTTAAATGACTTTTAAATGCGCTGTTTTGCAGTCTGTGGAGTTGCATGAGGTTATGGCTTTCCGATGATATCTAATAAGGACAAAATGGTTTGTCAATACCTATCTGGCCCCCGATATACTATTATTTTGGCGTCCCTGCGTCCTTTAATGCAAAAGACAGGTACACATCTACAGGTCGTTAACCGCTCATTTTCCTTTCTTGAAAAAGTTAAAGAAAGCTGGAGCATTGACTAGGCGCAAATGAAGTTTTTCCGTGTCCTGCATGAAAAATGCATCGCTCACGTGTGGGACCTTGCGTAAGCCAGCTACCTAGACCATTAATCTGGTAGTCCGGTACTGAAATAACAAAGAAGGTTACTATTATTAATTTTACTTTCATACCCAACATAATTTACCTTTATCCGGGACTTCATGCCTAAATACGTCCCTGAAACTTTGTAAGAATTACTACTTATACTTAATTTACTTTGTTCTGTTTCAGACATTGATGAATGTGCGTCGGCTCCTTGTCAGAACGGTGGGACTTGCGTGGACCTGGAGGATGCGTTCAGATGCGACTGTCCGACTGCGTGGGAGGGTGATCTTTGTCAGTTTGGTAAGTTCGATAATTTACTCTGAGTACGTTTTCGAGATAATTAATTTAATGTAGTATTTATGTCAGCTTAGTAGGTTATTTGCGTAATATGGTATGGTGACATGCATTGTTTAATAACGTTTCCGAACGATAATAAGTAAATTCAAACATTCCTGCTAGAAGCGCTTCCGGCAGGTCTTTTGTACAGAGTTTTTTTCCTGCCAAGAATTAACTTCGTTTTTCATGAATTATTAAGGTCAGTCTTCCCATCTGCAGTACATTATAAAAATATTCGACGCTGACCTTTCTAAAGGAACAAAAATGCTGTTGAGCTTAGGCTCAGAGTACTAGGGAGACTACGGCTTTTCAAATAAATGTACCGAGGACCTAAAAATGTCTAAATTTAAGGGATTTTTCAACTGTTTTTTTTTTTAAATTTTTTAATAAGGTTTACTGCATGAAAAATGTAGTTGCAGAAATACTGATTTAGGTCGTGCTTTAAGATACAGAGGCAAATAAATTACATCGTCGCGTCGGTGTAAATTGAAAACAAGATCCTTATCTGAGTGAGACCCTTTCTTTTCGTCACTTTGATGGAACCAGGTGAGAAAACGTCTTTGAAGAGGGAGCATGGGGCAAGTGGCGACCTATGCCTTGCAACTATTTAGTGTGTATTTTTACTAGCCGCAGCCGAATAGCATATGACGGCGAGTCAGTTTCGTGGCAAATGTCAAATTCTCACTTGTTTTTTTATTAACAGGCCTGTATTATGTTTCTCTCACTCCCTCTCAATTCGCAGAAGGCCTTGACTAGCCGTATCAGTAAACATGTATCTATTTAATTAAGATCGTTAATGATATCAGCTATATTTTTACACTATATACAGGGTGCTATAAATTCGTGTGCGTACAAGGGGATCTCGAAAACGGTCCGAGATACGAAGATGGTTAAATTGAGGCAAAGTTGCGTATTTTGAGGGTTAATAATTTGATGAAAAACAATTGTAATTATTCCGAATGCATTCGGAGATATTCGAAAAAAACCGAAATTTACATTTTTGGTTTTTAATTTTTTGGGCCTTCATTTTTGAATTGGGAAAAAAACCTTAAAAAAAACTTTTTCATAGCCGTCTTTTATGTTCTGCAAGATGGCGTTATTAGTTTTCAAATTTAACGTTTCGTTCTTTAAATACCAACCTCAAGTCAATTTTTTTTTAATACGGACCTGAAATTTTAAATACAGTTTTAGGGACTTCTAAACTTTACAAATTTAATACAAATTAAAGTTTTTGAAATTTTTACGTTTTGTCATCTAATAACACATTTTTTCAAGCTATCTTTTTATGTCATTACGGTTCTGAACATTTAGAGCCAAACCAAAAAAAAAAGATTTCTGATTTGGAAAATCCGTCCATTTTTAATCAAAAAGGCCGTTGTTTTGTAAGAGAAAAGACAAAAACTCTCAGCCTTAAACTAAATTTCTAAAGCTTAGAAATCCCTTAAACTGTATTTAAAATTCCAAGTCCGTATTTAAGAAAATTGACTTGAGGTTGGTAACTAAAGTACAAAACGTCGAATTTGAAAACTAATAATGCCACCTTGTTGAACATAAAGAACGGCTATGAAAAAGTTTTTTTTTTGTTTTTTTCCCAAGTCACAAATGAAGGCGCCAAAAATTAAAAACCAAAAATAGAAATTTCGGTTTTTTTTCGGATATCTCCGAAGGTATTTGGAATATTTACAATTTTCTTTCACCAAATTATTAAGCTCCAAAATACGCAACTTTGCCTTAATTTAACCATCTTCGTATTTCTTACCGTTTTCGAGGTCGCCTTGTATGCACACAATTTGTAGCACCCTGTACTTATATAAAATGTATCTGATGTGCCCTGTTTCTTAATATTTTCGAAAATTGGATATCTCTGGTGATACAAAAAAGTTCAACCAGAAATGGAGTTAACTTTTAAATAGAAACCCGCCATTTTTATTTGGTGCTCAAATTCTATAGAAAATTCTCTTCACATATCACACATTTTCATTAATTTAATAAATGCCGGCCTAGATTAATTTTCTTTTGTTTCCTAAAATTTTTATAACTATGGTAAAAAAGATGAGGGGTAAATAGTAGGCCATGAAAACGTTAAAATGGTTCATTTCAACTTACCTTATAACATGAAATCCACTTCTTCGAGAAAAGTTATTCATTATTTTATAAATTATAGTAGAAATTAACAAGAAATATAATAAATGTGATTTCTAGGCCCGTATAGGCCATATGAAATTACGTAGAAAACAGTTCTTTCATTTTAATCTTGGTAATTATTATTATTAAATACCATCTGACATTATAATAAAAGTAGAAATTATGTTAGTGTTTTCCACGGCATACCAGACTGGTCTTGACAAAACTTCTTATGGCTTTTACGGGACTAGAATTTACATTTATAATGTCTTGTTAATATTTACTATTACTTGATGAACAATAATTTAATAATTGTTAACTTGCGATATACCATTAGAGAGAATATAAAAACGAATGTTAATATGATAATAAAGGGTGATTTTTTAAGAGTGTCCGAACTTTTATCCGAGAAGGCTGTGAAATGAACTGTCACTTTTCGCGCTTGTAGTGTCAGAATTATTCAGTATAGTCTGGCAAATCATTATGGAAAGAATGACACCAGAGCAACGCTTGCAAATTGTCCAAATTTATTATCAAAACCAGTGTTCTGTGCGCCAAACTTATCGAGCCCTTCGTGAATTCTATGGTGCTCATAATCGCCCAACCGAACGAGGTATTCGCCGAGTTATAGACAAATTTCTAACGCAATTTACATTACTCGATATTAAACCAAAAACCAGACAAAAATCTGTGCGTTCCCAAGAAAATATTGACGCTGTAGCTGCCAGTGTTGATGAAGACCCAAATTTGTCAATTCGTAGACGTTCACAAGAAGTTGGGCTTTGTTATTCGACTACGTGGACAATTTTGACTAAAGATCTTGGTCTGGTGCCTTACAAGATTCAGCTTACTCAAGAACTTAAGCCGCAAGATCATCGTTTGCGTCGCACGTTCGCTGAATGGTCTCTTAGTCAATTGCAACTTGATCCACAATTTTACCGCAAAATTTTGTTCAGCGACGAAGCTCATTTTTGGTTAAACGGTTACGTCAATAAACAGAATTGCCGTTGCATCCAGAGAAATGCACGGTATGGTGTGGATTATACGCCGGTGGCATTATTGGGCCGTATTTTTTTAAAAATGAAGCTGGAAACCGCGTGACAGTTAATGGGGATCGTTACAGAGCGATGATTAATGAATATTTAATTCCAAATTTGAATGGTATTGATTTGGACGAGATGTGGTTTCAACAGGACGGAGCCACATGTCATACAGCCAATGCAACCCTGGATTTATTGAGGGAAGAATTCGGTGAGAAAATTATTTCGAGGAATGGACCTGTCAACTGGCCCCCAAGGTCGTGTGATTTAACGCCATTAGATTATTTTCTGTGGGGTTACGTTAAATCATTGGTCTATGACAATAAACCGGCAAATATTGACGCATTAGAACACAACATAACGCGGACAATTGCAGGCATAAGTCCCGAATTGCTTGAAAAAGTGGTCGGAAATTGGATTGACAGAATGCGCTTTGTTAGAAGAAGCCGCGGCGGACATTTGACTGAAGTTATTTTCAAACATTAATGCCATTAAGTGTTATTTCACATAAAATAAATAATTTAGAGATATCTAATATGGTTGTTGTTTAATTTAAATTTAAAGTTCAGACACTCTTAAAAAATCACCCTTTACAAAGATGAGTTGCTATTTGAAAATTCCGCTTTATTTTTTTTTAAATCAGTTGTAAATGAACTTGCCCTAACGAATACATTTATCTCGGACAAGTTGATTTCATATTATAAAGTAGGTTGAAATGAATCATTTTAACGTTTGCTAGCCTTACTGTTTACAAGAAAAATTGATCTACGCGGCCATTTTTAACAACTTTCTATAGAATTTAAGCATCTAGTAAAATTGGCAAGTTTATTATTATTAATTTAAAAGTTGACTTTATTTCTGGTTAAACCAAAAGTGGGTTTGAAAATTTAAATTACTTTTTAAACCTAATTGTCGTCTTTATAATCGTCATTTCGTGTGGTATAAAACATAATTTTTTGTACAAATATTTATCCTATAGGTAACCAGTTTTAGAAAATATTGATAATAATTAATTCTATTTTTTTTGTAGATGCCGATGAATGTCAAACACAAAATCCCTGCATCAACGCAATATCCTGTACAAATCTAGTAGGCGACTACCACTGCAAATGCCGTGTCGGATGGATGGGGAAGAACTGCGATCAAAACATCAACGATTGTGTTGGGCAATGTCAACATGGAGCGACTTGTATTGATTTGGTTAACGATTATCATTGTGCCTGTCAACCTGGGTTCACTGGTAAATATAAATGTTCATTGCAATTTTACCTTTGGTACATGATTCAACTATAATTATAAATGTCTTATTCTCACTCCAAGTTTTAATCTCAATACAATTTTGGTTTTAATGTTAAATAAATAATAAGTAGGTGGCAAAGTTACCCTGCAAGTAAACCGTATAAAATCCATAATTTAGAAATAATATGGAAAAAAACTTCCAGGAAAAAAATATAAGCCAATGAAAACCATAAAATGATTGTTTAATTTTATTGTATTGTTAAAAATATTTAAAGTTCATTTTTTTAATGAAAATTACTTTCTCACACTCCTCAATATCTGCATAAGTCCAAATTTAAAAAGTTTTCAAAAATCCATTAACACACATTAACCAGGATTCGGTTCAAGACAACCCAATGTTTTTATTATATACAGGGTGCTACAAATTCGTGTGCGTACAAGGGGAAGATGGTTAAATTTAGGCAAAGTTGCTTATTTTGGGGCTTAATAATTTGGTAAAAGAAAATTGTTAATATTCCGAATACCTTCGGAGATATCCGAAAAAAAACAAAATTTTTACTTTTGATTTTTAATTTTTTGCGCCTTTATTTTAGACTTAGGAAAAATACACTTTCTCATAGCCGTTTTTTATGTTCTACAAGATGGCGTTATTAGTTTTTAAATTGGACGTTTCGTTCTTTAGATACCAACCTCAATTCGTTTTTTTTAATACGGATTTGGAATTTTTAAAGCAGTTTTAAGGACTTCTAAGCTTTGGAAATTTAATACAATTTAAACGTTTTTAAAATTTTAACGTTTTGTCAATAAATAACACATCACTAGTATTTCAAATTATCTTCTCTTTACTATTACGGCCCTGGCAATTATTTTTTGTATTGCTTAAATATTAAAATTACATTACAGGAAGTTATGGTGTTTAGGCAATTTTTTTTTTTTTAAGATTTACCGTCACAATACTCTAGAAAGTGAGCACGTTTTTAAAGCATGAGAAGTAATTTTATATATTTTATTAATAGGTATAACGTATATATTAAGTCCTATGGTTTTTTGCCTTAGACCTAGACCAAAATACTGTAAAACAGAAAAAAAAAATGCTCCCGAGTGAAAAAAAGGTAACTGGAGTGTTAGTCTAGTTATATTACTGTGATGCGCTTACGTTTGTTTCAAAAATAATTTCAAAATTTTTTTACTGTTTATACGATCTGATGATGCTAGTTTCAGGTGAAATATGAAACAAAAACAAAGAGACAGAAAAATATTTGAGACCCAGACTTTGGGTCTCTTTTCTTACAAAATATCAAATATCAGGCCACTATGTGTAAAAATGAACTAATTTTTCGAATCAGAAATTTTTTTTTTAGTTTAGCTTTAAATGTTTAGGACCGTAAGGAAGGGAAAAATATAATTTGAAAAATCTGTTATTAGATGACAAAACGGTAAAATTTTAAAAACTTGTACATTATATTAAATTTCTAAAGCTTATAAATCCCTAAAACTGTATTTAAAATTCCAGGTCCGTTTTTAAAAAAATTGACTTAATATTGGTGACTAAAGAACGAAACTTTGAATTTAAAAACTAATACCGCAATCTTGTAGAACATAAAAAACGGCTATGAAAAAGTGTTTATTATTTTTTCCCCAAGTTAAAAATGAAAGCGCAAAAAATTAAAAACCAAAAATGAAACTTTCGGTTTTTTTCGGATATCTCCGAAAGCAATCGCAATAATTAGAATTTTTTTTCACCAAATTTATTAAACCCTTAAAGACGCAACTTTGCCTCAATTTAATAATCTTTGTATCTCTTACCGTTTTCGAGATCCCTTTGTACGCACACGAGTTTGTTGCACCCTGTATAGATATAATTTTGCATAGAGCTGATAACTTTGGAGCAGAATTTAGAAATACTGTTCGGATGCTCTTAAAAAAATAAAATAACATGAATCATATCGTGGCCAATTTTCCTAGCTAATGTTTTTGATACTTGAAATTCATCACAGTCTGATCGAGCTTTCAAATTGCAAAAACGCGCTGTCAGAACAGTTGAGGGAGTAGGTCCGCTTAGTTCGTGCAGACCCATCTTTAAAAAATTTAAAATTATGCCCTTACCCTGCATTTATATATATACCAAACTCTTCTTGATATTCATAGCCACCCAGATAAACATATTAAGCTATCGCACAATCATACACACAATACAAGATCACACCAAACTTTATTGATTCCTAGGCATCGACTAGCAAGTACAGAACGTAATACATCAAATATATCGCTTTATAATAAACTTGGCAATACCGTTAAACTTCTAAACCATCGTCAATTTAAACGCACAATAAAAAATTTTTTATTGCAAAGTTCCTTTTATTCTGTAAATGAATATATGGAGGCACCCTCCCTGACAATATAAGATCTTTTATTTAGATGAAAAGAACTATAAATAATAGTTTTTTTTTATATTAATCATTTAAATACCACATTGTTTGTATATTTTATCTGTTGTTTGTATCTTATTTTTTTTGTGATACTTATACTATTTATTTTTTAACCTGCAACAAACGTATTTTATATATATAACGTTGTCAAATAAAGAATATCTATCTATCTATCTATATATCTACTAATTTGTTAGTCATGCATTCCCTCAAAAATTGGAAAAATATCTGCAGGCACTCAATTTGTCGTAGACATACGCCCTCCCATACTCAATATCCTATCCATGACCCGCCCGCCACTGATACTAGTACACGAGAACTTTTATTTACTATTTCTCAAAACTTCTTAAGTGATTCAATGCAAAACTCTGCGAAAAGTGCATGCGAAGCGAACATTTGTGCTTCACGAATTCGCGTGAATTGGATATAATTATTGAACGTTCTTTCGACTACTCTCTTTGCATAACAGCACTACTGCCGTTTAATAACAGACATACTCTCACGAAAACTGGTCCACCTTAACGGGTTTATGATGAAAACTGTCGAAAGAACTCTCGCTCTATTATTATTCCTTTTATGATGGTCCAGGTACATGAAGAAAGATTTGTATACATGAATATTTTTGGGATATCGTCCTAAAGAATAACATAATGAACAAAGCTTTTGATAGATATTACCATTCTAAGGAACAGAACCTGTAAATTTTTTCATTTATAATTCGCCGGATTTTTCTTTTACGGAGTTTTTTGTGCATCATAAAGAATCAACATTGATAAAAAAAATTTCGTCTTAAGAGTGACGTCTAGTAATGCGTTCGCCATTTCATTTTTTGATCAATATTTCTTATCCTTTTTGCTTTATTTAAAAATGGGCCAAATACCCGCCCTTAAGTAGCAAAAAACGAAAATTTGTTAATCTTGTCCATTTTTCTTTTTCATCTTTCATTACTTTATAAATTCAAACTTGTTTGACTTTAAATTGTATATACTTATGTTAAAAGAACAATCAAAGTGCCAGAAATTGACCAACATGATTGGAAACCCTAATGGCCATATTCTCCGTATATACAGAAGCTTAGCTTATGACTTAAGCGCGTTTAACTTCCGTTTTGTTTATATGCGTTAAGCCAGCTTAAAACATAAGCCAAACTTTCGCACCTACGGCGAATATGGCCATAAGACATAAAGTTCAACATTTTATATTTAACCAGGGCCTGTAGTTTACTCATTGGCTAACAGTCTTGAACCCTTTATATCCATCTTCTGGTAACTTTTCCAGCCAGATAATTTCTATAGAAACAATTATTGTCTCAACAATAGTTAAATATGGGTTCAGAACTACGATCCTCAATCATGCTACGACCCTAAGGGCTGTTTAATTTGTAAACGTTTTCGCTGATTTTTTTACTAGAGATATTTGGTCTTGTAAGACTGATCTCTCTTGACCGTCCAAACAGTTTTTTTTTGGTCGTACCACTGATAGTTTTCATTGGCCCCCTCCATTACAATTAGCTGACTATGCCACCTGCTAAATAATAATTGAGCATTATTTTCAGTCATACTGATACCTAAATTAAATACAGATTTCTTATTTAAGAGTTAACAGGAAACCAACTGGCGCAGTCTTAATGATATAATGATCCTCACTTGGTGAAAACCCTAAGATTATTACATAATGTTTTTTTCTAGACGTATAGATTCTTCATACGTCCGTTCTAACCTCAGTTTCAATTTCCTGATGTTCACCTTCTAAAAATCAAACATTCACACACATTAAGATCGGCTCTCTATTTTATTACTACATTCTTATTCCACGCTTTGCACGAAGAGGAGAATTCAAATATGCTGTAGCCAACCATTTGATTTAAACGATCCATTTTATTCAACTAGATCTGACGTTGGTATACGTTGTCTACGTTGATGTACGGATGAGATGGATGTCTGAGAGCATAAATTCCACAGCTTTTTTTTGTATATAGATAACGTTTAAAGTATGTTAATATCTTAAACGAATAAAGAGTGAATGTGATACGAGATCTCGTCAAATAGTAGTAAGAATAATATTAAACTTACAGTATGTGATTCTAGCATGAATTATTAGATAAACCTAGACGAGACGCAGATTGTTGTAAATTAAAATTAAATATATCATCACAATGTCATCAAGCAAAATGTTTTATGTGTTACAGGACTTTAAAATTTTAAATTTTCCTGAGCTTTTGATTAAGGGCGTTCAAGAGAAATAAGTGTTTTAGGAAGTAGAAATGTTATCCTGTCTATCATCCAAAAAGTATACTGTAGTTTGTACCTACCTCAGTTTGTGGTAACGATTTTCGATCGAGAAATTGATGAAATGGAAATACAAGCAAAAAAAATTATTGAATTTACGAGAATTGATTAACTAACTATATCATTTTTTGTCGCCAGTTACTGCAAAAATTATAGCTTTGCCTATAGTTATCTTTACTGGTACGACTTACAGTCTTTTTGGATTAGACATAGACATTCTCCTTAATTAGAAGTTTTATTCCTGTCCACGAGCCAATAATATTGCAAGAACGCAATTTTTTTGACTTACATGAATATCACTTTGATAAGGGCTAGACCCCCAATTGTTTCTTTAATTCTTAAAATTTTATGAGTTAATAAGTTACTTACCATTTACTTCAGTAATGGCCGTCTAGATCAGTTTTCTTTTATTTCCAAAAAATCCATAACTTTGGTAAAACAAGATAAGTGTATATGGGAATATGATAATTTACATCTGACTGATTGAATACATAAATAAACATGTATGTATCTATGTCACGTTTACAATATGTTTTTTTTAATGCAGGTAGGGACTGCCATACCGATATAGACGAATGTTCGTCGAGTCCATGCAAAAATGGAGGAGAATGTGTGGATCAAGTAAATGGGTACAGATGCATATGCCCGGTTGGGATTACCGGTCACGAATGTGAGGTAAGCAAACATACATCTAATATAGGTTTCGTACTTTTCATTAATCTTTTATACTTGTTCTAGCGTTCAAAATAAAAATCCATTAATAAACATGGCCAGGATTCGGGCCAAGACAACGCAATATCTTTGGTATAATTGAATATATTATTATATAAACGGAGACAGGTTAGCAACGGCCACTGGCAACACGAGAAATTTTCATCGACGGGGGACGCCGCGCTCGCAGTCGAATCTCGTGGGTCGACTAGAGAGGCCTGGACCATCTGCATCGTGATTGATAATAATAGTAGCGTACTTATTTAAATAATTGGATAGATGCTCACTCTTAGTTAGTTATTAATCGATTTTTCCCATAAAAACATGGTAGTAGTCAGATCGGCCCGATTTGTTTTTTTTAAAATGGTCTCAAAGTTGAAAATTCGTAAATATTAAGAAAAAATAATGGTTTATTTTAAATAGGAAGCGATAAGTATTCTTTAGTTTAAACCCCCTAACAGGTCACAGGATAACGTCCCTCTCATCCTATTTAAAATAAACCATTACTTTTTCTTATTATTTACGAATTTTTAACTTTGAGACCATTTAAAAAAAATAAATCGATCGGCCACGGGCCGATCTGCCTACTACGATGTTCTTATGGTATACTTGACTAATATCCAAAATTTAAAGAAAATTGAATGATAGCAACGGTTCTTTTTTTGTAAAAGTTCATAGACGTGCGTTTATCTTAATTCCTGTTTTTTTCTAGTTCGACCCTGATTATTGACGTATACCGGCTGATCGTTGGGGATATTGGAAAAAATCAAGTAAACGATAAGTGTTCTTTAGTTTAAACCCCCTAACAGGTCACAGGATAACGTCCCTCTCTTCCTCCTAATATTTACGAATTTTCAACTTTGAGACCATTTAAAAAAAAAACAAATCGGGCCGATCTGACTACTACCATGTTTTTATGGGAAAAATCGATTAATAACTAACTAAGAGTGAGCATCTATCTAATTATTTAAATAAGTACACTCCTTTTATTATCAATCACGATGCAGATGGTCCAGGCCCCTCTGGTCGACCCACGAGGTTCGACTGCGAGCACGGCGTCCACCGTCGATGAAAATTTCTCGCGTTGCCAGTGGCCGTTGCTAACCTGTCTTCGGTATATATATATAATTTTGCATAGGGCTGGTAACCTTGGAGAAGAATTTACATATAAATATTGGTCGAATGCTCTTAAATAGGTATCACCCTGTAAAAATAAGGTAATATTTTCATTTGCCCTAAAAATAACGTTTGCGTTTCACCTATCGACATCTCGGTCACGACAGCGAGGTAAGGCCCATGTATGCGTGCGAGCTCGTTACTCGTTCTAAGGCATTTCCGGATTTTCGAACATTGTTAGAATTAGCAACGAGCAAGAACAATCAGTTAAATTCAGATGTGTAAAACACGATTTTGCTTAAATGAATGTTTAACACGGCCTGAACTGTCGTGTGCACTGGAAGAATAATGTGTCTTTTTGAGTAAATGGCATTTAATGATTTTACATAAAACAATTTCGAATTTCGCAGAATTTGAATTCTGGTCATGCATTTTTATAAGGTCAAATTATTATCAATACGTTTTGGTCGAAAAGTTGGAAAAAATACAAGTCACTCAAGTGACACGTATACAAGGTGTTACAAATTCGACGTACGAGCATTGGAATCTCGGAAACTATAACAGATAGATAGATGGTTAAATTAGGGAAAAGTTGCATAATTTAGTGTTTAATAAAATATCGTCGGAAAATTCAGAAAATTCCGTTTTTTTTTTTAATTTTTCGTTTTTAATTTTTTACGCTTTTAATTTTGAACTTATAGAAAAGCTGTTTGAACATTCTTGAACTTTTCATGCTCTACAAAGTCGTATATACAGTTTTTCAGTTCAACGTGACGTCTCGTTTTTTATGTACCATCATCTCCAGTGGTAGTCAAGCCATAATACCAAAAAAACAAATGGTCAATTTTCTTTAAGACATTTAAAAATATTTTCCCCCAATGTTCTCATATTAGGATTTGCGTCAATTCCATAACACTGTTTATACGCATCTATAATAGTTTCATCAATAATGCATCAAGATATTACGTGATATATGGAAATAATTTCATAGTGTAGTATTATTGTTGAATTCCTTGCTATAATTATAATTTCTAATAAGGGTGTTGTGGCCTACAGGAAAGATACTTTCTGATTTTTACCGGCTAATTTTTTTTTCCTGGAGAATTTGTTTCGGGAAATATGCGAAAGTTTTCCCATTCCTTAGAAGAATGTCCTGGCTACTCATCCCTACTCTAATATCTTGATAGGAAGATCAAAACAATCCTACTTTTTTTTTGGTTAGGAAGATACATTTTTGGTTCCCCTGGTATGAAGAATATGAGTTAACTTATCTGTTATAAAACCTCATACCTTAGTGTAATCGTCCAGTGAATAATTCCATAAGCCTTAAATACCATATCCCTTCCAACGGTACATTGAGGTGAAACCAAGCAGATAATCGAATAAAGCTCAGAGAGAAAAAACCCGGTCACTAATGGCTTATTCATTACATTAACAAAATGATCATTTAATTTAGTCCAACAACAATCGTAAGAAAATCTTCGCAGAGATATTAACTTGAAGATATTAAAGATAATTAGTTGCGTTTACGTGAGTAAGTCTTAAGGCAAAACGATTTAGCCGCTAATGTATACGCCAAGCGGCCGACTGCCCATGGCGACATTTAACCAGGTAATTGGGCACGAAACATGAAAGCACAAACAAAACAAATGCCCATGGAAGCTGCTACTTGTGCTTTGGTTTGACTGACAAAGCGATTTTTTATTGGAGGCTAATTATACCTAATTATTTTGAATATATTGACCGACGATTGTTGATATATTATTATATGTTAACAATAATTTTAAAATGTTTTCCTCCATATATAAATTATTTATAAGAAACTTATAGCAATTGCAGCATTTTTAAATATCAGATTATTGTATTTTTGACTTCTAGATTATTAAAACTTCAACTAACTTTAAATTCCCTAAATATTTAATGGCTGTTTAATTTCCTCGGTTGCTGAACATTTTAGCAGCTCCTGTTCTGGCTAGTTTATCTGCTTGTTCGTTGCCCACTTTTTCCAAATAACCAGGGATCCATTCAAGTTCAATTTTGTGGTTCCTGTCTGATACAAATTTTCGATTATCTAACTTAACGATGGTCACGTTTATTTTGATATTCCAGAAGCAGGTTAAACTTTTAAGCAGCGTGTGGCTAGCCGCTAGTTCCTCTACTTTTTTGCTGCCCGGTATATCCGAATGAGTAGGTACCCTATGAATTAAATCTTTTTCTTCCTAGCTGATACCCAAACTTCAACTCACTTCAACTACTTTCGACCTTTTTATCTGTTTTGATACGCTTTTATATACAACTGCGAAGCACTGACCCGAAGAAAATTCAAAATCTTCGGAGGAATCCAATGTGGTGACAACCTCCCGCATGACAAACTTGGTAGAAATTTAGTGGACCTTATAAAAGGAACAAATATTTTCTAGCAAGAACGGGGGGCACCATAAGCCACTAGGCTGCAGTGCAAGAAGTTTGGGCCGAGCGCCCGAGCCCCGCCTTAAACCAACCAACCCGATGAGTTAAATCTTGTTCTTTCTAGCTGATACCCTAACTTCAACTCACTTTACTTGATGTTTAACGACTTTCGCCCTATTATCTGTTTTGATACGCTATGGCCAGCTTCTGGAACTCTGAACTTTTAAGTAGCTCTAGCTCTTGCTAGTTCATCTAAATTTTCATTTCCCGATATACCCGGGGGGACGAGGGTCCTCTAGGAGTTAAGTATTCTTGTTACTGGCTGATTAAGGGCTTTTTTTTATGGAGGTGTGATGGAAGTTTAGAGTCTTGAGGGTAGCTTGGCCGTCAGATAGAATGCGTGATAACCCCGTTTAACAATCTTTAGGTTACACCTGTGGACTAGTATACTTTACAGTCGTTTCCCAGGGTAAGGCTTATCATATTATCCATACTGGGTATTTCTCCAAATATTCCAGCCCCTACTTCGTATTTAGTTTTTGTATGTAAACACCTTTCTTGTGATATGAAAAATTTCATAACTCTTGTATGACCTTGAATGGTTAAAAAGTTTTGCACTTGCATTGTCTTTATTTGTTTTTAAAATCACAACTGGTAAGTATCCTAGTCGTCTTGAGGTGAACACTTTATCAGTATACGTTGAAACGTTGTGATTTTAAAAACAAATCAATACAAGTCCAACACTCTTCTAACACTCAGGACACATTATTGTTACAAACCTTTAAACAGTTCAGGTCAAATATGAAAAAATATATTATTTTGTTTCCCGAGGTGTTGTTTCAACATAAAGTAAGAGTAGATAAAGGTAGGGTCAAACCACCTACGAAAATCCTAGTAACATAAATTTAAACTTTCATGCGATATTTGAAATGGAAAAAGAATAAAAATTAAAAAATAAATAAGTAAGTTATAAAAATTGTGAAAAATAGCTTTTCTTGGTTTAAATCTCACCATACGCCTCTGTTTGGTAATATTGTCCATAAAAAGTATTTTATTCCCATAACTACTTTTTTGATGATATAATTTATCACCTTTTCATTAAAAGATGCAATTAAAAAAACTATTTTGTCTATAAGATTGCAAAAATGCCAATTCTCACAGCAAATAGGCTTTTTAAATTCGTCTTGGCAAATGAAAGGTTTAATTTAAAAACATGCCAAGTGTGATTGCACATTAAATTCTTGTAGGTAGGTCTGAGAATGTCACAACGGTAAGTTTTATTTTTATTAAATACGTTTTATATAGCTTTTACTTGTGGCTGCATCTACGGAATAAGTCACTTACTGTTAGAAATGAAAGGTATGAGTTTAGTAAACTGGACGAAGGACAAGAATATTTAAAACCCGGTAGGAGTTTTCCAAAAAAAAATTTTTAGGGTCTATTCTCGCAGCGGTCAATGTTTTAATTGTAGGAACAAAAGTATGTCTTTAATAAGAAAATAGGGTGGGTTCTCATATTAAGCTAAGAAGAGAAAAATACCGCTGGAGTTACACTCCGCCTACTAGTCATGCGTCACTGTACCTACCTAGTATAAATAGAGCTGTAGTTACCATACTTAATTAGTATTCACCTGAAGACGACTGGAGATGCTTACCAGTTGAAACGTAGTGATTTAAAACAAATAAAGACAATGCAAGTCCAAAACTCTATTGCCGTTCAAGACACCAATATTAAAGGTTATAGTTTTGTTATAACAAAAAAATGGTTGATTCACTTTTTGAAAACATTCGTAATAAAACATAACATACAAATATGATACATGTAAAAACGTCCTTAAATCAGAAACAAAGTAATTTTTAGATATCCAGGAAATGTCGATTGATGCTGCGTTTTGCAGGTTGATAATTTTATTTATATTACAACGGATGAAAGAGGCAATTTTTGTCCCTTAGGTAAAATTTGTCCAAACTTATGTTGGGTTCATTATCTATAAAAAGAGCGTAGTAATATTAATATAAGCATAACACATATTATGTAAATTTATTCTTTGATATATTATTTTATTTTTTTAAATATCCTTTCAGTAGAACCAGACCCTTAATCAGCTAGTAGTGTCCGGTTTTATTTTTCTACCAAATACGACTGCTGAATATCTAATTTTCTCGTATTAAATGACTAGGTAGTAGGTATGGTTTGTAACTACGAAACTTCGAACTACTTCTAAAAATTCAGGTCAGGTATAATCAAGAACTAATGAATAAATAACTAACTCAATCACGAATTTGTAATGAAAGTAATCAGAAAAAACTTCCTAACAAAAACATGATGTATTTCTTTGTAATTAGTGTGTTTTAACATTAGGGGGTTTTAGTTTGTTCGTTTGGATGTAATACTTTAAAATTTTGTTTTTATTCCTTTACACAAATCAAGCAATTTGTTAGGAATAAATGAGGGATTTAGCGAAAAAAATATATAAAAAAAAGTCCGTTTTTTCGTATATAATATTATAGGAGGGAAAATTTTGCCGGTAAAATTTTCGACTGGTATGAAAGTTTGTTGCTTGGCAAATTTGCGAATGAAATGTTTGACAAATAGGCCAGTGTTTTTTTGTCATTTATTTTTTATTTATTTATGTATTACTAATATTAAACGTACAGTTGTTATAAGTAATAGTTTGTCCATTCTTTTCTATCAAAGCATGGTTTTGGGTATGATTGACTTGCATTTGAGTAGTCGAAGGTCCAGAACATGCTTCATTTGTTGTTCTGAGATTTTCGATAAGCTTCAGATGATGACTAGGATCTAGCTGCAGATATGGTTTCAGGGAATTTGCGTTTGAGTAGCTTGTTAACTTAATCAACTCTTGTTCCCCAACACCTTGTTTAAATAAGGCAGACACATCGGAAGATCGATGAGAATGATTTGTTATTTTATACTTTTTCGTATCAATTCCAATTATTTCCGCTGAAGTTTTGGTCCATATAGATGCTGTATTTATTACTAGTGGAGTATTTTTGAACCAACATCTCTTCTGCCAGTTTGGATGAACGGAGAGAAATAGTCTGTCTGTGGAAATGTTTGGTCCTCTTTTTTCCAATAATTTTAAAAATAATCTTACAGGGCACAAGTATTTGTTTGATGAATTTCTTACCAACCATTTGCTGTTTGCCAATATTTTTTACCCATCTTGAGCTGTCTTGGAAAAGATGCTATTATATTCGATTCATCCGGTAAATTCTCCCATGGTATCAAACTACTTTGGAAAATATTTAGTTTTACAATTTACGGCCTCATTGCCTCTCCACGCTGGTTCAAATGAGCAGAGATGGAAAAACTTGTGCTTGTAGTTTTGCATTATTGTTAGTAAATCTTTGGTAGATAATGCTTTTGAACTTACTTTTCTCTTTTCCTGACAACTTTGAAGTTTTATCTGCGTGTCTCTTGCAATTCGCGCATTTTTAAAGGAAGTATCCGTAAAAGGGTCAATCTTTATTTCGTATTCTGTAAAATACATTTCTTGAATTATTTTTGCTGTAGTGTTCCATATAGCCTTACAGAAGATTCTTTATAGTCTTCGCCATTACCTTTTTTCATATTAAAGGCGTACTCTTCAAGGAGTTCCATCACAGTAGTACATTCTTCCAGTTTATAATTTCTTACCATTAGAAACTCTGAGAACTGTACCCAAATTGAGGTCTTGGACGTGTTAAGTAGAATATTTTCAGCTAGGTAACGATTTTTTAATTTCTTCGGTAGATTTTCACCCAAATCTTGCATTTTCGTTTAAATTGCTCATTTTGTCTTTTTCAAACCAGGATGAGATTTGTCAGACTAACAATAGTTTTTACCTGACATCTATCAACATTTTGCCGCTGAAAAACCATCTTGTTGACTTTGTCCAGATAGATGTAAGAGTTTTTCCACTAGAAAACAGGCTGTTGCTATGATATTTTGCCAGTATAAAATACTCTAATGAAATAGTTTAAGTTATACGTTACACCCTAACTTTGTTGGTAAATGCCATTTAATATCGGTTGAGGCTGCATTCAGGAAACTTTACAGTACACATTTTTCATATCTGTGACCCAAGGCCTTCTTTGATGATGAAATATACCAGGAACGGCCGAGCCGAAAAGACTAATTAAGTGATTTAGTACCCGGGTAGAGAAGGAGAGGGTTATCCACATAAGGGCGAATTCTATATTAGGAATTAAACTTAAATATTTTAAATTTTACTGGTGATATTATCAACTTATTATAAATATTTTTGCATTATTTGCAGACCAACACTCAGCTATAACATCATAATTACATTAAAATGTTTAAATCAGTTATTTTATAAATAAGTAAGTGTTTAAACGCTAAAGAAAATGCCATTTAAGTTTGCTTTTCCCCATCTGTAACCTCCTCCTTTTCTTTCTTTGTTTTTAAGGCCTTCTGAAATATAAGAAGTGAGTGACGTAGATCACAATATGCTGCTACTTGGGAAGTAAAGAAATAAACCAACCGTATAGCTGAGAAGCAAACCAAAATAATAGCTGTTTTAACGTTTTTACTAAGCTTTGACAACTTTTCATGGTTTGTGAACATTTGACAAACAAAACTAACCTCAAAATATATCGATCAGCGTCTTGTCATTAATTAGGCAATCCAACAATATGTCAAAAATACTGGCTGTGGGCAAATACTGCGTCGTAAAACACGTGACAATAAAAAATAACATTGCTGGTGGCATTTAACGGGTAACTCAATTCTTTTTACCCGGAGCTATCAATTTAAGTCACGTAGATTAAATTGGCTAATCCAACGATATTTCAAAAATTGCGGCTGTTGGCAAATACTTTTTTTTAACGGGGCGCTCAGGCCTCTCCCGTTGAGTAATAGGATTATGTACGGAAATATATTGTTTCCACTTAAGAGCAAACAGTAGTCGATGAGTCATCACGAACAAATAGTGCATTTCCACCACCTCGCGCATACTGTACCTGCGTCTGGCGATGGCAATAAAATGACTTTTTTTTTAATATACAAACTATTATATAAACGAATTTCACGAGCATTAAGTTGCTCGGCATCAGCGGAGATTTTTAAGATAATATCGAGGCATCGTTTGTAATTTTAATTGAAAATAAGAAATTAACATGAATAACCGCAATATTTCTATTTTTATGTTCTGCACGGCGAATGATATAATTTGAACCGATATAATGAAACTTTAAAATTATTTTTTTTTAAATCCGCCAAACTAGAAGTTCTTG
This sequence comes from Polydrusus cervinus, assembly GCA_935413205.1. NCBI lineage: Eukaryota > Metazoa > Arthropoda > Insecta > Coleoptera > Curculionidae > Polydrusus > Polydrusus cervinus. Next base: position 52,759,727 of record OW284510.1, read on the forward strand.
TAATCCTCTTAGTAAATTGTTTGCATTAACTTTTCAATTAGATAAACCAGGAAACGATGCCGATGCCGCGTTTCACGCTGGTATGGAAGGCTCTTAAATAGAACTGTTATTTTAAAACCATACATTAAGTTTTAAAAAATGTGAGAAAATTCTAATTCTAGCTGAAGTCAACCTACTTAAAAAAATTAATGTCTGACATAAAACGGCAAAGCAAGGCAAAAGTTGTAAACGACATAGAAATAAATGAGTCGCAGTTTTAGAATCAAATAAAAAAATCTGAAAATGCCATTCTTGTTATACATATTTATAATCAATTTTAAGGTAACATTCTCTTGAAACGCCTAGTATTAATCACCTTAGATTTATATGGATCTGTTTTTAAACTGTAACAGTAAAACGCAACTAGTTAAATGATCTAAACATGTTAATAATTAATTTGGATTACGAAACGTTCTGATCGTATAATAATGCTAATGGTGTGTATACAAGAATGCGAGAAAACTAGAGAACGTTAATTCTTGAAAAAATTTTTTTAATAACCCAAAAAGCTTTGCGTTAGTAGTAAAAACGATACTACAGTGTAATTATCGATAATAGATGTGTGACCTACCGTGTCTTTGTTGTATTTTAGTTTTATGATTTCACGTCCGGTTGCTCTGTCTTCTGCATTCGAGTTGATTCCTACAGATGGCGATGCCACGTCTTCACTACTTATTTTATTTTTAACTTTTAGTCTGCAGTTGCTTACGAGTTATGGCTTTTAGTACAGTCCTAATAAGGACGAAACGGCCGTCATTGTCTTCCTGTACCCCAGGAAAACCCATTATTTTGGCGTCCGTGTGTATTTTAATGCAAACACAGATGTACTACTTTGCCGGCTTGCCACTAACTTTCCTTTCTATTTACAACAATATTTGTTATAAAAAATGATTTAAGAAATCACATTAATTAAATGTTTTCTCGCTTTTCTTCAATTTAAACTAACATGTACTTTTAAAACGCAACAGTAATGTCTTTAATTATTAAAACTATCCGCGAAAGTCAACCTTTAAATCTACGTACTTATAAGATTTCAATTTTTTTTTTTCAGAATGATTATGATCACTGCAATCCTGATCCATGTCAGAATGGTGCTCCGTGTTTTAAAGCTCAGAACGATTATTACTGCCATTGTCCTGAAGGTTGGCAAGGAAAGAACTGCAGTCAGGCCAAGATAGTGTGTAGCAATCCTCCATGTGAAAACGGTAAGTAAAAATAATGCATGCAGAGCTACTGATTTAGTGTGGCAACGTACAACAGCTACGTTGATATTTAAAAAACACTAAACACTGTTAATACAAAAGTTAAAGAATAAAAAGTGTTTGTCTTGCCACGGTGGGGTAGTTTCTCATTGCACCACTAATAGTCCGGTCAAATTAGACCAAAAAATAAGAGTACATAAATTTACAAGCTGAAAATCAGTAAAAATGTTCAAAATACAAATATAAATAAAAGTTTCCCATCATTCCCGTGCATGGAAAAAATTTGACTCGAGGTCAAAGGTAAAAAAAAATGAGTTTTTAGTAAAACGGTTTTATCGTAAAAAGTTTTATCATAAAAATACTCCAGACAAAAATTGTAGACCATAAAATTGTCTATAAAAAATGTATACTTTTGTCCTACGAACCACCGTTTCTGAGATATAACGATTCAAAAAGTTGTAAAAGTTGTAATCGTCATAATAAGCACACGTTTCCACGCCACCTATGAGGTAGTGTACTTAGCGCGTTTTTTTAACGTGGTGTCCCCAGTAGGCCTACCCTAATAAAATAATTTTTTGGAGTATACCCATTATGTGGAGCGTGTTATTGCCGTCTAGAGTATTTACATTAATATCAGCATTGTCTGCTACGTATTGAATAAGTGTGCCACTTTCTGGTAGTAGGACATGAGGAGGACGATGAAAAACTACTGCTGCCTCGTACATTAATGTATCATTATAAGATGCACATAAACCAAAAGACGAATAGATTTGTATAAGACGTTTAGATCCAAACCTTCGATAAAAAAAAAGCGAGGCCTAATTGTAATTTAGACTTAGGCCGAACAGCAGTCATGATAATATGACAAATATTTGTGCATATTAATTTTAAATGATCTAAATTTGATCGTTTATGCTTTAAAATCACTCGTTCCACAAAATGTGTCAACGATTCTGGGATTTAATTTATTTAAAGTAAACTGACAGTCATCGCTATTTTCAATGTAAGTAAATATTTCCTCCATTGCCAGATCCGTAGCTTCGTCTTTAGGACGACCGACTTTAGCTCCAGTGGAAGGTTTCAAGAAAGAAACCTAGCAATCATGATGATACTTAGCTTCAGAAGCAACTAAATCATGTTTAAATTCATCTCGAGTAAGAACAGATTTTGCTATAGCATCGTCACGAGTCCGAGCTACTTCCAGAAGAACAACTTTTTAAATCGTTATATCTTAGAAACGGTGGCTCGTAGGAAAAAAAGTATCAATACATTTTTTATAGACAATTTTATGGTCTACAATTTTTGTATGAGGTATTTTTATGATAAAATTTACCGTTTTGCTAAAAATCACGAAAAACTCATTTTTTTAACCTTTAACCTCGAGTCAAATTTTTTCCATACACAGGAATGATGGGGAACTTACAAATTTTATTTATAATTGTATTTTGAACATTTTTACCGATTTTCAGCTTGTTGTCAATTTATGTATCTTCGAATGTCTAATTTGACCGAACTATAATAGACAAACGTATAATCGCTGCTAGATATGCCAATCAGATTGGTTGCTTCTAGCCCATCCCATCTCATTTTCAATATTATAGTATGTTGACCTAAAGGGTTAACTATATCCCCTTATAATAAAGAGAATGTAATGAAGATGGAAAATACTTTGACACTGTATTAAAACCTTGCAGGCAAACATTTCTTATATCGAATTCTTAGACAAAAAAATATGTTCGCTTCTCTGAGAAGCCGACGAAGCTGCAGGCGAAAGCTAGTACAGATCATTAAAAGTACTCATACTCGTTTAATTTCTAGATTATAGATGCACAAGTACAGAAACCGCATTACTTCCTGGTGAAATCCGAAGTCTTAAATATTTGAATCGAGAAAATTATTGCTTATAATTTGATAGATACAGATATGATCGCACATTTCAAACATATAATTGTAGATAATTTTAGTAACTCTTAAACTTAAGATCCAATAAATTTTTACCAACTCGACTACGTAACTGCGTAAAGACTAAGTAGGGAGATACCGTTAATCATCCAGCACTTTATTTTTTTTAAATTATAAATCATTGTCTGTTATAACCATTTAATAGGTGGCTATTGGTCTTCTAATCACTAAAACCATATCTCTCCGTCGTCGGAAGATATATCACACTTCTAATTACGAACAGTAACACTTAATTTGGTTTTGTACTGTTGAACGATTCAACGGAATCGAGACGATACGATCTGCATAGAAAAATTACGTCACAACAATAGGAGCTAAAGAAACTATTTACTCTTCTGTAGATACTTCGAATGGTGCAAGTCACCCATGTTGTTTGATCACAATAACACCGATGAAAAGATATTATTGCGGCTATCGTCTTATCTGGATCTCAATTGAGAAAATAATTCTTGTATTGTGTAAGTTGTACAGATATATTAATTGCGTGAGTAGGTGTTTTGTTGTAAATATTGGGGCCATCGATTCGATTTTTTTAATTTATTTTAAGACAAAAAGGAATAAAAAGGGATCAAAAGTCATGGGTTGGGTTGGAGTATGACCCAATCTCTATTTATTCCCTTTAGTTTTAAAATAGGGATAGTTTACCAATAAAATGATTTGAAGTTTTTAAGGAATAGAACACAGAAAATAAAAATTGGTTATATATTTTCAACAAAAAAAAAATAACATAGGAGTACCTCATTTTAGGGCCCTTACTTTTTATTTTATATATTAATAACATGCCATTTGTGGTAATAATATTTTGAAAATTTTGAAAAATTTAAATTCAAAAAATAATAATTTTCATTTTCTCTAGCTTTGTATTTTAGAAACGTCCATTTTAAAATCAGCAAATTTTACACAACTTGATATTTTAGCCATCACCCTGTATAAATAAAGACAAAGTGAAGTTACACACTATTTAGTAGTCCAAGAGACAGTCTACCCAATAAATTGAAAATGGAACGGATTGATGAAATTTCGCACCCACTTTTTCTAATCAATCATAATATTTAATTTTGATTCATTACCATAACAACGAAGAAAATTTCCGGAAATCATCATGCTCTTTGAACTTTTGGCGGCCAAATTACACTGAATATTTCCCTCATATGTTAAAGTTCCCATAAGAGAAATACAATTTTCGCAAAATTACAGCGAAAACAGCACTGCCAGAAATCGAAAATTGCATCGCAAGTTTATATTGTTGATGAAACGTCAAAGCGGGATTTTATTGTTAACACACGTCAAAAATGTAATATTCTGACAATTAACGTCATTTGTAATTTTTAGGCATTTTAATTTTATTGTTAGTATTTTCTGTTAAATAAAATATTTAAATTTACTTGATTCGAGGAAATATTCAAATAAATTACACTCGTGCATAAAAATAACCAGATAATTTTGTTATTCAATGTGTTTTTTTTACAAATTGCAATCGTTTGTTTTCATATTTTCGCGAAAAGGATAATATGAAAACAAACTCTTGCAATTATAAAAAAACACATTTCATTCAAAAATTATCGGTAATTTTGATGCACTTGTGCACTTACCCCCGAAAATTTCCCTGTCACATTCGTCCATGAATGACACTATACATGACAGAATTAAATTATTTGTCAAGGCAAAAAGGCATATTTTTGGTTGCGAAATTTTCTGACAAATTTTTACGAAAAGTAATTTTTACTTATAATCTGATATGATCCCGAGAGCTTTAGCTCGAGGGTCTTATCTATGATTATAAGTAAAATTATATTAAGTGATAATTTTCTTAGAAAATCTAGTTTCGAGTGAAAAACAAAGGTATGAAGATAAGACGTCGCTTCTAGAGGTGTATTTTATTGGATAATTTACTGAACCCGAAATAAAAGCCGTTTGTGATAAAGGAAAATATACATACACATCATTATGATTTACTTTTAAGTTTATAAACGCGCCACAACTAACAATTAATCAAAAATCCAAGACTAAATCAGACGCGTGGAACCTTAAAAATCAAATTCGCTTGTTGTCATCACTGTTGCCATGAAAACGCCAAGATTTCTTAAGCTCACGTCAAAGCAAAGCACACTGGGTTTTATCTTGCATACCTTTTGTCATAAAACATTTCTTTAAAAATGTCAAAATAAAGTTAAATATATGCCCTAAAATCACCTCAAATACTGTTGTGTGTCACTGTTACAATATTTATTTATTAAACTTGATTTCTTGAAATAAATTACTGTTTGTTTAACAAAAAGCTACAGGGGTCTTAGCGAGCTAGCGGTAGGTCTTATCGGGTAAGACCCCGTTACCAAGGTGGTTGCTATGAATATTAGCGTTCTGATTGGTTCTATATATGTGAGGTAAATTATCTTACCGAATTTTTTAAGAAAGGCGTCAGTCCCTCGTTAAATTTTCAAATAATTCGAGACCTCGATAAAATATCCGGAAATAATTCACGCTCTAGGGTGATTATAAGTGAAAATGTGGGTTTTTGAAATTCAAGTACTTTTTAACTATTCCATAATTATTGGACGCAGTGTAGTTAAGGTGTATTATATTATATTGTAATGTAAAAATAAAAATTTTGACCTGGAACCTTTTATTGAGATCAATTTTTTCGTTCCTTTTATTTCCTAAAAACTGAGATAGGCGCCACCAGTGGCGTAGCCAGAAAATATGATCGGAAGGGGGGGGGGGGGGCAACGGCTGTAAGTAGGATATTTTTTTCGTTTAAAATTCACCTATCAAATTTCGAAAATTAAATTATTACCTCTCCCCCTCTGCATGGGTTGGATTAAATTTGTTTTTGTAAATGTTTTTTTTTTTACTTTTTTTTGATATTCCTAGCTGGCTCTTTATTAAAAAAAAAACATTTTTTATATTTGTGAAAAATATGAATATTGGTGTCAATCCAAAATTTTAACATAAGACGTATGTATGACTCTAGCCAGCGTTTTTCGTGCTCGGGTTTTCATGATTAAAAATAAATTAAATATCGCTCACCAAGCCAAAATTGATGATTTAAGCGTAGATCTAAAAGCAGTTTTTGGTGCAAATGATTAGGTTTTGAAATACTCCTTCTTAAGTGTCGTTTTGTATATTCATATTAAATTTATTATAAATTATCACAGTTTTTCCATAAAAAATGTTTAAATTACAATTTTTACTCTAATTTTTCTTTTTAAATAGAAATAATTATTTGTTTTTTGTTTTTGTTGTAAAAATATTTTATTGCATTAGGTTATATTTTTGTTGATTTAAAATAGCTTTAAAAAAGGGAAAACGGAACAGACAAGTATATAGGGTGTGTCAGTAAGGTGTATGTCTTAGATAGCACCTAAACTATCAAAGATAGGGAAAAAAGTGTAATACAAAAGTTAAAGGGTTTTTTAGGATACATAATCTAAAAATATTTTCTAATCTACAGGGTGGTCCTAAAAAGTGGTACTGAATAATAAAAAAGAAAATTAAATGGGACACCCAGTATAATTTTCTAGAATATGATTCAATGGAATAAGGACTTTGTAACCCTATTAAAATTTTTGAAGTGAAATGCAACGTTGCCAAGTAATTAATTTTTTTCCGAAATTTTAGTAATTTTAAGGGTATCGTTAAAAAATCATAGAAACCTGTGGATTAACCCTAGGCAAAAAATATTTACGTTGTAAGTACTTTAAGCTAATGTTTTTTAAATCTCTTATACAGAGCGTTCATTACAAGTTGGACAAATCGATAGTTTTAAAAATGCTTTATTTCAATTTTTTTAAATGGTACCCCCCTGATTTTTTTAGGCAAAAGTATGTATCTTTCAAAAACCTTACTTTTTTGTTAAACATGTCATATATCTAAATATCATAGTTTTGGAAATATTTTAGGATTTGTCTTAAATCAGGGTAAAAAAGGAAAGTTCTAATTAAACTATTTAGTCAAGATTGCTTTGGAACAAAAAATAAATAATTTTCTTTGTCGCAGTTGTCATTGCAAAATTATTTCGCTAACATTTTGTGCTTTAGTACAATTAGAGTTAGAGATTTAAAAAACATTATTATAGATCAATATATCGTACCTTAAGGTACTTACAACGTAACTTATATTTGCCTAGTGTTAATCCACAGGTCGCTATGATTTTTTAACGATACCCTTTAAATTACTAAAATTTCGGAAAAAAATTAATTACTTGGCAACGTTATGTATGTATCCTAAAAAACCCTTTAAATTTTGTATTAAACTTTTTTCCCTATCTTTGATAGTTTAGGTGCTATCTAAGACAGACACCTTACTGACACACCCTGTATAATAGAAAAATATTATAAAATATTATTCCTATATTGCATCATAAATCAATAACTACAACGATATGCGTCCGAAACCTTAATCTCTAATAAAACAGGACTTTTAGAAGCAAAAGTTTAAAAACTAAACGTTTCCTACAAGACTTTTGTAATCTAAGCCAAGAATACATTATTTAAAAATTTAAATTAAGAGTCCAAGCGTGAGACGAGAAATTAGGTTGCAATTAGACTTTTATACCCGAGCTCCTAGGCTCGGGGGGGGGGGGGGGGGGGGGGGGAGGCAGCAGCACCCCGCCCCCTAAATAAGTCACTACTTGAGGAGACCGACGATATGCCCCCTTACATTATTTTGTATATTAGACTGATCGGAATCATTTATCGAACCGCCGCGCCTACGACAATGTAAGAAGACACAAGCATTTTTAGTGCACCTAAATTAAACAAAAACGATACCTCCTCTTCATAAAGTACCTTTTTGTTTGATGTGATGAAAATATTTAACCGGTCGAACTGTAAAGCGTAATAATAAATATAAGATGTGATACCATTATACCATAATCATAAAAATCTTTATGACCGACTTTAAAGCGCAAACCAGTGTTTTTAAATGTTATACATCGACATACTCTGACTTTTTGTTAGCTGTAAACTGCACTACGGCGAACGTAGGTAGAACATTTAATAATTTCGCTCTTAATAAGCGTATATTGGGCGATCCTTTTGAGAATTTTTATTATGCCGTGGCTTATAGTTTTTTTTAACTTATCGGCGTCAATTAAACACACTATATATACCGTAGCAGACAAATAACAGAACGATGGACCGGTCCAGTCTCATTTCTGACGCGACGGGGGGTCTCGGACCCCCGCGGTTTGTGCTCCCCACTCGAGTGTCTTGAAATTGCCTGTCAACTAAGGATTCCCCGAGAGATTCATGCACTGTATATAAATGCTTATATTTCTGCTGAATGCAGTGGTTTTTAAAATAACCGATTCGTATTGTTTTTTGCGATGCGAATTAATAAAAAATATGAATTTAGATGGACATGATGTATTGCGACTTGCACGTTCCCGTAAGGCCGCTAACACAAGTTGGTTTATGGTATTAGGGAAACATTTACTCGACGATGTACACATTTTCCTACAACCACCTATAAAAAAGAGGGAAAAGCACGGTTACTTTGGCTAGAAAGCGCTGTATATCACACGCGTGTTAAAAAAAATATTTCAACTCTAGTGTGGAAATACAAGGCACACTATTTAATTTAAACATTTATGGTGCCAATTTGACAGACCACCATTTATTAAAAAGAACACATTTTAGGAAGCAGTAATTGTAAAGTGTTTAACTTATTTATAATGTATTGGTCGAGTGATTCAGAATTAGAGTGTGAAAATACGCCATCTGAAATTATAAAAAATGTTAATAATATACTGGAAAATCTATTACCAGAAAAAACATATCGCGCTGAAAAGAGTGTCATGTATAAAACAACAAATGTTTATAGGTAGCCATAGCGTAGAGAACAGAGCTCTAGCCTACAGATCGCAAGGTTACAGGTTCAAATCCCATCAGGAGTATTTGACTTTTTTTATAAAAACATTAAATAATATAGGTATAGAATTATTTTGAATTAAAATCTTCCTTGTTGGGTGGATTTTTTAAATTTATGTTTAATGCATCTTTCCTTGATTAAATTTAAAATTTTTCATTCTGGTTAATCTAGAAGTCAATCCAGGATTAGTTCTTCCTATGATATATAAAATATGAAAAAGTTAAACTACAAATAAAGGTAAAGCCTATTGACAAACTATGAAACCAGATATTAAGTGGAACATAATCCTAAGTATGCTAATTTCAACACTAGTGTTGTTATTTTTTTTTCAACCCTAGTGTTGAAATATTTTTTTTTACAAATCAAAGGCTTTTTTAACAATTCTTTGTGGTCGTAATTAATCGGAAGTCGATATGTGGTCTTCATCTAGTAAATCTTATTAGAACTACCACTTTAAACAAAAAACTTCATTTTTAATACAATCTAATAACTTTTATCTTCCTCACACCTCATTCTCTATATTTTCTGTTTTTTATTTATTATTAACCTTTTCTTTTTTCAATTTCATATATATCCGCTATTCTTGTCACACTTAGATGTTATACCTTTTATTCCACATTTAAACTCTTATAGTGCCCTGGGCCTTAATCCCATATATATTTCTTTTTACAATGCCACGTGTGTATTGTTTTTCTTACCGTTCTACTCATTGAACTTACAATTTTGATGCTCTGTTAAGGTGATATCTATCAGTTTCTTCTTTTTCATTCATTATCCTAAAGATAAATGCTTCTGCATTCGAAACATGTAGAGACAAAAAGTTTTTCTAAACCATAAGAAATTCTTTTCTCCACGACCATTACTGAATGCAATAATTCCAAAATCATTTTTGATAATAGAATGTAAAAAGTCTCGCTCTTGAGTTGGAATATTTATTCTGAAACACTTGCTTCTTATGCGTTTTACGTGTATTTTCATTCCATAACAAGATACGGAATGAATATTCTGTAATTGATCTAAACGACATAGGTTGCCATGAATTTCGAAACTGTCAATGTCAGCAGACAAATTTTAGTGCAAGTCAAAATATGAGTGAAAAATTGGATGAATCAGATATGGAACTGGAATTACAAATATTGCGAATAGTATTTTTGGTCGTGGAGAAAATATAGTCTGCTACTCGGTTAGAATGAAAATTCGATACTCGTGGTTCCTCACGCTCGCTACGCTCGCGTTCGAAATCTTCCACTCGGATCAAATTTTCATTCCAACCTCGTTACAGAATCTACTATAATATAATAGTGGAGGAAGACTTTGTGTTCTTATTTCTTTCTTTCTTCTTTCTTAATATATTATTTTTCTGTTCTAGGTATCGACAGTTGTGTAGTAGTTTCGGTAGGTGGTAGTCTAAGTTCTTCTCCAAGTTTATGTGGCGAACATGGCCATTGCATAAATCAACCGGGAATTGGATACAAATGTCAATGTCAACCGGGGTATACTGGAAAATATTGTCATGAAAGTAAGTTTAATTGATTATTATTAGCAATGTTTTGGTAATGCATCTTGAGTAAACAAATTATATAGTTAATTTCTAGTATTTATTACTTCATTTGGGAAATAGAATAGTAATTTTCACCGCTCTAGCGCTGTCACCTGCCAAGAATCGCCTGTATCACGTCGCCGTCGATCTCGGCTGTTGTTTGGTAGAGATGGGATTCTAGTTCATTTAGGTGAACTAGTTCACTCGTTATCGTTCGCAATAAAGATTAGTTTTTGGAACTAGTTCTTAGCTCGTACTAAAATGATTTTTGTTTAAAATTAATGGTTTACAAAAAACACATTTTTAGTTCATTGTTATGGAGTTTATTTGGCGATCGCGTCTTTCTTAACCGTTATCCCGGTATCGGACCGGAATAGTACATTTGAACTAGTTCTTTCATAAACTACTACTATACACATCTCTACTGCTTGGACCTTAAACGGGTCGAGTAGCAGCTTTTTACTGCACATGATGAGGAATTACTCATTGAAAACATAACATGTGTTTATTCATCTACCTACCCCTATAAAATGAGCCTAGTTTTTCGACTGTCTATTAGTAATTCTGGACATATATACATATCTATATTTTAAAATAAAACCAGTAAAATAAAAACTAACGTAGTATTTCCAAACTGAGCCGTTAATCGTAGACTATAGCGCACGGTCGGTCAAATCAATTTCCTCCTACCTAAATATTATTGCTAAGATCTAAGGGACTAAGGTGATAATTTTATTGGATATAACCACTATGACATTCTTGATACACTAAGTTTTTTTTTAGATATTAATGACTGTAAAATCAACCCTTGTGAAAACGGCGGCACTTGTGTGGACAAAGTAAATGCTTTCCAATGTATCTGTAACGAAGGATGGGAAGGAGCACTATGTAGCATAAGTAAGTTATTTGTTATAAAAAAGGCCAGCCCAACTATTTAGGCCAAAAAATACCTGCTTAAGCAATAATTTTAGCTTATAAAACACAGTGGCGGATCGTCAGGTGGAGTAGGTGAAGGGGCTGGGCTCTTCACCAAAAAAAAATAAAACCAGGAGGAAAGTTTTTTGACAGCAACTTAAAAAATAATTAAGTTCGAATTATTAATATTAATTTAATCCGAATGTAGCTATGCATAATAGGGCCACGTTTAACTCCGATGAACAATAATTAGAAACACTCGTGCATTTTGGCGCGCCCCAGCCGACCGTGTCCGTTAGCTCAAAGCAAGTGAAGGCCCAACGCCCAACATGACTTTGATATTCACCGTTGCCATGATTACGTGACGTCAGTCACGCAAACAGCATAAAATATACCAATTTGCATTATGATAAAGGGCAATTTAAAAATAGATCAGTCGTATGCACCATTGTTTTAGCATTGGTTCGCCTAATCTTACGGTATTTATTTCAAGGCTTCGCGAAACTTATGGTTATTGATATCGTTTTTACGTGATTTACTGTGTGATTAAAAAGTTTTGTTTTTATTTTTCAGTTAATTCAGTAGTGTACCGGGTGTCTCACTAAGAATGGGTCTCGGTCGTATCTCGGAAACTACTGGGCATAGAAACTCAGGAAAAAAAAATTATAACTAAAGTGGTCATGAGAAAATCCTGGAAATAATTTTTAAGTTCCGCATTTTGCTGCAAGAGGGCGTAATTGAAAAGTAAATTTTAAAAATTTACATATCTCCGAAAATTCCACATTAAGGTATATCTTTGATAACACCATTGAAAAGCTTGGACAATTATGCATTATTTTGGTCTTATGCTCATTGGCGTACCGACTTTAATAAAAGGGGGGGAAGCGGTTCAATGTGTAATCAGTTAAATCGCTGTAACTTATAAACGACTTATCCGATTTTAGCAAACTAAAGACTGTTTGGAAGAGAAATGTATGCACTTTCACCAATCGTATTTAGTTGTCCATAATAGTTCTCAAAAAAAATGCTAGAGGGCGCAATTTGTAATAATAACACATTTTTTGATTTTACTCCGAAAAAATAAATCATACGGTATAATTATGATACCATAATCGAAAAGTAGATTAAATTTGCTAGAACAAATATTAAAACCGCAGCTCGATATCTCCGTTCGTTTCAGCGTTATCGCCAATAGAATAATTTTTAAAAGTAAGCGATTAAATATTTTTTAGAAAAAAAGTGGGATACCACTGATATTTTTTCATGTGGATATTATTTCTGATTAGCCTGGTCAATTCTGCATAAAAATGGTCTCTTGCGTTTTTCTCCTCAGGCACACCGTTCTTAATTAAAATAAATTAGCTCTACTATTTATTATTATCATTATTAACATTGATATTGAAAAATTTAGTTTTATAAAAATTGTTGGAAATGACCACCTTCACTTCCGCCTGTCTAATTTAATTTAATTATTTTAATTAAGAACGGTGTGCCTGAGGAGAAAAACGCAAGAGACCATTTTTATGCTAAATTGACCAGGCTAATCAAAAATAATATCTACATGAAAAAATATCAGTGGCGTCCCACTTTTTTTCTAAAAAATATATAATCGCTTACTTTTAAAAATTATTCTATTGGCGATAACGTTGAAACGAACGGATATATCGAGCTGCGGTTTTAATATTTTTTCTAGCAAATTTCATCTACTTTTCGATTATGGTATTATAATTATACCGTATGATTTATTTTTTCGGAGTAAAATCAAAAAATGTGTTATTATTACAAATTGCGCCCTCTAGCATTTGTTTTGAGAACTATTATGGACAACTAAATACGATTGGTGAAAGTGCATACATTTCTCTTCCAAACAGTCTTTAGTTTGCTAAAATCGGATAAGTCGTTAATAAGTTACAGCGATTTAACTGATTACACATTGAACCGCTTCCCCCCCTTTTATTAAAGTCGGTACGCCAATGAGCATAAGACCAAAATGATGCATAATTGTGCAAGCTTTTCAATGGTGTTATCAAAGATATACCTTAATGTGGAATTTTCGGAGAGTTTCTATGCCTAGTAGTTTCCGAGATACGGCCGAAAGCCATTCTTAGTGGGACACCCGGTACGTACCTACTTTTGTGTGTTTTAAAAATGAACCCAATTAATGACATAGTTTGTAATTTGTTGGAAATTCTATTTAGTCGTTGGACAGATGAGGATAAGAGAGACGTTTTGTTACAAGGGTTTTTAGTCAATGTTCGTTTAAGTACCAGCACTATTAGCTCTTCATCATTTTTTAATACCGCGAGCCGCCACTGATAAGATATAATACATAAGTTAGCGTACTGGGCAATACATATAAAAAGATTGATATTTCTTGAGTCTTTATTTATGCCCTTTTATGGATGACATATACGTCAATACCAAGAGAGGAGTCCCTCCTTCGTTTGACACCAAGACATTTTAATGACTTATCCAACCGCCGATACATGTTTAAATACTCTTCCAACCTTTTTTCCTTTTGCAGACACTGACGACTGTAGCCCAAACCCTTGTCGAAATAACGGCTCATGCATAGACGGTATAGCAGACTTTGAATGTGGATGTAAGAACGGTTGGAAGGGTAAGACCTGCTCCCTTAAAGACAGTCATTGCGATCACACGACATGTAAAAATGGTGGCACGTGTCAAGATTTGGGAACCACGTTCGTGTGTAGGTGTCCTCCTGACTGGGAAGGGACCACGTGTCACATCGCTAAACAGACTGCCTGTACGTCAAATCCGTGTTTAAATGGAGGTAAGATATCCATTTTATTGAAATCTCTTATTGTGATCCTGTCAAAAATTGGCAACTTTGAATTTCTAACATGGTTTTAAAGTATTCACATTATTCTCTTTATTTCGAGATTGTTTGGAAGCATCTATCTACCTTTTAAATTGACGATAGTATATGAAACTTCAATTCTTTTATACGGTACCTATTGTTGAAATGTTCGGCAGCGAAATTTGTAAAAAAATACCACTAAAACCACTTTCCTAAAGTTTCTGATGTATGATGATTCATTCATATACAACGACAAGCAGAAATACGCACAATATAGAAAACTTTTTATCGTTGCTTGAAACGCACTGAAGCCCTCCGAAAAATGGTGCTTTGCTACAATGTGTATCCGCGGACACAATCGAAGCACGGCGCGTCAAAATCCCTCTTCTTATATTTCGCCGCGCTTTGCATAAGTTCGTGACAAGCTTAAATTTGAAACGCACTGAAGCGCGCCAAAAACTGTGTTTTGGATTTGTTGCATGTGGTACAATGGGGATCCGCGGACACAAGCGCGTCGAACTCAATTTTAAAAACTTCATCTTCATATTTCGCCGCGCCGCGCTGTGCATCGGTGTGTGACAAGCATTGATAGTCCTGATAAAATTTGCGCATGACAATGATGACTAAGTAAAAATTTATAGTTAAGAAAAATAAAAATATAAAATAATTTTTATATTTGCCTATATTAAAAAATTAGGACTTAAACAATCCCAAAGTGAAAATAATTTAACATCCTTATTGACGATACTAAAAATACTAACGTAAAATGTAAAAAGTATGATCCAACATAATTAGATTTTATTTATTTTGTATTTAACATCAATAGAATGAAAAAGTCACAAAGAGGCATATGTTATTTGAATGAAAATATGAAATTTTTTAAATGATTTTTCTACTATTTATTTACAGGGACTTGCGTCAACACAGGCGACTACTACCAGTGCATTTGTCGGGACGGTTTTGAGGGAAATCACTGTCAAGATGACGTCAATGATTGCAGTCCGCAACCCTGCTACAATGGCGGAAAGTGCATCGATGGCGTAAACTGGTTTCTGTGCGAATGTGCCAATGGATTTACAGGTCCAGATTGCAGAATAAACGTTAACGATTGTGCATCAAACCCTTGTGGATATGGAGCTACATGTATCGATGGGATTGGGGATTTCAAGTGCATCTGTCCTCCGGGAAGAAGAGGAAGGAATTGTAATTGTAAGTCTGGGTACTGACTAACTGAATAATATAGAGAAATTATATCTGTTTTATAATGCAATAAGTATAGAACTCGGCTAGTGTCTTAAAAATGCTGGAGTTGCACCCGTTGTTATATATGTAAACTTGTACAAAATGAAGTTTGAAAGTGATATTTCAAAATGGCTGTTTCATCGTAGCCATAGCGATATGAAAATATTTAGTATTTAAATTCCTTCCTTTTAGTGTTTTAATCAATGGATCAACCAACCACAGCACTATAACTTAAGCGAAACAGCTGATTTTGTTCAAAAAGTAAACAAGTGTGCACTTGAGCTGTAACCTGTTTATAAACGGTAATGCAGGGTGATTCCTAAGTTGATACTACTGTTTTAGCTGTGTATAGAAGGCATTAAAATAATCAACATTTTCAATTACCTTTTTTAAAAAAACTCAAAAATAAGGTACTTACATTTAGTATACTATATAGAATTTTATTGCAATCGAATTTAAAAAACAATCACAGGGAAAATATGCTTTATAAACAAAGGCATTCTAGAAAGATATCAGGATTGACTGCATCGGCCTTTCTCGGTCAAAATTGTAAGCTAATTGTAAAAAATAGAAACTTTTACTTTACGCTAAATCTGACAACTTTACATGGCCTTGCCGTCGCCGAATAAACATTTATTTGAATTTTGTAATTTGGGGAAAACTGAGATTTTTCAAGTTTGAGCAAAAAAAACAACTGAAATATTTCAACGTAATTCTACGAGATTATCATTTTACCATAAGACAACACGGAGATTTGCTTAGCTGATAGAATGGCGAAAGTAAATTTATTTTTGATAATACGTTGTGTAGGATACGCTCTTAATGTCAGAAAGAAACATCTTTATCGATGAAATCATCGACTTAAAAGCTAGAAAAACTGTCAAATGCTGGATCTGTAAGCCAACATTTTGAAAAAACATCAAATTTTTAAAATTCATACAAACAAATTAGCTGCGAAAATAGCGGCGCAGGCGAAAATAATAAAAGTTAGTAAAAGGTTTATAATTTTCCTCCTCCCTGGCTACGCTATTAGCGTTAATTGAATCTACAAACCCATAGAAAAAGTGTAGGGATGCGAAAAACGTTTTCTATGCTGGTGTTTGTTGGCCACCATATTTGGTTTATTATTGTTTTTACGTCGATGACTATATTTTGCATTGAGTTGATTCCTATAGATGGCGATACTAGGTTTTCATCACATTTTTACCCTTATAAATGTCTTGAAAACATATTTTTGCTGTTCTGGGAATTGCTTACAGGTAATGGCTTTCTGATGAGTCCCAATAAGGACGAAATAGCCTGTCATTGTCTACCTGTGACCCAGGGAATCCATTACCTTTGGCGTCGCTGTGTACTTTAATGCAAAAGATAGATGCACTACTTTATCTGCCTGCCGCTAAAAACTTTTTTTCGTTAGCGCTTATGTACAGTGTTGAAAAATAATATTTTCCACCCGATTACTTATATTTTACACACTCATTTTTTAACCTTCTCTTTTATTTCAGTGGATGATATCGCATACTTGCCATCTCCAGGTAGTTGCTTATGGAACAGTCATACTTTAGAAAATAACGTTACGTGGCAACATGAGTGTAACACTTGCATATGTAACAGTGGGATGGTAAAGTGCACGAAGATATGGTGTGGTCTTGGAAACTGCAGAACGTCCAATCAACAGAGTACCATGTGTAATCTAAATCAAGTATGCGTACCTTCTTCAGCTGAAACCTGTTTATCTCCTCCTTGCTTACCTTATGGAGAATGTCGCGAG
Organism: Polydrusus cervinus; assembly: GCA_935413205.1. Lineage (NCBI taxonomy): Eukaryota > Metazoa > Arthropoda > Insecta > Coleoptera > Curculionidae > Polydrusus > Polydrusus cervinus. The sequence goes on from OW284510.1 coordinate 52,777,090, forward strand.
CTAGAAAGTGGTAAGTCAAAAATCTTATTAAGTACTCTAAAAAATCGATCATATACAAGTTGTCCCGAAATTAGCGAGCAATATTTTTATGGCGTAAAGTACAGGGTGCATTTTCTGGGCTTTTCAAAAATATATAATTGTATATACTTATTTTGAAAAATAGCTGAATAAACTACACTTTTCTCCAAATTAATACTTTATTTAACAGTAGGCCAAACAAAAGAAAAATATAAGCATATTATTTATTCTGAAAATGTTTTAAGTTGATTTTTGATTCATTTTTATTATTTAACAACTTACCTAAATATTATCAGTAGAAAAGTGTACCTGTTAAGATATATTTCAGAGGCCTGATGCGGATTTTCATTGGATTGTAGCAAACTAACATCATACTTTTCAAAGTTCTGATATACTCCCAGTTTAGCCATTTTTTAAAATAACTTACAACTTTTAAGTCAATATTGAATATTATTTTGACAAGCGATCTAACTTATCGCCATTAACAGATTATTTTCTTTTGTTTCATCAGCGGCATGGCCTACTGTTAAATAACGTATTAATTTTGAGAAAAGTGTAGTTTATTCAGCTATTTTTCAAAATAAATCTATACCACTGTATATTTTTGAAAAGCCCAGAAACTGCTTAATTTAATTAGTTAAAAATATATAGGGTGTCCCGTTTAAAAATATAGATGTTTGCTTCATAACTAAAAAACGAATGACGCAAGAAACAAATTAACTAACGCCATTAGGTTCTACGAAAAAAGTTCTGTAAGAATACCTTTTCACCTCTCTAATAAGTTAAAAGACAACTGAGATACGGTAGGTGTCCCAAAAGTGAGATTTTTCATTTTTACCCTGTACCTATCTCAAGAAAAAACGGCTATAAAAATTTTGTTTACGGCATGTTTGGTTTCACAAAAAAGTAATATTGTGCTACGAGAACCGTAACCCTCTATCTTTAAATATAAGATAGATATCCTCCAAAATGCCCAAAAATGGATACCCTGTACATCGACAAATATAAAAATGTTCTATAAATATACCCCCAAAAATGCTTCTTTATATCAATAACGATTGCTTGGACTGTATTCTACACGTTTTCTGATTATATTGTAGCTTTATTTTGCACCACAAGACAAGTACTGCACTATGCAAATCCAAAATGCCAGTTTTAAAATGATAGAACCGTTTGTTGTGCAAAATAAAGCTACAATATAATCGGAAAACGTATTTACTCAAATGCGAAAGCTGAATGCAGTCAGTGTATCGGTCACAGTGTTGTAGTTTACTATCGGTGCCAGTTAAAAACAAATACACTATAGTGTCTGTTTGAAGGTTGGAGACAATGATGTTTCTTGAATGATAGAATAGTTTTGGACTTGCATTGTCTTAAATTTGTTTTACATCACAACGTTTCAACTGGTAAGTATCTCCAGTCGTCTTCAGGTGAATACTAAATAAGTAAAGTAACTACAGCTCTATTTATACTAGCTAGATGTACTGGAGCATGACTGAGATGGGTGCAGTCATGCGTTTAATTATTGTGCGGTATTTTAAGTTTACATCTACTTAACAAAGGTTTCCAGATATTTCTTATATCTAGTGAGGGCTTACTAAAACAATCTGGGTTCTGGTATATGATAGCAGCTTCCTTGAACTTCCTCTTCCTCCAATGTGGTTCTTTGTGCAGGATTCGAGCTTCTGTCCACTTAATGTGATGACCGTGTGTCCAGGCATGGTCAGCTGCCCCTGATTTTTCGGTTTCTCCTTTAAGCGTGTTGTTTCTGTGTTCCTTGACCCTAGTTTCAAGTGGCCTTAGAGTCTCACCAATGTAGGATCTGCCACATTCGCTGAAGACGACTGGAGATACTTACCAGTTGAAACGTTGTGATGTAAAACAAATTAAAGACAATGCAAGTCCAAAACTATTCTATCATTCAAATACACTATAGATGTTTAATTTAGGGAAAAATAATATTAGTATATTCAAAATAGATACTAGAAATTAGTTTTGTAATGAAACAATTCATATTTTGTCCGCATTTATATAGTATTGTTATAGCAATCATCCAAATTTACCAAAACGTAATTTTTTTTTGTCTATAACGTATTTTTTCTTTGTTTTAGGACGTAGAGTCAAACCACCGCAACTTCCAAGCCCTAGTTCTTGTTGGCCAAATCAAGCTGTACTCAGTAATAACTGTGCGAGACTAACTTTACTGTTAGACAGAGTGAAACTACCACAAGGGATTACAGTTGAAGGGTTATGCGGTGACCTAAGAAGACTCCTTGCCAATCAACAGGCCATTAAAGGTTTACAGCTCGAGTTGGTGTTGCTGTGTGACTTAAAGACTGATTATAACGATACGGTGGAAGTTACTTTGGTGAGTGTACACCTTCATTGTTATTGGGGTTAAAAGATTGGTTAAATTAGGAACGTTTTGAAGAATAAATATCTGATTCCAAAAACGTTTTCAGTTGTTTATTTTTGAATATATTTGAGAACAAGTTTCCTTAACAGCACAGCTGTGAAACTTCGACAGTTTTTGTGAGGAGAGTTTTAACAATAACCGAAAGTTGTACCATTAATCGTTTAATTAGATAAAGCCAGCGACCATGCAGTGGTGGATCCAGGATTTTGTTGAGGAAGGGGGGGGGGGGGGGGGGCTAAAAAAATGACTTCTTAAAAAAGAGCATATTCCGGCTTTAAAAAAAATGTTTACTCTCAAAAGTGACTCTCAAAAAAAATTCTTACCCTTCTCATACGCCTTACAATTTTCAAGGCTCAAAGTAAAAACACCCATTTTGTAAGGCTCAGTGGATCCGTGCCTGCGCCCATGCTGATTTACCCACCTGGTACATTAATTTATAAACATTTTTTCTATTTTAGTATGGAAATCAATGGGTTCTGGACGGAATTCGAATAGTTGGAGAAGCAATTTCCAGGAAACAAACCTCCTTGTTGGCCTTAGCTTCAATTGTTGAGGTTAAAGTAGAGACTGCGCTTGTGTCGGGAGAACAACAAAGCAATAAGTTGCTTGTAGCTTTAGTTTGCTTTATTATAATAGGATTAGCAACGGGGGGTCTTGCAGGAATTTTGTACCTCAGACAGAGAAGAAGAAACTTGGGAATGAGTGGAATGAACTTATCGCCTTCGTCCGATACGTGTCACAGAAATCACGAAGATGAAAAATCGAATAATTTGCAAAATGAAGAAAATTTAAGAAGGTAAGATCAGTGAAATAATGTATCAGTTTTTTAACGGATTTTTTAAACAGGGAGGGGGGGGGTCCAATGAAATTAGATATGGAGAGACGACCAGTTTAAATTAGTTGCGCTCCTACAATGAACACGAATAATATGGATAGTAGAATTTGGTTTGGGGTGGTTTACCCCTTTAAAATATAAAATTTTTAACTATGGACTTATCGTTAGGGAACCCATAAAGGATTAAATACAACGATGCATTTTTTCAAGTTTTTTAAACTAATACTTTTTGAGATAGTGTGGGTATGGAATTTTATTTCACTTATAGTCCCCTCAAGGCGCCATTTTGAGAATAAAAAAATCGTATATCATTAAAGCCCCAGGTCATAGTTGTTTTTAAATACAGGGTGTCCCGTAACTTATGGGCCGTAGAGTAACTGGAGATACTAGACATCAAACTAAGCCGATTAAGTCATATAAGTTTTTTCACATTGTCACTTTTTTTTTTTTTAATTTACTTTTTTTATGCTTTGGGATGTTTCAAGGGAAATAAATATCTTGAAACCCGTTAAAGATATTAAGATCAATCAAGTACACATTTTTGACTCAGAAAATGCCCTTTTTAAGAAACTATAATTAAAGAACACCTAATATCACAGGTAAGAAAAAAAAATCATAGATTTATGAAGTCCAGCGTATGCAACCTAGCGCCCTCTAGTTTGAAACTTAAAAATTTCTACAAATTCTTATTTCTTGCTAATAAAAACATAATATTGCCAACTTTCAATTCGATTCATTAAACCGTTTTAAAATTATGGCTTATTTTCGAGGATAAACTTTTACTTTCAACACCCTGTATCTCTAGAACGAGTAACAATCCGAAAAAACGTATATGATATAATCGGCTTAGTTTGATGTCTAGTATCTCCAGTTACTCTACGACCCATAAGTGACGGGACACCCTGTATATTTCTGATAAATAAAAGTATTAAATGACATACTTATTTACTTCGTTCCAGATATACCAATCCCTTAAAAGACGACGTCGGTAGCATGGCAAGCATAAACTCAGCAAATGCTTGCGGCCTTGACATGCCCAGGGTCAGCGTAGTGCGCCCTCTGTCGACCATGCTCCCAGCAGAAGGATCCAGCGAAATGTTGGAAATGATTTCCGAAGTTGAATGTCCTGGTTCCAGAAAAACCATGTTGGTACTCCCGGGAACCAGTGGATCAGAAACGACTCTTAAACTCAGCGAGAGCATGACACTAGATGGACTAAGTCCGGCGCATCGCAGTAGTCAGATAATGCTTTATAAAGCGCAAAATCCGGACGTCCGGAAAAATACGGCAGCTTTCGACGACTCGTCGGGGCATAAAGACTTTAGTAAGAATATTATTAATATAAACAAGCAAAGGACTATGCAACAAAACACTAGTGCCAGTGCGGACGTGCTTACAGTTCTCGTGTAGAGGGCCAGTTTTAACATGTAGGTAATTTTTTGAGGGTTTAAGTTAGTACTAAGGCTACACACATTTTGAAATTTTTAGTAGAATCTTTAATGTAAAAGATCGCGGCCAGAATGATGATATAAATTCACTATTTTCGTGAACTAATGACGACATGTGTACTTGTCTCCTTCTGTGTCAAGTCTCAGAATAAAGTAAAACGTACACATCAACATTTAAGGGTGGTTTATGACTTATACATGCCCTCGGGACATAAAGGTCAGTATTTTACGGGTGTCTTTGTTCTAAAATTAAAATTTGACCAGTTTCAATCTCTGGAACTAATTGACCATCTTTGAATACCAGAAAAAAAATTGTTTTTCAATCCCCCTAGAGAAAATTTAGGAATTTCAAAGTTTTTCTATGAACCCGTAATTTTTCTAGGGAGTTTGGAAAAAAGTTTTTCTTATCTCCAAAGATGGACAACTAGTAACTGCAGATATTATTGTTGGCCAGATTTTATTTTTAAAAATAGAAATATCTTTAAAAAAACTTAATTTTTAAATCCCAAGGATATGTAAGTAATAGATTGACCTTAACTTGTGTACAACAGTCCCGATTCAACCTTAAAACTAATTATCTTTACCAAATCTATTGCTATTTTTACTATAGTAACTAATTTAAATTAATATGCTAACAAAAGTGCGGTAAGAGTCTATTATTGTTGATCTACTAAATACCTGTATATTTATTTGGACTATGTCGTTTACTATTTTTCATTAACTAATACAGATTCTAAATTGTATTTGCCAACAGGGTTCATTCACTGATATACTCATATCAAAATGTATTTTAATCAGTAGGTTAAACTAAATTTAAAAAAAAAATAAAAAACTTACGAACATTATGTTATTGTTACGTTCTTAAATTTAATATTTTGCTCTCGACTTTTTTTTTGTCCTCTCGTGCAGAGCTGGGAAAACTGGCAATCATCAAGCACTTTGGAAAAAGTAATTGCAAGGCCTTTAATGTGCTTACAATTAGTTTTTCAAAAGTGCTTGGTGCTTGCCAGTTTTCCCCATCTCTGCTCTCTCAGCCAACGAGTAGAAGTGTAGTGTGTTCTAGTTCTTTTATTAAATTCGCGATGTCTCCGAGCAAAATCTGTTAGCTCTATAGTCTAACCCAAAATTTCATTATATTTTTATTAGTATTAACAAAAACACAAATTTAAAATCATGACCAGGCATCTAAGCAGTTAGTTCACTTATTGGAGCATCCTAACGAGGAAACGTTTACCATTTATTTAAGTGCTTATTAAGTGCCTATGGTATGTATTTATAAAAAGAAAAAACGTCAAACCATTGATTTAAGCATTTTATATGTTTATTGACTTAACTATCACAAAATGACAATAAATGGGGAGAATTTTATATGGAAAAGTTTGGTTATGTTTATATCATGGGTCAAAAGTGACAAGTGACGTGTCGCATCATCAATACTACACCCGTTGTTCTTTTATTCGCTCTGTTCCTTTAGAGCTCTAATCAAACGTGACTAAAAATCTGCTTTTATCAGAGCTAGTTTAAGCACGTAGCATGGCAATTTTTACCGACTGCGCAAACAACCAAAAAAATTACTTGTTAACCAGTAAATGGAATAAAATGGTTTCGTCCAAATGATTTTATTATATTAACTACCTTCTAACAGAATGTCTTGGTTTGTTTTGACAGCTTGGCATAAGAGCCTGGCAAACCATACCTATAACAGGAATTATCCTTTATAGCAGCTACCACGCCAAAATTGGTAGTTTTTCCAGGAACGATGTATTTTGGAGCGTAGATTACGGATTTTTTTAAAAAATTTAACGGAAACACTGAGTTTTTGAATAATTCCTTTTTATAGTGTCGTTGTGCAGATATTAGGTTTCGGACGCATATCTTTGTATTTATTCGTTTTTGATGCAATTTTAAAGAAGAAAACGAGCAAGGGGAGCAATATTTTATATAGCATGGTCCTTTCGGTCCCGTTTTGCCTTTTTTAGAGGTTCACAATATCGTCGGAAACCCCTGTAGGTTTATTAATTTTTCATTTTACAATGTGTGTAGTCTACTAAAATGCAAATATAAACGACTCTTTAAGGGCAGGAAGGAGTTGGTTAATAGTTTGTACATGTTTGATTGAATGTGCATAGTCGAAATTGCTCTATATAACACAGATTTAAAATGCGGAATATGTCAAATCTTAGACCTACTACGTTTTCAGTCTATTGTTCTCAAGCACTCTGAGAGTTGTCAAAGTTGAATGATCTTTCTTTGAGTTGTAGATCGATGGATTTTCAGATCTGCCTGCTCTAAGTCCGACAGTAAGCGCTCTTTTTGAATCTGAAACTGTTTATAGAGTAGAGACGACACCGGCGAAAATACGCAATTGACGACATTTTCTCTTTGGTCTTATAATATAGGTAATAGATAATGTACTGGATTCATGATTTGTCGTGGCATGATTTTTATTTATTTATTTATTTCTTTTATATCTTATTGACATTGCCCTAAAAATATATATTATTACGTTTATGCTATAATATTACAGACAGAGGCATATTATGTTATGGCTTTGACCAGACTGTTTACTCCTTCTTGCGCTTAATAGCACCATCTCTGTTCGTTTTTTAATTTTTATTTTGTGCAATTATTAGAACTAAGAACAATTATATTGAACTGTGTATGAAATACTGGTATATTTGTTTTAAAAACATTAAACCAATAAGCAATGTAGTAAACTATTTTCATATGAAGTTTTTATATCTGTAAAGTTTTTGTTAGTTTTGCAAATAATTTTATAGTTTTGTACATAAAACCACATAATGATAGGTAGCTACACAAGGTAACATATTTCTTATAGTTATTTAAAGATGTAATGAATAATATAAAATTGTAAATACATGACGTAAGGAATATATTCACTTAAGTTAGCTACATTACGAAAAACTCCAAACTTTTTCTGTCATACAAAGCTTAAAAAACGTTAAATACATTTGGAATTTATATGAATAAAATACTGTCGACATTAATATGGACAGTGCAGCTTACGCCTTATGCGTGTACCGATGAAATTATATTCGACTATAAAGTCGCTTAGCCGCGTTAAATTGGCCGATATACAGGCTTGTTCAAGCTATTCGACACGACATGTTACAAGGGTTATAACTAAATTGTTTGTGTGGGATAAAATATTTTTTCGGGGAAGATAGGGGGCTTGTTGGATGTACATTTTAAAATAATTTTCATAATATACAGGTTATCCCAAAAACACGAAACGTATCAAAGTTGTATATTTTAAAATAAAATGCCCTGTATATTATTTCATTTTCGGTTTCTATCAAAATAAAAGTAAGTTTTATTAAGGTTTACTATACTTAAACCTTACGGTTTTTGAAATATTTCGCAAGTTGTGAAAATGCATTAACAATTTTAATAACTAAATTATCAACATGTATTTTGGCTTTTCAAACCAAATTCAGACAAGAGTCTACTAACTAACTAAAGTTTTGTGTCACCTTTATGAAAACTTCACTAACTTATACGAGGTGTCCAAAAAATACGACTAAATAATTAAAAATTTAATTTAAATGTAATACTTTATGTTTTTTTGTACAAACATTATGATCTGTCAAAATGCTATAGGTGACTTGATTAAATAAATACAGTCTGTATTATGATTATTTAAATTTTTCTGAAAAACGTGAGCAATTAACTACGGAAAAGCTTATTACTTTTCGATAGACAATTAAATTTGATATCTGCTTCTGACATAAAATACAGGGTGTTACATTTAAATTAAAACAAGTTATTGCCATTTCAAATTTGTAATTATTTAGCCGTACCTTTTAGACACCCTGTATAAGTTAGTGAATTTTTCAGAAGTGCGACACCAAACTTAATCGATTAGTACTATACTCCAGTGTGAATTTGGTTTGAAAAAAGAAAATACATGTTGAGAATTAAATCATTAAAATTGTTTTTTTACAAAATGCGAAAAACGGTAAGATTTAAGTATAGCTAACATAGATAAAGCTCACTTTTATTTTGATCGTAGAAACCGAAAATAAAATAATATACAGGGCATTCCGTTGAAGAAAATACAACTTTGATACGTTTTTGTTTTTGAGGCAACCTGTACATTATTTTTGAGATGTACATCAAACAGGACTCTATCTATTCGAAAAAAAAAATGTTTATCCAATACAAACAAAAAATATGTCGTGTCGAATAGCGTAAATAACCCTGTATATTATTTGTAACTCTATTATCTTCTAAAATCCGATGTAGTTTACGTCTTTTAGGATATGTACGGCAGTATTGTCCGTTCTGTTTATTTTATTGTTATTTTTCGTTTTTTTTATTAGTAACTGACCCTCATGGACTTTATTTAAAATTAAAAACTTTTTAAAGTGGAGAATTGATCTCGTGGTTAAAGAACACCAGGTGAAATCGTAAAAGAGTTTAATTAAAATAAATAGTGTGATATTATTTAATATTTCAAATTTTGTTTTTATATTTGTTAGATTTTTAAAAACTTTTTTATTTAAATTTATTAGGTATATTTCGCATTTAAATGATGTATATACATTTTGTTTTTATTTTGTATTTATTGTATCATTGTTCCTGACTTTATATAAACTTTTTTATTTTTCGTTTTAGTTTGTATGTGTTTCCTTTAGTTATGTTTTTTACACACCTGTGAACCTGCCTAGTTTAATAATTTATTTTTGTAGTTTTTTTACATTGCCGGTGAATTATTAAATTAATAGTAAGAAACATGTTGTAAATATGTGTAAATATAGTTATTATACAGAGTGATTGACTATTTAAGGTTTTTTGCGCAGTTATTGGGAACGGAGCAGTAGACTAAAATTTACTTTTTTTAAAATATGACAAATATTATGTTTTATACAATACATACAAATATATCAATACCGTGTTTAAAAAAACATGTAAAGTTATTTTTTAGCATTGTGTTTTCACTTAAGAGGACTCCGTTACACCTTTAAAACGAAATTTCTCTTTACGGGTTAATTAATCGATTAAGAAAAAAATGTTTTATTCAAAAGTTTTTGAAATTAAACAAATATTATTGGAAAGTTCTTTTGGTTGATCATATACAGTGTGTCTACTTAAGTTGGCAACTAATGGGAAACTTTTTTTATTATTAACTTTACGAAAAAAAGTTATTCTTTAAAAAAAGTTGTGCGTGGTCCAAAATCTAAAACGCAACTCTCAGATGTTAAATTTTTTCCGTCTTATGCGAGGTTTGTCAAAAAATATGAATTTTGCTCAAGAAAAAAGTATGTACCTTTATTTTTAACAATATCGAAAACTGTAATTATGTAATGTTATTCGGCTTTAAAAACTATGTTATAACATGCAATTACACCAAAAAATATTTTTTATTTTTACAAATTTATCGGTAATTTGAGACTAAATTTGTAAAAAAAAAATATTTTTTTGGTGATCGCATATTAGAACATAGTTTTTCATATTGAACAACTTTTTATAATTTCAGCTTTCGATATTGTCAAAAATAAAGGTACTTTACTCTTGGGCAAAATTCATACGACTGAAAAAATTTAACATCTAATGGTTGCAGTTTAGGTTTTCGACCATGCAGAACTTCTTATGAAGAACAACTTTTTTTCGTAAAGTTAATAATAAAAAAGTTTCCCATATGTAGCCACCTTAAGTAGACACACTGTATGTAGGTATTATATATATTTAAATCATTCATTTTTTAGTTTAGAAACACTATATTAATTTTTTAATATTCTGTAATTAATTTTAAACACCTTTTATTAAAATAATAAAAATAATTACACTTGTATTCACTGAAGGGGTTTAAAATTTAGACCATCAAAATATTTAGATCTATAGTCTCACAGTTGTGTTTTCACCGTAGCATTATTGTAGATGTCGTATGATTTTTTTTATAATTAAGTCATCTTACCAATAAATAATTTGACCAGGATGTCGTTGCAAATACATTTTTAATTCTATTAAAGAACACAGTACGTACTAAAATAAGTATACGTATAAATTTGAAGAAAAAACAACAGGTTCAATTTTAGTCTAGCTCCATCTAAGTCGTCTACTGATGCTTTCTCTTTCTAACATCAGTGGCGAATCCTAGTCTTGGAGATGCAACGCGCGTCTGCTGTCGTGAACCAAACATCATGAAAACTGTGAATTCGGGTAGTTACGGAATCCACTTAACTAAGATGCACGTAAAAAAAATTTGATAAAATATTGAACGGCAGTAGAGTTTTGGACTTGCATTGTCTTTATTTGTTTAGAATCACTACGTTTCAACTGGTAAGTATCTCCAGTCGTCTTCAGGTGAATACAGTATTCACCTGAATACAGTATTCACCTGAATACAGTATTCACCTGAATACAGTATACAACTGTTACCAGTTGAAACGTAGTGATTCTAAACAAATAAAGACAATGCAAGTCCAAAACTCTACTGCCGTTCAAGAAACGTCATTGTCTCCAACCTTGATAAAATATATTTTTACATCTCTAGTGCAGAAATTCACTGATTTGATTTTTTTATATTTTTGATATCTCTGAACGTTTTCGACATTTTGCTTTTAAATCGGTGAATCCGACTTCGACCTGCAGACTTGTAAAAGTGATGTTAAAAAACAATTTATCAAACTTTTTGATGCTCAATTTACATTGACTGCTATTTTGTTCTTAATAACTGGCAAATTTCACCTGCGTGTACACTCCTGTAATTTCAGTATTGTATTTCTAAAACAGAAAACGTTATATGTTTTTAAAAGTAGCTTTTACATTTCCATTAATCATTCCATTTTTCTGTAGATTACGTTAGATTCATATTACATATTCTACTTTTACTTTTAGAAACATTTAATATTTTGACCAGATCAGTACTTATGTATGTCTTATAAACGATTTTAGTGATTTTATAATCGTGCCTTTACTGTGCCTAACTCACTGTAAGACTTATTGTCAACGGATGCATTTTTCTCTAATGTAAAAGAAAAAGTATTAAATAGAATTAAGAAGATTTTGAATGTACATTTTGTAAAAATTTTATTTGCATATTTTTGAAAGAATGCTTTTGTAATTAAAAATGAAATTAGAGCTTGTCAATTATAACAATAAACGGTAAATAAAATGGAAATAATGTTTCATTACTTTTTATGACCCCATAATATTAAAAATCCAATATTAACAATAAAATACTATAGTCGGGAAGTTGGCGGCGTCCAACCTATACCGGAAAGATAGTAACATAAACGCTCGAGCATGTTGGTAATAGTATATTACATAACAAGTGATAAAAGTGATACTTTTCAAATGAGGAGATATTTAGCACGAGGTACCGGCCAAGTGCGGAAATTCTCCGAGTTTTAGAATAATCACTTTTACGCGAGTAATCTACACTATTTTTCCTACGACCATAAAGAATTATTAAAAAAGCCTGATGAATTTGTAAAAAAAAATATTTTAACACTAGTATTGAAAAAAAATATCAACACTAGTGTTGAAATTAGCATACTAAGGATTATAGGATTAAAGTTAACGGATGCACTTGCCCAGGAAAGCTGGGAAAGTGTACTGACGAGTAATAATGTCAATCACTATGCAGAATACTTTGTGAATACCCTAAAGTTACATTTTGCAACTAGGCCATTCTTTATTCCACTATATTTATCTTAGCTTAGTGTAATTGATTTAACTATGTAACTCGGAACAAGTAATACTAGCAATACCACTACACAGGTGCACAGTTGCACACACAGATTTTAGTCCATTGTACAATCTAATTTATACACTAAATATACAACCTGTAAACTAAATCAGTAATATATTTATTTCTTTATAGAATAATAATAGAATTATCGGGTTTCATAGTTTGTCAATAGGCTTTTCCTTTATTTGTAGTTTAACTTTTTCATTTGTTCATATTATAGGAAGAACTAATCCTGGATTGACTTCTAGATCAGAGAACTTCTTCTAGATTATAACCAGAATGAAATATTTTAAATTTAATCAAGGAAAGATGTATTAAACATAAATTTAAAAAAAAAACAACCAACAAGGAAGATTTCAATTCAAAATAATTCTATTAATTAATTTATTTTTTTATTAAAAAAAGTCAAATTCTTCTGATGGGATGTGAACCTGTTACCTTGCGATCTGTAGGCTAGAGCTCTATTCTTAATGCTATTGCTACCGATAAAGATTTGTTGTTTAATACATGACACTCTTCAGCGCGATTTGTTTTTTCTGGTAATAAATTTTCCAGTATATTATTAACATTTTTATAATTTCAGATGGCGTATTTTGACACTCTAATTCTGAATCACCCGACAAATACACGATAAATAAGTTAAACACTTCACTACTTTCTAAAATTTGTTCTTGTTGTTGTTTTAAAAATAAATAGGGGTTGTCGTGTCAAATTGGCACCATAATATGTTTAAATGAAATAGTGTGCCTTGATATAATTTTTTTCCACACGCGTGTACTGCGCTTTCTAGCCAAATTAACCGTGCTTTTTTTTCTCATTTTCATAGGTGGTCGTGGGAAAAAAAAGTAGATGGAAACTGGCTCGGACAAGGTGATTGAAGGTATGTGAGAGCGAGAACGATTAGAATGCTCTGTTCGCTTTGCCGCCGATTTGCCTTTTCCTCCCAGCACGAACCAAGCGTAGAAAACGGTGATCGCGAGGCTGTGGGCTGTTAGTTGGGTTGCCAGACGTTTTAACGAAAAAAAATAAAAAAATTACAATTGGCGGAGTGGCAGCTTAGCTTCCTATCTCAATCATGTTAAGTAAATTTGCTATACAAGCCAATATAATGCACTAGACAACGAAAACTATATTTCTAAACATAAATGCTTGTTTTTAAAATGTACAGACATATGCAAACTATGCGACACATGTATAGGTGGAGTTATCGTAAGCTTATGTCTAAGTTTCAAATTATGTACATTAGCCCTAAATTTGATTTTATCCTACAAATAATCAGGGCATTACTTACTAATTATATGAATGTGGAAGCTCTAAAAGACAAGATTAAGGCAATTAAAACTAGTAAATTATACAAGTGTAATAAATTCTATTCAGATTATTATTGTGTTACTACTTTAATTCATTATTAAAGATATCGAAGGATCGATTTTAAAATAATTCATATCTACTAAGTGTTTCGAAATTCGACATGCATTTTCCTGTGACTTATGGTGGCATAGGTGAGGTCGCTGTTCTACAATACATCAAAAAATATTTATCGCATGTTGTACTACACTTCAAATGATATTTTCTAAAATTTGTCTTTCGTAAAACAAGCGAATTTACCATGGAAAGTCCCAAGCAGGAGAAAGTTCTAGAGAATTTAGTTCTAGACAATACAAGACTGATGATTGATTGGGTGATATTAGTATTTATCTGCAGTGGATAATTATGGTCAATTAGTCAGCTATGATGATAGCTACTGTTAAAAATAGGTTAAGGTAAACAAAAGCTGTTGTGGCAGTTTGCAGAAAAAATTGGATGGGTTGTCGCCCACAATATTAAATAAAGGATGAGGTAAATAATTGGTATTAATATTCTGTAGCGTACCCCTGTAACCTGTATATAATTTGATTAGCGTTATTTATAATTCTCGCCAGTGTCAATAAAAAACAAATATTTCCAAATTTTTAAAAAATTATTTGTTTTCTAAGTAGAGTACCTAACGATTATGTAGAATGATTGTTGATTTGGCATTGCTAAATTATTAAAGTTTGTCTCTTTATATACTTTTGATGGTAATTGAGTAGTAGCTCAAATATTAAGGGTTATGACTTATGTTATCGAGTTTAAATTTGATAGGTAGAATTTTAAAATTCGAGAATTTTCGTTAAATTTTAATTTGTGGGAACGGGATGTATTTCCTGAAAAGTTTAACAATATTGCTTAATGCCAACTGTGAAAAATATATTTTGGTTAGCTCAACGTTTAGAGGTGCCCCAGGATTTTTTAAAAATCGAAAACAAGGCGGTTTTAAGTTTGGCTGCGCCACTGATATAGCAATCTTCAAAATGTAATCAAAACAGTGGCGGCTCGAGGTCTTAAAAAATGGTGAAGAGCTAGGTATAGTGCGGGTACTTAAACAAACAATGGCTATCATAAAAACCCGTGTAACAAAACGTCTCTCTTATCTTCATCTGTTCAACGACTGAATGGAGTTTCCAACAAATTACCTACAAACTATGTCATTAATTTGGTTCATTTTTATAACACACAACTAAGTAGGTACCTAGGTACGTACATTACTGAATTAACTGAAAAATAAAAACAAAACTTTTTAATCACACAGTAAATCATGTAAAAACGATATCTATAACCTTAAGTTTCGCGAAGTCTCAAAATAAATACCTTAAGGTTAGGCGAACCAATGCTAAAACAATGTTGCATACGACTGATCTATTTTTAAATTGCCCTTCATCATAATGCAAATTGTTACATGCAGTTTGCGTGACTGACGTCACGTAACCATAGCAACGGTAAATATCAAAGCCGTGTTGGGTCTTCACTTGCTTTGAGCTAACGGACACGGTCGGCTGCGACGCGCCAAAGTGCACGAGTGTTTATAATTAATTGTCCATCGGAGTTAACCGTGGCGCTATTATGCATAGCTACATTCGGATTAAATTAATATTTTTAATTCTAACATAATTATTTTTTAGGGGCTAAAATGGTAACTGTATTAGTACATTAATATTTAATATTGTCGAAAAACTTTCCTTCTGCATGGTTTTATTTTTTTTTTGGTCCTGACGAGCCGCCACTGAATCAAAATATCCCTTTAACTTAAACAACAAAAAAAGTCTACACCAATGGACATTCAACCTTGATCGCATATTTTACAGCAGGTTTTTATTATTTGCAGATAAACAATTCTATAACGCTTATAATGACAATTAAGTTAAATGAACTGAAAGGAGACGGTGCGCGATAGTGCGTGGAACAGACAGCGTTAAAACTTGACCAACCTAAGAAAAGGAAGAACGTGCTTATAGTATCGTAAAACGTAACATACACTGCTTCGTACTTTGAACTTAAAATTCGTATTTAAAGAAAACGAACGAAATATTTAGTAGCCGTAATCTAACACATTGCAAAACAACGTTTTAAATAATAAAAGGCTTAATACAAGTACATAATAAACAACTAAATAATCATAATAACTGATATGAAGTGATATAAGATGTCAACGGGGAAATATAAGTATATTGTTGTTGGGTGAAGCAAAAACATCTCCTTAACGAAATATTTGAATTTGAAAAAATTATTATGGCCCATATCAGGTAATTAACTTTCTTTTCTTAATTAATTATTGCCATAATAATAGTAGTTCCTACCTATACTTTATCAAATGCATTGCATTTTTGCAGAGGCGTGTTCTCGGGAGGGGCAAAAAGTACGAGTTTGGTATTAAAAAGGGAAAAATATTTCTGATAATTTGGAATACATATTGGGAGTGGTGTCGATTTTGTTTGAAAAATAATTTTATTTATTTGTATATAATATTAAATATTCTTAATAATTTTCACAAATACAAGGTAGTACATAATATAGCTCCAAACTTAAATGATCAGTATAAATAATTTATTTATAATAATATATATAATAGTTATCAACCATTTTTCATTTAGAAACAAATAAATAAGGGTATAGTTTACCTAAACACGTCACGGTATCCTAAAATGGCTAATTATTATTACTTTCAACTGATGTGCGATTTAAAAACTAATATAATTAATTTTAAAAAAAAATTAGAAATTAACACCAATTATTAAAACAAAACACTTCCTAAAATAAGAAGGAAAAGATGATGATGATAATAATATAAAAGTCAAGGCAATTACTGTAGAAATACCATAACCTCAAAACGAAATCTTGTAATTTTTTATGTGATTTTATGTACTCATCTTCTGTTCCGCCATTTAAGGATGATTTACCAGTTATTTTTCTATATCTGTTGCATATAATAAAAGTTTTAAGGTCGATTGGGGTTGGATCCCTCAGTGGCGGCTCGCGGTCTTAAAAAATGGTGAAGAGCTAGGTATAGTGCGGGTACTAAAAACCTGTGTAACAAAACGTCTCTCTTATCTTCATCTGTCCAATGACTGAATAGAGTTTCCAACAAATTACAAACTATGTCATTAATTGGGTTCATTTTTAAAACACACAACTAAGTAGGTACGTACACTACTGAATTGACTGAAAAATAAAAACAAAACTTTTAAATCACACAGTAAATCACGTAAAAACGATATCTATAACCGTAAGTTCCCGAAGCCTCAAAATAAATACCTTAGAGCGTTTTCACACGGCACCATATATCGCGCGCGATAAATGGTCGCGATATTGCTTTACACCAATATATGTGTTCTCTAATATCGCCTGTGTGTGAAAATGGCTATTTAGAAAACACATAATTTGGTGTTAAAGCAATATTGCGACCATTTATCGCGCGTGATATATGGCACTGTGTGAAAACGCTCTTAGGGTTAGGCGAACCAATGCTAAAACATTGGTGCATACGACTGATCTATTTTTAAATTGCCCTTCATCATAATGCAAATTGTTACATGCAGTTTGCGTGAGTAACGTCACGTAACCATAGCAACGGTGAATATTAAAGCCATGTTGGGCGTTGGGTTTTCACTTGCTTTGAGCTAATGGACACGGTCGCTGGGGAGCGCCAAAATACACGAGTGTTTATAATTATTGTCCATCGGAGTTAACCGTGGCGCTATTATGCATAGCTACATTCGGATTAAATTAATATTTTTAATTCGAACATAATTATTTTTAAGGGCTAAAATGGTAGCTGTATTGGTACATTAATACTTAGTAGTGTGGAAAAACTCTCCTCCTGGTTTTATTTTTTTTTTGGTTCACCTACTTTACTTGACGAGCCGCCACTGGGATCCCCGTTCAAAAAAAATCAGAAAATATCGCGGCGAACAAATATTTCCGTAGAAAAAAAACAACCAAGATTAGTAAAAAATGTTCATTTGGTTAGTACATTTTCTGAATTAAATCTTTAGTAAATGTCTAGAAAAGTGCATCTGTTCGGTAGAAATATATTTTAGTATTAAACCTTCAATTTTCGCATCATATTTCGTGCACTCTTTAGGAAAAAATTGTGAATGCACAGACTCTGGTATAAAGGTTTTGATTTAAATTAAAAAAGAATAATCTTTATCTGACAGAATTGCATATTTTTGAAGTATATTCTTAACCTCACTTGCGTCAAGTGTCAGAAAACGATTCTTACAATTTACAATAAATTTGGTTTCTTTGTAATTGACCGCTGTGATTGGTCAGTGTCATATCCTAACTAGGATGGATATGAATTCATATCCGTTCAGTTAACCGGAATAGCCAACGTTTCCAATCACTTTAGTGTAAAGGAAACATCAGCAAAGTTCCATGTGGAAGTAGAAAAATATATATTTTTTTTTGTAGGTAATAGAACATCACCCTTAAAACAAAAAAGTTTTATTTTTTACCAAACACCGTTAACCATCAAAACACAATTTTTCCCTTAATTTCTAGTTTTGCTTAGCATTTAACTAGGGAGTTCTTTACTCTCCTACTTCGTTTATTCGAAAGTGAGACGTGGGGAAGGTTATCATTGGATTCGGAATGCACCCTATAAGAGGGTAAAACCCGCTTTTCTATTTTCGAAGGATGTTTGTCACAATCACACCGAAGGAGGTATTGGTAAAAGGCCGGTACTCGAGCCAGTACCCCCAAAAATTTCCCAGGGAGGTTGTAATTGTATATGGCTTTCTAACAAACGCCCCTTTTTAACAGCAATTTGAAATCACCATTCGATTATGGTTTCTGAATTAATGATGTAGAGGTACCTACTAACCTACTACAGGTTCTTTCGCGATTATTTTTTCTAGAATACTAGCAGAGCCCACACTACAATTATTGTAAATATTTAACAATTTGTTGTTGTCTAAGCTAAACAACCTTATAGGAAGTAAACTAGGTTTATCATAATACTAGTAAAAGTCAGGGCTATCTATTAATATATTTTGAATATTTACTTATTACGAATTATCTTAAAATATAACTTAAAAGTTGTTTTTTAATATAATATATTGGTTTTCTTGTTTTATAAGGAATAAAGTCAATTTTCATAAGCGCATTATTTCGACAGCGCAGTTTTAAATGCCATTTTTAATATAATATATTGATTTTCTTGTTTTATTAGGAATAAAGTCAATTTTCGTAAGCGCATTATTCCGACAGCGCAGTTTTAAATGCCATTTTTAATATAATGGTAGCGTCAAAAACAACATCGAATAATCAGTAAATTGCGGCAGTGGCTCAGAGGTGACTTACTGGCATTCGACCGTGGCGGTCCGGGTTCGATCCCCGGAGTGGGCATACGCATAATAAAAAAAGTATATCCGAAATTTAGTAGGTTTAAGAACGCAGAGAAGAGTGTAAAATGTATCATCTCCCAACCCACCCCGTTCACGCCGGTAACCAGGCCGGATGAGATCGGATATCTCGTGGAATGTGGACGAAGGTACACACTCCCCAATCGATACGTCAGCAATGGCAAGAAACCAAGGGTTGATAGCCCTTGGGGGGTGTCGCAGGACTGAGGATCGTGGTTCGGAACCCACGTTAAGCTGTAGGTCCCCTCGGGAATGGCCCAGGCAGTGAACGAAGAGGAAAAAATTACACAACAAAAGAAAATCAGTAAATTGTTCAAAATTTAAAAAAAAAACAAATCACTTAACAATAAAAATATATTTTATTTATTGTTCCAAATTGACCTTAATAATCCCAAAACTAACACAGGGGGCTGTGACAGGTATGGTTCTTTCAATTACTAGCTGGATGCTCGCCACAACTCGCAAATACCATAAAACAAGAAATAAGTTAAGTCTGTTATTAATTTATTTTTTTTTTTTATTTATTTAATCTTTATTTCAAAATTACATTGTAATATACAAATAAGTAATAAACAAAGTAAAAAGAAATGTCGCCAAAAAAAAACAGAAACAAAGCAACAATAGTTAGAAATTCACAAAATCTTAAGTGTCTAAGTAATCGCTTAACGTATATGGTTCTAAATCAATTAGAAAATTTTTGAGTTTCTTCTTAAATAGGCGTTCGTTTGATGCGTCCTTAATTCTAACATTCAATTTATTAAACATTCTAATACACATGTAATATGGATTTTTTTCGGACAATGTTAATCTGTGTATTGGATAATTTATATCTCTCGTTCTTGTATTATAGTTGTGGTAAATAATTGTATTAAACCTATCTTTGTTTTTATAAAAAAATAAAACGGCTTCGTAAATTTTAATGTACAATGCATAAATAGTTAACATTTTTTTTGACCTTAAAATGCCTCTACATGACTGTAAATATGACATTTTATATAATATTCTCAAAACACGTTTCTGAATAACAAAAATTTTTTCTAGTTTTGAATTACTTCCCCAAAAAATAATTCCAAACCTTGCTGTGGCTTCAAAATTTGCAAAATAGAGAGTTCTATCTATCAATTGACAAAAATTCGTTATGACAATCTTTGTCATTTCGAAGAACTTTAATTTTACGTGTTAAAAGTGATTTGACAGCGAAAAATAGTTAGTTGGATTATATTCTGAAAATATGTCTAGTTATTCAGCAAAAAAAGAAGATCCTGACAGAATTGAAAAAAATATATGAATTAATCAACATGACTCAAATCAAAAATTGCAAATGCTGTGAAGTGTATCCAGCCAGTAAGGACTTTATTCAACATTTTTAACACAATTTTTTTTCAAATTCAAATCCTTTTAACTAAAAGACCCCCTTATTATTTAAAATTCTTTATAACTCGACCACTTCGGGAACCTACTCTATCACTTGAAAACAAAATCGGCCCAGTCACCAAGAATATTATAATATGTAGGATTCAAAATATAAGCCAAAAAGTGAAAGGGGGTTAGTACTTAAACCTGTTCTTAAATAATTGATATTGACGCAAGCTTCTTTCTTCTTCAAATTCAAAACTGTCAAAAATAACCAGTAACTTTTTAAAAGAAGTCGCAAACTAGCAAAAACTGCGCGAACGAAATTTACATGTTAAAAATTCTCCAATTTTGCTTCGTATCTGTACTATTCCTGCCTAAAAGTATTTGTTTACTTAACAAAACAAGATATAAGCAGTTAGAAATATTTATATATAATATTTGTAAAAGCTGGTAATTTAAAAAAAAATCATCGATTTTTGATTTTTTTTTTAAATAATGATTTTTATCAACCCTGATATAGAAATAAAAAATATAATTAAATTCGGTTTTACTTAAAGTACAATAATTATTGGTAATTAAATAAATTATTTTAAATTAAATAAATTATCGGAAATTAAATAAATTTGCCTCAATTTTATTTTATTAATTACACAAAAAAATACTTTTACAATGTTGACCTCCAAAAATTCACCCATTATGTAGTGCGTCGAAAATGGTTTCTCTCAGAATTTTTGATGGTGGAAGCATGATCCTAAACTGTTTGAAAAGGATTCAAACGTTTTACCTTAGCTTTGGTCGGAATAATTAACTAAAAATCCTAGACGTACTAAAGGGTTTACAAGTTGAAATAATGTAAAAATATAAAATCAAAGTATAAAACTTTTGCAGCTTATTTTGAAAATCAAAGTGAAAACACGTTCTTTACCGTTTTAAAAGCTTCTCATACTATCTAAAGAAACTACTAAAAAAACAGATAATTAGCTTAAAAGATTAACCTATTACCTACATATACTGAGTTGGCCAAGGGGGAGGGCAATTATCCTGAATCCGCCACTGCCTGAAAGCTGATTTCCTAAATTATAATTTTTTTAAAGTAAAATAAGAAATCCCTAAACAGAGAACAATTGCCTGATCAGGGCGACACATGTTTTTATTCGCCTTTTTCTTATAAAGTACCAACTATAAAAAGCAATCATAGTTTATTATGATATTGTTTTTATAAGGGAATGTAAATGTATAAGGAATTTTTGAAAAGTTTGTACATTCGAGGGGCAAATCAGATAAAGAAAAAATAACCAGCACCAGTCAATGTTTGGTTCCAAATGACCAGTGACATCACATAGACGTTCAAACTGAATTAGATAGTCTTAATAATATGTTTCCTTCATAGACACGAGGCGATACTGATGAGTACTAATTGGATGGCACGCCCCACATTACGCCAGTACGTTTAAAGAAACTAATTTAATTTTTCCATTCTGACTGAATCTTTCTATTAATTTTTCCTTGTCATATTGGGGAGTGTTTTGTTTTAATACAACATTTTAAAATCACATCTCAGTCGAAAATATTTATTATTTAAACCCTTTATTTGTTTTTATGTTGTCCGTCTCTCAGTGGAGTGATATTATAATGGACAAAATATAAAACACAGTCTGCTCCACTAGTTTATGCAATTTTTATGTTAATAATCCGTACATGTTTCAGAAGTAGCGACAGACTCCATCATCTGTGGAATTTTTTTTATTTGATTTAGTACATCAAGAGCAAGTAATGTCATGAGAATATTATTCATCGTAAATGTTAACTTACCTTTCATTACTGGTACAGTTTTCTCCCTCACGTGCATTACACAATATTCTGTATCTAATGCACTTCACATATTTTTTAAATGACTATGTTACAGAACATTTCATGTTCTTCGACATAGTGGACATTTAGTAAGTTAAACTTTGCGTTCTTCTATCTAACAAAATAGTTATAGATAACCGTTAAGTATCGGCTGATTTAATTAATTCTAAAGTTCTATCTACAATAATTCTTTATTTTTCAGGCGTGGTGTGCCAGTATTAACTAAACAACAAAAAATATTTTACGAAGAAAATGGTTTCATCCTGATAGAAAATAATGTTAGCCATGAATTGTTAGACGAATGCACGTAAGTATATCCTTTATCTGCTTTTTCATTACCTTCATCATGTCGTCTTCGATGTACACAAAGACAGACAGAATAACCCTGTCATGGCAATAATATATGTTTAAAGTCAGTACAATAAAGTAACACAGTTCAATGGATGTCCTGTCATGGGATGGATAAGCCAATGGGCTAAATCTAATGCATAAGAATCCATAATTATACATTTTTGTTACTTGTTGGAATAAATAGCGTAGCGTAGCGGATAGCGGCTGCATGGTCAAGCGATTCTATTTTAGTTCGGTTCACTTCGCTGAAAGTCGTTCGTCTCTCGGCCGGCTTGATGTCACCCATGATCCATTTGACGGCTCACAGTTCAACTTTGTAAGTAATGTCATAGTCGACAGTTTTGAGTTTCAATATTTAAAGAACGACGGATCAGTGCAAAAATGTGGCAACCGTTTTTGGAGACTAACTAATGTTTGTCTCCATTTTCGATCGATTTCAGACACAAGATATTGTATTATTTTTTGCAATAAAAGACTGCGCGCTCCGAAGTCACGTCGGTTCTTACGTAGCGAATGAATCATAGTGCGCCTATCTATTCAGCTTTCTTTAAATGTTGAAATTTAAAGTAGACAGAAAATAAGCCGGCGCCGTTGTACATTTATGTTGATTGGCACTTGAACCATTCTTGCGACCAAAGTTTAACGTCTATTATTTTATGTAACTTTTTTGTTTTTATATATTTTTATTCTTGCCGTTGTATTTTTATTTAATGAAGTTACAATATTCAGCTTAGTATTTGTTGTGTTTGTGCAAAAAAAACGAAGCCCCCAGGACTCCAATCAAAGTTTTTGTCCTTCAAATCACTATGGTGAAATGAAACAAATTTCTTGTTTTTTTTTAACGAATTTCATGAAACTTAATTCTTGTGTCATCCGCCTTAAGTGTAACATAAGACATCAAATGAGGATTTTCGAAATAAGCACAGGCAAACAACTAAAATGTTCTTTTACTTTTTCCAGGCAACGTTTTATTGATATATGTAACGGCGAAACAGATCATGATGTTGGACTAATCATGAAAGATCAATCATTAAAAAATACAGGCGTCAAAGGAGAATACCTAATAAATAAGGTAAAACTTACACCTTTATAATGTAATTAGTTTCGTCCCCGTCATAATTTTTAAACTATGTAGAAAAAATAAAATCAAGCTGTTTTTATTTGGAGGGTACAACTACATACGACATTGAAATAAATACATTTATTATTTGTAGATTCAAGATTTTACATATGACAAAATTTTATGGAAATACATCGCTGACGACAACGTAGTAGATGTGGTGGAGGCCATAATAGGTCCCAATATAACAGCCGCACACTCAATGTTCATCAATAAACCACCTAATAGCGAAGAAGGTGCTTCTCTACATCCAATACACCAGGTAATAGATGACTTAATATACATAACGTAAAATTTATAAAATATGCCCTGGTGGAATCGATCCCGCAGGTCCTAAATTAACTTTTATTAAGTTAAAGAAGTAGTCCATACTTGAAGTGAAGGGGGCAAGTTAAATGGGGAGAAATAATACTCTAAGTCAACCTTCACTAAGATATATTTGATAAGAAACCTTTATTTTATTGTACTCTGTATGTTTCGAACATGTAAACGTTCATCTATAGAAAAAGTATAGCTTATATGTTGGAATAAATATTAGGAAATTGTGAGTAACACCCCCATAAAGCTTTTGAGGAAGTTAATTTATTAAAGGAGAGTGATAAGAACTTCCATAGAAGTAGGGGAGAAAAACATACTACCAAGTTCTATGGATAAAGATGGGAGAATGGTTGATAAAGGGTATTTTAAAGTGACAAAATGAGAAACGTTAGGTGAGAATGATATTGAAATAATATACTTCACCACTGAAGTTGCTTTCAGTTTTACATTTGAAGTGCAAGTAACCTTCTTGAATAGCCCATAGATGGCAACACTCATAGATATATGATTTAAAGATTATTTGTTTATTACACACTTACCCCACCTTACCTTAATAACATTATTTATAAGAAATTAATTTTTATTGTAATAATTAAGTAGAAATAATATTATAATATAAGAAATCATTACTTTATTTGATACCTGTACAAAATATAAAGATCCAAGAATGTATCGCTTTATTATTAGGCGTCCGTACACGACCAGATGTCAATCATAAAATGATAATTTAATTAAGGTCTAATAATAATAAGGGAATGACGATACTGGTCGTGTAAGGGCAAATTCCATACATTAATGGGATTGATATCATTAAAGACTGTCAGTAATATTGGTCATGTAGGGTCTCCAATAGTTCACAGAGAGGGAGTATTTTTCTTAGAGTTTTTATAGAGAAGAAAAAAATTTAAACAATGTTATATTTACTGCGCTTACTCTAAAAGTTCTAGAAACGGGCCTGATTATCACGTTCATAATAAGAATAAAAACGCTTTTTTGTAGGATATGCATTACTTTCCTTTTAGACCAGCTCATAAGATTGTCGCATCTTGGACTGCTGTAGAAAGAGTTGATGAGAACAATGGTTGTCTATATGTCATTCCTGGATCGCACAAAGGGCCTTTGTATAAGCATTCATATCCAGAGGTAATTTTTAGTACTTTAATGCGGCTATATTCTGATAAAAAAGATATAAACGTGAAGAAAATGAAGATCCAAACGTCCAGTTAACTAAAAACAGATAATGCTCAGATTCGAGGTGCGATATAAACTCTTGTTGTACAAACTACTATTCTGCATCAAAATGTATACAGCTGCTGTAGTCTTATAGGGACGTTAATAAAGATGACATAGTTACCTGTTTACCTGTCACATTTACATTTATTCTAAGGGCGTCGTATGTTTACAGTGCTGCAAAATGGAATACATAATAGCATCATTTATAAATATTTCATTTAATTTTAGGGTTTCAAAAATAAGCTTTATCATGGAGTTCAGGGCATGGATCATCTCCCCAAAAAATATGTGATAATGGAAAAGGGGGATACTGTATTCTTTCATCCACATCTATTGCATGGATCTGGACCAAATAAAACCAAAGTAAGTTAATCAAGATTTCCTAACCAAAACGTTGGAAATCAAATAATTTTAGTCGCATCCACCAGAAAAAAATTATTTTAAAATGTAGATTTGTAATGCTTAAGTAATTTTTTAAGCATATGGGTGCTTTTGTATAATAAGTAA
Source organism: Polydrusus cervinus (assembly GCA_935413205.1). NCBI lineage: Eukaryota > Metazoa > Arthropoda > Insecta > Coleoptera > Curculionidae > Polydrusus > Polydrusus cervinus. Next base: position 52,802,985 of record OW284510.1, read on the forward strand.
GACTATATTTAATAGGGTTAAAAAAAAGTATTTTTGATATGCCCTACTATTTGGGAAATCCTGTATAATTTAAAATAATTTTAAATTGTAGATCTAATGCCTCCCTGGAACTCTGTTTTAATTATTAAAAAATTGAGTAGTTTAGAATTTTAGATGGAATCCTGCGTTAAGAGTGTCACCCGATATGTTTATAAGAATTTTGGTTTTTTTATTTTTTTATTCGGCATTTAATTAGATAATTAATCGTAATCGTACCATCACTATTTAAAACGTTAATTATAAAAATACTGTACAAAACAAGGATTTTAATAAAAAATTAACAAACCAGACAACTTTGGCTGTGACACTGACAGAAATAACAATCAAAGTGCGTTTGGTTAGCGTAGGTGTCAATTTACTAACCCGGCTACTAAGTTATTTGTATCAGCGTCATTGTCACAACCAAAGTTGTCTGCATAGTTTATGATTGTTTAAAATCTGATTTTTTAAAGGCGGTTTCTTACTATCTTTTTCAAGAAAAATGCTTACAAAGTTAACATAAAAAGTACTTTCAGGGATTTAGAAAGGCAATTTCTTGTCACTATGCAGATAGTTCATGCTTTTTTATCGACGTAAAAGGAACAGGACAAGAAAATATAGCTGAAGAGATAGAAGAAAAAGTAAGAAAAATGGGAGGAAACTTAAAATTCCAGGTAATATTCCATTATTTAAATATCATTATCCATGTAATTTAAGCAATTATAAAGGCTAAATGGATTTTTACTTGGCTCATAAATATTGAACGGTAATTTTGGTAATGTACTTCTTTTGTCACATTTTAGGACGTATGGAAAGCCAAAAGTCGACTGGTTAGAGGAGCTCCGGGTAATTTCCAAAACATGGATAGTAACCTTTAGAGTGGTAAAAATAGAAATAAATATTGTCATATAGTTCCATATAAATTTATTATTATGCCATAATAAAATGTTAATACGCACAGGGTGTTATGGAAATGACTTATTTTTAAACTCATAAATCCTGATATGAAAATAAATTGCAGAAATACTTTTAAATGTAGCTTTGCTGCAATAAGCAGGAACGTCCACTGACACAAAATGTATATGAGGGGCGGTTTTTAGAAGTGAAAAATATTTTAAACTGGTTACAGTATTCAGAGCACATATTTGTTGTTGCAAAAGCCACGACACGTTCGTTTTTATAATTATTAACTAAAACTACTTAGAAAAGCTAAAATAATTTTAGAGAGCCACAGGTTAAAAATTCCATTTTATACCAATAGGCCAAGCGATAGGTACAAAATAAGGGGTTCTACTCGCAAAAGGTCGGAGAGAAATAAAATTTGGTGGGATGGTAGAGATAGGTTCCCTGATAGGGGTTGCCGCTCGAGGGGTGGGGGGATGAAAACTCTGACTCGTGACGCTTGGCGCAAAATAGCATCCTTGGAATAGGTGCTATTAAAAAAAAGTTCAAATAGAATATGTAGAGAACAAAATTGTGCACAACTTTGATTGTTTACATTTTTTGCTCCGACCAATAGTTTTCGCTCCACGGTGCATCAAAGTTGGGGGGTAGTTTGCAATTTTCAACAAAATCATAATTTAATCGCGGATTAAGACAAAGATGGCTACCAAAAAATTCTGTAATATTTTTTTACTATAAGAGAAAGATTTTGAAGTAAGCAGATGCTCGATTCAATACATTTGATCTTATATAATAAAAGATATTATTTTTAGAAGTGCGCCTTACATACTATCGATATGGGCATTTTTTAATTATCATGATCTACGGTCAATATTTTCTTATTATTGTGGACCTACACTAACTTTTTTATTTTTGTGCAAACATGATACCAGAAAATATAATTTTCAACCTGTTTCCGCACCACCCTTGAGATAGAGTTGATAGGCGCTTTTTTTTTAACGTGGTATCCCTACGGTCGATACGGATTTCACTTTGTGTCCGGCAAACTCGGCGTTGTCTGTTTGGTCCTCATCGTCCTGTATTTTATGTCTGTTTGGTCCTCATCGTCCTGTATTTTATGTCTGTATGTCTTCTGCATTGTCGTCGTCTAGCACAATCTGGTCAAGAATGTTTTCGCAGGACGTCCCAGTACAGTACAGTGGCGTATATAGAAATTTGTTTCTACATTTATTATTAACTGTTAAAACTATTTGTTTATTATTAGCTGACAAAAATATGTCTTAAGGCGGCCGATAACAAAATTCGGTTTCGGGGGGGCCCGGGCCCCCCCCTTATATACGCCACTGGTACAGTATAAACATAAAACCGAACATTTTAATCCTGCTTTATGGCAACCACAAGCAGGTCCACAACCTTTCTGGCATCAGCACGAGATACTCTTGAGTAAAACCTCTGGAGCTGGTTCCTTTGAGATGTGTACCTATCCCACCAAATTTCATTTCTCTCCGACCTTTTGCGAGTAGAAATCCCCCATCGCTTGGCCTACAACTGCTTTTACATTCCATCAATCAGGTCGGCGTTAAAGACATGGAAAATGTTGCCAGATTTATGATGATTAGTTTCTAGTAAAAATAAATAAAAACTTAAAAGTAAGTAGCTCTGATTTTTTACCAGAAATTTGAGTATTTTACGTTACATTAGGCACATTTTATATAATACCAACGCCGCTGACCAAACCTAATGATTCTGTACTTGTTTTCCCTTTTTCAATTATTTTTATTTAGGTAGAAAGTGAGCTAGGTAGGTACTAATATATATTTTTTATTCACTACACCTGTTATAATAAAAGGGCATCCACATGCAGACATTATAAAACAAACTTTAATCGATTAATAAAACAATACACACACTACATTATATTAAGATTCCGCCTTAATATAACGTAATGTGTTTTAATTATTAATTAAGTTTGTTTTATAAGTGACTAAAGTAAATAAATCTTGAGACCAAGACTGTGTATTTTTTTCCTATGCTATTTAAGTTTCTTCGAGAAAAATGGACGATTTTTCCAATTTCCATAACACCCTGGATATTGTATTTAATATCTATATAAAGATTATTTAAGATTATTAATAACTATTAAAATTTTTGTACTGTATTCTTCATAAAAAATATTTTCTATCCTTGTAACTCTAAATAAACTTGTAATTTGTATAGCCAAAAGAAAAGTTTAATTTGTAGTGCTATTGCCGATATAAAATTAAACTGTTGAAGATGTTAGCAACATTTGGTAAATATGTTACGTACAGAATTGGGTTTAGACTTAGACCAATAATATACATTACACGTTAAAATTAGATTCTTAAACGCATTTGACTCAACAAAAAGAGGTTGTGTAAGTTTAATAAAACTAATATATAAATTTCAATACATGTTTTGTATGTAATATGCCTGATTTAAGAAAAACTGTAATCAAGAATAGTTAACCAAGACAACTCTGTAACATCTATGACATTGGCAGAAATGACTCGCAATAAAAGTTGTTGGATTAGTAAATCAAGAATTAGTTAACCAGACTGCTTTGTGAGATAGGTAATAATTTCTGACAATGCCATTGATGTCGCCATCAAAGTTGCCTATTTGCTAAGGTTTTGCCTAAAGAAAGCTCTATTAAACATTTGCTTTTTGTTTTAGTTGTTTAGTTTAATAAAAAAGTGTTATTTTTTTATATAAAAAAATTGCTTTTTTTCTTTTTACATCCTTTAATTATTTTTACCTCTTTTGTAAAATTTATTTTAAGCTTTTATAGGTAAGGTATTTTATTATATATTTCGATAACTTACCTATTGCATAAGGAAGAGAGATCTTCGAGCACCAAGCCGTTTGGAAATTCTTGTGTGTGCTTACAATTACCAATTACCGAGGAAAGTAATTGCACAATTCATTCACCAAGCACCAATTACTCAACGAGTGCTTGAAATCATTGCTGCTTATTTGCAGGTACTTGCAAGCACTTGTTTCTCAAATCAATTATTAAGCACTAACTACTTTTCCAATTGCTTCCTCCCCAATTAAGCAACATGTTTATCTTAAAAATGAACAAAAATAAAAAGTAACGTTTTTGGACCACCAAACCGAAATTTTTTGTTTTTAATTTATTAGCCTACCAGGCTACCTAATGACACAAAATTTGTGGCAAAACACAAAAAGAAATCAATAGGAAAAAATAAGCACAAATTATCTGCAGGAAAAAGGAAGGTGAAGGTACTAGATTGAAAAGGCAGTAGGTTAGGTACTGTACTAACAGTTCTAAGAATCTTGAGCTGTAATGATTTTTTTTTATTTAGGTAATTGATAAAGTTGTTCGTAGTTTTGCCTATTGCCATTGCCCGCGAGCCCAGCATTTAGTAATTATTATGTATACAACATTTGTTTGCAAAATTTTAGTAAATAAGTACTTATAATTGGGCTCATTCCTCTTTTCTTAAGCTAATGTGAGCTTTTAGTACTTGCAAGCTCTTTTGCGTACTTACAAGCATTTAAATGGCATGAAATGCGAAATTCAATTAGGTACCAACAGTGGCGTAGCCAGGGGGGGGGGGCCTACAACAAGTTTAGCTTTATTAAGTCTTCATAAAAAAATCCACATTGATATATGAAATAATCAATATATTTTGTAAAAAAAGACGACGAATTACGGTTTAGTTTTTGGCAAAAAAATATGTTGTGCATTAAGTTTATGGTTAATTTTTGTTTTTTCGATAATAATAATAATAATAATAATAATAATAATAATAATAATAATAATAATAATAAATGCATATATTTCTAAAGACATTTTACAATGTATAGATTTCGTCACTCACATAAAACACAAAAAAATATAAATATAAAATAAACACCAAAACGAAGTCAGGTATTTCCAGAAAGAAATTCCTCCAAACTGTAATTAGTCTTGCTGACTAGAAATTTTTTAAGGCCGTTTTTAAAACTCACTAAATTATTAGTGTTTTTTAAATCAGAAGGAAAAGTGTTAAATAATTTAGGCCCAAAAAAGTTTGGAGAGTCCTTGGTAATGCTAAGATTACAGTGCGGAACACAAAAGTTCGATTTATTTCTGGTGTTAAAATTATGAATCATATAATGCTTCTTAAACTTCGTTTGGTTTGTAAACACATAAACACACATTTCAAAGATGTATACAGATACCACAGTCAAGATATTATATGCCTTAAAAAGGTTTCTACATGAGTACGTAGAAGGTACATTATTAATAATTCTTAAAATTTTCTTTTGGCATAAAAGAATATCAGACACCATAGATGACCCACCCCAGAAACAGACGCCATAGGAAATTCTGCTACCTACTTGTGCATGATAAAGTGTCAATAGCTGTTGGGTAGTTAATACAGGGTGTAACATTTTGAACTGGTAGGAAATAGAGTTTAGCCTAGCGCAAATAGACTGACAATGCTGTTTCCACGAAAGAAATCTATCAATGTTAATACCCAAGAAATTGGCATTTTCTGTAAATGAGATGGGATTGCCGTTGATATTTAGAATTGGCGGAATTTGGATAGGTCTTTGACGCAACTGAAAAAGGAGTGCCTGTGTCTTATCGGCATTTACGTAAAGGTCATTACTACTGAACCATTCATGCAAAGCTTCCAAATCACCATCACACTCCTCCTGCAAAGCATCCAGAGATTTATTAGATACCACCATAGAAGTATCGTCCGCATATATGGTCAAATCGATGTTTGGATTAACTGTGACTAGGTCATTGACGTACAATATAAAAAGTATTGGACCCAATATGGAACCCTGCGGTATGCCAGTTTCCACATTACATGTTTCTGACTCAAACTTAGTACTTCCACCGTTGATCATATGCTCAATACTAACATACTGCTTACGGTTTCTTAAGAATGTCTCGATCCAACTTAAAGTTTTGCCTCTGATGCCATATTTAAAGAGTTTATCACATAACTTCGAGTGATTGACGCAGTCGAACGCCCTGCTCAGATCAAGAAAGATACCCACAGGACACTCTCCCACGTCAATTCTATCCAGTACCCTTTCATAAAAAGAGTGTATTGCAGAATTCGTAGAACTCCCCCTTAGAAAGCCATGTTGCTTGTCCGTAATAATTCTATTGGTTGCCAGAAATGGTAAAAGGCTCTCCAGAAAGGCGTACTCAAAAATCTTTGAAAATGAGGAGGACATACACACTGGCCTATAATTCTCGATTAATTGAGGGTCGCCCTTTTTAAAGATAGGAACGACTTTACCAGTCTTAAGGGCGCTAGGAAATCTACCAGATAAAAAACTTAAATTAATTAAATAAACAACTGACTTCGCTATCGCCAAACCAACCCTCTTCAACAAACAAACAGGGACGTCGTCATTGCCCGCAGACCACTTGTTTTTTAATTTAGAGTTAATAATGTTAAGCACATCGTTGTGGCTCAAAGGTTTAAGAAAAAGCGAAAATTTATTATCGACAATCTTACCCTGCGAACTGTTGGTACGATTTATTTTATTCAGAACATTCTTCGGGGCGTCGACAAAAAATGTATTAAATAAATTGACAAGTTTTTGAGGATCCTCAATAAGATCATCATCATGTTTTATATTAAAATTAGATTTATTTTTATTTCTTGATTTACCCGAGAGATCTGTAATAACCTTCCAAGCCATTTTGCCCGGATTATCCGAGTGGAATATTTTTGACTGATAATACTCTCGCTTTGTAGTTTTTACCAGATTATTGTGTTTTTTTTTAGATAATTTATAAAATTCTTTCAAATTAGTATTTTTTCTTGAAAGAATATAAAGATCCTTTAAAGCCGCGCTTGAATTTCTCACTTCAGGGGTTACCCATTTTTTACTATCGCCAGACTCCCTTCGACGACACAGCGTCACAGGAAAATACGTGTTAAAACTCTCATTAAAATATTGAAAGAAAAGGTCGAATGCTGCATCAACATCGTCAACAGCATACAGGGCTTCCCAGTCATGGTGAAATAGCACATTAAAAAAATTAGATATTGCCTTTTCTGAAAATATTCTTCTTTTATAAAAGGATGGTTCCCTTTTCTCTGTGTGAAATAAGTCAGTCTGAAAAAGAATGGTTCTGTGATCTGAGATCGTGTTGTCCAAAACGACACATTTTTTATTGTCAATGTTGGTAAAAATATGATCAATGGCAGTAGCAGTGGCGTCCGTCACCCGGGTGGGCCATTCGACTATAGGAAAAAGATTAAAACATGACGTAACATTACAGACACAGCTAAAATCGTTATTTCTTATACTCTCGTTTATATAACTGTTCACATTTATGTCGCCACACAATATAAAATTGACATTCGGTTTAAATAAGTAGTTTAAAACAGCGTCAAGGTTAGTCAAAAAGACATTCAGATCGCCGGAGGGTGATCTGTAACAATTAACTATTATAACAGAATTATGACCTAAGTTAACAGAAACTGCGCAGAGTTCTATTGATTTTTCGACGCAAAAATGTCTCACATCCAAACTCTTAGCCTCTATCTCGCAGTCCACCCAAATTCCAACACCGCCGCCCCTAAACTGATTACGACAGTAATGGCTAGCCACATAAAAATTTTCAAAATTTAATTGATGAATAGAGTCATTCGTAGCCCATGTTTCAGTAAGGCACATAAATTTAATTTTACCGTTCATAAGATACTCAAGATTAATGTTATTCATTTTTTCCAAATTTAAACTTTGGACGTTAAGCAATAGGAAATCGGGGCAAAATGTTAAACACTTTTTAACATCCCCGATCGGCGTGGGTAAAAAAACTTACCCACACAAGCCCCACAAAAATATACCTTATTTTTAATATTTTTTTTGCTCAATTATGCTTATTTCATGAAGAAGTTTTTGTTTAACAAGTACTTATATATTATCTGTTTTATATTGCCTATATTAGTGTATTTGTATAACTCACTACAAGTTTCTTTAAATGTATGTATTTTTTATTTTGAAATTTTTTTGATTGTTCAAAAAAGGGTTTTTTTGGCCTTCGGCGCTAGCTCGTCGCTTTCCCTACCCATTTGCCCCCCCCCCCCCCCCCCCGACATAAAATTCTGGCCACGACACTGGGTACCAATTACAAAACACTTTAGGGCTTAAATTACCGAGCACTGTATTATTTTAAAAGTGAAGAACTTTTCCAAGCACATTCTAGGCAATTGCTGCCCAGATCTGATGTTACAGCAAACATCGATGTTACCCTGCCTTACTCTCAATTCTTCTCTCCGACCAAAAGTGACTCCTACAAAAAACGACCCCTGCCCTTAATTTTCTCCGACCAAAAGCGACTTCTAAAAAAAGCTGTTCCTGTCAACTCCCCCTGAGTTACCCATCAAATATCAAAATGCAAGTCGAGCATCGAAGGTTAAAAATCGATGTTTATGTCTTAATTTTGGTGGTAAAACATCGAACAACATCGCCCATCGTTAGTCTTTATACGTGAAAATGGCTAATGTCTTAAAAGTAACATCGGCTAGATTTGGCAGCGAATCGGTTCGGTTAACATTAGAAGTTAGGAACGTGCCGTGAAGGAACGCAATTTCTACGTAGTACGTAGAGCGCTACCGTGAAAAAAGTAGAAACCGCGCAGATGTCAATTTACACGTTAAAGGCGATAAACGAGCAATTTGATCGGGCGATCTGCTCGCTTTCGATCAAATTAGCGAGATATCGCTTGGTTGCTTCATAATCGCCCAGTGAATGGCTGCCTTTACGTTTGGCATCACTTCCAAGTGTCTATTTTCCTTAGCCATGAACATGCTTGGAAGCAAAAATTAGGGCTGTCCTTGAAATGGCCGGTTTTCCCACTGAAACATTGATTTGGCAGAAATGGACACACCTAAGTGGAGATTAAATCAGTAGGCGTGTAAAGCTTAATGCCCACTTATGCTATAACGAAGTCGTATCTACTCTCCAGAAGGGACATGATAATATACATTACTCACTTGATGATTCCGCACGGGTGGAAAAAGCGGACATATGTGATTGGTTAAGTTAGTTGATTGACATTGTTCTGTCAATTAATGAGTATATTTAATGACAACCCTGTCATTTAACGCTTACTTTATTAGGTTTAGCTGTGATATTTTTTTAGCTAAAAATATACCTACGTTGTTTAGAAAAATCAAAAATTATTGGTTTTCCGTTCGTCTTCCACAAAATATTAAATAAATTATATTAAATAAAAAAATCTACGTTATCTAATAACTTTATATAAAAATATTTACAAAGTAACCATAAAATTAAGGACTTAACAATATTAATTTGTTTCTTATGCATATATATTATATATACAACTTATGTAACAAAAATCTTTGTGTCAAAATATAAAAGTGCATTTAAATTTAAAACAGTTGGATTTACTAACTAAAATTTAAAACAGATCTAATGAAAATTAAAAAATACTTCCAATTGAATAATTCCTTATATACATTTGCAAACAAAAAGTACTTAGGATAGCATAGTCAAAAAGATTACAACACAAAAATTGATTTCTTATAAATTTTTATGTTGATAAAAGTTTAAACCTGTAAAAATTATACCACGTCATTCCTTAATATATCGTCATTCCTTAACATATAACACAGAAAATTGAAAAGAATCCGTCAACAAATATTTTTTTAAATGTCTTTAAACGTCAAAGACTAATTTTAATTTTGGACATTGAAAATTTTTTATTAAAATCAATGAATATATTGTTAGCATTAAATGAAATACTTATTTGAGCTGGACGGACTTTTCCTAAAAATCCACGATACACTAACACCGGTATGCTAACGCGCATAAATCCTCTATCTCTCTCCCACTTTGTGACGACACGTGAGAGGACGCTTAAAGCCGGTTTACATTAGGTGCAAGAAAATGATCGTTTTAATTTTGATTAATAAAATAATCCTATTATAATAAAATATGTTATAAACAATATATTGTTTTCATTCATATTAGCTACTTCTTTTAGAATGTTTTAATTACAAAAATAATGAAAATTTGCACTCGCGTCCATATCCTATTGTAGGCACACTGTAGATATCCGGGTGATGGCGGGATATTTGAAATTTACACAGGTAGAAACGAGTTCAATTATTCCATGTAAAATATGATTGATAAAGCAAATAATTAATTAAATTTTTAATATTACGGTATTCTATTTATATTTTTAAATTAAACACTTCATTCTCTTTTTTTGTGTCTTCTTTTCATGTGAACATTAATATTTGTTTTTGTACTACATTTCATCCCACAGTCTGTGCACACATAAACTGTTCTACAATTTAAAAAATAACGTTTAGGTTTTTACTTTACAGGTGCTTGACAGCCGCCACAAGATATTTAATATTTTGTGACAGCCACAGCCATAACAAAACTTACTGATTAATAATCTGTCCCTCCATTTTAATTATGCCTCACAAGGCCACATTTTAACAAACTGGCAAACTGTTCTTGTAAGAAAACTTAATACTGCGACTATGACTCAACACCGTGACGTAAAAAAAAATTAAATCCATTTCTACCTATATTTTAAATGTCCCACCATCACGCTATCCGCCTGACACGCGCAGTGTGCCTGCAATAGGTTGGGATATAGACGCGAGTAAATTTGCCCGCTTTTTATAATAGGTTAGAAACGTCAAGCGCGTCAGAAGGTTATGCAACCGTGCTAGCAGCCTTGCTCGAGACGACATGTGCAGCGATGTTTAAATTTAAACTTGCTTATTGGCATACCGTTGTAGGTGTATATGTAAAATAACATCAAGAAGAAGCTATACCTTATGTTTAATTCATTAACTACATAAATTTTTTAATTAAAAATATTATAAAATCTCCTAATTGGGAATAATACAAAGAAAACTAGGTAATCAGATTATAAACTTAATATTATTATAAAATTATTATTTAATTACATTAGTGTTTGCCATATACAGTATGTCAACGGATTAAGTTAACAACAGGAAACATTTTTATTATTTTTGACTTTTCGCAAAAAAATATTTTTTATAAAAATGTATTCGCCTGAAGACGACTGGAAATACTTACCAGTTGAAACGTTGTGATGTAAAACAAATAAAGCCAATGCAAGTACAAAACTCTTCTATCATTCATGTATATCTTATGTAACAGAGATTTCCAGATTTTACAAGCATTTCCGAAAAACAAAGTAATATACATGCTAGTATAAAGAATTATCTTCTCTCAAGAAAACCTCATAATTAAAATCTATTACATTTACACAGAACGTTTAAATATTTGGTGTTACAAAAAGTAAATATATTTGTTTAATTTAATTTTACTGGTTAAATTTTGTGACAGCTGAACGCCTACAACTATTATTAAAGATGTATGTAGCGTATAACTTCAGTTCATATTTCTCAATAAACAAATATATTTGGGAATAAATTCCATAACCTTAATCGTTTTTAAGTAAACAATATAAATGCAAGATACCCAAAACATATGACAGCGACGGTAGACCCTTAACAGTGGTTTAATCTATACATGCACAGTATTATGAAATTGATGCTTGATATTTAAATGGATGAATCCTTGGGTATTCTAAAGAAACGCTCCATACTTCGTCGCAAAACAAATTTTAACGAGAACGAACGAAACGCGTCTCTCGCCACTCGCCAGTTTCGCGATTTCAGTCCAATAATGGCGTTGTTCGATTCGCTTATTTAGCTTTACACTATTTAAATGTTTGTAAAATTTGCGGTTAAACAAATAATGTTCATAATGTTATAAAGTATTTTGGCACGGTTGTGTTTAAAAGATTTGTTGTGATGTAAAATGCAGTGTAGATTGGATTTATAGCTATAGTTTTTAGTATGCTTGTACCAGTATTGTTTTAAGGAGGTATTATTATTTCTTAACTTAGAAACGGTAATCCCCAGCCGCTGATTAATTGACATTTTAAATAAAAACAAACACATGTCACTCTTGTCTTGTTACTCTTTTTTTAGAACCCCTCCAGTGGCGTCGTGGTCAAGCCATAATACCAAACAAATAAATCGTGTCATATTGTAATGCGACGTTTAAAAATATTTTCCCTCAAGTATATCATAATTGAAAAATGCTTTAATTCCGTAACATTCTGTAAATACAGCTGAATATAACTATGTTTGTTAGAAAAAGAAAACTGACTTCGAGATGAGCAAGAAGAGTCAGTTTTCCACTTAAGTAGATAATGCTATCAACATTGCAGAAAAATACCAAAATTCATAAATGTGCAACAAGAACCAAATTAAATTATAAACAAATAAATATGCAACATATTTCTTCACAAAAAGCCAAATTAAATGCCGAAGAGCGCGACCGGAGGGGCTTATGGGTACCAACTAGCACTAATATAAGATAAAATTATACAGTGACGAAAAGATTGGAAAAGTGCCTTTTTATGGTAAACGAAGCACCGGAATAAAAAAAACACCCGGACACGTCGATTTTAGTTTATTTTCTTGAATCTTTTAGGATTTCTGAAAAATATACAGGATGCTTCAAGAAAACTGGGCGGCGGTTAACCTTATTTTTTTAAATGGGCCATCCTGTATATTATAGCATTTTTGAATTCTACAGAAAATTCTAAGCACATTTCATGTAGGATGTCCTATAACTAAATTCCACTGTTTTTAAAATATTGCCAGATAAAAATTCACATTTTTGAAATTACAGGGTAAATGTGTCATTTGGATTATTGTTATTAAAAATTCAACAAACTAGTTAGGTTTGTATTATTTTAAAAACAGTTATAGTAATAGGATATCCTACATGAAATGTACTTGGAATTTTCCATAGAATCCAAAAATGAAATAACATCTTAGTCGTCTTTTTGCCATCTGGTGTCTTACAGGCGCCGTAAGATTTTCTATTCGAGCGCTAAAATAATGACGTCACAAATGTCAATTCTGTAAGCGCTTCCTGGCGTCCTCTAGAGACCGCCAATAGGAGGCGGAGCTTAATATGACAAGTTCAAAATGGATTGTTTATTGTTATTATTCAGATTTGTATTTTATTTCTGCCTATAAATCGGCAAAAGCTCTCGTCGCATATTATTGAAAGTAAGGCTTTGTTCGAAAACATCATAAACTTTAGACAAAAATACACAACAGATTTTTCTTTGAAATAAACCTATTCTCTTCTAGAAATAAGGTTAGAGAGAAAAAGATATCAGAATGTCAGTCTCAAGTGACAGTAAGACGGTTATTTTCGTGGCCGACCAAATAATGACGTCAGCTCGTAAGACGCCGTTAAGTCAAACCGTAAGGCGCCAGATGGCAAAAAGACGACTATAGGGAGTTACTTTTAAAAAAATTAAGTTAACAACTGCCCAGTTTTCTTGAAGCATCCTGTATATTTTTCAGAAATCTTACGAGTTAACACCTGCCTCAGTCTTAGCCCGGCCGCCTCTTCTGAATAGAACATTATTTAAAAGTGTTCTATTTGTAAATATTTAAATGTTAAAACATTAAGGTCAATAAAGTTTATCTGAATGTAACGTATAGGGTGTCCCAAATTCAGATCATTGGGATCTCGGACACTATAAGAGACACAAACAAGTTTAAATTTCGGCAAAGTTGCGTAATTTGGTGTTCAATCAAATGTATTTTAATGATTGAAGAAATGTTTTTTTCACCGAGTTATTTACTGAGAAAATAATTAAACAAAATACTCTTTAATAAAAACAGGTGGGGCAACGTACCGACGTCACAAATCCAGCAAATGAGCAGCCCGGAACAGCCTTCATTCGACACGCTCGGATCTATCTCCGACCTGGTGTTCTATTTCTAATCTGTTCTTTTCTATTTAAGTTATCGGAATAACAATATAATCGGTCGCACACTCGCAAATAAAAGAATTGTGCGGTTAATAGGATGACGTACTTGCCTTATGTTTTTAAACTTCTAGCTTTCGCGCCGCGTTTTTAATTGCTTCTACAAAAGGTTTGCGATACTCTAGGCAGATTTTTATTAGTGGAATATGTTTTCTCCACGACCATTACTGAATGCAATAATTCCAAAATCATTTTTGATAATAGAATGTAAAAATTCTCGCTCTTGAGTTGGAATATTTATTCTGAAACACTTGCTTCTTATGCGTTTTGCGTGTATTTTCATTCCATAACAAGATATGAATGAAATGAATATTCTGTAATTGATCTAAACAACATAGGTTGCCATGAATTTCGAAACTGTCAATGTCAGCAGACAAATTTTAGTGCAAGTCAAAATATGAGTGAAAAATCGGATGAATCAGATATTGAACTGGATAATACTCCACCTGAAATTACAAATATTGCGAATAGTATTTTTAGTCGTGGAGAAAATATAGTCTGCTACTCGGTTAGAATGAAAATTCGATTCGATTCGATACTCCTAATCTTCCACTCGGATCAAATTTTCATTCCAACCTCGTTACTGAATCTACTATTCAATAGGTGCTAGTTTAGGATGCTAGTGCTGAATATGATAAATTCGATTATAGCGAAATATCCCATTCCTAGTACTCATGGAAATATCTGGAAAAACTGAAATTTTGAAAATTTGTTTTTATTTCTTTCTATACTCCAGGTCCAATATTATTGTCAGTGTCTCATCGCTTTCATATGGAGAGCAGCGAGTTGTACAAAGTCAGAGGAACAAAATTGCATGCAAATAAATATCTATCTATATCTATTAGAATTTCAAAAATACATTTCGTACAACTCGTGGCACTCTATATGAATTACTGACAGTAATTTTGGACTGGTATACGTTTATTTATAGACAAATTATGAAATAAATTGTACTTTTTCATTGTTATTTTTTCTTCTTTAAAAATAGCAATATCAGTTTTTGAATCCGACGTTTTGTGTCTTATTATTTATTACCAACTATAACTGTTTTGCTAAACCTATGTATTCGGTACTTAGTACTCGTATATAACGGCGTATCTATCTTTGTGTACTTGTACTCAGTCCGCAATTACATAATGACATATTATATTTTGCTTGTATTCAGAACAGATCTGGCCTTAATTTACACATCTGTATCTCTTACCGTTTTCAAAATGTCAATGTACGCAGTCAAACACCTTGTATAGATAGAAAAACTCTGCTGGTGCACATTGGTGCAAATATACCATGATAGCAGAAAACGTATCTATACTTAACGGAATTCAGTCCAAAAAAAGTTTTAAAAAGCTGATAAGCTTACTGACTTTAAGACATCGAGTACACTTCAGGCGGTATTGCAATAGAACTCAATTTTCCTGTAAGGGTCCCCACAATCACCTAAAATAAAACATGTAGCACTGTGAGCTTGTTTATTAATATATTATCAAAGGAATTTAAAAACAACAAACTATTTAATGTGTAGCATACAGTGACAGAAGACAGAGAAAACAATTATTTGGTAAATAAAAAAAATTAAAGAATTCTTTTAGCTGTTATTTTGTACCAAGAGCGTCAAAATAGTTGTGATCGAGCTGAGCAAAAGACCCGCGTCTATATCCCAACCTAATGGCAGGCACACTCCGCATGTCAGGCGGATAGCGTGATGACGGTTATTTGAAATTTATATAGGTAGAAATGAGTTCAATTATT
This sequence comes from Polydrusus cervinus, assembly GCA_935413205.1. Classification (NCBI taxonomy): domain Eukaryota; kingdom Metazoa; phylum Arthropoda; class Insecta; order Coleoptera; family Curculionidae; genus Polydrusus; species Polydrusus cervinus. Next base: position 52,818,541 of record OW284510.1, read on the forward strand.
ATATGTAGAATATGATTGATATAGCGATTAATTAATTACATTTTTAATATTACGGCATTCTATTTATATTTTTAAATCAAACACTTTATTCTCTTTTTTTCTTTTAAGTTTCAAGGAATTTAAAGATGTGGTTACCGGTGTTGACAGTCTACGATTTTGTAATTCCGACTTCTTGTTATGAGGGTCATAGTTAGAAGAAATCATAGGGCTTATTGATGTTTTTGTGCATTAATACCAGAAATGCATGGCATGTAATGTTCTTTAAAGGTGATCGTTTGAAGACTTTGTGTTCTCTTTTCATGTGAACATTAATATTTGTTTTTGTACTACATTTTATTCCACAGTCTGTGCACACATAAACTGTTCTATAATTTAAAAAATGACGGTTAGGTTTTTACTTTACAGGTGCTTGACAGCCGCCACAAAATATTTAATATTTTGTGACAGCCGCAGCCATAACAAAACTTACTGATTATTAACCTGCTCTTCCATTTTAATTATACCCCACAAGGCCACAAATTAACAAACTGGCAAACTGTACTTGTAAGAAAACTTAATACCTTGACTATGACTCAACACCGTGACGTAAAAAAATAATTAAAGCCATTTTGATATACCTATATTTTAAATGTCCCTCCCGCCATCACGCTATCCGCCTGACATGCGCAGTATGCCTGCCATTAGGTTGGGATATAGACGCGAGTAGCAAGAGCAACAATTCAGCCAACGGCGAAAAAATTCTCTACGCAAAAGAGGTACTACAACAAATACTTTTGGTATAAACGTCACCTGATTTTTTGTTTCAGTTGCAAAGTTTCAAGAATATATTTTCAGTGATTCTCCCAAACCTTCTAACGAACGTCATGAATCATCCTTTATACCAATATCTTTTATAGAAAGATAAGTTAGCAGCAAGCGGACAAAGTGGTGCATCTGTCTTTTGCATTAAAGCACACGGGGACGCCAAAACAATAGGTTCTCTGGGGCACAGGTACAATGACGGCCGTTTCGTCCTTATATTATGACTCTACGGAAAGCGCTAACCTGAATAGCAACTCCAGAAACAACGAAAGCGCATTTTCCAGACTTACTTAAGAATAAAAGAAGTAGTGAAAACGCCGCATCGCCTTCTGTAGGAATCAACTCGAATTCAGAAGACTAACTAAAAACAACCAAGATACGGTAGGTCACACATCTATGGGGATACTTCGGTGTGATCTCTTTCTCATCTCTTTCTCAAAGTGCGAATTGCAGATTGTTATAGTGAACCGCAAAATGTAGTTTCCTATACTAGATGGTGTAGTCTACCGTGTCTTGGTTGTTTTTAGTTTTTTAAATTCTATTATTTCACGTCAGGTGGCTCTATTTTCTGAATTCGAGTTGATTCCTAGAGATTGCCATGCGGCGTTTCCACTACTTATTTTATTCTTAAGTGAGTCTTGAAAACGCGCCTTCGCTGTGTCTGAAGTTGCTACTAAGGTTATGATTTAATAAAGACGAAACTGCCGTCATTGTCTACCTGTGCCCGCAGGGAACCCATTGTTATGGCGTCCTTGTATACTTTAATGCAAAAGACCAGTTGTGCCAGACTAGGAAATTTCTCCCTAATTTTAGGGACTTTTCATGTTTATACGAAAAAAATCACATTTTAACGTTTAATATTACAAAATAATCTTTTTTATATGTACAAATTTATAGCTAGTTTGTATATTTTGTGTTTTATATTAAACTGAAAACAAAGAAATGTTTAATTTAATATTTTTTTCAATTGATCCCTCTGGACTTTGACTAAATTAATTTTTTAAACTATACATATATATGTATAGCTAGCTCCCTTATTCAAAATATCCTAAAAGGTTTTATAAAAATTAGACACAAAAAGGATGGCGGCAATTAATAGGGTTTTGTTTTTGCATATATCTAAAGAAAATATCTAAGGTATTCTATGGAGTTTTAGGGTAAGCATCTAGGGATTTCTGCTACCTATCTGGCAACACTGCAAAAGATAGCTTGCCGCTAACCTATTTTTCTATTTTATTATTACGGATTATCTTTTATCAGCGAAATACATAAACTGCCGCTAGATGGACGGTCAACCCTTCAAGATTTAGAGGTGTGAAGGTACGTCACAAGATTATAAATTAGAGATATTTTGACTAACTATATAGGTTATTTACTTCAATACACACAAACGTTCACCCAAAATATTGTGTGTCAGACCTGTTAAATAATCCCCAATTGCAACATGTTCTTTTTTTAAATAACAAAGCTACAGACTGTTCTCTGCCTACGTACTCTGCCTACTGTAACACAAAATAGACTATTTAAAGGTTGGAGACAATGACGCTTCTTGAACGACAGTAGAGTTTTGGATTTGCATTGTCTTTAATTGTTTTGAAACACAAGGTTTCAACTGGTAAGTATCTCCAGTCGTCTTCAGCTAAATATGGTACTGAGTATTAACCTGAAGACGGCTGGAGATACTTATCAGTTGAAACCTTGTGGCTTAAAACAAGTAAAGACAATGCAAGTCCCAAACTCCACTGCCGTTCACAAAGTGGACTACTTACTGAAATATATTTTATTAATTTACCTGATTGCACAGCACCTTTATGCATGAAATACTACCACCAGGTCCATTTACCTTCCTCAAGAGTTTCTTATTTTTCAAATTATAGATATAAATAAAACCATTATAGCATCCCGAAAAAAGAAGATCTTTCCAAATATTCATACAACTTATGCCTTTGCCTTCGTCTGCAAAAAGTCTGTTTAATAATGTTCCATCCTAAAATAAAACAGTGCCATATTATTCTGATCCCTTTCATCTAACAACAAATTATAAAGAACTTGCGTAGAAGAAACTGTAGGAGACACGTTAAAACTTGTTCAAAATTAGATAGAACTGCCTTTCGTAAGCATATTGTTCCAGAAATACCTATAATTGGTAAATATGGTAGATACAGGGCCTGGACGCACCCAGTTACATGATAAAAAGCTAAATTTTAAAATTTAGCAAATAACATTTTTTCAATATCTTATACTCTAATACCAGATTTTCACGAAAAAATATACACTTTTCAATTTTCCAGACAAACGAGTAGTCACGTGACTAATGTCAAAACAAGTTTTTAGGTTACCAATCATGCAGAGGTTATCAGCATAAAAAGTTTTTTTACAATTTCAATAATAAAATGTTTCCCATATGGGTCTAACTTTTTGCCGGTCACTGTATATGTCGATACGTGTTCAGACACAACAGAAGCTCTGAGAAGCTGAGCTTGGATGCAGGAGTTTTGAAAGGTTCTGTATTGGATCTAATACATTTTTTCATGTATGTTAATGACCTGTCGCACCCATTTCCCAATTGCAGAAAAGTTTACTGTTTAGGCTCTATTTAACCGCCAGTAATGATTTAAGTTTGATAAAAAGTGGTGTGGCATGAATTTATTGTCATTTAACAGTTCCAAGGCTAACATTTTAAATTTTAGGTGTAACAGAGAAAACAGTTTATTTAGACAACGAAGTAATCTCTATGCCTAATGTATTTTTGAGCTTGCCAATAGACAAGAACCTTCGATTTGGGGAAAATGTCATAAGGGTGGATCAAAAAACGTTTTTAGGCTGCTATATCCTAACTAATTATACTTGTGAAGAGTCAACCATTCTTATTCAGCACCCATCTTCATTATGGCATTTGTTTTTGAGGATCGTAATCACAGTATTTGTTCCGGTCCACTTTCATGCTGCAGGTATATTTGTGAGGATAGATTTAATAATTCATCCGTTTCTGTAATTGTATAGGGTTAATCAGAAACAAACTAGTTTATTTTAAATAGAACGGCAGCGTTACTTTAAAGTACTTTAAACGTTTTCCCTCTAGTTATTTTCCTAGCTCGATAACCACCAAGTTTTCTGATGTATTAATATTAGCTTTGAGAAATGTATGTCAAATCAACCGATTCAAGTAATGAATTAATTTTATACTTACGTGGAAAGAAAAAACTAATATATTACTACGCGCTGTCCCACAATATAAATGATTATCATTTACAATTAACGAATACACGGTAGGTGAAATAGCTTCGTTATTGAAATTTCTTAAGTATAGACCAGACATTGCATCTCTAACGTAAATAGGAGCCTGTTTGTGTCCTATTAGCAAAACTTTTCGGGGGCCTTCCAAAGCTGCTTTTAATACTAATATATCGGCACCAGCGTTCTTTTCTTCGAACTCGATTCTTCCCTTCTAAAAAGATTATAATGATGAATAATTTGCATAGATTAATGAATCATAAAAGGTATTTTTTAGAGGCCTATAGATTTTAATTAAACAATTATACCCGTATTTACTAAAGCGGTTTAAAATTTAGACCATCGAAATATTTAGATCTATAGTCTCACAGTTGTGTTTTCACCGTGGCATTATTTTATATGCCTTTTGTGTTAATTTATTTTTTTTGTGATTAAATCGTCTACCGATAAATAACTTGACCGGGATGTTGTTGCAAATACAGTTTTAGTTATATTAAAGAACATACATAGTACGTACTAAAATACGTTTTTCTTTATAAATTTGAAGAAAAATAAAAAAAATTTAAATTCTATACAAAACTTAGTTGACGTATTCTGACACTTGTCATTTAAAATCCAGAACTGTAAATTTGGTACGGTTTTATAGCTATTAATATAACGAGATTATTATGCGATTTATAATAGTCGAGGACATAACTAGGTGACGAGACAACAGCCGAGTCACCCGCAATGTCCGAGACGGTGTTAAATCGCTAATAATCGAGTTGTATTCAAAGCTTTATCGTATCATTGACAACGGCGATGCGAAAATAAAAACAAGGTTTTATGTCATTTCATTTTGGCATTTCAAAAAGTCATCATTAAAATCATGCAAGATTTTGATATTCCTGACGATATATTAGCTGCAGCCAACATTATAAGGTTGAACTTGCTTCCGGACAAATCTAAAATCCATTATGAAAAAGAATATCGGCAGTTTTGTGAGTGGCGAAACAAAGTACATGTTCAAGGTGCAGAAGAAACGGTATTGCTGGCGTATTACGCAAAACTCTCTGAGGAATACTCTGTTTCATCCTTATGGCCGAAATATTCCATGTTACGAGCGACTTTAGAACTGAAGGAAAGAGTGGAAATCGACAAATACGGCGCCTTAATACGTTTCATCAAGAAGAAAAATGTTGGATATAGAGCAAAAAAATCAAAAGTATTTACAAGAGAACAAGTCAACGAATTTGTATGTTCTGCCTCAGACGAGAAGTTTTTAATGATTAAAGTGGCTTTTTTAATTGGAATTGGAGGAGCCGTGTATCCATCAAATTTGAAAACTATCAAAATATTGTTTTACATGCTCATGAAAAATAGTTCTAATATTATTTGGTATCTAACGTATTATGCTTTCGTAACTAACGTATTAAATTATGATAACTAATGTATTATGAGTAACTAAGGTGTTATGTAGGTTTTAGTACGTTTATGATGTTAATAATTATTAATAAGGATATCATATAAAAATGACTTAATCTTCAATGATACGATAAAATTTATAACCCTTTAGTGAAAATGGCTGATAAAAACATAACATTACTACTTGTGACCATAGTCTATTTTAAATTGATAGAGAGTAATAAATTAGGATAAAATTTTTCCCCGGCTAGGTATTTTAACATTCCATTCCCTGTTTATATTGAATTGTCTGACTTATACTAAGGCAAACTTGGACGCATTTTCTCTAACCCGTGAATCAAATGAACATTATCATTTTAGACAGAATTTTAATATTGACATACCACGTCATAGATTGTCTGCTGTGGCTCACAGTCCTTTAGTCCTACCAATTAAGTTATTTAATAAACTGCCACAAGGAATTAAGCAACTACATCATCCAAAAAAGTTTAATAAGTTAGTTAAAGGTATTCTACTTGAAAACGCTTTTTACTCCACTAATGAGTACCTTAAATTTAAATTTTGATTATTTATTCAAATGTCCAAACTGATGGGATTGTGTATGATTTTTTTTTTTATATTGTATGTATTTGTTTACCTGTTCATTTTAAATATTGTTTTATTTTTTATACCTATGTATTATGAATGTATAATGACAATATCCTATACTACCTATACAGTAGTCAAAAGGAAATAAAGGATTTTTATTTTTATTTTATTTTTATTTTATTTTTATTTTATTTTTATTTTATTTTTATTTTATTTTTATTTTATTTTTATTTTATTTTTATTTTATTTTTATTTTATTTTTATTTTATTTTTATTTTATTTTTATTTTATTTTTATTTTATTTTTATTTTATTTTTATTTTATTTTTATTTTTATTTTATTTTTATTTTATTTTTATTTTATTTTTATTTTATTTTTATTTTATTTTTATTTTATTTTTATTTTTAATCCAAACCCACAGTTTATTGTATTTAAACCTTTTACAGGGCGAGGTAGGCAAATAAGTAAAGATATGCAATGCAAGTCCTCATAGAACCACTTAAATTTAGTTTTCCCCCTTGTAAGGGTTTATTCCTCTCTAACAATTTCAAATAAACTATAGACGTTCTGGTCCCAGTATTTTATCTCGGGATTTTCCTTAAAATAACTAGTCCCATCGCCAATGAACAGGTCCTGGGACCTCAAAAGTTCCGACATAAATAGTAACTGCACGAACAAGCGACATTCAATTTGAGAATTTAGAGTTATTTCTTTACATTAATTACATTTGTTTATGTCCACTCTTTAGCTTACTTTATTATTAATTTTGCAGTACATTATTAAAAGGACCATTTCTGGTATTTGATCTCGTGTTGAACTACTAATTCGAGCTTTAAATAAAACGAAATTTGGGATACACCTCTCAAAAAGCGTTGTAAAAAAGTATTAGGTTGTGAGTAATGAATCCTATTGTCATTGTGTATTTTGAGGATATTCAAGGGCGTATTAACATTCGAAGGCGCCTAAAACTGTAAAAAAGTTGTTTTTTTAATTTCGAGGCGGTATAAGGGGGAAAAATATTCATGGGCAAAATAGTTGGGTCTAAAAGTAATATGATAAAACTAGCTACTTTTATATTTAAATTTGTTTAATGAAATGTTGTATACTTTGGCTTAGGGTTTAATTTAAAACATTATTTGTTCTTTTGATAGAAAATGTATGTTTACTCTTACGAAAAATGACATTTTCGCTCCATGTTGCTCCAGTTTTTTTTTATATTGCGGATTTTACTTGAAACCGTAATCTTATTTCCATTTACACGTTTACCTACCACGAGTTCGCGAACAAGCTGGACAAAAATGTAAGTTCTAATGTTAACAAAAAAGAATACAGGTAGTTTATGGCATAACTAGGATTCCCAATAGGTAACAAAATGTAAATTTTATTTATTACCCTTATTTACTTTCCTTTTTATAATAAACTTTAGGTATTAGACCTAATCTCATTACATACTTCTTGGCTTTGGTGCATGTAACAACGGTCCTTAACCCATACAACATTTGTCCCGATATATACTTATCCCTGAAGTGGATCGGTATTTTCCCAACTCGCCATGTCTCATCTCGCCACACGAAGGGGTTTTACCTGTTTTAGTGCCAAGTCGCCACACGAATCTCACTATCGAAATAAAACAGTGCTAACCGGTTACGCAATCCTCCCAAGTACTATTACAATATATTTCCATTACTACCATAGAGAAACTAAGCCAAGAGAAACGATGCAATGTAAAAATGGTACCGCTCATAATTTTGGACGACGCGACGTCCAAATTTGTAATGGGTTATTCAGCGAACGCGAGTATCCGTCTAAACTCATTTCGCTTTTCGACAGTTACATCGCGGCTAGTAAGAGAAGAATTAACGCAAATTCCACAAATTTTTATAGGGAACGTCGTAGGTAATTTTATTAAACGTAACAGGGACATAACAGTTTCGCCAAACTTAGCGGAAAACTTTCTAGTTTAAGACGACTTATCTGACGGACAAAGCATATTTGGTTTTGCTAGCCATAGAGCCTTGTACCATAAAATATGCAGGTACCTAAGCAAAGGGGTGGTGTGACAAGTTGGCACATCTGAAAATATGTCTTCCCAACGCGTGACTAGTTGGCACGATGTAGGCTCGCGTGATGTTGAATAATTCAGTGGATCTGACCGTGTTAAGATTTGCCATGTAAAATAGCGGCTTTTTTGGAAAAACTGTGATTCCTTTGTTTTATTGATACTCTAGTACTCTTTAAACATATACCAATGTATTTTAACATGTTTTAAAATATATTTTAGAAATTGTTTAAGCCATCATCCACTGTTAAGTGGAAGTAAAGTTATTTTATTTTCGATGAGCATGATGTGTTCCTTCCGAAGACACGCTATTTTTGATCTAAGGCTTAATACGCCATACTGTACCTCGCCATCTAAGCTAACGATACATACCTTAGTAGAATACCTAACCAAAGTTCCACCACGACATCCCATAAATACATAGTCCCACATAGCATCCATACATCTAATATGATCATCCAGAGGTGTCATTCTTTTTATGTCTCTGGTTTTAAAATCGTATATTCTTAAAACTTTATCTAGACATCCGACGTACATAAATATAAACTCACTGATTCCCTTTGAAAATACCAAACTTGTAATAGGAGACTTCGTTATGTCTATGGTATGCAGAAATGAACCATCTTTCAGGCTAACATAAATGATATTTCCTGCCTCCGTTGCTAATACAAGCTGATTATCCACCTTCTAAAAAATGTTAGATAAGTTTGTCTGGTTAGCTTGATTAATATAATATATCTGTGGCTTGGTACAAGAAGTGCATATGTCACTATTTTTCGTTTTTGAGATAAATGTGCCAAAGTACTAAAAAAAAATTTAAATTTTATGATGGCAAAATGTCGAAGCCCCTAGTATTATCTAAACCCTTTTTTACAAAATCATGAATGTTTATTTCATTTATTAACTACTTAAAAGTTTGAACTTTTAAACTTTAAAAGCAAATATTATAAATTTCACAAAAACTGACATATGCAATTCTTGTACCAAGCCACAGATATAAAATATATAAAGATATAAACAAGTGAAGATCCAACGCCCAACATGGCTTTGATATTCACCGTTGCTATGATTACGTGACATCAGTCACGCAAACAGCATGTAACAATTTGCATTATGATGAAGGGCAATTTAAAAATAGATCAGTCGCATGCACCATTGTTTTAGCATTGGTTCGCCTAATCTAAAGGTATTTATTTCGAGGCTTCGCGAAAATTATGGTTCTAGATATCGTTTTTACGTGATTTACTGTGTGATTAAAAAGTTTTGTTTTTATTTTTCAGTTAATTCAGTAGTGTACATACCTACTTAGTTAAGTGTTTTAAAAATGAACCGAATTAATGACATAGTTTGTAATTTATTGAAAACTCCATTCAGTCGTTGGACAGATGAGGATAAGAGAGACGTTTTGTTACAAGGGTTATTAGTTAATGTTTTTGGTCAATGTTTGTTTAAGTACCCGCACTATACCTAGCACTTCACCATTTTTTAAGACCGCGAGCCGCCACTGATATTGAGGGGCGGGGTTGACCGTGTCATAATCCAGCACGTCCAAGAAAGAGTTCTAAATTTGCGTCCAACGTTCTCCGGCCAATATTCGATTGCGCAATACGCCGTTGCCAATGAAACGTGCTAGACAGGGAAAGAATAATTCTAAGGTAAATTGATTATCCAATTTTAAGATCTTTGAAAGTTCTCCATCGACTTCTGAACGTCATCGTTTTATTTTTGATTTTGAGTTATAATTTTTTTCGTTTTTTTGTACCTCAAAAATGTATCTAATCCTAAAATCAGTTATTTTCAAAGGTTTTGTCGTCATCCTTTAGTGCTGCCGGCCTGTAAATAGTTATTTATACTTATTGTAAAAAAAATTAACTTGGAAAAATATTTTTTTGTGTGGTTTTCTTAATTTAGCAAATGTTTCCAGGCGTCATGGCGGCCCAGTTGGCTTCCCACCAATCAAAAACTTTTAATGCTTTATTAATTTATTAAATGGGATTAGAATAGCCGATAATCAAATTGTCTGTTAAACTCTTACAGTTATTCCTACAATATATCGTTAAAACATAAAAATTTTGACATTCTAACCAGAGCTTATTACTAACGTCAAAAGTTCGAAGAAAATAGTACATTGGCGAGCAACCAAGAGAGCTTTTAAGACTGCCAGCAAAGGTTGTATTACTTACAGTAACGCAAACATGAATATTGAATAATTATTGTAGTGAAAGATATGTTTTTCTACTCCTATATTAGTAAATGTTGTTTTACGTACAGTTCAGTCTATAAGTCATCCATTCTTACGCATAGCTGTGTGTATAGTTATGATGCCTAGCAAAACAATCAAGTTAGCCTTTAATCACTCAAATGGTGGCATATCTATCTTGAGATTTGAATATTTTACAGTGACATTGGCATTATTTGAGATTTGAACTTCAAATCGATACTTTATAAATTATAAACCGATCTTTCATTGGTAAGAGTCGTAGAAAAGGTATAGTACGTATTGCGTGTTGTAAAGCAATTACGCACCCATGCAATTTTTCCACTTATTAGGTAATATACCATTACAATGTAGGCCACTTGTTATACTTTAAGTTTTATATTATAGTTACCTACCTCAATAACCATAACTCTATCCTTCAATTCTGGAAACGTTAAAATATCTTGGTCTCCTAATTCTACACTATCACTTTGTTTTTCCTTTTTAATTTCTACTTTTCGTCTTTTAGTACCTCTTTTATCTTCGTCTTCTAACGTTGTAATATTCTCTATTATCTGACTTAATTGATTTCTATTACACGGCGAATCCGCCTGGGATATATCACCGCTTATCTGATTTTTACTTGAGCCTTGCATTTCAAAACAACGATCTAGAACTGACTGTATCATCATTTGTTTATAGGTTGTCAAGTATTTTAAACATTTGTCAACTAGCTTTATGTTTTTAGAAATTACATTTAAATCAGTCACATTCAATGGGTCTTCATTTTCCAGGCATACAGTTACAAAGTTTTCGAGAGAACTAAGTGAATTTTCGGTTTGCGACGAAGCCGCATCATGATCAGTATTTGTTCTTTTATCATTATTTAAATTATCACTAGCATTAATTGGTAAATGAGATTTTTCCTTTCCATTTTGTTCAAGAATGTCTTTTAATGAATTGTGTTCGTCTATGTGTGTTTCTTTGGGACTATTATCTCTATCAATTAAAAGGGTAACGTCAGAAAAGGTGCTGGCAACTGACGGACATTGTATATCTTCTAAAGGCTCCTCTTTTATACTAAAAATATCATGTGAAGCATTTTCAGTCTCTGGGATTTGCATTCCCGCAACTCGACTAGGCCCAGGTTTCTCGAAATTACTATCATCAATACCATCATAGTCTACAATATCTTCCAGTTTAATTTCCACGGAGCCACTACATAAAAAATCGTCATCTCGTTCAGTTTTCACTTGAATCGAGTTAATAGCAGCATTTAATTCATTAGATGATACTGCTATACGACTATTAACTTCTGAATGGGCTTTATTAGAACAGTCAACCACAGCTGGGCATCCTGAGTCAAACACAGCTGGACCATCAGAGTCAAAAACAGCTGGGCAAGTTGAGTCACACACAGCTGGTCTAGGAGAGTTGAATATAGCTGGGTTAGCCGCGTCAAATACAGCTGGACTAGGAGCATCCAACATAGCTGGACCAGATGGCTCCAATATTGCAGAACCAGTAAAATCTAATACATCTGAAACAATATGGAATAATAAACTGAATAGTGTTAATATAAGGAAACTATATATGTCTCAAGAAAGAATAGATTTCCTTTAATTAATTTTCAATATTGTCAAGACTAGTGTTCTTACATTTAAATTTTTATTCTCGGACTTGAATTTAAACAATAATTTCATACAGAGCGGAAACGTTCCCAAATTCTTGGGTGTTCAAATCGATGATGAACTTACGTTTAGAGACCATATTTTTACATTAAACAGGTTCTATTGTGAGAGTTGTTTCCAAGGAAAAAAAATATAGGTCGAGTTGTTTACTTCTCATTTATCGAAAGCGATTTAAAGTATGGTATCGCTTTTTGGGGGTTTTGTAGCCAGGAGTAGTTGTTGGGCTCAATATTAGTTTTACAAAATAGGGAAAATATTTGTGTGGTGTTAACTTACGTTCCTATTGCAAACCTTTATTTGTCAAAGAAAAAATTTTATCCTAGAAACAGTTTGTCTTATTCATACAAAATATAAGAATTATCCTAGCAACAGCTTATATAATATGCGTAACAAAAACGATATTCCTCTTCCTAGACCAAAATCAACTCACAAAAAAAATTATTAATATTTGAGGGTACCTATTAAGATTTATAATTATATTCCTGTAACTTTTCTACAAATATTAGGTAGATAGAACTTTCAAAAGAACATTCTTCACACACTCTTCAGGAGTATTACAATGATACTGTGATTTAGTTACCAGTTCATGTGTTATCTTTCTCTCTATATTATCTTTTCCTTTTATAACATATCAATTTATACATATTTTTGTTATTGAATTGTACACTTAGTATGCGTCTATAGAAGTTTTGTTTGTTGTCTTTGTATTATGTAACTTGTCTTTTTATAATTTATTTAATGTATTATAGGTATGTAGGTACATTCTTTTTTTTATAGATTGGCTTCTTCTATTTATATACGTAATAGCTTTGTTAACGAGATTATTATTTTTTGACAATAAAGCGGATTTTGATTTTTTCAGAAAGCCATGACCCGTAAGCAACTTCAGAAACAACGAAAATTTGGTTTTAAGACTTACCTAATAAATAAATAAGTGGTGAAATCGAAGTACAGTACAATCGCGATAATATGAATATGCACTCTTATGAACGACTCAGTAATATGAACATAATATTTTTTACATTGACCACTCTGTAGTATGAATAACACTGTTCTTACTACAGAGTGGTCAATGTAAAAAGAAAATCAAAATGCCTTTCTTCAGTTTGCTCAATTAAAGGAAAAAGCAGAAAAATCTTGTTATAAAAGATTAGTTAAATATCTTAGGTTAGGTTATTATATCAATACACACTATGTAGTATGCTAGGTACAATAATAGTGGTTAGATATATATTTATATGTATTTTTTGTAAACTTCGCTAATATAAACATTCCGTTAATATGAACTCCTTAGAATTTTTTGTATTCACATTACCGAGATTGTACTGTATCGCCATCTGTAGGAATCAACTCCAATGCAAAAGACAAAGCCACTGGAGGTGAAATCATAGAACTAAAAAACAAGCAAGACACGGTAGGTCACACATCTAATATGGGGAACAACATTTTGCGGTTCACTACAACTATCTGCAATTCGCAGGTTCAGACATAGATCACACCGAAGTACTCACTACGATGGCTTTGTCTTCTTCTTTCTTAAGTAAATCTTGAAAACAAATGTTCGCTGTTTCTGGAGTTTCTTAAGGGTCATCGCTTTCTGATGAGTCCGACTAAGGACGAAACAGCTGGCATTGTGCCCCAAAAACTCAATATTTTCGCGTCCCTGTGTAGTTTAATGCAAAAGATAGATGCACCGCTTTCTCTGCTTGTCGCTAACTTTTCCTTCTATAAATAATTAATTTTCGCCGTGTGACCTCACGTAGTATGAATCGCCCGGCACGCTATGTATTTTAGTACGCCTTGAAGTCACAACCGTATACTTTAATCGCTTCTATTTAATCCAGAGGATATAAAAAATATTTCTTTGTGAACTGTGGGTTCTTTGATGATATTAGCTTAAGATTAATAGTGTTATTTTTCATGTCATGTGTGTCCAGCCCATTCCAAAGAAAGGTAAAAAGACCCTGCCAAGCAACTACCGACCCGTCGCATTGCTTTCAGTAATTTCAAAAGTAATGGAGAAAGCTATTAACCAACAACTCCTAAAGTATCTGGAAGGGCTTAACATTATCAGCGACCATCAATACGGTTTTCGTAAGTCCAGATCAACAGGTGACCTTCTGGCATATGTCACCCATCTTTGGAGCAACACCATCGAACATCATGGAGAATCCCGGGCTGTTGCACTGGACATCTCTAGGGCTTTTGATCGTGTTTGGCATGATGGGCTTCTAAGTAAATTGCGATCTTACGGTATGCCTAATGGATTCTGTTTATGGTTAACCAGCTTCCTTAAGAACCGTTCTCTGCAAGTGGCGATTGACGGGTTTCTCTCAGACACCTTCACCATCAATGCCGGTGTTCCTCAAGGGTCCATATTGTCGCCTACCCTCTTTTTACTGTATATTAACGACCTTCTAGTGAAAACCCAAAATCCAATTTATAGCTTTGCTGATGACAGCACACTTGTCTCATCTTTTACCTTGACTCCCCAAACATCCGCGGCCGACGCACATCTTCGCAGGCAGCATGAAGTATTGCGCCTCAACAAAGACCTGGAAGAAATTTTGGCTTGGGGTGACAGTAACCAAGTCGAATTTAATGCTAAGAAAACCCAGGCAGCAGTCTTCTCCAAAAAGGTTAACATTGCAGAACCGGATATAGTCATGGCAGGACACGCAATTCCCCTGGCACCATCTATTAATTTGCTGGGGGTCAATCTGGGAGGTAATATGTCTTGGCATGATCACGTTGCCGCAATTGCCAAGGCAGCTGCACAGAAACTTGGTGTACTTTTCCGCACCAAAAGGTTGTACACACCTCATCAACTTTTGACACTCTACAAAGCCCAGATTCGACCATCATTAGAATATTGCTCTCATGTCTGGAGCTCTGCACCCAAGCACACCCTTCGGCTACTGGATTCCATTCAAAGGAGAGCCATTCGTCTGATCGGCGACCCCGAGCTGACCAAGACCCTCGATAGCCTGGAGCATCGAAGACAGGTTGGTGATTTGGCTCTCTTTTACAGATATTTCCATGGCAGGTGTTCGACTGACATTGCTCACTTGATTCCACCTAGAGCAATTCAAAACAGAAATACACGGCGAACCACTGCCGCTCATCCATATGTTGTTCAGCTTAGTACTCCTCGAACTTCATTGTTCAAGAATTCTTTCATCTGGAGAACGTCATCTTTGTGGAATGATCTTCCTGAGGTCGTGTTTCCCAATGAATACAATCTTCAACGTTTCAAGACCAACGTTAATCGCTTTTTTCGCACTCGCACCGCTCCCAGAGCGCCTTAAAGGATTTTTCCTACAGTGCAGGTGTTTTATCATAAAAAAAAAATATTTAATTGTATTATTTATTTAAAGATTTTTATTGGCTATAATTACATTAACTAAATGGCCATCGACCTTAGGTCCTTTAGCCACAGAATCTCCTACGCCTATTTTTGTATATTAAGACTATATTATACATAATTTAAATAAAATAAACAAATATAAAGTAAAGTAATCTTTATTCGTCTCTCAAGCTAATTTAACATATAAATTAAGTCTATCGGACTTGTCAATATACCCGCAGTTCTAAGCTAGGTACTAAACTATGTATGCCTGCAAATAATCATTAATAAAGTCAAATAAAAAATACAACACAATTATCAATATAGAATAAAATACAAATCACATTTAATTCGCAATGCGAAGTATTTCATTCGCATTATAAAAAGCTTGGGCTACCAAGAAATTATACAAAGTGCTCCAAAAACAGGCAGTTTGATTATCAAAACGTTGGTAGGCACTTATTAAATAACATAATTCCCTTAAAGGAAGAAGAGTTTTGACCAACTCTCAAGCGAGAATATGAACAATGCAAATATGACTGTTAGTTCTCGTGTTATAATTATGAATATCCCGGTTTTTAAGAAATTCACTCTCATTCCTTTTAACATTGTTGAATGTATGTAAAGTGATGGGAGAGTTAAAATAAACAGATTAACAAATGCCTCTCGACAAAGAGCACTCGGCTATACCATCGATTTAAGTTTAAAAACAAAAAAAACAATTGTTTTGATTTAATATCTAAATAATTATTACTATTAGTTAGTTTTACAACAGTTCTAAGAGGATTTTAAATATAGTGGCTTCTGGGTATTTTCTCCTTGTTCTGACTGCATTATTTCTTATTTTGCGCATTGGTCTAATCAATTTTAAGTTGACGTTATTCTTAGCGAATCTGGCTGTAAGTGACTGCAACCGTTCTTCTTAGTTGTAAAGAGGGTTATTAAGGTGACGAATTTTTGTTATGATCCTTAATGATGACTTGCTGCAATTTTAATGTTCTTATATGCCGGTTATCTTATATTGGAATACAAAATGTGGCCATAGTCCAATATTGGTCTACAGATTGATTTATATATTTTAGTAGAGCTTTTGAGATTAATAACTTTGTTCTTTCACGTTAGAACTCTAAAATGCATTGCTAGACTTTTCATGCGGGTTTTCAATGTGCTGGTATTCTGGTTAAAGTTTAGCTTATGGTTTATGCTTATTCCTAGCTATTTTATTTTATCCTGGGACCGAATTTGTTTGGTACCAGCCTCCATTTTTGGAACCATTCCTCGACTTTGTTAACGTATAACTGTAGGTTCGCTGTTGTTCATAGAAGTGAGATTGAGTGGGCTATAATTGTTGTGTCGTCAGCATATTGTAATACATAGTCATTTGAACGGCAGTAGAGTTTTGGACTTGCATTATCTTTATTTGTTTAGAATCCCTACGTTTCAACTGGTAAGCATCTCCAGTCGTCTTCAGGTGAATAGGTACTAAAAAAGTACGGTAACTTATACTCTATTTATACTAGGCAGGTGCGGTGGCGCATGAGTAGTGGGCGGAGTTATGTGATGACGCATAACTGGATGAGTCATGCTCGATGAATCATGCGTTTAACTCTTGGGTGGTCTTATTCTAAGATTACATTTACTTAACAAGGGTTTCCAGACGTTTCTCATATCTAATGAAGGCTTACTAAAGCAACCTGGATTTTGGTGTATGGTCACAGCTTCCTTAAACTTCCTCTTCCTCCAGTGCAGTTCTTTTTGCAGGATTTCCGCTTTTGTCCACATGATATGATGGCCGTGCGTCCAGGCGTGGTCAGCTGCACCTGATTTTTCGGTCTCTTCTTTTTGGGTGTTATTCCTATGTTCTTTTATCCTTACTTCTAGTGGTCTTAGTGTCTCACCAATGTAAGATTGGCCGCATTCGCAGGGGATCTGGTAGACAGAATTTTTCTTGTATTTCTGGCTTGCTGGTTTCGTCTTCGTTAGGTGGCTTCTCAAAGTGTCTCTCGCGCTGAACACTGTGTTGATGTTGCATCGTTGTCCTAGTCTTCTTATTTTCTCGGATACTCCTTTGACATACGGAATGTTGAGTATTGGTTATATTTCTTTCTCTGCTTTACGTGTGTTTGGCCGATTCTTGCGATTTTCCAATATTGTGTCAATCAATCTCATGGGGTAGCCATTCTTGTTGAGGTCGGTCTTGATGTGGTTAGTTTCTCTTCTGAGAGCTTCGTTTGTATTACAGAGAGTAATTGCTCTATCCACAAGGTTTTTTACTATGCCATGTTTTGTGTTGTTTGAGTGGTTTGATGTATAATTGAGATATTGACCTGTATGTGTAGGTTTTCTATACACTGAGGTTAGGAAGGTGTTGCCATTTTTCTCTACGTTGACGTCTAGAAAAGGTAATTGTTTGTTTTTTCTTTCTCCATGGTGAATTTAATTGTCGGTGCAAAGTTATTAATGTGATGTAGGAATTCTTTGAGTTCGTCCTCGTTTCTATTCCAAATAATGAAGGTGTCATCCACATTTAAACAGACACATAGTTATTTGTTTTCAGAATCGATCCCTGAGGCAATGTCCTAACAATATATGTCATATGTTGTAAAGAAATGGGAAAAGTGTGGAACCTTGTTGATTCCTTGATATGGCGTAAATTTTATAGATTTGGCATTATATTTACTGTAGCTAACAACGACCTTGAAGTCAGGTAGTTTTCAATAAATAATATCAAGTCTCTAGGCGCCTCTAGAACCCTCAGTTTAAAAGAAGACCCTTATGCTATAAGCTGTCAAAGGCTTTTTCAATGTCTCAAAAAATTTCAGAGGTTTTTTGATTCTGTAATTTTGCAGATTGGATTCACGATAGACAAAACCGTAATGGCGGAAATATACTTACTTAATACTACTTAAACCCAGTCAATCGATGGCGACCGATGCATGAAATATTTCTTGTTATAAGTTACAGTTTATAATGTCGTTTGGAATAAAAAGTACATACAGTTTTTAAATGGTTTCATTTGTATATTATTAGGAATACCTATAACAAAGTGAATTTTTTCCACAAGGCACGGGGTTGAAAAAAGGTTGAGAATCGCTGCTATATGGTAATAATTAAATTCTAGTACAGCAGGGATGGGGACCCGGCTCTTTTTGGTGACCCGGGTCTTGAATAAAGGTTAGAATTTATTTTAAACAGCCAAAACGGGACAAACAAATACTATTCTTTCTCTTCCTATCCTTACCTATTTTAATATAAGATTTTAACTATCTTCCAGAGAAAATTAAGACTTCTGTAACACTAGTGGGATTCAAAAGGTCAGTGTCATCATTTCTCAAACAAAAAGACTACTATAGCTTGACAGATTATTATAATAGTATTGATGATTAAGGTCTGCCAATCTTGTATGTGATGCATGTTGTGTCATTTTAAATGAGTTTTTAAATTATTTATAACTTGTACATTTGTTTGCACTTTATACATATGTAGGCAGTGGCCGCTCGTGGCTATGTTAAATAGGGAGGCACAATGAAGCATGAAGGTGGAAAAGCGCCGCAGGCGAACATTTTCCGGAGCCACGCCCATAATTCACTCAATTATAAGTGCTACCAAACTTCGTAAATTAAATTAGTTTTGCTAGTTTCTTTATAGGTATTTATGATGTTTTAAAACAATATGATTAAATCATTCTTGAGGGCCCGAAAGAGGTATTAGGTACTTATACCTATATTTATTAAAAAATTATTGTTAAAATTTGAGTCAAACTTGCCAAAACAAAGTGACTCCTTGTACCTAATAATTACTGTGATTAAGTGCTTCGTTTTTTTAATCGTGACCCCGGAAAGCCGCTAAAAATATTGTGTTTAATAGTAATTTTTTTAGAGGAAGTAAGCAAAATATTTTTCTTACAGCAAAACCGATTATTTGTTAGGATATTGAAAGGACCTCTACTTGGTCAATAAAATATTTTATATATGTAGCTTTGCCTTAAAAATATGTTATTGTTCAGTAAATAATTTGTCGTCGTATGGAAGTCTGCTAAAGTTAAATTAAATAAGAAATTCTACAATATCCTTGGTGTTTCTTACATATTCTTCAATTATTTCCATATTTAATAATGAAATTAGTAAATTGAATTTTAAAAACTTACCCTCCCGCCCTCGATAACACCTTTCGTATCACGTATCGCAAAATCACAAGAATAAAGAATTATGAAAGAAATTAAAAAACCATAACCTACACTAACATAACGGTAACAGGTGTAACGACCCAACTCCTAAAATCTTATTGGTTAAAGCGCAGGAGGCGTGCCTGCCTCCTAACCGCGTTTTGCGTCATGCGAAAGAGCATACTACGCTTCCTGAAACATATAATTATTTGTATTTTTACTATTGTCTTTTCCAAAAACATTGACTACAGAGGAAACAATTTTCGGATTGCCTCCGCACGCTTCCGATAAACTGCGATCCATCAGTGAAGAGCGAGACAAGATGTAATAACAATGAAACGGTTAAGGACGCTGTTGCTCGGTCACTGGACAAAGGTCCAGACGTTAAAATTAATAATTAAATATTATTAGAAAGTACAAATTTATTAAAGAGATCTCCCAAAATTTATAGAGGAACTATTATATTATTGTGTTTATATTAAAAAATATGTTGTTTTAACGGTATAAGTTATAGGTATATAAAATAAGGTATTATTACATTAATATTTTCAGAGCCGCCACTGTATGTAGGTATTCTATAGATTAGGCAACAAATACTTTATATTTTAAACACAATAAAGCATGTTTTGAATTTGAATTTGAAAAAAAACCATTCAAAATCGAAATCTGCCAATACGATCGCGGTACCGTGATTCGATTCGCGTCGTTCGTCTCTCTCTCGGCTGCCATGACACTGACACATCAACCGCGTCGCGGTTCAACTTTGAAGGTTTTGGTCAATAAAGAGCGTTGTGTACTGGAACAGTGTTACTGGAACTCATAATAGGGTCATTTGAACAATAGGGTCGCGACGTGTGATTGGATCGATCGCGGGTCATTGAAAAGAGTCATTTTAAACGGGTCGTTCATGAACGATACATCCCTATAGTACAGATATTACATACCTATTAATTAAAAAATGTATTTTATGCACCATAAGAATTTAAAATAGTAAAAACTCTAAATAATGTAAAGGGGTTTCCTATTTTAAATAATTAATTAACTATTAAGATACTTTTAGGTTACAAGATCTGATAATTTTTAAAATGCAACAAGATAAAAATTTTCAAATAAAAAGAAAAATACATAGTTTTAACATAAGTAGGCATTTACTTTTTTTAAGCTTTAAATGTCACTTGATAAAATATATTATTTACTATTAAATGTGTCTAAGTGCAGTATTATTACCTTTACTAAAAAAGTGCATCCAATTGTATATGAGTATAGTATAAATGGGGATATGTTAATACGGTGTGAGTCTGTGTGTGATCTTGGTGTTGTGCTGGACTCAAAGCTCTCTTTCCGTGATCATTATTATAAAATTGTTGGAGAAAGTTTAAAATTGCTGGGCTTTATTATAAGAAACGCTGGAGATTTCACGAGTTGGGACACACTTAAGTTGTTATTTAATAGCTTTGTTAGGTCACGCCTTGAGTACTCCTCGGTTATTTGGTGCCCTTTCTATCAAACCCACATTAGTAGTCTGGAAAAAATTCAAAGACGCTTTTTAAAGTACACCAGTTTTAAGCTAGATGGAATCTACCCTGAAATAGGGTTCCCGCACGATCGTCTCTTGGCAAGATTTTCAATGGAAAGCCTCGAAACACGGCGAATAAAATCTCAAATTATCTGGTGGGATGCCCACACTGATGCTTGCTGCTCAAAATTGGCGTCAAATGTATTCTTGCTACGCGGACTTGCTGACTGTGTGTCCACGAAGGTGTTAAAGCAGGCCTATTATTCCTTGTGTCACTCTCATATGGCGTACGCAATTATTGCTTGGGGTCATAGCACTGGGGCAAAGAGAGTTTTTCGTTTACAGCGTAGGGCGGTTCGTATACTGGCCGGCTTGCCTTACAGAGCTGATTGCAAAATTGCATACATAAATTTGAAAATTCTAACTCTCCCTTCACTTTTTATTTATGAAAATCTCTTGTATATAAAGAACAACATCACCCTTTACCCAACTCACCTAGAGACTCATAATTATAATACACGAAATCGTCGGAATTTAATTCCAAGCTACCAACGTCTACAGAGGTGCAGGGACGGCCCCGGCTGTCTGTCCATACAATTTTTCAATAAGCTTCCAAATAACATCAAATGTCTGTCAATAGATGAGTTTAAAACTACAATAAAGAGCTTTCTAATCAGTCAGGCCTTCTTTAGCTATGAGGATTACCTTAATCATGTATTTTAAAATGTATTTTAAAAAGTGTTATTCAAAATTTTAATGTGTTTTGCTTTTCTATGACTGTTTGTTTGGTTACTAAACCTGTTCTTTTGATGTTTCTATCCTACATATTATATATATTTTAAAAATTTATAAAGATAACTAGTGTGGTGATCTTAGACATTTTTTATTGTAATAATAGTTTGTTTAATTTGTATTTCATTAAGGATACTCTACATTTATCTGTTGTACTGGGTTGATTTTACATATTTTACTTCCATTTGACTTGTGAAAATACATATTGTATTGTTACACCAATAAAATATTTGATTTCTACATAATGTACTTTTCGGAAAAATTGATGCTGGAAATATTTTACAGTCCCTGCACTTTCAGGTGCCAAGGCCAACCTCGCGTAATTACCTGACTTTTACTCTACCAACTCCAAGGACAAATACACTAAAGTTTTCTCCATTACATCAAATATGTGAAAAATATAATAAAATTCAAAACCAGTTAGATATACATACCTGCACTGTGGCCTCCGTTAAATGCCTGACTCTGTAATTATTTACATATTATATATCATTGTGTAATTATTTTTACTATATCTATGTTGTTCTTTTTTATAATACTTTGTATTATGTTAAAACTTTTTTTTTATATCCCATTCGATAATTGGATATCTGATTCTGTAGAATGTGGTAAGTAATATTAAATAAATAAATAAATAAATAAATATTGGGATAAATAAAAATATAAAGGTCATAAATGATTTCAATTAATTTTTCATTTTGAAAACCATCAGAATATTATGTAAAAGAATTTAAAAAGTATTAACATAATATATATACCAAATATTATTTAATAGGGTTATTATAAGGTTAAGTGGTAGAGCGCTCTTAGTAGTGAACTTCACCTCATTTGGTAGAAATATCTTGTAATAATATAAGTAATTTTTGTTTGTTACCAAATAAAGGAAATAGTAAAAATAATTACCAGTAGAAAACCCATGATAATAATATAAAGAGTTTATGATTATAAAAAAAATTTAATTACCTTCATCCAAATCAAGATTAAGAGTTTTTCTGAGTTCTTGTATTACATCTATTGGCAATTCCTCAAGTTTTATACCAATATCTGGAACGATCGAATTTATTAATTTTACTGATGTTTCAGGAGTTTGAGCAGATGAACACATATCTCTTAAAACTCGGGAGAGTTCTAATCTTTTCTCTTTATGAATATGCTGAAGAGCACTATTCAAACTAGTATTCTGTGTGTGTGTATTAATAAAATTTTTCCTTTTTCCTTCACTTAAATTCGTTAATCGACACATTATTTTATTATAAATGTCTTTAACGTTAATTTCATTTGTACTCGTTTTTCTAGTTCTACTCGAACATTTATCAGATTGCTTCTCCTTATTTTCTTTTGGCTTAACACTTTCATTAATTATTTTCTGAATTTTATTATTATCGGCCAATTTAGGTAGAGAAGTTAAATCTTCATTGTCATTGGGACTAAGTAATTGTCGCATAATTATTGCACTAGTTTGTTGTATTTTACGTGCCATGAATTCCTCACTTCCTTCAACAGGCGATAAAGGTCTTGATATTGGCCTAGAGCCCGGCCCCAAAGGAATTCTCTCCCATCGATTATTAGGGAAATATCTAACATTTTTACGCATATATCCCCTACGGGAGTAGTGACTGTTTCGACCCCTGGCAGAAGAGCTAAAGTTATAACAAATGTTAGGGTTAAATATAGTAAATAAATAAGTTGTTTGTTTATGTTTACTAACCCTCTGAAATAACAACCTCTACTATAATTTTTATAATGGTTTTTGGGGTCAGCACCTCTTCCTTTAGCCATTGTTCTAGTTTGCGAGCAAAAAATCGTTAGAAAACATGATCGTTGATCAGGCCATCAGGTTTAAAGTTAAAAAAAAATTAAGAAATTTTTAAACAGTTTACAAGAAATTCTCAATTTTTTTAAGGTTACGCGGATGCCACAGAGAATTGATAAGATTATTTTTTTCGATTGTCGCTACCAGGGGCGCGTTCAAGATAGTGTAATACAGAAAAGAATTTTTTGTAGCCTGCTAGATTCATTAAAGGCCCTGTTTTAAAGGCCGGCACAAGATTTTGCAGGGCCCGGTGCGGCATGTCCTCGTGGGACTTTGTACGCCTCACATATATAATACATACACTATATTGCTAATACCATAATTCAATGATGCCACCACTGTAAGCAGATGATCAGGGATCAGGGGCCGTTGAGTTTGCGCAGATCGGAAATTTGCTTCTTGATGTAAACATTTGACAGGGCCGACTTTCAAAATATTTTTACAAGCTCTTATTTAAATTCACCCGTTTAGTTCGGGTGTGTACAGTTTATGGTCAAATAAAACTAAGTAACTGATATTTTATATACCTGAAATACCTTATTTCTGGTATTGAACCGCGATTCGTGCAAAAAAGGATCATGCACTTTTTTCTATCTATATCTATCTTGAGACACAAGTCGCTAACAATAACAAAATGTCTGGTAAAGTTTTATACCTAAATTTGCACCCAAAACTTAAAAATAATATCCACTATCACACACGAAACATCCGAACGAATACAACGTAAAAAAGGCTGGAAACGACTACAACTTACAACCTAACAAAAAAAAATGTCTAAAGTAAAGTTTTATAAATGAGGGAATCCAAACCACGTGATTCAATATGGCGGTTGGATGGCAAAAAGCATTGAGTCACCAGTTAAGTGCCACCAGCAACATTATTTTTATGGTCACGTGTATAGATATTTAAAATTATTATATTTATATTTTTTGTGAACTTATTTTTAATATCAAGTTGCGTAATAAAAAAGAAGTTTCATTTCATTAAATAAATACCTAACTAACTATGGTTATCAATTTATTATAATATGACATTATATTCAATTACATTTGTTTTGACTTTGCTGGTCATGGCTTACTAGAAAAATAAAAACAATAGTTTTTTTTTACGAAATTTAAATAAAAATCGAAATATTGCCAAAACTAGTAATTTTAGGTATAGGTATGACTTAACAATAATAAAAGATACTTACAATATCTATCAGACGAGCCTAATAAATATAGGGTGTTTCATTTGAAAAAACAGAGTTATTGTATTTTAAAATTTTGTATATTTGGATGTCAACAGAAAACATCCTGTACAAAATTTTCGGTACTTACAGATTTAAGACAGTTTTTCTATCCCTAAACTTAAGAGCTTACAAGAAATTTTCTAATTTCGATACTCTTATTATCAAATACAGGTAATTTTTTGCTATCATGTTTTTTCCAAAATTTTAAGAATTTTGCATTTTGTTTGGCAACGTTGCAAAAAATTAAAAAACTAAATATGGCATCATATGGATAATTTTGTAAGGAAACAGAAAATGCTAAAATATATAGAGTGTTCCATTTAAAAAAATGTATCTTTTTATTGTCCTACTTTTCTGGACCATCCTGTATGTTTAAAAATAATTTTAGAACATATATTTTTTCTTAACCTCACAACTTTTATAGAATTTTTTTTTGATATCTTTAATAGTAGAGACAGTATATTACTTTGTCAGACAAATGGGCCACCCTGTATAAAAGTATCTAGAACATAAACAAAGAATATTGGAAAGTCCTTTTAGTTTGGCATATGATGGATGAATGTCAGTTTTTTTCGAAATCAAGATTATGTTCGTAACCCATAGTCAAGGACGGTAAGAAGCATCAGGGTGATCGTTTTATGCAAAAAAGATTACGGTCTAGCTGTTATAATGCTTTCAAAGAATCGTTAATTTTATAAGAAGGATGAGCGTCAGCCCGGCCAACGCAACAAGAATGAGAGTCTTACGTCGTTCACGTCGTTAGTCACATAGGCACTGCCGGTCTAAACTTTAAATCTGCCCTAGCCAAAAACTTCTATCCTTTTTGCTTTAGCCACTAACCTTCATCCTTTTTGCAGTGTGGTCTTCATATATTAAATCATTTATTTTTGAATTTAACAACACTATATTGACTTTCCGATATTCTGTAATTAGTTCCAAACAACTTATTCCATTAAAACAATTTTTCAAAAACCATTTAGGTAGGTATACGGTTTTTTTTTTAACGAAAGTTCAATTTTTGGTCTATTTCTAAGCCGAAACTATAACAATATCAGTCGCTCACTGATGTTCTCTCTTTCTAACATCAGTGGCAAATTCTACTCTCGGAGGCGCAACGCGCGTCGGCTTCCGTGGACTAGACATCATAAAAACTGTAAATGGAATTCACCCAAATTTAGAAAGACAAAAACTGAAAAACCGACAACTTAATCTCATCACTGAGGTGTAATGTATATAGTGTGTCGATTTACACCATAAAACATTTTAAAGTATGTATATAATCCTTGAATCACCACGTTTTACTTTGTTTTTCTACTCCTAAATTAGTAAACATATAAACATTGTTTTACGTACAATTCACTCTATAAGTAAAGTCCATTTTGTTATGCACAACTGTGCGTTATGAGTTATGATGCCTATAGTATAACAAGCAAGTTAGCCGTGAACCACTCAAATCGTTACATTTATCTATCTTCCGTTTTGAATCTTTGACATTGTCATTATTTGAGATTTGAAGTTCAAATATCGATACTTTATAAATTATAAACCGATGTTTTTAATTTATTAGCAAGAGTCGAAGAAACAGTATAATAGGTATTGCGTGTTGTAAAGCGATTACGCACTCATGTAACTATGGCACTTGCCGCTATGCGGCTCTTTTGCAGTTTTTCCGTTCGTCCGTAACATGCTCTTTACCAGTTAATACGTAATATACTATTTTAATAAAATTATTCTTTTTATTTTATTAGTTAATAATTTTAATTACAATACAATATCAGAAATTGTTTTTTTAACTAATTTCTCATTTAAACACATAAGCAAAAGCAATACCCATTAGAAAACAGTACCATGAGGTCGGTCAAGTGTTTTGATAGTCTATTTTATAAGCAAAACATGTAAAAACACTTAAATACAACTGAATTAAGTTTTAAAATAAAGTACCTACTAAGAAACTACTGAAAATAGAGATGAAAATGCAGTACCAATAGACCTAACCGCCTCTTAGTTTTATTTCCAGGGAATCATAACAGCTATATATTATTATTCACTTTTCCACTTAACTTAAAACATGAACTAATTAAACAAAACAAAAAAACCAACTAATGCCTTTTTTATAATATATTATTCACCCTTAAACATCCTTTTAGGGACATATGATTCGCACTTGGCATGCTTGGCATGCATCAGAAATTATGTGACCTGTTGCTGTTGCTACAAATTGTATATTATTTTCTAACATCAAATCGATTTATTGAATCGGCTAGACCATTCCTAGTAAATAATACTTGCTTGTACCTACTCTGTGGCCTTCCAAACAATCACGTGAGTATTTAAAACCGGGTATATTTAAAACCACGTGATATGGTCGACGTCGACGGTTTTGAGGTTGAGGTTATGTTTAAATGTTTTTAGTTTTTTTAATTCCGACAAAACTGATTTTGATGTGTTTTTAAATAAACAAAAGTAAATAATGTTATATTAATGGAACCAGATAAGATCTTACACGCGGGCAATCATTTTAATGACCAAGAAATTAACTTTAGGTCCAATGCCAGTACATCAATATGTATTGTGTTCAAATACTACTAATAATAATTGGGGTTCTTGTATATGTGGCCAAACCGCAACATTTATTATATCCTCAAGGAAAAGGTTATGAGTATGGGTCAAATAAAGAAGTCCAACAAACAGATAATAAGAAATTCGACATTGAGCATGTCAATTCCGAACAAAACCCCAAGTATATTGCAAATATTCCCAAGTCCAATAACACCTCTAAGAAAAATGCCCCACACATAGGCGTTTATAAAACTTTGGTTCAAGAAGCAAACAGCAGCCGAGCCTTAAATATTACTGTTAGTCCAAATCATACAGCTAAAACAAGTAATGGTGATTTAAAGGTCAATCATACTCTTGAAGAAGAAACTGATGAGCTTACATCTGGAGCCATAACTCGAGGGATATTTGTTTTTGTGGTTTTAAGTCTGTTATTTATGTTGTATGTGGGCATTAAGACTTGCAGGTAAATTCAGTAGTAATTATTTGCCTGTATTAAGCTTTCTCAGTTTTCATTTTTCTCTAGTGGCGGTTCTCAACCTTTTTTTGAGTGTAAACCTCTTTTAGAAGAAAAAATTATGTAGTAAACCATTATTATGGCTGTTACAGGGGTGGAGAGCAGAAAAGTAGGAGAGCTCTGTGAAAAATTTTCGACGTCACCCAAATTTTATTAGGGATTCATCCTAACCTAAAGTAATTTTGTAAATTTAATTACATATTTAATGCAAGCAAAAAAACGTCCAGCATCATTCGTGTAGTTACCCATCGTAGATTAATAGAGATATTTTAAGGAATGTTAAAATAAAAACATTGTTACACAAAAAAAATTAAAACTCCACCTGCGAATATTAATAACTAAAGAAATAGGTGATATTATTAAAAATTAGGTGTGAATTCGAGGAAAATACAAATGATATTCAAACATCAATAACTAATGACCCAAAAATATTTTGTTCTCATGTTCAACCAAAGCAAAAAACAAATAAGATACTGGCTGTCCTAATCTACAAAGATCAGGAAATTGACAATCTAGAGAAGATATAATGAAATTAATTTTAAAATTATTTTGTGGTGCCTCAGAGACACAATCACAGTATCTCAGTATTCTGCATAACAAAGGCTGACATACTCCCTGCACTTGAAAGATTACAACCAAAGCCATCCTGTGGCTTGGAAGGAATACTATTACTTAAAACACAAAGTGAATAATATTTATACTACAAGGAGTTTTGACAGCAAGATACTACTTGCCAGGTTCAAAATAAATCATTTTTAACACTTACATAAATATCACCAAATTCAAACACTATACTTATAAATTAGGTAATAATAAAATTTACTAGTCATATCTACTTGCTCAAATTAAATTCAATACTCTGACCCTATATCTAATACCAAAAAACAATTTATTTTACCCCCATACCCCAAACATTCTTTATTAATCCCCAATACACAGCATGAGTAGACGGGCGGAAGCTTTCCTATTAAATGAAGGTGGTCATTTCCAACAATTTTTATAAAACAAAATTTTTCATTATCAATGTTAATAATAATAAATAGCCGAGCTAAGTTAATTTATAATCATTTCAATTAAGAACGGTGTGCCTGAGGAGAAAAACGCAAGATACCATTTTTATGCAGAATTGACCAGGCTACTCAGAAATAATATCCACATGGAAAAATATCAGTGGCGTCCCACTTTTTTTCTAAAAAATATATAACGCTTCTTCATTTAAAGTTTTAAAAATTATTCTATTGGCGATAACGCTGAAACAAACGGAGACATCGAGCTGCGGTTTAAATATTTTTTCTAGCAAATTTCATCTACTTTTCGATTATAGGATCATAATTATACCTTATGATTTATTTTTTCGGAGTAAAATCAAAAAATATGTTATTATTACAAATTGCGCCCTCTAGCATTTTTTTTGAGAACTATTATGGACATCTAAATACGATTGGTGAAAGTACATACATTTCTCTTCCAAACAGTCTTTAGTTTGCTAAAATCGGAGAAGTCGTTTATAAGTTACAGCGATTTAAATGATTACACTTTCATTACTCTTATTAAAGTCGGTACGCCAATGAGTATAAGACCAAAATGATGCATAGTTGTCCAAGCTTTTTAACGGTGTTACCAAAGATATACCTTAATGTGGAATTTTCGGAGATATGTAAAATTTTAAAATTTACTTTTCAATTACGCCCTCTTGCGGCAAAATGCGGAACTTAAAAATTATTTCCAGGATTTTCTCATGGCCACTTTAGTTATTATTTTTTGGTCCCGAGTTTCTATGCCCAGTAGTTTCCGAGATATAGCCGGCTACCTTCTTATTGAATCACCCAGCACACAGGTTTCATTTCATCAACAATTCATTATCTAACAAACTAGATTTATTTTTTATAAATCATGAACTAACTTTAAAGTTATTTATACTGGTCACAATATAAGAATATTTATAGTTATAGTATAATTAGGCTAACTAAAAAGTGTCCAAGGTATAACCGCAGTAATTAGTGGTTCATTGCTCCAAATCGCTTCTAGACATCCAACTTAAAAAGGCCGCGAAGTAAATGCCGAGACGCAAAGTGACTTAAGACAGATATTCGCGTTCGTAAAATGTTTATTACAGACAACGTTTGGCGTAACCCGTTACAGATTCGAACGTCGTCCAAAATTATGAGCGGTAACACTTTTACATTGCATTGTTCCTCTTAGTTTAGTTCCTCTATGGTACAACCTATGTTACCAATTCTAAAACCCATATTTACTAATATTATAGTAACAGTTCATTCTAAAAGCACTTTCATTTTTAGAAGAAAAAATCGAGATAAGAGACTTACAATTGTTAAAAAATATGGTGTAAGGGCAAGAAGATCAGATGTTGAAATGGAACCATTGCCTCTATCAGATGATGATGAAGATGAAACTGTATTTGATTTAACGACCAGTAGAGGAAATAACTGTTAACTGTTGCATTTAACATAAACATGGTAACACAACACCGTCATAATTTTAATTTGCAAGTATTTTGTATATTTTGAACATATAATATTTAGTGAGATATTGCTGTAAATATTATTACTTGTTGCCTTAATACTACTACGATTCTGTAAATAGCTATTTATTATCTAATGTAGGTATTTAAACTATATATACAGTGTATTTTTTTATTATGTAGGTATAAGGAACATTTTTCGGGTAAAGTGCCTTTAACTGAAAACTTAATGGACAGACTTAACAGATTCAAGAAACATCACCAGAATTATATCCCACACAATAAGAATCCTATATTCCTCTACCCTAAAATTGACACTGTACTCTAAAAAATGTCATAATTAATTTTAACGAAAGCTACATAATTGTTGTTGACCAACTACTACTTATTATTAAGAGTGAAGTCTAGTGATGCATTCGCCAGTTCTTTGTTTGATAAATATTTCTTATCCTGTTCACTTCATTCAAAAAGGGGCCAAATACCCGTCCTTGAGTAGCAATTAGGTACCTACAGTTTTGAACTAAAGAAATTTTGATTAATGAATTAATAAAAGCAAAACACGAAAATTTGTGAAATATGCCCATTTTTCTTTTTCTGTTTTTAATACTTTATAAATTGTAGGTAATTATGCTTTAAAGGCAGGTATTTGGCCGATTGTTGGATAAAAAGAAAAAATAATGAAATATTGATCAAAAGACGAAATGGCGAATGCGTTACTAGACCTCACTTAAGAAAAAGATACATTTTAATAACAAATGCTTCAGCAATCATTAAGGCTTTTCACCAGAAATTTTAATAATATATTTACAGGCTTTTCTAAAAGCGTAATAAGGCTTTAATTTAATATATTAAGAATATCTACAAAATTTAAAAAATAAGTACAGAACAGCCCTGATACATATACTAATTTAATGTTAAACTTATTAGTTATTTTTAAATTATTACTTCATATTTCATTTCATATTTGATTTACATTACTAAAGTGCATTTAGTGGTCATCCTAGATCAGGTGTTTTTGTTATGTTATGTATTTTTATAATTATTACAATATTCAAGTAGGTACTTAACATGTTTCATAAGGATTTCGAAGTTATTAACTTTTGGTTGAAATAACTTAATAAATAAGAGTTAGATATTTAAATAAAGTCTTTTCTTGCACCTTTGGTAGGAAATAATTAAGTAAAGTAGTAGTACATGATAATGTATTGAAATGTCTCTGTCCTTATTATTCATGTCATAGCATAGGGATAAAATAAGTGAGCCTTTGTGAGTCATTTTTATAGTCAGGGTACCTACTCCAATTAATAAATCAAACGCATGATTTATTGTTTTAAGAAGTAACTTGTCGTTTGAACAACGCTGCTAAATATAAAAGTACAAGTTAATTTGTAAATGACTACACAAAATTAAATAAATTACAAATAAGTAGATTATTAGATAATACAAAAAACAACCTTTCTATAGAAGCATATTATATTAGTACTGGGTATTTCACCTCACTATCCAATAACGAGATTATTCATATAACTATAGAAAGAAACACAAAAGGAAAGCATGAATAACAGAGAGGTAACTTCTTTTTTTTTAACCAAACTTTATTTATGACCTCAAAACAGTACATTTACATGACTGGTACGAGTCCTATCAGCTAGTAACTAAATAGTATATTATTGTGAATACTTTTGAAAGGTAGAGTAATGATTAAAACTGAAATATTTAATGTATTCAAACCATAGGCATATACCCGTTCAGGCGCAGATCTAGGGGGGGGGGGGGGGGCGAAGGCAGTATGCTTCCCCCTCCTTACCCTTGCAAAATGGGTATTTTTTTACTTTGAACCTTGAAAATTGTAAAACAGTGCTCTTTTAGTTTTTAATATTGGTGCCCTTAGAGCGTTTTCACACGGCACCATATATCGCGCGCGACAAATGGTCGCAATATTGCTTTTACAACAAATTATGTGTTTTCTAATGAGCCATTTTCACACACAAGCGATATTAGAGAACACATAATTGAGTGTAAAGCAATATTGCGACCATTTATTGCACGCGATATATGGTGCCGTGTGAAAACGCTCTAAAACATGCTTGTAGATAAAATATCGTACAATACACTAAGAGCGTTTTCACACGGCACCATATATCGCGCGCGATAAATGGTCGCAATATTGCTTTACACCAAATTATGTGTTTTCTAATATCGCTTGTGTGTGAAAATGGCTCATTAGAAAACACATAATTTGGTGTAAAAGCAATATTGCGACCATTTGTCGCGCGCGATATATGGTGCCGTGTGAAAACGCTGTTACGGTAGGTGTCTTTACCGCATTTGCGTGATTTACCAAACTCGCCTTCAGCTCGTTTTGTTAAACGTCACGCACATGCGATAAAGACGTACCTACCGTACTTGTATTGTAATATACTATTATGATGCCGTGCAATTTTGAAAAGCGAACGTTCTATATATCTATATATTGAACGTTGTCCGGCGCGCGACACTGTTCCGTAGGTAAGTTGCATCTCAAAAACCACAAAATGTTAAAGTGACCAGATCTTTAAAATCGTAATGTGGGAAAAAAGCCTTTTTTGGCCTATAATCAAAAACCCTTTTTAAAGAAAAAATAAATATTTTTAAATATTTTATTTGTAGTGACTTGTACTGTACAAACACTAATGAAATGACACTAATTAAACCAGTAAACAGCAAGTTCTCATGGATTTTTTAAAAATAGAACGTGTCTCGGCTGTTTTTAAAATTTTTAATTTTTTTTAAACACGGGAGGCGCCACTACTTGGTCTGTAATGAATGCGCTGACTTTCGATCAATCACGTCTTACTTGCGCTCCATGTGAACTCGGGCTACGGTTCGATTGTTTTGCCCCTCGGGATAGAAATCTCGATGGTTATTTTCGCCCAAACGAGCAACAACCCTTAACCCACCCTTGAAAATGTCAATATCAGCTGGCTTTTGGCAGACGTCGTTTAAATGGTGGCTGACCGCTGAGAAATAGAAGAGGTCAATAAACTAAATTAATGATTTTCTGATAAATATCTTATTCGTAAACGGAGTATATTATACTCACGAAATCAGTATTAATATCAGTATAAAAGAAAATGTCTTGCGATGGTGAAGTAATTGCTCAAGAGGGTGAACATTCCCAAGAAACAATTAGTGCCATTCGCCGCAGAAAATTGGTGAAATGTGCCCAGGAAACTTTAGGACAAGGTAAATGAAATTGTAGAAAGCAAATCAAAACAAATATGCTAGAAATAGGTGTTTTTCTTCATAATCTATAATCAGATGTAAATGAGTTTGTTATATTATAGATTCATTATAGTTTAGCGATTTTTTCCACAAGAAATATTGTTAAATCATGCTCAGTTACCATTACATTTTCTTTATTTATCCCGATTAACAAAGTTGTTCTTTATCATAAATTTTAATCATCTAGGGATGTACACAGCCCCCTTCACAGAAGGGGACTGTGGTATGTACTTAGATAAAGGGTTGGGGACTGTACTAAATTTATATATAGCATAACTAACAAAAAACTTAAGTCTAATTTAACAATAAAACAAGTGAAAAACTATCACAACCATAATGTGAGAAATGCCGCAAATTTGAGGAATGAATATTCTAGGACTCTAAAAGCTCAAGATTCGCCATTGTTTAGAAGTGTACAAACTTATAACTCTGTTCCGGGTGATTTGATCAATGTGGGGACAACAAGGAAACTTTGCCATAGCCTGAAAACCTACTTGCAATCAATTTGATTTAATTTGTTATTAATTGTAATACATAAAACTGTAATGTGATTGTAATAACTATGTAAAAATATTGTAAATATTAGGCCCTGATACCAGTGAAGTCATTTTACTGTTTTTGGGTCATGAATAAATAAATAAAAAAAAAAAAACTATATTATCTCCTATTTCAGGGGCAATACAAAAAAAAATAATTTTTATTATGATTTTGTATCTGAAAAAAAATGTATTTTCTTGAGAAGCATAAAAATTGCCTTAAGTAAGTGCTCTTACAATTTGGTGATACATCATTAGTTTGAGGAGGTCAAGAGCTACTCAAAAATTTCAGGTCCATATTTAAAAAAATTAAGTTCATGTGGGTATCTACAACATAAAACGTCGAACTTATATGTAAAATAACATTATTTTCTTAAAAAGTGCCTTAAGAAAGTGGTCTTGATTTTTCAAAGTTATCAGTATTTCGTAAAAAAATAAAAAACAAAAATTAATTTTTTCGGATATCTTTAGAAGTCGTCAGAATTTTTTAAATTTCTTTTTAACTCAGCATTAAAATTGTCCCTATTTAACCAAATCTTTATCTATTATAGTTACCGAGATAACAATGTAATGCATTGAATTTATAACTCACTGTATAATAATAACTGCTAGCAGATAGATAGGTAGGTACATACTCCGTTTTTGCATTAAAGTTCTCAGAGTCGCCAAAAAATTTCCACTTTGGAGATTCTTCTTTCAATGTTACTATCTGGTAACCTCTTCTTCTAGCACTAGCGCCACAATCCCACAATGTATAATATCATGATACATCTTGTAGTTGTATCATGGTATAATATGAATAATCATTTTTTTTAAATTTAAATAAAATTAATTGTTTTTTATTGCTTTCCAGAAGAAATATATAAAAACTTTAAAAATTATAAAGGAATCTTTTACTTTTCATAATGTTGATTGTTATTTACCACAGTTAAAATATAAAAACGAATATTTTCCCAGATTTGAAAAAAATTAAACAGCTTAGCTTAGGGATAAAGAAAATGAGTAAACGTAAGTCTCATTTTAGAGATATTCAAAAGTAAAAAGGATAACTAGTGCATACACGTGGTTCGGATTCCACCACATATATACATACACTATATTGCCAATACAAGCAGCCGCATGAAACAAGATGATACCCATTGTGCCATTCAAAATAACCTGAACTTGAGCCCGTGGCGCTTGCGCAGTAGGAAAAAAGTTAGGCAACAAAATGGTATCTAATAGATCGTAAACAGAACCGGCTCTCCGTTGTTTGTATTCTCATTCGTCGCCATCTTTTATTTCGTTCGTTCGTGTGTGGTTATAATTTCCAAGTAATGGGTGTTAATATTAATAAAACTTTACTTTAGACTTTTTTTTTGCTAGTTTGTAAGTTGTTAGTCGTTTCCATTTTTTTTTACGTTGTATTCGTTAGGATGTTCCGTGTGTGATTGTGGATATTACTTTTAAATTTTGGGTGCGAAATTAGGTATAAAACTTTACCAGATATTTTGTTATTGTTAGCGACTTGTGTCTCAAGATGGGTAGAAAAAGGTGCATGCTCCTTTGTTGCTCGAATCGCGGTTCAATACCAGAAATAAGGTATTTCAGGTATGTAAAATGTTGGTTACTTAGTTTTATTTGACCATAAACTGTACACACCCGAATTAACGGGTGAATTTAAATAAAAAGCTTGTAAAAATATTTTGAAAGTCGGTCCTGTCAAATATTTACATCAAGAAGCAAATTTCCGAGCTGCACAAACTCAACGGACCCTGATCATCTGCCTACAGTGGTGTTATCATTGAATTATGGTATTAGCAATATAGTGTATGTATATATTTGGATTCCACGTTAAGCTGTAGGTCCCGTCTGGCTGACATTACCCAGACTATAGGGGATACAATGGGTCTTATAGACCTAAGTATCTCTCTCGCTCTTCTGCTAACCCCAGCAAAAAAAAATGTAGGATTTTGCATAGTCAAAAGAACAACTAAAATTTGCAGAAGTCATTAAAAATCGCCAGCTAATATCCCAACTAAAGTTAATATCAAAACATTCTGAAAATAGGAAAATTTGAATACCGGTTTTTAAGTATTAGTATTGAAATGATATACCTAGCTATCATGGAGTATTTGTTAACTTGTTACGCATAACAGTGGCGGCTCGCGGTCTTAAAAAATGGCGAAGAGCTAGTTATAGTGCAGATACTTAAACAAACATTGACTAAAAACTCGTGTAACAAACGTCTCTCTTATCCTCATCTGTTCAACGACTGAATGGAGTTTTAATCACACAGTAAATTACGTAAAAACCATATCTATAACCGTAAGCTTCGCGAAGCCTCAAAATAAATACCTTAAGGTTAGGCGAACCAATGCTAAAACAATAATGCATACAACTGATCTATTTTTAAATTGCCCTTCATCTTAATGCAGATTGTTCCATGCTGTTTGCGTGACGTCACGTAACCATAGCGACGGTGAATATCAAAGCCATGTTGGACGTTGGGTCTTCACTTTCTTTGAGCGACACGGTCGCTGGGGCGCGCCAAAATGCACGAGTGTTTATAATTATTGTCCATCGGAGTTAACCGTGGCCCTATTATGCATAGCTACATTCGGATTAAATTAATATTATTAATTCGAACATAATTATTTTTTAAGGGCTAAAATGGGATCCGTATTGATAATTAATATTGTCGAAAAACTTTCCTCCTGGTTATTTTTTGTTTGGTGAAGACCTACTTCACCTGACGAGCCGCCACTGACGCATAAAACAGTATTTTAAATTTTTTCCACTTTCAAAATAAACATATTATGTTAAATAATGGTATTTTTAAATTTTGATTGCCCTTTTGACTGTAAAATCTGATTTCATTTAAGATTTTTAAGAAAAACCGTAAATTGTAATGTTACTTATAAACGGCGCCCTCTAGCGACCATCGCAGAAACAAAAAACACATATATTGTACAGAAGAATTTCCTTTCATTTCGTCAGATTCATCCCTAGACGCGTTTATATATTATTTAATATTATAATTCACATGATAAAATAATTAATTTTCTTTTCAACTAGACCTAGTTTGATAATTTTCGTCGACTCTAACCAGAGTTGCTTATTTATGCTTATGTTATGCACATTTTCAATAAGGCATTAAGGAGAAACCTTTGTTTTTCTTAGTTGAGCTTTAGTGTTACGCCCCTAGCGGCAATCTGAGAAACCTAAAATGGTTCCCAAGATATAGGTCAGAGTCCCTGTTTAGCTGTACACCCATTCAGACTGACTTCAAATTTTGACTTCGAAATCAAGTATTGTATATATTTTACTAAAATTTTCTTTTAGCTTCCGAGTTGTTAAAGAAGAAGATTCCTTGTGCAGGACATTTTCTTGTCCCAAAGCGGCTATGGCTAAAACGGGTATCAACTCCGAACTGTGATGTGGTTGTTGTTTTCCCGCCTGGCACCGAAGATCAGTTTTTATTATGGCTTCTGTCCAAGTTAAGACAGTCATCAGGTTTGACAGTGCATGTCAGACATCATGCTTCGACGCAGAGCAGTGCGTTTTATCTCACAGCTTCTTTTCCTGTGTAAGTATCGAATTTTGTAATTAAGATACAAAATTGTAAAAACGTATCTTTGATGCGATCCGCTCATAGGTATAAAAAAACAGGTAGATTAGCTGACAAGTTCAGAAAAATGACACCACTACTGATAGAGTGTATAGGATTTAGGGTCATTTCATTATTCATGTTACCTACAATAACTAAAATCAAGAGCTTTCAGTTGAGTCAGGCATTTTACTCTCTTGAGGAATACTACAACTTTAATTTCACTAATGAAACTTTTGATTAGTTCTTACCGGATTATATGACCAAGTATTGCTTTCTTTCATTGTTGTAGTTTGTTTATTGTTCTGTATAAAAGTTTTATGACTGTTGATAGTATTTATGATTTTAAAAAGTATTTATGTTTTTAATTGTTATTGTTACATTTATTATAGGTTAGTACTATTTGACGTATGTAAACAGTTTACTGCACGAATAAATACTTTGACTTTGAATATTTTTATTTACAGAGTAGGACGGTGTTATTTAATAAAAAAGAAAACTAAAAGATTTACAATTTACATTGAAAGTATTTTTTTGGGTTTTAATCTATTTACAGCAAAATAATCTGTGTAATAATAAGTTATACATACCTATTCATATTGCAATTTGGACATATTGAGGGCGCTTTGTTTATTTTATATAAATCCTAAAATGTGGCTATTTGCAAGGGTAGAAAATGGGTTAGTAGGATTGAACTAATCCTAATTCAAATTAATGTAGGTAGATATTTGCGTGTGTAGGACTAATAAAAACAATTGAAAATGAAACCGGATTTTCGATTTGCTGGAAAGAATTATATTTGCCGCTGAATTATTCAGATGATATTTGTATGTTGACTTGTTTAAAATGTTTTTTTGAACTTTGTTTTTGTTTTATCTTTGTGTATTTAGTAGGTATTACTTAAATAAATGTTTTTTTTTCAAAAATTACAACCTTCCGCTTTTCATTTTTGAAAATCTGGCAGCCCTAGCTGAATATGAAATAAGTTTTTACAAAATATCGTGTGTGGATTCCGAGAAAATCACGTTTGAATTGTCGTATTTACGAAAGCCGCGCTCTATAACAGTTTTAAGTCCCTGTCTATATTTATCATAATAATATTACGAATTTGGTTAACTCTATTGTTGCACTGTTGAGTAAAAGTTTATTCCCAAAATGTTAATGCTTTCTTCAATTTTTAACCATTTATGTTCTTGATGTTTATATTTCTCTTTTGGTCCCAGTGCAACCGCTTTTCACTTAGGACCTGTATTTAAAATTGTTCCGCTATAACTGCAAAATATGTATATTTTGAGTTTTATTTATATTTATACTAATATCTGATGTTATAACTAGAATTAGATCACCGGCATTAACCTCATTATTACTGGTTTTCAGAAAAGAAATCATAGTTTTTATACACATAACAAACAGCATAGACATTGGACAGCCTTAGCGTATTACTTTATTATAGGTGCCCCAGCAATTTTTAAAAATCATAAAAATCTATTTTTTACCGCAAATCCTATTTCTTCGGATTTATCCTATATGTTGATAGAATATCTTACAAAAGGTACAGAACAGAACCTTTGTCAGATATTGCCTGTTATATTTTTTCTACCTATTTTATTTTTCAATTCTTTGAGTCACTTGGGATACCTCATGGGTACATTGACCCATAACCAAATGGGCGGTCTCCAAGCTGGTCAAGAAATTTCTTGAAACGGGGTAAAGTAAAAACTAAAAGTAAATAAAATGAAGATGCTGCAGCGACTCTACTCGTTCCGCAGTCTGTTAGAGAAAACCCCACACTGACACTGTCCTTAAGAAAACGAACTAGGCAACTACAGGTGGTTGAAAAAAGTACTATTCAAGGAAATTTAAAAAGAAAATAAGATACGTCCCTACAAACCCCATTGTAACCATACATTAGGAGAGGACAATAATGGCAAGAGGTTGGATTTTTGTTTGTGGACAGGAAGTACGATTTTAGGTAGTAATCGTGAGAATCCATAAACTTATAATGTTCCTGGATGAGTCCATGTTTTCGACGAAGGGAACTGTGGCATCGCAACATGTTCGCTATTCAAGTGATGTTAATCATATGTTTAAAATCCCCAACCGGCGTCAATATTTAAAAAAACTAATGTTTGGTGCGTATTTCTTACTATGCGTATAATAGGACCGTATTTCTTTGAGAATACTTGTAATAGAAATTCTTATTTAAATCTGTTAAATACTTTTTATTTGATGATTTGGAACAGCTGCTATTAGATTACCTAAGTAACATGTACTTTTAGCAAGATGGATGTCTGGCCCATTTTGCTAGAGAAGTAAAGAAATGGCTTAATTTGGAATTTGGACAAAAATGGATCGGGCGAGATGGCGCCCCAAGAAGTCCCTACCTTACGTTGGCAGATATTTATTTGTAGAGACGCCTTAAACAGTTAACTTATGCCAATCCACTGCCAAATGATGAGGTTATTTTAAAACAAAAACCTATACAAGCTGTAGAAGCAATATCCCTAGAAATGCGGAGGAGTTATGACTATCTTAAAGCCCAACTGGAAAAATGCGTTCTTCATGGTGGAGCGGTGTTTGAATAATTATTGTCACTTACTCTTATAAAAAATTGAATTTTTAACTCTATGGACATCCCGTATAAATTCATATTTTTTTTTAGCAAACAAACATTTTTATAAAGAATTACTCTTCCTTGAAATATGAAATTTTTGGTCCTTTTGCCCTCTTGTCTATCACATCGCCGGAAATACTCTATATTAATTGAAAATATGTTTTTAGTCTTTTAAGGGCAGCTGAAGAATATCACTTACCGAAATCTTTAAAGCAGTCCAAAGGTGGTGGTTTGAAAGAATTTTTTGTACAAGAATTTGAATCATATGAGGGATCTGATCATCAAGAAACTTTTTTTACAACTGAAGAGAGGCAGTGGCTAGTTTTGAGGTTGCTTGAAAGCTTAAGGGCGAAAAAGGAGGACTTAAACGCTGTTCCCAATATAATATTGTTGGCAGGACAACCAGTAGGTAAGTCAGACTAAGACAACTATTATTTAACTTAGTAGTTAAAACTGACATAATATTACTTAAATTTTTAAGAAAGGTAACACCAGGTTAAGTACTAACTAAATATCTATTATAACTATAATAAGTAACTTTAAAAGGTTTTGAATTTATTTTACACGAATATTTGTATAATTTGATTAGCATTCACCTATTATTTAAGCAACGCGGTTCTATGAAGCATAATGGTATTATGCAAAATAATGTTAACCCACAATTACATGTTTTTGAGAAAATGACGTTTTTAACATTATGGGTTATAAAAATGACTTAAAAGATTAACGAAATTACTGTTTATTGAACGGCAGTAGAGTTTTGGACTTGCATTGTCTTTATTTGTTTAGAATCGCTACGTTTCAACTGGTATCTCCAGTCATCTTCAGGTGAATAGTATTCACGACTGGAGAAATGTTGTGATTCAAAACAAATAAAGGCAATGCAAGCCCAAAACTCTACTGCCGTTCAAGAAACGTCATTGTTTCTAACCTTCATGACTAATATTTATGTTTATATAAAAAAAAACGTATTAATTTAACTTTTTTTATACAGGGTTGTTCAGAAGTCCGGAATAAAATTAATGTAGCCTTAACCTGTAACTTTTGGGGAAAATGCTCGGACCCGTCAACTTAGTTTTATATATGCTCACCCTGACATTTTGACGTTATTCGTTTGTTTTTTTTTTATAGACCTTTGTTAACGATTTTTTTCTGTTTTAGTTCCAAAATGTCTAACAAGCGGTATGATATCCCAAGTTTTTCCGCTTCATGAACCAGCAGCATTAGAAAGATTGCAACAGACTTGGGTTCGAGATATTTGTGCTAAACAGCCTCTTGGTAAGAATATTTTAATTACTTTAAATTAAAATTAAGAGTTTAAATAAATATAACAGTAAGAATATTTTATTATTTAAGTTGTCCCATTTTGTATTAGTATAAAAAATTGCAGTATCATCGGCAAAACTATGAATTTTTCCATCACAGTTTACATTAAATAAATCATTAATATAAATGTTAAAAAATAATGGTCCTAAAATTGTTCCTTGAGGAACATCGTATGTAAATACTTTGGGATAGCTTTTTCTTTGTCTATTTGAACACAAGTTGGTCTATCTTTTAGATCATTTTAAATTAATTCAAATAACTTTCATCTAAATCCAATATTTTCCATTTTTTCTAACAGTAAATTATGACTAACTGTATCAAAGACTTTTGCTAAATCCATCCATCCATACAGGTTTTTTTTTTATTATCTAATGGATCATATATTTGTTCTGTTAAATAGCAAATGGCATTTTGTGTCGATTTATTTTTTGAAACCCAAATTGTTTATTAGAAATAAAATGTATTCTTTCTAAATAATTTTTAATTGTTATTTTAAATATTTTTTAAAACACTTTGGCCAATGAAGATATTAATGTTATAGAGTTATAGGTATAATTACTAATTTTATTTGACTCTCAATTTTTAAAGATTGGTTTTATAACACCAATTTCAAAAGCTTCTGGATATACTTGAAAAAAAATATTATTTATTAGAAATGTGAGTGGTTTTGAAATATACAGCTGGTTAAAATTTCATCAAAGCGCTTCCAGGCAATTTTTCTTGATATTGCACCTAATGTAAAAGGGCCTTTAGAAATGTTATGTGACTAATACGTTTTCAAAAATTTTACCACCGGTTGTGAAAATGCATCAACATATTTTAAATTATCCTAGTCCTAAAAATTGCCTAGTAAATTACCGAAATAACTTCTTGTAGGTATTGCTGAAATCTGAAACAAGCAAAAATATTTTTTTAATGTCCAACATTGAGCTAAATAAAAAGCCAATAATTTTACGAAATTACCAGACTTTTTCATTGCATCAAGTAATATATAAGTATAAGTAAATCAGTAATATATTTATACTTATATAAGCGGGTCTTTTAATAAAAACATATTTTGGTCTTCCGGAAATTATATTTTATGTTGGGTCCTTTAGTAATACCGTAACATTGTTTTAGATGAAATTACTGAATATTTTGGGGTGAAAATTGGAATGTACTTTGCTTGGTTGGGTCACTACACCACAGCCCTTAGTATTCCTGCTGTTGTAGGATTCATTTTTTGGGTAAGTAAAGTACGAAGAAATGACAACTAAAAATATTATTGTGGGTTTTTAAACAAGTTTTTTTAAATTACTCTGTAGAGATTCCTGAAAACCTGTCCTAAAAACTTTTCTGAATGCCGAAAATCATACTTTCAATTACTATTAAATAGACTACAAGGTATAAAATATCAGCCAGTTGTAATTTTAAATTTGCAAATTTTGAATGAAGTTAATATTTTAAAAAATGTATACCATGTACTTATTTTCAGTATGGTATGGCATTATACAGGGTGGTTCCTAAATTGATACTTCTTTTTTAGCTGTGTATAGAAGGCATTAAACTAAACAACATTTTCAAATACCTTTTTTCAAAATACTTAAAAATAGGCGAGATACAGAAGTAAAAAATCTAAATGCGGGCCTGGTCATCAAAACGTAGCCTGCTATACGTTATGTCGTTTCTCTTATCTCTTATTAGTCATTTACGGGTCGGTGGTGAGTTATTTGGCATTCCTCTGCGGTGTGTTTTTCTGAAGTAAGTTAATTTTAAATTGGTGACACGTGAAAATGGTAAAATTTGAAAACAATGAACTAGTAGATATAGTGCTAATTTACGATGAGTGTCGTCAAAGTGCGGCTGCTACTTCGAGATTATACGCAGAACGCTTTTCCTTGTGGGCTCATCCTACACCCAGAAATTTTCTTAATGTTATTCAACGGGCAAGTTAGGCAGAACCGTATTTGATTCATAGTGTCGTAAATTAATCTTTTAGTTTTTTGAAAAAAGGTATTTGAAAATGTTGTTTATTTTAATGGATTCCATACACAGCTAAAAAAGAAGTATCAAGTTAGGAATCACCCTATATTGTAAAAAATGGTGTTCAAGATTTAATTAAATTTTTTATTACCTTTTGCTTTCAAAAATTAACCAATTCAATTCACGACGTGAATTGCACAGCAGCCTTTTATTATACTTCGTACAATTGTCTAATTTTTAAAAAAGGACTTCAATTGAAATTTTGTCAAACAAATTGCCGGAAACGTTTTTTTTTGTTAAAATATCGAAGAGTTTTATAAGTAAAAGTTGTTTCTTTTTTACTTCGTTATGGGCACTAAATTTAATTGAAGAGGAGTTTAACTCTAGTTTTTATAATTTTACAGGAGAAACAAAAACCTTTGTGATTTAAAAAGTAAAGTATGTATAGAGATAAAAATGCAGTTAACATTTTCTTTTTGGTCATACAGGGTGTACAGCAGTAACCATTTTTTTTATGAAGATGATCCTATTTCAATTTGATTTTGGTTTGCATAAAAAAATATTAATTTAGTAGAAACATCTTTGTTTATTTTATTAAAAAGAACTTTAATAATGTATAAAAGTAATGGTGAGTAGTCTTCCTCTGGCAGCGTTGACAGTTGGCTTTTTACAGATTTCATCATAAAATGGTTTATGTATCTGGAATATATTGGTAACATTTTTTCATATCTTTAATTTTTTTTCAATTGATTGGAGTGTTTCCCTGATAAGCTAGGTTTTTACAGGATCTGGAATAGCCATAGGTGGACTATATTTTTGCAGCATCTTTAAAAGGGCAGTAGTAGATTAAACTCGTTCATTTTGAGAGATGACCCGTTTTCAAAATGAATATCGATGCCTGCCACAGATAAAAACAAATTTAGATAACACGAAGGTGGATGGATGTGTAAACTAGTAAAAACTAATTTTGTCAGAGTTTTGGTGATGCCCCTTTTCAAAATAACCAATTTAATTAAAAAATTTAAAGTTTAGACTAGAAACCATCGAAATAGAATCTGTTTTTAATTAAGTT
Source organism: Polydrusus cervinus (assembly GCA_935413205.1). NCBI lineage: Eukaryota > Metazoa > Arthropoda > Insecta > Coleoptera > Curculionidae > Polydrusus > Polydrusus cervinus. The sequence goes on from OW284510.1 coordinate 52,863,296, forward strand.
ATAATTATTTTTTTAGTTGACATGCAGTGGTAACCACCAAACCATGCAAGATGTCGGTTACGTACTCTTTTCAATTTTTAACGTCGTATGGGTGACAACCTATTTGCAAGCTTGGAAAAGATATTCAGCAGAATTGGCTTTTCGATGGGGAACATTAGACCAAAGGGATAATTTACTAGCAGAACCTAGACCACTGTTAAGAGTGAGTTCTTAGACGTTTTGTTGAGTTTAAGCATATTTTTTCGTTTATTGTTACAGTAAAAAGTAATGACCATAAAATGTTCTTCAGATTGTGGAAAAATTTTAAATAACATATGACGTCCTAGTCTTAGTGAAACTGTCACACCACGTCGTCGGACCGAATTCATACAAGAGCAGACGACGCAAGACTTCGAGGGTAAATCCGAGGAACAGTCAAAAATTTGAAATTGCCTTAAGAGTAAAATACCCCCATTAAAAAAAATTGAAGAAGTAGTCCATACTTGAAGTGAAGTGGCAACTTAAATGGGGAAAAATAATACTCTAAGTCAACCTTCACTAAGATATATTCAATAAGAAATCTTGATTTTACTCTACATGTTTCAAACGTATAAACGTTCATCTTCAGGAGAAGTATAGCTTATGTTGGAATAAATATTAGGAAATTGTGAGTGACACCCTCATAGAGCTTTTGAGGAAGTTAGATTAATAAAGAAAGTAGGGAAGAAAAATACTACCAGTCCCCCCAGTATTGGGCCACGTCCAATGCTTCGGATTTGCCTTGCCATAAATCGTCGAGGTTACAGTGTGCAGGGCAGTTAACACACTTTAGGAGGTGTTCCATATCCTGGATCATCCCACATTCGCACTTGTCGTCAGTTAGTTGCGCAAGGCCCCATTTGATCAAGTTGGTTTTTACCGGGGCAATTCCTGTTCTGATGCGGTTTAGCGTTCTCCAGGTCTTGAAGTTGTACGAGACACCACTCGGCGGCCTTTCTGATAGGGGGTAGTTTACGGGTGGTTCATCCAGGGGGTTGCTGAGGAACCGACGCCTAGATTTTAGCCTTTGGGATTCTTGATGTTGCCCGAAAAGGGTATGGCGATTGTCTAATGTTTTCTTAAATTTCTCGTTAAATTCATGTGCCTCCCTACGTGAGTTGGGACTGTGAAACCCCGTTGCTCGGTAGAGTTTGGTTAGCGGTGTAGCCTTCATGCACCCCGTTACAAGTCTGCAAGTTTCGTTAAGGCTTACATCTACCTTCCTGGCATGCGCCGATCTTGACCAGACAGGGCATGCGTATCCGGCTGTAGAGAAACATAGTGCTTGTGCTGTCGATCTAAGGACTTCGGACTGAGCCCCCCACTTGTTATTGGTAAGTTTTCTTAATATATTGTTTCTTGCAGCTACCTTTTGCCGGGTTTTTTCACAGTGGTGTTTGTAAGTTAGGGATCTGTCAAGTGTGACTCCTAGGTATACGGGTTTATCTGTGTGCTCAAGGGTCTTTCCGTTCCAAGCGATGTTGAGTTCGCGACTGGCTAGTCGTGTATGGAGGTGAAATGCACTGACCTGTGTTTTGGAAGGATTTGGTTTTAAGGAGTTCTTCTCGTAGTAGGCAGACATGACACCTAGAGCGTTCTCTAACCTTGCTTCGACCTCTTCAAAGGTTCTCGCTTGGACCGTGATGCCCAAGTCATCTGCGTATACAAAGTGTTTTGTGTCTTCCGGTGTTGGTTGGTCGTTGGTGTAAATGTTAAACAGGATCGGTGCTAACACGCTTCCTTGAGCGAGACCGTTTTTTTGGTTTCGCCAACGGCTTTTTTTCCCTTCAAGGGTGACGTAGAATTGGCGGTTTTGGAGCTGTGATTCTATCATTTTTACCAGTCGATAGTCCCCCGTTGTGTCATATACTTTTGACAGCAATTTGCGTTGGTTTACGGTGTCGTAGGCAGCGGTCAGGTCGACGAGGGCAAGGCCCGTGATTACTTTGTTTTCATACCTTTTTCTATATGCTCCGTGAGGTTCTATAGATATAATATAGGAGATTGATTGATAAATGGTATTTTAAAGTGGCGAAAAAAGAAACTTTACGCGAGAATGACATTGAAACTATTTCAATAATATACTTCACCACTGAAGTTGCTGTTCACGTTTCAATATCATTCTTACGTAACGTTTCGTATTTTGCCACTTTAAAATACCATTTATCAATCAGTCTCCCATATTTATCTATATAACCTGGTAGTATTTTTCTCCCCTACTTCTATGATAGCATCACTTTCTTTAATAATCTAACTTCTTTAAAAGCTCTATGAGGATGTCGCTCACAATTTCCTAATATCTATTTTAACATAAACTATACTTCTCCTGAAGATTAACGTTTCTGCGTTCGAAACATGCAGAGTAAAATAAAGATTTCTTATTAAATATATCTTAGTGAAGGTTGACTTAGAGTATTATTTCTCAACATTTAAAAAAAACTGTTTTAATTTCAAAGTTATACCCAAAAATAAAAAATTTTCTCCTCTACAAGTTGGTGTAATGAGATTTTTAATCCGACGTTTCTTTTTTTTTTAAAGCTGTCATCAACTTTGCTTTTTTAAATAGTCGGAAAATTTTATTGTAGTATTTTTGAATTCCTCTCCTCCTTTATTATTCAACGACGTATCACACCTAGTATTAATAACACGTGTCGGAATTAAAAACCCATCAATAAGAATCATTGCAAACATGGAAAATGACAATAATAATAGAGAAAATAATAATAAAAATTAGAGAAAAAAAAATTAAAAAGGAAGTTTATCCAATTTATCTGAAAAAAAATTAATCAGAAAAATTATAAATAATTAATTTTTTCCATAGCTAATGTTAAAGTGGCTTTTAATCTACTCAAAATAGTAGATAAAATAGCACTTTAACTTCAAGGGCCGATTAAATGATACTTTAACAGCAAGGATAGATTAAAAATTGTGTTTTTTTAAGTAAAAAACGAGATTTTGATGATAATAGTTTGGCTATGGCATCTGACGCCTCAGCTCGAATATCAAGTATGCCAGTATTATCATGCTTATTTAGGAAGAAACAGTCTAAAAGCTAAGTTTATTGACACTCTGTGTAACACCTTATGGTGCTTTACTATTTACTGTAACAATTTTTTCACCATTTTTAATTTTATAGTTTAACATTTAAGCATAAAGATCCAGGTGTGAAATTCACTTATTTTCAAACCGCCCTTCCCTAAAATAATTGTTACCGATACACGGCAATTTTCAGTTTGGAACGCCTAGACGGTGACGTCACATCGGCTTCTTTCTATCCAACCCAGTTTTCTTTTATAGGCATTTGCATTGCTAAGTTTGTAGGAATCGCAGAATGTGCCGTACCTTTTTCTCCAAGGCTTCATGCGATATTATATCTACATATTAAATTAGACCAAATGTTTTGCATTATTTATTTATTCAAAGCATCGACAGCAAAAAGCCAATTACAGACACTCAACTTAAACTAATTGTCAGGCAACAATACAAAGTCATAAAAAAACAACAATTATTTCAGCAAAGTATGTATAACACAAAAATTATAAAATACGACATATACAACAATTAGTTTATAAGTAATTTATCTTGTATAAGATTTTTAAGGCTTCTCGGATTAAAAAGGTCGATATCAATATCAGAAGCATACAAATTAAATAAATGACATAATCTGTACAACTTCTGTAAAGATTCGTTCGCGAAAAGGTCAGATAAAAAAAAACTGTACGATTTCTAGAATTAACATGATTGAAGGTAAATGGATGCTGTTCAAGAATATCAGGACAGTCAATATCACCCTGAAGGATTTTAAACACTGTACACAAGAAGATCCTTGTCCTTATTTTACTTAAAGATAATCTATTAAACATTCCCAATAAAGATACTCATTATCACAACCCTGAAGAGGATACATCCCAAACTTGCTGTAATGCATGCATTTCAAGAACTTTCTATGCACACCCTCAATCATCTTTATCCAAAGGTTATACTGAGGAGACCAAATTATGCTGCCTAATTTCAAAATTGGCATCACCAAGCTGTCACACAAATAAAGGCTGACATCAACATTGAAGTCCTTATTATTTCTTACAATTTTTCCTGCAATTCTTTGGGCACTCTCAATTTATATGACTGGAAAAAGTTAAAGTACTTAGTATCAAATAAGATTCCCAGATCCTTCCGGTCATCAACCCTCTTAAGTTCAGCATCATTCAGTTTATAACAATATTTTTTATTAAATGTAAACGACATACACTTATTTACATTTAAGTTAAAACCATTTACATTACGCCAACTAGCAACATCGCAGAAATCCTGCTGAAGTGTCTCACAATCATTCCTGGAATAAATTTCAAGAAAAATCTTAAAATCATCCGCAAATACTAAGCCCTTTGAATTCTTAACCTTATTCATAACCCTGTTAAAAGCCACTATGAAGAGCAGCGGTCCCAGATTAGAGCCTTGCGGCACCCCTGATGTACTCTTAAACTCTTATAAACAACAGATCTACATCATTTTATTTCTAGATACTGTCTTCTATCGACCAAATATGACTGAATCAGACTTTAGAATAACACAATGTCTCACTCTGTCAAAGGCTTTCTTCATATAAGTATAAATAACGTCTACTTGAGTTTTCCGGTGTAAAGCATCGTGCACGTATTGAGAAAGGTAGTCAAGTTGGTAAAAGTAGATCTTGTTGATAAAAAACCGTGCTGACATGAGGATATTACACCCAAAACTTACCTAAAGAGCATGTCAAAAATTATCCGTTCAAAAATCTTGGAGACCACACATACAATAGTTAAAAATATCTTCTGTTTAATAATTGATTTTTAAATTTGGACTCTACAGATATTGGAGGGTGGTAAAAAGTTATTTTAGGTGCGCACTTAGTTACCTGATGAAATTTTCTACTAGAAATAATCGAAAACTATTAAAACGCCGTGTTAGCCATCGTCGATTATAATCCCATAACTGGTTATTGTGCTAATAATTAATATTGCTTCTCGTTATGGCATGAGTGGCCAGTAAGCTTTTATCATGAACGTCATTATCAAAAAAGCAACGCAAGCCTTTGTATACTGCACCAGTTCTCCTAATTTAAGCTTTTTTTTTAGTAGCCATTCATGTAGTATTTTCTAACATGTCGTTGTATAGCTACCGCGGCATGTTATTATTTGTTACCAGGGTCCTCTGAAGCCTAGTCCTGTGACAGGAAGATTAGAACCTTACCATCCAGTGTGGAAGAGACATATTTTCCGATACTGCGTATCTGTACCGATCATTGTGGTGTCGCTATTTACTGTATTCGTAGTTATGATTATATCCTTGCAGATACAAGTAAGTATTTCTGGTTTTTATCATAAATAAGTTTGTTTATCGTTGTGTTAGTTTTTTAACAACAATTATTATAAATGTGATAATTAATATAAATCAAAGTGTTATTCTTGTAATGTATGAAACCCACAAAATATCTCTGATTCAGTGGCGTGGCCAGAAAACAGTGGGGGGGCTCAATAGGCATTTTTTCTGGAAAAAGGGATAGTCGGGACTACATGTATTTCATGATATTGTACCTAGTGAAGAAGGCGGAAAAGCGCTGCAGGCGAAAAATTTTCGTTGCCACGCCCAAAGTTCGTTTAAAATTCACCCAACTACTATCAAATTTCGAAAATTAAATTATTAACATTTGTTTTTGTAAATGTTTTATTTAAACTTTTTTTTAATATTCCTAGCTGGCTCTAAAAATAAAACATTTTTTATATTTGTGAAAAATATGAACATTGGTGTCAATCCAAAATTTTAACATAAGACGTATGTATGACTCTAACCCGCGTTTTTTGAGCTCGGTTTTTACTGATTAAAAAGTAAATATCGCTCACCACTCCTAAATTGATGATTTTTTCAGAAATCATGTATTTTAAGAGCAGTTTTTGGTCAATATGCTTAGGTTTTGAAATACTCCTTCTTAAGTGCCGTTTTGTATATTCATAATAAAGCATTCTCGTTTCTTCCCGCACTATTTTTTTTTATTATAAATTATCACACTTCTTCCAAAAAAAATGTTTCAATTAAAATTTTTACTTTAATTTTTCTCTAAATAAATACCTAATTGTTTTTTGTTGTAAAAATATTTTATTGCTAAGCGTTTCCTACAAGACATTTGTAATCTAAGCCAAGAATACATTATTTAAAGATTTAAATTAAGAGTCCAAGCGTGAGACGAAAAATTAGGTTGCAATTAGTTTTAGACCCCGAGCTTCTAGCCCCCCTCCCCCTTGAATACGCCACTGATCTGATTCGACTTGTTTTTTTGCATTTTTCACAAATATTTATTTCTAACCTTTTAACCTTTTGTTCCAATTAAAGTCCTCACCCTGTATAGTTTCTAATAAATCTTTATACTTACTTTAGGATTGGTGGGATGCTTTTCTTACCAACCGAGGTTTTCCTTTGTGGTTGGGCTATATTCCAAAAGTTATGTTGGCAGTAGTAATATCACTTATGGATGAAGCATATTTCAAAATTGCCATCTGGTTAAATGATAAAGGTAAGTTTTTTCTTTGAAAATACTTTTTTTACAAAAATATACACTTTTATATCTAACTCACTAAAGATAAAAGGAATGTAAAATGTATTTATACAAATTTTCATAAAACAAATTAACTTCCCCTAAGGCCCAATTTTATAAAGTCCTTTTAAACCTAGGTTTAAATCTATGTTTAAACCGAGGAATAATTCTGAAATAGTAAAAATGTCAGAAATGGTCGATTTATAATGTCGGATTGACAGCAAAGTTCATTTTAAGAGTAATCAACATTATATTAAGTTATGACCAGGTAAATAACTTTTAAATCGAACTTTCAATCTAAAATAAAATTACCAATTTGGACATTTCTTCAATTTAAACTGGACCTCGGTTTAAATCATGGATGTTCTTTTGCCCAATTTTATAAAGTCGATTTAAACCGTGAAATGTTAAAAATGGTCATTTTATAATGTGGGATTGACAACAAATATCGGGTTAAAAGTGATTTATTTGCTCATAACTTAATACAATGTAATATAACAAATTATGACCCAGTTATTTACTCTTAAATTGAACCTTGTTGTCAATCCCACAATATAAATCGACCATTTCTGACATTTCTACGATTTTAGAATTATTCTTAGGTTTAAACATAGATTTAAACTTAGGTTTAAGAGGACCTTATAAAATTGGGCCTTAGAATTAAGAGATCTTTATATTTAAAGGTATCTATCAAACAGGGGAAGGAGATATGTATTTTTCTACTCTTATACATTTTTCGATTGAAAACGATGAAGAACCCCATTTTACGTCAGCAAAATTTAATTTATTTTTGACAACCTAGAAAAGTTATGTTCAATGAAGTGTTGTACACCGATTCTAACATCTTGTAAATAAGGCTTGTTGAAATAGGTTAGTATTATTTTGAACCTGACATTGGCTATCAATCAAAGTCATAATAGAAATCAATATGCCTTAATTAAATTTAGTTCAGAGAGCAAAAATTATTGCTTATATACAAGATGGGGTTCCTATTAGAGACGTTGCTTATATAATGCATACAAGCAAAAATACAGTAATAAAAATAAAACATAGGTGGGAAAGGGATGGGACTTTAGAAAAGAAGAAGGCAGCGGGAAAAACAAGAATTTCTACGGAAGACCAGGATAATGCCCTGATCCAATATTTACAGGACAACCCATTCCAAATAGCACGGGTCGCTATAGAGCAAATAAATTTTCCACGGTCGAGAATTACGGCATGCCGCAGAATAAATAACTGCTTTGAAAAATTGTGTAGCAGCCAAAAAAATTAAGCTAACCGATGAACATAAACAAGCTAGAATTATTTTTTTCTTAAATAACTTGGTGCAAGAAAATTGGAATAGAGTAGTCTTCACAGACAAAAAAGTATTCCAGTCAACTTTTAACGAGCATACCAGGGCGTATCATCCCCGTAACACTAGATTCGATGAAGAATATATAGCTAACTACGATAGATCTGGACGCTTTTCCGTAAACGTGTGGGCATGGTTGAGTATTCACGGACTTGGAGTATGTTGGGCTCTTAATGATCGTGACCGGTTTAATGCAGTTAACTATATAAATATACTAGAAAATATAATGCTATCTAGCGTATCCCTACAGTTTCCTGGCAATAACTTTATTTTTCAACAAGACAATTGTCCAGTGAATAATGCAAGAATTGGCAGAGAATGGTTTGAAAGTAATAATATAGAGACAATGTTATGGCCTGCCGAGAGCCCCGACTTCAATGTTATTGAAAATATTTGGGACCTAATGACGAAAAAAATGTATAATATCAACTTTAAACCTGAAAATAGAGACAGCCTCGTAAATGTAATTGAATTGCTCTGAAATGAACTATGCGACGATCCAGAATTAACCAGAAATCTTTATTTATCTATACGTCGTCGACTTAATAAAGTGTTAGAGGGAGATGGAGCCATTACTAAATATTAAGGAATTTTTATATGAACACATTTTGTTATTTTAAGTTTGTTGTTAATGAAAAATAAATATATAACTTTATTAAAAAATTATTTAACAATATAAACGTTTATATTGTTTGCTACATTCTTGTACAACACTTTATCGAACTTTAGAAATGATAGGCAGGTTCACAAAGCACAACTGCTATACAACACTTCATTGAACTCAACCGTACTTCATAAGTGAAACATTTTGGTGTGTTTATTAAAAGAAACTTTTAGCATAATTTTTAATTAGTGTAAGGTAGAAAGTACTTTGTTGTACAAACTACTATTGTGGATTGTTTATAATTTTTAATGTATAGGTGATATAGTAATCAATCCTACGAAGATCTTCCCTATGTTTGGATTGGTTATTTACAAAATTTTATAAACATTTTTAGGCATAAATTCTGTTTGCTTTCTGAATATCAATAGTGTGGAATAGATTTAGGTATATAGATCACAGAAACCTGCCGTACAAATCTTAAAAGGGGTTAAGTGCATAGGAATTTCCACGAAATTTTACAATAAAAATACCATTTATTTTATCTTAATTATTTATTTAATTAAAATAATTTTAAAAAAATCATTCTAAGCTATCACAAACCTTTTCCAGGAAGAATTTAAAAGACACATTCAGGGGTCAAATACGGCTTTTCTTGGCAAAAATTATTTAAACGGGAAGTCTTGGCCAAAACTATACGGATGATGTTTCTAAGTAAAAACAATACTAAAAAAACATGGGTAATAATTTATCAAAAAATTGTGAAACTAATTCTCTAGCTGAAGTAAATCTACAAGATTTATTAAACCACACTGCCATCCGGTTACTGATGTTTTTAGAAGAAATTATAGTGAATTTAGTGAAAACGAATACAATTCATTAGAATGAATCTCTAAGTGGGGATGTTATAGATTTCAGCAACCTCAGTTTGAAAATACCACAGATACAGATGTCAATATATTCCAAAGGTCCTTTGTCCCATTACGAGTAACCTGTGCTACAAAATAATGGAAAAATAATTATTTGGCAAAACCCTTGTCCATCTTCTGTTCGATACTGTCGAGAATAAGATTTATAAAGAAATCTGATAATATCGAGCTGGATGAATTAAATTACTTAGAAGCAAAAATAAATTTACTTGCGAAAACAGTAATTTATGGAAAAAAACAAATTGAAGTAAAACATACATAGTTGATAATAAGGTATGTAATGCGGAAACAGATACAAACTCAACAAGGAAATGTTACATATGTGGAGCTACATCGGAAACTTTTAATGATTTGTCAAAACACCAGAAATTAACGAAGATGCTATTCGGTTTGGATTATCAGTATTACACGTCAGAATTAGGTTACTTGAGACTGTACTACATTTAGCATATAAGCTTCCTATCAAACAATGGCAAATTATATCAGACAGTGAAGCAACGCAAATTGGCTTTACATGAAGAATTTAAAAATCAAATGGGCCTAATTCTCGATGTACCCAAATTTGGATTCGGGAATACAAACGACGGGAATACTAGCCGAATTTTTTTTGGTAATCCAAATATTACTGCCAAAAAACTGGTATTGACATTCAATTTATATACCGACTAAGAGTTATATTAGAAGCTTTATCCAGTAAATTTAAAATAGATACAATTAAATTTTCTAAGTATGCTATGGGCACAGCCCAACTGTATTTAAAACTGGATTGTTGGCATCCTATGACACTAACACTTCATAAAATTTTGGTACACGGTCCAATAGTTGTGACAGTGATTGCTCTGACTTTTCAAGCGAAGAATCTCTAGATGAAGACGAATGGGCATTATCCATGAAATAACCCTATTTATAAATTTACACATTTCATTTTTTGATATGTATAATTTTGTAATACAAATAATGTTGTGAGGTAAGCAAACATACCTATAAAATATTAGATAAATACATACATATATAGTCTATTTCAGAAAGGTATAGAGTAATAAAATGGGAAATTCCGTCCAGTTCGACTCAATTTCGGTGTCGGCCATAGGCGCACGTACATTTTGTGCATTAAATTATTTATGATAACTAACCAAAGAAAAAAAAAGAAGATAATTTAATAAAGAAGAACCTATTAGCTATAGCAAATTTACACAAACATCGTTTTATGAAATATGCCGTAGAAGATATAGCTGAAAAACATAGTGTAACTGTGCTGCGCACACCGTCATATCATTGCGAACTAAATCCTTTAGAAGTTATATGGGCACAAGTGAAAGGATTTGTAGCAAGACACGACACGACATTCAAAATAAAAGATTTAGTTAAGCTACTGTTTGATCAAGCCATTAAGAAAATGACACCAGAGAACTGGCGAAAAGCCGTGCATCATGTTATTAAAGAAGAGGAGAAAATGTGGGATCTTGACCACCTGATCGATCGGACCGTTGGCGTCGACCCGTTAATAATAACGTCAAGAGGAGATGACAGCTCTTTAGATGAGAAGAATATTATGGTTTTTATAATTTAATTTCTGTATAATGTATTTTGTATTTTTTTTATAATGTTTACTAAAAATAAGTGCACCTAATACTATGTAAATAATGCACGCCTTTGTCACACCATTTTCAGTGTTTGTGAATGGATAACAATAGGCAAAAACCATAAATTGACCCATACCCGGGTGGTAGGTACTACTTGCACTTGATGAAAAGAAAAAATTTTGCAATGAAATTAATGCCAATTATGAAAGTGGCTTAAATATTTGTTGGGTCACTCTGTGCATACCTAATGAGCTTTTATTACTCTACAGCTTTTTGAAATAGACTATAGTACGTTTTTAAAGCTTTGACGTTTCTTTTGTCAAGCGCGTTGGTCAATGTGATTTAAAAATTCCTCCTCGAAATGGTTTAACCTTACGAAAATTGGCTAGATTTATGAGAGATGGATATATAACTTACCGTATATTTACATGTACACGACGAAAATACACACTGAGCGCTCGGATTCTTTATAAATATGTTTTTTATTCGAAACAATGCAAATTAGAAAAATAGTATAAAGTACATGTTTTTTAAAGCGATTAGAGCAGCAGATTGTTTTCTAACATGAACGCGTGCTATAAAATGATGCTTTATAAAACGTGTAGAGACTTTAATATACTATTTTAGTATCTGAAAGAAATATTCTCCAAGACTTACCAAAAAGAACACATTGTAAGATGTGCGAGATTTTACAGCATACTCTATTGGTGGAATCTAAAATGTAAACTTCTTTTAGGAAATGTACGGCAGAATAGAACAGTAAGGCAGTCTAATTTTGTTCTTTCCCAGAAGAAATAATGGCTAACATTTTTTCAATTAGTTGAATACTTGTTACAAGGTTTATTATACAGGGTGATTCCTAAGTTGATACTTCTTTTGTAGCTGTGTATAGAAGGCATTAGAATAAACATTTTCACATAACTTTTTTCAAAAAACCTAAAAATAGGCGAAATACAGAAGTAAAAAATCTAAGGCGTAGCCTGCTTTACTTTATGTTATTTTGTTTTGTCTTATCTCTTATTGGTAATGCACTTTATGGGTCGGTCGTGAGTTATTTTGCAAACCGCAGCGGTGTGTTTTTCTGAAGCAAGTTAATTTTAAATTGGTGACACATGAAAAACTTGAAAACAATGAACTAATAGATATGGTGCTAATTTACTGTGAGTGTCGAGTGTCGTGCGGCTGTTTCTTTGAGATTATACGCAGAACGCTTTCCCTTGCGGGCTCATCCTACACCCATAAGTTTTCTTAATGTTATTCAACGGGCAAGTTAGGCAGGACCATATTTGATCCATAGTGTAATAACTGAATGTATGTACCTTATTTTTGAGTTTTTTGAAAATGCTTATTTTAATGCCTTCTATACACAGCTAAAAAAAAAGTATCAACTTAGGAATCACCCTATATTGTTTAAAATTTTACAACACTATCTCTGCTCTGGGTAATAGTTTCATTAAGAATTAGAGTAACGTAAAGTGTCATAGATTAGAAACATAGTCCGTCTTAACTTTTGGCTATATTTTCTTGCATTGCTGCTCAGAAAATTATCGACTTGAAACGAAGTATGAAAATCATCTCATCGGCAAAGTTGCCCTGGTTTGTATTAACATACTTTTTTGTACTGATTCTTTATTGTAAACAAGTTTATAAGCTATTAAACTTGTTAACTAACTGTCTATACTAGAAGCGCAACTTTTAAATATTTTTTCTTACAAAAAATATTAGAAACGATGATACAGTCGTAAAAAAATGTTCAGCATGATCAGTGGCGGCTCGTGGACATTAAGTATCGGAGGGCGTAGATCTAGATATGCGAGAATAAGTGCATGCTGCGGAAATATTTTAACTTTTCAAAGTCTAAAATATAAGAGATATTAAATTATATGGTCGCGTATCAAAATGGTAAGCGACTGGAACGTGTAGCTTAAATGATTTGAAATTTATTTACTGAAACACCAATGATTTTTAATAGTTTTATTAAAGTAAAGCAAAACAATTTACGATTAAATTACAGTGAATAACATACAAGGCTTAAGAACTAAAAATAAAGTTATCAAATCAGTACATTTAGAGAGTTTTCTCTAAATAAGAGTTATCCCCTTCAAACTCACATACTATACTATTTCAAGTAAGTTCGAGAGAAACAATTTTTGCTTTACAGTCAACTTAGACCAAAAAAAATATACAATTTAGCAATTAAATAAACATTACCAAGATCACGGCAGATAACTGCTCTGGTTCTGAGATTGTGTTTTTACATCATTTTGAGAGACTTTAGTGACCAAACGGGCTGAAGTTACCCTTACACTTGAATACGTTAAACAACTCCACCTAGTAAGTGTCCCTTTGAGTTTGTATAGTGTTTTGTAACTTTTCTGCTTTCCTTTCACTAATTTGTGCCAACTCTAAATTGGGGAGCGGTATACTCAATTAATTTTTATTTTGTCTGCTAAGAAAGGCTTAAAAAATTGGCAGTCAATACACTGCTACTGCTAATAATTGTACACACGCGATCGCGATTATATTTTGACACACAAACACCCGTAATACTCGTATACGTACATACTCGACAAGAAAATAAATGCGTAACAACGCAATACGCAAATCATGATATAATTCGATATCACTGAAGCGTATGATTTAAAATAGTGTATTCAAACTTTTTAATTATAGTATTAATGGTTTATAAACTCTCGCACTGTAGATATTACCCTGCCCTGCTTACAACACGCGTAACCAATTGCATTTTGTAGCTCTGCTAATAGTCTACTGCAATCCGTTTAGTATATTTTAGAATAGTTAGCATGTGATACCGAAAAGAATATTTATTTCATTGTCGATTTAAAATATAATAAAATTATTTCTTATTTTAGTTTCAGTTCGTGAATTCTTTTCTGTCCCTGTTTTACATTGCATTCTATCTACAAGACCAGGCTAGACTTAAAGAGGTAAGTATGATATTTTGCAAAAAAATATTTAATTTAAAAAAATATTCTTTAGTTAATGGGCTCTTTCACCATAATCGAATTTATTATATTTAGCACTCACTATAACACTCTGAACTAGAACCTATTGAAAATATATTTTAAAATAAAAATTTTCTTAGAGTTGCACAAACCTTGCCTAGAAACAATTCAAACCACTGCGGGAAAGCTGCAAGTTTAAAAACATGAGGCGAGAAAGGATGTACGTCATCCTAATTACCGCGCAGTTTTTTATTTGCGAGTCGTGCGACCGCTTATATTGTTATATTTATTCCGATAACTTAAATAGAAAAGAACATATTAGAAATAGAACACTAGTCTCGAGAGATTAGTCAGGTCGAAGATAGGTCCGAGCGTGTCGAATGAAGGCTGTCCCGGGTTGCCGGTTTTGTTTTGACGTCAATACTTTCCGCTTGTTTTTATTACAGAGCGTATTTTGTTTTATTATTCTCAGTAAATAATTGGGGAATTTAAAACCTGAAACCTTAGAAAATTTAATTTTTTCCCATTATTACATTACAGTGGTAAGGGGGGGGGGGGTTAAATCCTATTTTATATACGTAGTAAAGTGGTTTGCATAAAGAAAAGTCGTTCTCGGTTAGCTTAACCGCGTATTAAAAAGACAAAATTTTGCGTCTTCGCGCAAAATTGCCTAAGATTTTGCAAAAGATGGCCGCTGTCAGTGCTCTCAGATGCCAGTTCTTGTAAAATATAAGGTTATTTCGCACAAAATAGGAAGTTGGCCTTGCTAGCCTCTGATTAAATTTTGTATTTTTAATACGAGGTTAAGCTAAACTAAAACTTTATTTCTTTATGCAACCCGCTGTAAACCTAATAGCGATTTCAGTTTATTACTATTTGTTACTGTGTGACTGTGTCGTCATAGATTTGCTGTTACCACGAAATCGGTCACCCTCGAACAGAATATAAATAGAACGTAATACTGCGTCTGAAAATTTGACAGATTGCATTTTGCAGCATAACTTTTACCTTAAAATATATTAAAAGTTAAAATAATTTATTCTTTAAATTGAACATAAATAAATATATCATTCAAACGACAAACACGAAATTACAAACGAACGCCGTTGACGGCCTAAAAGAAAAAGTGTGATCATTTGCATCATTGCGCATGCTTTAGATATGCCGTAAACATATTCAGATCGAAAGAAAAAGTTCGCTTCCGGATTCAGAGCAAGCAGTTCTGTAAATCTAACATACAACTCCAAGCAAAATCAGTCAATTTTGACACAAAATGAGCAAATCGCGGAGAGCACTTTCAGTGTGCCCAAGAGCAGTAAACTAAAAACGCTATAAAAATTTAATGAGACTGGTTGTGTAAATTTTGGAAGATCTCTCAAGATAGTGGCCAAGTCACATGATATTAATGATATGACTGGTTAATTCTGACTTAAAAATTACACATTTATAATTTGCTAATTTTATTTTCTAACGAATAATATACTGATAATCTAATGAACTTAATATAAAAAAAGCTCATCTTAAATTAATAGAAACAACTGTTGTCTCAAAAGACGTTTAAGGTTAGCCTCATAAAAAAGGCAACAACAGAGTTTTTCCAAGAGGTCACCCATCCCAAGTACCAACCGCGTCCGGTTCCAATCATATTTCATACACGATTTGTGATCCGATGGAGGACTTAAAGTGAATGCAGAGTTTGCTCACTTCATTTCATTTTGTAAATAATGCAAATAGTGAACAGGGCCGGTTTATCAGGGTTATAAATTACACGACACGTAAAAGGTCAACGACAGTGGTTTATAAGGACACCTAAATTATCCTGAATAGTTTCTTTGCAATAAGTACAATACAACACTTAAAAATTCCACAAAAATACACGAAAATATTCACAAAAAATTAACGACTCTGTCACAAAAGAGCCCATGGCACAGAGGAATGATAGATCGTCGCTATACCCAGGGGCTCTTTTTTGGACCCGGTCCTGCTCACATCAAGACGCTTTCGCGTCAAAATTTCGTGTTTATTCTACATATTGCGCATGCTCCTATATCCCTTCTCGATAAACACGGAAGCCCAAATTGGAGAGAGGATGCGGATGGTTGAATTTATTAGCAATTAATAGTTATATGTATATCGCTTAATTTCACTGATCAAACGGGAGAAGTCATGAAACTCGTATATCAACGTGGAATAGCGGTTTTTGTCAAAAGAAATTGAAAGTAAAGTCACAAAAGAACCCAAATGAATATTTACCTTTCATTCAGTTTTATTTTATTTGAAATTGCAAGAAATTAAATTTTTTTATATTTTTTTCCGAAACCCACATTTTCATGCAAATTCTATCAATCCATTTAATTTTAAGTTTATCAGGTGGCTGTCTCTTGAACTACAGGCAAAATAATCAGGCAAAGGCAATTTAGTCAAAAAAATAATAGATTAAAGGAGTACGAGTGAAAAACACCTAAATCATAATTATGTTTTATTTAAGTCGAGTACGTAAAGTGTTACTTTCAACACTGATTAGCCTGTGGAAAGTAATCACTTTATACAATAAATCACTTTTTAATTTTGCAGCAATTGGCAGCCTTGTTAATTTCAAGACAAGTGATAGGAAACTTAAAGGAATCAGCATTGCCGTATATGCTTGAGCATCTTCGACTGGCTAAGATGAGCTTTGATATGTGGGGAGCATTAAGTCCCTTAGGGGCGAAGCCACCACCAGGAGGAGGTAAAAAATATTTAATTTAAAGTTTTTCATTGTACCATGTAAAATAAATTATGCTGACGTAATTTTTTATGAAATTACAGCAAACAGTTAATAATTCTTACTTTGACTACTATTATGGTGTTTTTATTAAGAGCATATAAAAATAAAACCTAAAACAGTTTTATAAATTGGTTGTAAGAATGTTCTTACACCATAAGATTGCAACTATTTTTTGACTCTAAAAACGAAAATGTATCTACGCTTATACAACCAATTTGTAAATTGGCAGCTTCTATAGAGCTATAATATTATACATCGTAAAGGATCCCCCACACCAACGCGGTGTTGCGGTGATGGTGCCACAGCGGTAAATGGCGCCACCGACACCGCTGCGGTGGTCGAACTCGCGTTTTCCGCTGTGACAGCGTTTAATTTTAACAACGACGTCTGTACTGTTTTCTCCTATTATGATCCCAAGGTTTTTTAAATGGTAATTTGGAAGTTTATCTGTGAGGTTCAATGTCTAATGGACAGCCACCTGTTCGATTATTGTGGTGACTTCTACTGTTGTTTTGACTAATTTTTGCAGGGTATATTTACAGCATAATAGAAATCGCACTGCGCCGATGTGAATAGGCAAAAAAAGGAACGCTGTGTACCATTCTGGGTCCACCGCAACCGCCGCACCGCGTTGGTGTAGAGCATCATTTAATCCCTCTTTAATCTTCTTCCCAATTTGATAACTAAGTTTAATCCGACGAATAATTCGAAAATCGTAGGAATGTCAGATTTATAATATGGGATTGACAGCACAGTTCAATTAAAGCGTAATCAACCTGGACATAACTGGTTATATTACATAAAATTAAGTTATGATCAGGTAAATCACTTTTAACTCGAACTTTGCTATCAATCCAACATTGACCATTTTTGACATTTCTTTGATTTAAACGACCTCGGTTTAAATCGACTTTATAAAATTGGACAAAAGACCATCTATGATTTAACCATTTAGTAAAATTTTTATTCGCAGTATACAGGGTGCTACAAATTCGTGTGCGTACAAGGGGATCTCAAAAACGGTAAGAGATACCAAGATGGTTAAATTGAGGCAAAGTTGCGTATTTTGGACTTAATAATTTAGTGAAAGAAAATTGTAAATATTCCCAATGCTTTCGGAGATATTCGAAAAAAACCGAAATTTTTTGTTTTGGTTTTTCATTTTTTGCGCCTTCATTTTTGACTTAGGTAAAAAACAAAAAAACACTTTTTCATAGCCATTCTTTATGGTGTATAAGATGGCGTTATTAGTTTTCAAATTGGACGTTTCGTTCTTTAGATACCAACCTCAATTGATTTTTTTAAAATACGGACTTGGAATTTTTTAAACAGTTTTAAGGACTTCTAAGCTTTAGAAATTTAATACAATTTAAAGGTTTTTAAAATAGTAACGTTTTGTCATCAAATAACACATCACTAGCATTTCAAATTATCCTTTCTTTACTATTACGGCCCTGGCAATTATTTTTAGGATTACTTAATTATTAAAGTTACATAACAGGAAGTTATAGTGTAGGCTGTTTATTTTTTCAATAAGATTTACCGTCACACAATTCTCTAGGCTAGGAAATAAGTAAGTTTTTAAGGCATGAGAAGTAATTCTATTTTTTATTATTTTATTTTATTAATATAAAGTATATCTTAAGTCCTATGGTTTTGCCTTAGACCTAGACCGAAATGCTGTAAAACAGAAAAAAAATAATGCTCCCTAGTAAAGAAAAGGGGCCCCAAAATACGCAGTGTTATGTTACTGTGATGCGCTTATGTTTGTTTCAAAAACAATTTAATTTTTTTTTATTGTTTAAAGGATCTGATGATGCTAGTTTCAGGCGAAACATGTAACAAAAATAAACAGACCCAGATATTTGAGGCCGGTACTTTGGGTCCTTTCTCATACAAAATATCAAATTTTAGGCCTCTGTGAGTAAAAATGGAAGGATTTTTTTAATCAGAAATCTTTTGTTTTTAGTTTGGATCTAAAAATGCTCAGGAACGTAATGAACTGAAAAAGATAATTTGAAAAATGTGTTATTAGATGACAAAACGTTAAAATTTTAAAAATTTGTACATTGCATTAAATTTATAAAGCCTAATAATCCCTAAAACTCTATAGTATTTAAAATTCCAGGTCCGTATTTAAAAAAATTGACTTGAGGTTGGTAACTAAAGAACAAAACGTCGAATTTGAAAACTAATAACGTCATCTTGTGTTTGTTTTTTTCCTAAATCAAATATAATGGCGCAAAAAATTAAAAACCAAAACTAAAAATTTCGGTTTTTTTCGGATATTTCCGAAATCATTCGGAATGATTACAATTTTCTTTCACCAAATTATTAAGCCTCAAAATACGCAACTTTGCCTCAATTTAACCATCTTCGTATCTCTTACCGTTTTTGAGATCCCCTTGTACGCACACGAATTTGTAGCACCCTGTATACTCGTAAAACAAAAATTCAACAGACAAAAACATTTCGAGATATTATAATCTAGAAATTCTTGGTTAAAATATTAAATTTTTTTATGGTTTTCTATCCTGTAAAACATTACTAAAATTGTATTGGGTTAACACTACACCCATAGAGTATTTTCATTCCACAGAGATAGAAAACTGAAGGTAGAAACGCCGCGTTACCATTTTTCTTGACTGCCAGTTTAGATCATATATTTTTTTATTTATATATAGTAGAACTAGAAGAAACTGAAAAGAACACTGATACTATAAAAGAGGGGGACGACCCTGGTGATCAACCCATAGGTAAAAGAAGCATGAGTCAAGCAGAATTGGAAAGTTCATTATATAAGGTAATAAAAGTTACTTATGCTTAAAAGCTTAAAGGGTAATATTATTAATATGTGTTCTCTTTAAACATTTCCGTGTCTGTCTCTTGATAGTTTAAACCTTCGGTAAGTCAGGAATGTAGGCCATTGTAGGTGTCGAACAAGTAGCATGATTTAGATAAAGCACTTATATAGATCCATGAATACATTAATAATTCCTATACTTTGCACTAGAGAAAACATTCCTATCTGTGACCTTAAAATCTCAAACCAATCAATGATAAAATTCAAATCGCCTGTCAATTAAATTAAACGATTTCTGAGAGTAATTTACGGGGCGATTCCCCCTATATTGAAAAAAATACCGAAAAAATTCCTCTGATTATTCGAAACTTGAAGTGTGAATCTGAAGTGGGTTCAAGTGAAACTTGAAGCATTGAATCTTTTCTTTTATTTAAAGAGGTTTTTTCGCTGGTTTCTGAAACTGTTTTTTCGATTAAAACTAATTTAGTAACTGATAAAAATTATGTCCTCTATATTAGTACCCATCCCATGCACATAACTATTTTAAGTGTTTGATAATATTAAAATATTTGAAATTGACATCAGCGCCTTTCGACTTTTTGAGTCATTTCTTTCATCATCGAGATACGCCAAAGGGATCCTCGAGACCGTTTCCGTTAAAAAATACTATAACACCGTGGCTACCGCGCCAGTAAAACACCGGCACCGTAACTACTAGTCGCAACGTTAAAATCAAACGGTCCCACGATATATACTATATTATACATACCCGCGAACGGCGGCAGCAACAGTTCCCTGGGCAACCTTTTGTCCCCGGTCTGACAAACTACCGTCAACCACGAGACCGTTACTATTCTCCAGATGCCGTTGCGCGCTCCACAACGAACGGCTGAACAGGCTGGTCGCTTTCTCTCGGTTCGCATCGCAGCTTCTAGCGACGAGGGACGAAATCTTAATAGATCCAGAGTAACTGCTTGCTTTTATGAGGTTTAGCGCGACACGACGGTATTGAAAAATACCTTTTCAAGGTAGCAGTTTCAGGGATACCGACCCACCACTAGTAAAAACATAACTGATGTCCTTAACGTAATGTTTTACGTGTTTTTATGTTTAAGTTTTAATCTTTCTTACGTTTGCGCAATGCATTTATATTCGAATATACTCTTAGCTTTAGCTGATTGGCGAAATAAGCAATATTCCATTACGATTGTTCAAAATAAAACTGTTACTGATTTCGTAAAATTGGTCGCTAAATAAAGTCTTAATTGAACGGCAGTAGAGTTTTGGACTTGCATTGTCTTTATTTGTTTAGAATCACAACGTTTCAACTGGTAAGCATCTCCAGTCATTCAGTATTCACCTGAAGATGACTGGAGATGCTTACCAGTTGAAACGTAGTGATTCTAAACAAATAAAGACAATGCAAGTCCAAAACTCAATTGCCGTTCAAGAAACGTCATTGTCTCCAACCTTTAAACAGACACTAAAAGTCCTTATTGTTGTAAATAGAAGAAAAAATCAAATTGTTTGTTGTTGAGCTGAGTTTTACGGTGTTATTTCCCCTTGGATTGTTCCTCCTTAGTTATTTTAATTATTAGATTATTCCTTACTAAAGTTTAGCGTTTTTAAGCACTAACTTTTTATGTACTTATAACTTTAAAAATCTTTGTTGTGCTTTATAGATAATATAGCAGCATAACGTTATTCAGTTCCAGTTCTTTATAAGTTTGTTTTTAAAAATATTCATAGATTTAGTTGTAACGCTTTTAACTTTCCACTGGTAAACTACTCTCTTTGATAGAAACTTCTTTCCAGGTACATTGTAAAATTTAAATTGTTTAAACCAACAAACATCATGATCATTAGGCACTTACCCTAATCAGATGACTTAAAATAAATTTAAAAAAATTATTTTATTTTTAGTATGATGGAACTTTTGCCGACTATTTAGAAATGACCATACAACTAGGATATGTGATACTGTTTTCGTCGGCTTTTCCACCGGCAGCCGTATGTGCAATGTTTAACAACTTAGTTGAAATTAGAAGCGATGCTTTCAAATTAGCTTATGTCTGTCAAAGACCCTTTGGACAAAGAGTGCCTAATATTGGAACTTGGCAGGTAAGGCTTCAGAATCACTCCGAGAGAGAATTAAAAATAGCTCTTCGTCAAATCCTCTAAAGCTTCATATTTTATTAGTTCTTGATGTGTAGATTAGAAGTGCCAACGGGTACGGAGTCCCCTTGAGAAACAGTCGTTCTAAATTGAGTTGTTTACACATTTTGTAGCAGTGCATGACTTCACTGCTGATCATATAAATCTTAGTATGACTTATTATATGAACTGAAAAAAGAGGGGGAAAGAAAAGGGGAGAAGAGGGAGAGAGAAGGATAATAAAAATATATACAGGTTGGTCTAATAATGCGAGGAAGTAAAATCACTCCGACATGGTAATAAAGGGTAGCCCACTCTCACCGCAGGATTTCATAGCATCCAAACTACTTAACTTTTTAATTTTTTTAAATCTAAACTTATTTTAAATTATACAATGTGGTCCAAATAGTCGGGGCATATCAAACATACTTTTTTTAATGAAACATCCTATACAGGGTGATTCCTAAGTTGGTACTTCTTTTTTAGCTGTGCATAGAAGGCATTAAAATAACATTTTCAAATACCTTTTTCAAAAAACCTAAAGATAGGCGAGATACAGAAGTAAAAAAATCTAAGTGCGGGCCTGGTCAACAAAACGTACCCCGCTATACTTTATATTGTTTTTCTTATCTTTTATAAGTCATGCAATTTACGAGTGGTGTTGAGCAATCTGCTGCGGTGTGTTTTTCTGAAGTTAATTTTAAATTGGTGACACGTGAAAATGGTAAAATTTGAAAACAATGAACTAGTAGATTTGGTGCTAATTTAGGGCGTAGTACGGCTACTGCTTCGAGATTATACGCAGAACGATTTCCCTTGCAGGCTCATCCTACACCCAGAAGTTTTCTTAATGTTATTCAACGGGCAAGTTAGGCAGAACCGTATTGATAGTGTAATAAATTAATGTAAGTACCTTATTTTTGTGTTGTTTGGAAAAAGGCATTTGAAAATGTTGTTTATTTTAATGCCTTATATACACAAAAGAAGTATCAACTTAGGAATCACCCTGTATTTTCTCATTCTCCAAAAAATTCCAATCCTCTTTCTTTTTCTCTCCTTATTCACCCTTCCCCCGCTCTCTTTCCTCCTTCACCAACTCTCTCTCCATCTCCCACCATTCTTCCTTTTCCATTTCTTTTATACTCGAGCATTTTTGAAGTTTACTAGTTGATACTATTGATAGAAATTTAATTAGTGCTGAAATTTATAAAGCTAATAATCATTTAAAGGAAAAGTAAGACACCAAAGTAAAATTTAATCTATATCCGGTCTCTTTGAGAATTATGGACGATTTCTTTGACTAATAATCATTGTTAAGAAAGATTGCGTGTGCTCCCACATTTTACACTTTTGGTTATATTTTTTGGTAGTCTGCACGGTAGTCTAAGGTCACTAATACTTTGTTTAACAGTATGAATGCAATCCAGAAGATTTGTGGAACGTTAATAAAACAAGTTTATTCGCGGAAGGTACAATCTCTTCACGCGTATTAGGGTTTGTGTATTCGAGTGCAAAATTTCTCATCGATTAAGGTTTTAAACTCAGCTGGGCAGCACTTTGAACGTGTCCCCCGTAGGAATTGATCGTAGGGGTAGCGTAATGACGCATGACCAATAGCAATCAATAGAGTGTGACGTGATAGCCAGATATTGATAATCAATACAGTTTTGAGACCGAAGAGTTTAAAAGTAGAATGGATTCGTGAAAACTTGTTGTTAAATGTGGGTTAATTTTATATTTTAAAATAGAAAGTTTTATTTCATTAAAATACTAATACTAAAAGGGTTGGAGTTATTCTTTAACAATCATAATAAATATAAAAGCTCGTATCGTCATGTTACCAATATGACGCACGTCATATAGAAACTACTCAAAGTAGTAAAATATACTTGTCCATGAAAATGATTTCATTCGCTTCTTTGGTTTTAGAATTGCATGGAATATATGAGTATAATGGCCGTGTTGGTTAACTGTGCTCTAATAGGATTATCAGGACAAGTACATAGAATGTTTCCAGATATGACGGCGACCCAGACAATTTTGCTTATTGTAGCTCTAGAGGTAAGCAACTAGTGGATATTATAACATTGACATAGTACCATATTTAGAGAGAGGTGTTACTCTGCGCCCTCCTCTGAACGCAACATAGTAGCCATCACTAATTATATGACGGCTAAAACTCATTTTAAATTCATAATTTACAACCCTGAAACCATCCTTCAACCCCGTTTTGACCGAAATAGGGCTTCGACGTCATCTTGAATTAGGAAAATTTGCTTTTATTTCAAACCGTAAAGAGGTATTTTTCTTTGTCTCATTCTGAGACTATGTATTTAAGATCTCTATTTATTTTTTAAATCTTTTTTAGCACATTATGTTAGTTATAAGGTTTATCATAACTTGCGCAATTCCTGACATTCCTGGATGGCTGGCCACGGAAATGGCCAAAATAGAATGGGCTAGAAGAGATGCCAGCAGAATTGCTAATACAGCTACTCCGTCGCCAGAAGAAGTTCAAGCGAAAACTATTGGAAGGTAATGAAATGAAGTTGAGTGAACTTGAAGAAATAGATCATACTTAAAGTGGAGTGGATATTTAGAAGGAGAGAAATAATACCTCCAAGTCTTCATCCACTGTTCTATTAATGAAAAACTTGTTTTATAATGGAAATTCTGTACATGTTTCGAATGCAGAAGCATTCATCTTCAGGAGAACTAACTATCATCTTAACGGAGCCTTAAGATTATAATATTAGATGACATAAAGGTTCGATAAGTAGAACAGTGAGAAAATCATCACCAAAATACACGTCACACTGTGAAAAGGAAAATATATGTAAGGTTTGTAGCTTTGTGTGCTATAAGAATTTAGATTTTATTAACATTTATCTTCTTCACACTTATATACACTTCGTTTCCATAGTTTTTGATATTCCGAGCACATAGTATTTTTTTTTAAATGAGTTATTAAATTTCTACCTATAATACTCTTCATTTCTCTTAAGAATTATTTTTCTCACACCTTACTTTTTCACAGTGTCACGTGTATTTTGGTGATGATTTTCCCACTATTCTACTCATTGAACCTTTATTTCATCTAATATTATAATCTAAGGGCTCCGTTAAGGTGATATCTAACATTTTCTTCTTAATTTCATTTATTCTCCTGAAGACGAGTGATTCTGCATTCGAAACATGTAAAGAATTTCTATTTTAAAACAAGTTTTTCATTGTCTGTTTAAAGGTTGGAGACAATGATGTTTCTTGAATGATAGAAAATTCACTCAATTTCGAAGGAAAGAAATAAGAACTAAAAGTCTTCCTCCGCTGTTATATTAATGAAAAACTTGAATGATAGAATAGTTTTGGACTTGCATTGTCTTTAATTTGTTTTACATCACAACGTTTCAACTGGTAAGTATTAGGTGTATTGGTAGTATTCACCTGAAGACGACTGGAGATACTTATCAGTTGAAACGTTGTGATGTAAAACAAATTAAAGACAATGCAAGACCAAAACTATTCTATCATTCAAGTTTTTCATTAATATAACAGCGGAGGAAGACTTTTAGTTCTTATTTCTTTCCTTCGAAATTGAGTGAATTTAAATACATTAATTTGCACTATATTTTTGTCCCACCCAGAATCACACGTTAAAATTTCACTTTTTATCAGCCATTCAATCGTACAAATTACACTTCAAATTCTTTTTTCACTGAGATTTACTACGTTGGCTAACTCTTATTCTAATGAGTTTTCTTTATCTTCTAAATTTCATAGGAACTTGGATTGTATTTTGTAAATGGGCTAAGCTCGTTATTATTATTGAGTTTAGGGTAGTTTGGTTATCGACTTTTATACTTTTAGAAGTCGGGTGGTCCTAGGAGACAATTTTACATCGCCTTCCTTATTTCACCTATATATAAATCTATCATGACCTTGCCTATTGATACAGATGTTGCCCATACCTGATTACATGGTCGAAGTTATAATACAATAGACTGACGGATTGCAACCAACAGTGCCCCGGTGGATCTACCAATGCGGCATCACTTATACGTCATTAAAATCGTATAAATCAAATCGAAGCAAAATTTTATCTACCTCGTGGCTGGAATCCGTCAGTCTATTCTGTTGTATCATAACTTCGACTATGTAATCAGGTATGGGCAATATTTATCGCAAAATTGTCTCCTAGGTCCTACTGACTTCGAAAAGTATTAATGTCGATAACCAAACTTCCCTACAGCTCGTGCAATATAGCTTGAGCTCTGACTTTTAGGTGCGCAGTAAACAGGTAGGGTGAGCTATCCGGGAGCTCATTAATCTGATGATCTTTGAAACGCACACTTCTGTATAGTCTATCAGAAAAGTAGGACGTTCATTCGAAAAAAAGTTATTACTGTATTTATTTTTTAATAGATATTTTATGGGAAAATTATTTATTTCGGGGGGAAGGCGTAATCCCCAAAACCCCCCCTTGGGTGTGCCACTGATAGTGATACATGTACTTTTAAAACTTACACTCTTAACATATTTTGTACATACATCTTTAATTATTTAAAGTCGAAATTGTGTCGGCCATAATAAAATTATTAAAAAACCAGTAATGCAAAGTAATAAATGCTCATTAAATATGGAAAACCTATGACTGAGGATTACCAACAATTTAAACACATATGAATAGATATAAATAGGTATATTGTTCCAAGAAAGGGCAGCCATAAAAGCATAATAAACCCATAACTAGGCCATATTATGCAACCCTCAATGTATCTAAGTTTGGTGGTCAAAATATATAAAATAATTTTACTGTTAGAATAATAAAATTACAATATAATTTACATATTAAATAGTAAAGTTTTAGTTTTGAAAAAATATCCGAAAATTTAAATAATCAAAAAGAATTAACTCTTTAATATTTTATTGGTTAGTTGCTTTTTGCATAACGGGACCCGATTAGCAAACAGGATTAGCAGTCACTACGGATTTATCAATCAAATCCCACTTTTACTTTCTACGCGGACTGTACTTTACTAAAATTAGGTATCTCTGTCGTACACCGACTCTCCTTTTCTATCATTTGCGCATCTCAGGGCTCAAGCTACAATGCACGACCTGTAATTAATTATTTATGGGTTGTTAAAGTCCTAAGTTTAAGCGCAGTTTATTAGTAAATTTACCGACTTCTGCGTTCTGTTAGCAACGAATCTAATTGTTACAATGCAATCCGTATAGACTATTTAAGAAAACAAATCATGAACAGTTAACAAATTATAAAACATTTATCAGATTCTCTGTCTCACCAAGCCACAGTTTGACCCACTCATCAAACACCAGACAATCACTGGAGAAAATTGACAAGGTAGCCGCCAAGCCCGATCACTCTGAACCCGTTAAAAATCTTTCTTCAAATGTAACACCAGAGCCATCGCCCACAACCCCTGGTACTTCGCATGGTTCGACTTTCAATCACAAAGCGGCTTTGGGAATAACAGCAAACAGTATTCAACAAATACCGCCATTTAAACCGAGGAAATCAAAAGAGTGGACTGCGGCAGAGGTGAGAAATATTCAAAATTTTTATAATAATTTTAAGGACAACGGCTACGTTTTTTCTTGTATTAGATTTATTCCGGTTGGGCATTTATTATAAATTTAATTTAACCTGAGTATGCATGTTTATCGTCTACGCTCAGTCCAAGGATTAGAGCTGCAGCAAATAGAATTGTTCAGAGTGGTTTATACTTAATTTGCATAATAATGAACACTTCTTTTTTACCTCTCTGGTTATGAGAAGTCTCAACAAATGAAAATGTAGATCTCTAAAAACCCATATTTCTTTATAGAGAAGTCTCTGCATTCTCAGAAAGTTGGCGTGTGTAGTTTTTTTGATTAATGTTAATCATAATTTTGACATGGATTTTTTTTCTCCGTTAAACTATGTCAACGTGGAAAAAAATGCATAGGTCGTTTTAAAATTATAATAAATAAATATTTCAAAATGGTAATTTCACGTCCTTACAGTGTCCACAAACCACACTTTATAGATTACAGACCAGTTGGTTCACTCTCAGCGGACCCTTTGAACACACGACATCGAATTTTTGCTTTTTCATGAAGTCGGCTTGCAGGTGTTCTGGCGCGATGTTACGAGGACGCTCGCCAATTGGTATTAATTGACATACACATCGTTGGTTGGACCAAACATAATAATTCGAGTTCTTGGAGATTTATATACTATTCAAATCAGGCATGTTAGAGAAACATTGTAATATTTTAACACATTGTTTCATATTTAGTCTGAAACCACCCATCATTTAACCATTGGACCAAGTGGTGGGGTGGAATGGGCTAGAAGACTGAAAGAGGAAAATGACATACATCGAAGCACTGACTGCATATCACCTAAGGTACTTTTATTTTATTGTAAAGATAAATGCATACATTTTAATAGAGATGAGATGACATTTTTAGAATAATATTTTTTCAGACACATACTTTAGTTCAAGTAGAAGCAAAGCTATAGTAGTAAACATTTTAATTTAGCTTAGAATTTAAGTTTATATAATTTAAAAGCGTATTAATCTTTATTTAAAATTTATTAATTTATGCTTACCAAACAGAATAAATCTAGAATAAAGGACACCCCAAATAAGGTAGTGACTGAATTTGTTCACTGTCAATTTTAATGTTATGTGTCACTTTGTTCTGTTACTATTTCCTTTCTTCATGTTTAAAAAATGCTAAGGACTTGTACTAAGCTGGTTTACGAAGTCAAGCACATTTTTTGGACACATAGAGACTTTCAGTTAACATCCCGAGAGCGGGAAAATAATTTAACTTACTTATTTGATAAAAACTTAAAGTTTCTTCAAATTCCCTGAACACTTTTCTCAGAGTCTGATTGTTAAATCCGGGAAGTAATTGAGCTACGTATTTTGGAAAGTGCAAAAAATAGGCTGAAACTTACCTTCTTGATAAGACTTTAAAGTTTAATAAGGTGAAGTGGGGTAACTGGGGATTAAAAATATAAAAGGTCGCCTTTAAAACTACAACTTTTTTAAAAATCGAGTTACAGAGATGCGCTTTATACAAGAAGTAATTAGTGATATTTACAATTACAAAAAAATGTGTTTAATTATTTACCCAATAATTTCATTTAAACAAGAAATTGTTATGAAAATGTACCCATAGAACGCACTTGCCCCAGGTACTAGGGTAAGCGGGTTTTAAACTTACAAATCGCGTTTGAGTAATGTTATATTAAACTGAAGCAAGTGGGTTAATCTATTGCGACTTCACCAACAACAGGCTTTTTTCAGATTTAAAAAGTTCCTAAAAATAAAGAAGTTTATATGTTAGAGATTTCTTCTTCTATAATTTTTTTTAAAACTACGTAATACGGTTGTTAAATTTTTATTTACTTTATAGTTTTTGCAGATACGCACAATCTCACTTTTCAACTTCTTAAAAGTTTTCAGTTTGAATTTTATTAATATAAAAAATTTAAATGGGACAAGTCTACTAACAAAAAAAAAAGCGGGGCAAGTGGGAACTATGGACCTAAAACTGAAAACCTGAAAAATTGAAATGTTAAAAAAATACAAGAGATAACGTTAGTGATTACAACTTTGAGGATGTAAAAACTTTGAACCTAAGTTTTAAATTAGTAGGTACAGATTAAATTTTTTTTAAATTTTTGCCGTAACTTGTAACTATAGACGAAGATTAGATCCATTTGACATAAGCTGTGTTACTTTTAAAAAAAAATATTAAAATTTTTTTAATAATATGTTGGGTTCTATGAGTCCAAAAACCCATTTTATTGTAGTTTTAGTTTTTAAAAGTATTTTTTTTTACAATTATTACAAAAAAACCTACTTGCCCCAGATCCCCACTTACCCCACTTCACCTTATGTTAATTTAGGCCAGCTATTAAGCAAATAAGAAGATAGCCAAAAGTTTCCAACACACTGTTGTCTGGTTGCAGAAAGATTTTAATTAAGTAAGTAACTAGACGATTGTGACATTGATAGAAATGATTGAGCTCGGTGAGCTTAATTTACTAACGAAAAAAGTTGTTGTAAGCTAATGATTTCTGCCAGTATCACTGATGTCACAATCAAAGTTGTCTGGTTAGTTAATTATTGTACACATTTTTTTTACGATCTAAACAATTTTAATTAGTCTAGACAATTTAACAGACTTTCTAACTTTTTGCTCTTTTTGTATAGAAAAATACCAATATAAAGACTCAAGATGAAATTCAGATACCTGTATAGCCACAAAAACAAAGATCCCATGGGCGACCTTAGAATATGAGTCATTCTAAGCATTAAACATGTTTTTTAAAGTATCATTTTAACTTAGTTTTTCAACCAGCTTTGTATAATTGTTACTAGATTGTGGTGTAAAACAAGATTGTGTAGCACTGGCGGCTCGCAGGTCAGCAGGAAGAATAGGCAAATATTTTTTTCTGGTCCCGCCAACGAAAATCCGCAATATAAATATGTATCACATAACAATATCAAATTTGTCCTGAATCTGCAATATTATATCTGAAATGGCTTCAGTTTCTATCTGCAAATTTCCCTCTATTGGTATTAGAAAAATTACTTACTAAATTAAATTACCTCTTTTACCTTTACTTAAGAGCAAACAGTAGTCGATGAGTCATCACGAACAAATACTGCATTTCTACCACATCGTGCGTACTATACCTGCATCTGACGATGGCAATAAAATTAATTTTTTTATATAAAAAGTATTATATAAGCGAATTTCGCGAGAATTAAGGGGGCGCATCAGTGGAGATTTTGAAAATAATATCGGGGCATCGTTTGTAGTTTAAATGGAAAATAAGAAATTAACATGAATAGCCGTAATATTTCAATTTTTATGTTCTACATGGCGGATGGTATAAGTTAAACATATGTATATAATTAAAACTTTAAAAAACATTTCAATTTTTTCTGAAATCATCCTCCAAACTAGAAGTTCTTGTCAACCCCTTACTAAAATTGTATTAAATTTTCAATTAGACACGCGTTTCACGCTGGTATGGAAATCTCTTAAAATTTAAAAACAGTTTTTAAAATTATTTCTTTAAAATTACTGAAAAAGGTCATAACGCGTACCTCCAACGACCTATCAATAAAACTGATGTTCTAATACCCAACATCCCCTGATTTAATTGGTAATTTTCCCACTTACATCACATTTCGGCAAAAGCAGAACTACCGATCCATTTCTAGACTAATGATATATTATCTGTTTTAATGGATAATGCATAATTTTTTGGATTGCATATCTCCAACTTGGCAAGCTTCTTACAGAGCTCCGGATTATCTTTTGTCAAAATTTCAAATCTATGCGGAAAAATTGAGGCTGATAATTTTGCTTAAACACTTTTTTATCCAATCTTGTATGTAATCTACCTTTCCTTATTTTGAATCATCCCATCTTTTCATTTTTCGTGAGAGCTGCCCAATTTTAAATAAATACATTTTTGGAAAAACAAAAGCCCATATAATTAATCAACAATAAAAAAAAAACATTTTAATATCGTGTATGTTCCATTTGTTGAAAATGGAATTCTAAACTTCCACCATTACATTGAAGAAATTTATATTGATTCATAATAGTGCTAGATCCCACATTACACATGTATTGCGCGAATATCTGGATGAGGTTAGATTGCGAAAATTGGAATGGCCCGCACGTAGTCCTGAACTCAACCCGTAGAACATTTCTGGGATGAAATTAAAAGAGCTGTTTGTCATCGTCTTGAGCCGCCCCGAACTCTGCAAGATCTCAGGTTGGCACTGGCAGGAATATCCTATTTCTCAAGAATTATTAACTTACCATATTTGTTCGATGCCACGAAGATTGAAAGCTGTCATTTTTACCAGAGATAAACATACATATTCTATTAAAAAAATTTTTGTTTAATTATTTTGTTTTTCGTTTTTGTCATTTATTTTTTTATCACTATTTATTTAAAATTGTGTAGCTCTTACGAGAAATGAGATAATGGGATGATTCGAAAAAAACATGTTAGCAACAAAACACGAAATAACAAAAGAACACCGTTGACGTTCTAAAAAAAAACCTATTGGAGTGGAGCACTCGCTAACGGGTTCAGAGTAACCAGATTTATAAATCGAACGTATTACTTCAAATGAGTTCCCTAGATTTTGATAACTGAGCAGGCAAGTCTCGGGGAGAATACTCTCAGAGTTCCCGAGAGCAGTAAACGATATTAGATTGTAAAAAAAAGTTTTTAAACAAAATTATCCGCCTCAATTTTTTCACAGGGTGTTTTGAAATTATGACATAAAACATTATTTTGATTTCCCCTAGTATATTATTACTTAGGCGAAAAATGTTAATTATTGAAATAATAAAAAATAATCTTAATAAATGTATTTTCCTACGACCACCTATGAAAATAAGAAAAAAAGCACGGTTAATTTGGCTAAAAAGCGCCGTATATCACACACGTGCTAAAAAATATTTCAACACTAGTATTAAAATATCAAGGCATACTATTTAATTTGAACATATGGTGCCAATTTGACAGACAATAACCCCTATTTATTAAAAAGAATCAATTTTAGAAAGCAGTAATTGTAAAGTGTTTAACTTATTTATCATGTATTTGTCGAGTGATTCAGAATTAGAGTGTGAAAATAAGCCATCTAAAATTATAAAAAATGTTAATAATATACTCGAAAATCTATTACCAGAAAAAACAAATCGCACTGAAGAGAGTGTCATGTATTAAACAACAAATCTTTATTGGTAGAAATAGCGTAGAGAATAGAGCTCTAGCCTACAGATCGCAAGGTCACAGGTTCAAATCCCATCAGGAGTATTTGACTTTTTTTTATAAAAACATTAAATAATTTATAGAATTATTTTGAATTGAAATCTTCCTTTTTGGGTGGATTTTTTAAATTTTGATGTTTAATGCATCTTTCCTTGATTAAATTTAAAATTTTTCATTCTGGTTAATCTAGAAGGCAATCCAGGATTAGTTCTTCCTATAATATATAAAATATGAAAAAATAAAAACTAAAGGGAAAGCCTGTTGACAAACTATGAAACCAGAATCAGATATTAAGTGAAACATAATCCTAAGTATGCTAATTTCAACACTAGAGTTGAAATATTTTTTTCACAAATCAAAGGTTTTTTTAATAATTCTTTGTGGTCGT
This sequence comes from Polydrusus cervinus, assembly GCA_935413205.1. Taxonomy (NCBI): domain Eukaryota; kingdom Metazoa; phylum Arthropoda; class Insecta; order Coleoptera; family Curculionidae; genus Polydrusus; species Polydrusus cervinus. The sequence goes on from OW284510.1 coordinate 52,896,261, forward strand.
AGGAAAAATAGTGTACATTACTCGTGTGAAAGTGATTATTCTAAAACTCGGAGAATTTCCGCACTCGGCTGACGCCTCGTTCTAAATATCTCCTCGTTTGAAAAGTATCACTTTTATCACTTGTAATTTATTATTGCAAATCAGTTAAAAGAATTGTGAAAATCCGATTAAGAATAAAAAAAAGTTATTGACCATCAAACGGGCCGCCACTGCTAAGTAGAAAGATTCCTTTCAAGATTGAGAAGTAAGTCTTCTATTCTTCATTTTAAGTTTAACGTCTATTGCTAACTTACTAAAATTAAAATTGGAGAATTGAATTATGATTTATAAAAAGTTTTCTTTTATTCAATAACCCCCAGCATGTCCCCATTAGAACTTTATATTCAGATTCTTGTAACTGATTAATTCTAACACTGTATAACTTTCAGCACTACTCTTTGAACTTTTTCCTTGATATATCACATCATGTTGGGTATAAATATCTTTTTTAGGTTTGATACCTAAATATTTTACATTTGGCAAATGTTTTTCTAAATATGGTAAAAATGTGCATGCAAAGAATAATAATGAACTCTAGATAACAAATATAAACCCAAACGAGCAAAGATAAAAATATTCGTTATGTAAAAAAAAATTATTAAGGCTGGCTGGATGCACGTCACAACTCGCAAATATATAATCATAACAGAAACAAAAAATAAGGTAGGTCTGTTATTAATTAAAGGGTCCTGTCAATGGACATTGATATATTAATAAATTCGTTTTGACACCCTTTACCATTTTTAAGCTCTTTAATTTTACGTGTTAAAAGTTATTCGAAAACGAAAAATAGTTTGTCGGAACATAATCTGAAAATGCGTCTCATTGTTCAGCAAAAGAAGAAATGCTCATTTTAAGGCTTATTTAAATCCTGGCAAAATTGAAAAAATATACGATTTAATCGACTAGAGATGACTCGAATCAAAAATTACGTCAGAAGTTGTGACGTGCATCCAACCATAAAGTGTGTGTGCAGCCATAAAGTTAGCACAAGAATTGTTAAGTTAGTAAAATTGTCAAGTTAGTGTCAGTTATGTCAAAATTAGGTAAGGCTAATGTAAAAAAAAGTCGTCGCCGAACCTGTACTATTTTAAATAGGTGTTAATGTAAAAAAATACCGAGGCACATGTGTTTATTGATTGTTGGCAAACATAGCTTACTTCTCTGATGGAAATCGCGATTTTTTAAGTTTCATTTTACATACGAAACTGTAGGAACGAAAAAAACATTGCGTTGTAAGAGAAAATTATATGAGTACATTTTTATAAACTATTCACGATTTACCGTATAAAAAATGGCTCCTGGTGACGGTTCCAAAAGCTCTCTTGGCTGCCAGCCAATGAGAAATTTGTAGAAAATGTATCGCCCTTAATGGTAATATAGGATAAGTATAGTGAGAAGGAGGGCAGGCAATAAATAACTCAATTTTATTTATCCCAACGTTTCGTTTTTTATTAAAACGTTCAAGGGTCTAAAAAGAAAGAACAATTAATTAAAGTAATAAAAAAATCTAAATACATTTACAACATAAATAGCGGAAATGGGTCCCCAATTTTAATATATAATATAACGGAACAAAGCCAACATTAAAAGTATGTATATCTTTAAAACTTGCACATAAACAAGTAAATAGTGTTACTGTAGACATTCCTCGCTAATATACTTATATTTTTGATGGTTCACTTTGCTTAAAAACCAATCGTTCGTTGTTTTCTATTTTTAACACAAATCGTTCGTAATATTTTTATAAATGATGTACTTTTCAAGGACGCATCCAGTTCAGACTCTGACCTTCACAAAACTAGCCCGTTGTGGCCCCCAAGACCTAGGTCGCCTCCAGAAAATTCAGGGCCTCGAATTCGACCACCTATTGTGCCCATAGATCCTTCGTTAAGTGACAGCGCTAAAAGTATCTCAAGTCAGGAAGCAGACGATGCAGCCAAAGGTAAAAAAATTAAGTACTATGAGTATAGGCAACCTCAGCCCGTGATCTATGTCATTATTACAAAGATTGCTGCGGGTCTACGCGTGATGGCTGGGCAAATAATCAATTTAGTGACAGTGGTGGGCAAAATATGAATCCATTTTAATGCGATGAGACGTACAAGGTGTCCCACTTATAATGAAAACAAGCTTATATTTTCGGTATTTCTGAATTCATTGTTTTGCATTTTGGTGTGGTTACGTATAATATTAGGGTGCACTTTTATATTACTTAAAATTTTACTTAACCCATTGACGTACGGATTTATAGGGGTTTTAAAATAATAATTTAAATAGTAAAGTAACTTTAGCAGTTTTTTTATTTTAAAACTATTATCAGAACTTGATTTGGCATCCTTCAAAACGACCAAATACAAGAGGTTAATAAACTGATACAACCAGTGGCGTGCTCGGGATGAATTTTATTTATATTATTTTTTTAAATATTTACATTTAAAATACGCGCGATGAGGAACAAGGTAATTACTAAAAATGTTGACTGTATAACAGCTTCTTCTAAAAAAATACTATAGATTAAAAGAAGTGGCGTAATATATTATTCACTAAAAAATTAAATTTGCAATGTGACAAATTATAAAATAATCGATTACGCATAACTTTATTAAACAAAAAAAATGTAAATAATAAATAATATTTTTTTTTACATGGTTAACAGATTTAAATTTTCTTATTTATGCCTGTTTGATTCTTTTCTAATTTTTTACATGACAAGAATAATTTAGATGTCCTATGTACAAAATTTAATTTTAGAGCAGAAAATACAGTTCGCCACTGCTTTTACCGTATAGTATTTTTTCAGATGAAGCAGTTAAACAGTCAACATTCATGCTAGTTACCTTGTTCCTTATCGCGCGTAATTTATATGTAAATATAAAAAAAAAATAAACATAAAATTGGTCATCGGCAGGCCACTGGTTATGTCAATGTATTGAAATTTTGTATTTGGTCGTTTTGAGGGATGCCTAATTGACTTCTGATACTAGTTTTGAAATAAAATAATCGCTAAAAGTACTTAACTCTTTCAATTAATATTTTAAAACCTCTATAAAGCCATACGTCAAAAATTTTAAGCCATAGCATAGAGAAGTGCGCCCTAGGATCATACGTAACCAACCCAAAATTCTAAACAGTCAATTCAGAAATACCGAAAATATAAGCTTGTTTCCATTATAAGCGGGAGACTCTGTATATGAAATAAAAAAAAATTAAAGTTAAGGTAGTAAAAAATGCAATACAATCTTCGTTTGGCAATTACCACTATACATTCTTTGTTATAATTGAAAGTGAATTCTAGCAACAAACCCTTAAATTTCATGAAAAATGCGTTGAACTTTATGAAATTTTCACTGAGAGTTATGAATCTTTCTACACTCGCGTCTATATTCCAACCTATTGGCATACTGCGCATGTCGGGCGAATGGCGGGACATTTGAAATATAGATAAAAATGGATTTATTTATTTTTTTACGTCACGGTGTTCAGTCATAGTCGAAGTATTAAGTTTTCTTACAAGAACAGTTTGCCAGTCTTAATTTATGACCTTGTGGGGCATTATTAAAATGGAGGGGCAGGTTATTAATCAGTAAGTTTTGTTATGGCATGCGACGGACAAAAATTATTAAATATTTTAAAAGTAAAAACCTCATTTTTTAAATTGCAGAACAGTTTATGTGTGCACACTGTGGGGTGAAATGTAGTTCAAAAACAAATATTACTGTTCACATGAAAAGAAAACGCAATGTCTTCAAACGATCACCTTTAAAGACCATTACATGCCATGTATTTCTGGTATTAATACACTAAAAACAACAATAAGCCCTATGATTTCTTCTAACTATGACCCTCATGACAACAAGTCGGAATTACAAAATTGTATACTGTCAACACCGCTAACCACATATTTGAATTCCTTAAAAAGTAAAATAAAAAAAGAGAATAAGTGTTTGATTTAAAAATATGAATAGAATACCGTAATATTAAAAATGTAATTAATTAATCGCTATATCAATCATATTTTACATGTAATAATTGAACTCATTTCTACCTATGTAAATTTTAAATAATCCGCATCACGCTATCCGCCTGACATGCACAGTGTGCCTGCCATTAGGTTGGGATATAGAGGCGAGTCTTTCTACAAATGTTTTAATTTCAAAGTTTTCTTGAAAGTTTCGCATGTAATACGGAAACAGTTAAATATTTTAAATATTTAATTAAATTAAAATATTTTCTATTTAAAACTCTAGGTATCTTGCCGTTTTTTGAATGAAACGAAAAAGAAACAAAATGTTGATCAATAACTGAATCGGCAAACGCGTCATTAGCCCTTAGAACTCTCTCGATTTATTGTAATTAGTTAAATGTTTTTAGCTGCTGAAGAACTCGCAGCCAAAAAGACCCGAGTAAAGCAGAGTCTTATGAAACGCGCAAGATCCGTTGCTATTTTTTCTCTTAAACTTAAAGAAAGAAGGGCTAGAGAGGCACAAGAAAAGGCCCTTAAAGCTGCTGGTACACCTTCCACGCCTCTTCCCCCGCCGCAGTGTGGCGGTGGAGAATTATCTTGTATTCCAATTGAAAAGGTAAGAAATCTTACGGAATTTTTTTGTTTTGTATATAGTTATGGGTGGGATTCTATAATTCATTTTATAGCAATATAAAACGCTGTTCACCAGTGCCGCCTCTAGATGATTTTAACTGCCTTTGTTAAAGGCAAACGGTAAACAGGTGACTAAAATAATTTAAAATAATAAACCCAGTATGCATTTTTTAAAGATTATTTTAACACGAAGGATCTAGATTTATAATCCTGAAGATGACGTAATATAGGTCAAAACGTCGATTAATAAATAATAATTTGATCTTCTAAGTAGTATTTTTGTCCACTATCCAACTAACTCTCCGTAGTAGAGGGAGATGATATGTTTTTTAGCTAAAACAGCCCTGTTTAAAAACAGCGACGCGCGCCTGCGCACTGCCTGGGCATGCGCAGAAGGGTGAGATAAAATTGATGTGAAACATATCATCTCCCTCTACTCTCCGTATCTAAATAGTAAATTGTCTATGCTTCTGTAAGTAATAAGATTTTTTAAATGTCAATATCTCAAGAACTAATCAGTTTAAAGAAAGGAAAAAACGTATTTCAGTGTAACTATTTATTAACACTGACGTCAAGCGCTTTCGGCCTTATTTACTTAAGGCCATCATCAGGGCTTAACCCTAAAAGTAAGTATGACATTTAATAAAAATAACAATAAAATAAATGTACTTACTAGTCAAACAGAGTTTTAAAAGCAATGCTTAAAAAGTTTTTGGTGGTACATAACAATAACCTAAGGTCATGAAAATTAAAATAACAGACTTAAAATCAAAATTCTGACAAGGCCAGGTAGTTTAATTAAGGTAGAAGTAAATGCTCACAAATTTAAAAATGTTTATTTAAATTAATTAAAAAGTGAAGTAACCGGCAACATTGTCAGGGCCGTTCTTAGGGGTGTGCAGTAGGGTGGATCGCTCTTATATGAAAGAAAAAAAAATTACGATTTTCATCTTAGCGGGGTAAAAAGTTGATGCTCGTATTGAATACTAATCGAATGGTAACTTTATTTTTTTAATTTTTTGTCGTTTTTAACTGCCGCAAGAACAAAACAAGTTTTTTTAAATTAAAATTTTTAACATGTTTTCGAGTATCTCGTTACAAAATTCTTTTTTACATTATTTTCACTTTTATAATGATTTGTTCATGACATTTTTAACCTATATTCAAATCGATTTAATGATAAGTTTATATTTTGAATGATAGATACTAGTTAGTGATAATCTTAAACATATATATCAACACCTATTGTATATTCGCGCAGCCCACCTGTAAGATATGAAGACAAGAAGATTCATCTCGTGTAGTAGATCGGAATAAAATCCGTCGAGCTCGTTGTAGAGCTAGGAATGGAGCCCATTAATTTTCAGTATGAAAAGAAGGAAAGACAAGACCCTAGTGTATGAAGATAATCGACGAAAAGTGGTTTAAGAGGAACACATTACTTTACTGAAAGAACCAGGCTCAAATTACCTTGTACACATCTCCTTAAAAACAGAAGACGCTAAAGCAATTTGCATTCCTTACCTCGAAGTCTATCGAGGAGAATAAGATTTTAGCGATTGGTTGTGATGGAACCGCTGTAAACAAGGGGAGTAAAGGTGGTGCAGATTATTAGGAGAAAGGTTACAATGACCACTTCAATGGTTAGTTTGTCAGCTTCACAGTAACGAACTCACATTGCGCCATCTATTTACAAATTTAAATGCATCTACTACTGGACCAAAAAGTTTTAATGGACCAATTGGAAAAGCACTTGTTAACTGTGAGCTATTGACAGTAGTTAATTTTTCTTGGATTGAATGTGCGTTACCTGAAATTATTCAATCAAAGCAGAATTAAGTACAGATCAACTGTACTTGTGAGAAATATGCCAAGCGAATAACAGGTCCTACGATGAAAACCTCGCAAAAAGAAATACAGGAAAAATTGTTCAGTCTAGATGGCTCAAAACGGCTAACCGTGCATAGAGGTTATATGCTTCAGCTGAAACACCATAATTTTGATGATTTATGTCCCTATGTCGTTTAACATGAAGACTGAACCGCTATGCATTTTTGGCACCAAGCATTTGTTTAAAACAATACAACTCTCAAGATATTTACTGGAAAACTTGAAATCTGTTGTTGACCCAGTCATTCAGCGGAATGCATTTTTTGTACATTCTGAAAATATTTTACTTGCAATGCTAGCTGACAACAGACCAGGTTTTGCAGTTTTACGGACATTCAAAGTGCCAATTTTAAATATGGATGCAACAGAGTATATAGATTTGATATACTGGAAAACAGCAACTGAACCTCCACTTATAAAGAAAATAACAGACGATGTCCATCAGCAGGGCATGATGGAGCCACACACTATTCCAGTCAATATTTTGAATACCATAAGTCAATTTCCATGCCACACCCAAGCCACTGAAAGGCGCGTAAAATTAGTAACAGAAGCAAGTTCGTCTGTCTGCGGGAAACAACGAAGATAAGGTTATATTAAAAATAAACTAAAATCATGTCTCATCATGCCTAAATTCAATACCAAAAAAAAGTATAGTTTTTAATAGTTGATTTGTTTATTTTCTAATGTTTCACTGTTTTCTTTTATAACAAACTCTGCAAAATATTCAACTGTTTTATATTTTTTTTCCTTTTATAGTCTCTCTAGTTAGAATAGTAGTATCTAATTGTAGAATTAATTATTTATTATATATAATATTAGTTTCAAAATTTAAAAGTGTTTTTCCATAGATAAAATTTAAAAAAATTTGAAATTTCAGTTACGTTGCGGCAGTTAATATACTAAAAATATCGGAAAGTGCCCATATAGTTTTTTATTCGTATCTTTAAGGAGCATCAATCCCGCACCCAGCCGAGTTAAATATCTAAAAAAAAAAAATTCGATCCACCCTAGTGTGCAGGTTGTGCAGGCACAAAGGCGGCCAAACTAAAAAGGGCGGCCCCGCAGGCCGCAGGCAGAAACTGTAAAACACCCGCAAAATTGAATTTCATACACAAAGTAGTCCTAAAAAACGACAAAAAAACTTCTAGTCTATAGTTTTCACATTACAGACAATTTAATTTTTTTATAGGTAAATAATATAATAAAAATAGAATATAAAATAGATTGTTTTGTCTGTGGAGTTCACAAAAAATATGACGCGTTCGTTCGGCGTCTTCCGACAAAGGGACGATACATGGCGGCCGCTCTTTGATATGATATGTTCGGCGAAAATGATAAAATTGCAGAATACAGAAGGAATTTATTAGTTTGGAAGTACACTTTGGTTCATATTTTATTTTATTGGTTGTTAAATATTACTTAATATTTAAATAAATAATACTTTAAAAAATGTAGTTGTTTTAAATATATGGGCGGCCGAGGGGGCGGCTTTTCGATGCTCTGCACAAAGGCGGCAGAGGGGCTAGGAACGGCCCTGAACATTGTATTGTATGCTAAAAAGATGAAGCCTGTACAAAAATGCATGTTTAAAAGATAAGTTTTTGTAGACTCTAAACAAGGGCTGGATATAGGCCATTAAAAATTAACGAAAAGTCAACACAATCTTATAAAATCAGAAGTTTTCAACTAAGATTATTAAATTTGATGAGGAGAGTATTCAGATTTTTAAGGAATTATCTGTAAGAGATTTGGCAGCAAGGTTAAAAAAATGTATATAAAATAATCTTATAGTGAATTGGACAAATGATTGTAAATGTTTAGTATGCAGTGAAGGTTGATTGGCTAAACGAAAAAATTAATTAAAAAGCCTAAAAAGTGAATTGCTGCTTGATGAATTTGTTATTTTCTAATCTTAACTAATCAGTTTAGTCGTATGACCTATTATACAAGATTTGTTTAGAATCTCAAACAAATCTATATATGTATATCTAAAAAACAAATCTGACAGCGGTGTAACCGGAAGCAATAATAAAACGTCAATATTTTAGTTAAAGAGGGCACATCGAAAAATAGATCTAAATATAAGTTTAAAAAACATATTTTTAAAAGTTTTCCCAAAAGCTCTGAGGCCCAATTTTATAAAGTCCTCGTAAACCTAAGTTTAAATCGTAGAATAATTCTAAAATCGTAGAAATATTAGAAAGGGTCGATTTATAATGTTGGATTGATAACAAAGTTCAATTTAAGCGTAATCAATCTATATAACTTGCTATGTTATGTTACATTGTACTAAGTTATGACCAGGTAAATACCATTTTCACCTAACGTTTCTGATTTCGTCACTTTATCAACCATTCTCCCAACTTTATCTATATAACTTGGTAGTATGTACTTCTATGGAAGTTCTTCAACACTTCTCTTTAATTAATTAACTTCCTCGGAAGCTCTATGAGGGTGTCACTTACAATTTCCTAATATCTATTTCAACATAAACTATACTTCTCCTGAAGATGAACGTTTATACGTTCGAAACATGTAGAGTAAAATTTAAAAAAATCCTTTGCAATATATCTTAGTGAAAGTTGACAGTATTATTCATCCCTATTTAATATAAGAAGTTATGACCAGGAACATTTCTACGATTTTAGTATTATTCTTTGGTTTAAACTTGGGTTTAAGAGCACTTTATAAAATTGGTCCTAATGAATGTTCGTCGTGAATCATCCGGTATAAAATAAAACTTATGTTTTAGCTAATTCAACTAGAAGACGTGAGACGAAATGTTCAAGCCAAATCCAGCAACCAATCGGGCGTATTGTAGCTGCATACATCGAACATGTCATTGTTATTAGAACTAGAATTGTTGAGTCTGACTTTTATAGTTTTAGTGTTAGTAGGTAAGCAAACTGTAGAAACACGCAAAGAAATAATACATGCTTTTAAGGTACAAAATTTACAGGAAATTAACGGTTAAAATTGTTAAAAATTGGTGTGTAGTTTAAAAAAGATCATATCGATTATTAAAATTGCCGAGGTCAGCCAAAGAAACATATAGTACGATCCTAGAGAAGGATAACCTAATGACCTACTTAGGGTAAAAGTTTATTCATATAGTTTTTTTGTAGATTTTATAATCTACTACAAATAAAATCCCACTTATGTGGGATGTTATTTTCAGGCCCTTACAATTTTTTCTGGACCTGTCGGACTTCTAGGGCCTGTCTGGCTTGACGGGCCTGCTGGGCCTACCGGTCTTTTGGGTCAGCCTTGGTTTGCTTATGCGTGTTTCTAAAATAAATATTTGTAAAATAATTTTCGAGTCCTGATAATTTTTTTCTGGTATGTCGGGCCCGCCATGTCTGCCGAGCTTGTCAAGCCCGCTGGACCTGCCAGGATGTTTGGTTTTGGTTGACGAGCCGGATCGGGCCGCGTCGTAAAATTCCGGCTCGGGCCTGGTCGTGAAATTTCGGCCCGTGCAGGGCTCTGGTATGCTATATGATACATGTTTTATACGTAAAATCGAAATTTTTAAAAAATTTACAGATTCTTTCGTTTAAAATAAAAAATTTAGTACTTACGGTGGCCGGCAGAATTCTGGGTCCATACGGAACACTTTTTTATTATTGATTTTACCGAAAATGTTATTCTTGATAAAAGTTTCTGCGTCCTCTTAAACTAAGAAAGCGCTCATTAAAATTTAAAAAAACTTTTTTTTACAATTTTTAAAAAGGTTCTCAAGAGTAAAATACTCCTATTTTTCGTTTTGGATACTTTTTTTTATTTATAAGTTGTTTAGAATTAGAAGTTATGTCCGAACACGAAGTCACGGCTTTCTATTAAAAAAAAGCTTGTTTTTTTCTCTTACCCTCTAGCTAGAGACTAGATTTTTTTACTTAAATTAATTTTTATAATTGGGAAGATAAGACATTTTTATGTAAATTAAGAAGATCCTGAACATATTGTCTAAAATGTTTTTGAATGGTTTAAGAAAAATTAGAAATAACCAGAAATTTAAAATTTAACTAATATTATAAAAGTAAACATTATAGGGAACTTTTAAAAGTCATTTGACCTCTTTAATTCAGTCTCTGTGCAGGGTAAGACCAAAAAATAAGTATTTTTTCGTTTTTTGAATAGAAGACCGTGACTTCGTATCCGGACATAAATATTCTCAATAACTTTTACAAATGAAAATTGTATCTAACACGAAAAATAAGAATATTTTACTCTGGATCAACTTTTAAAAAATTGAATCTCCCTCGTATGCACTGCAGGTTTTTTCAATTTTAATGAGCGCTTTTTTAGTTTCAGGGGATCCAGAAGTTTTTTATCAAAAGTACCATTTTTTGTGATGTCAATATTAAAAAAAATTTCTATATGGAGCCAGAATTTTGCCGGTCACTATATACAAGAACTAGTCCTCTAGATCTTGTGTATTCTAGTTGGAAATTTTTGAAAATAATACGATAAAACTAGTTACTTTTAATATTCAAATTTTTTAATGGAATTTTAGATTCTAAAAAAAATTATAAATGAAATGTATAAATCCCGATAGTGAATATTTTTTTTTTAATTAAAAACATGATCACCTTTCCATTTATTTTTAAAAACCTGACTTTTTCGTTCGAGGTGCATTTCAGAAACTAAACGTTTAAAAATTGATCAGATCATCAGAAAAAATATGTTATTTGTTTGAAAACAATCACATACTTACAACTGAAAATAACAAGTAACCGAATGGCTACTTTTTTAATTCTATCGAAAAAATTATATAGTAATAAACTTTCACCGTGCATGAACCTGCGTCATTAGACCAATTGTTCTTCAGTCTTTATATGTTATACATGTTTAAGTAACTTTTATCGGTTTTTATTAATACGAAAAAATTATTTTACGTTGTGAAGCAAAACGTCCCACCGTGTCAAACAATGTCATGATTCCTATACGTACAATGTTTGCTTTTGTTTTTCACACCACAAAATAGTAAACACTTTAATTGAAAAAATATACACAAGAAAAGATGGCGTAAGGCAAGCATATCAGCCAGACCAAAAATAATGTAACAATTCTAAATTCATTTTCGTTTTATTCACACAACATTTTGGACATTTTTAATTATTTGCTACTTAAATTTCACGTCGAATCATCATTTGTAGAAAGCACATACTAATGGTAGAATTACTTAAGCAATTCTGATAATAGGATGCAGGGTATCCTAAAGACAGTTGAGTGGATGATCAATCAATACACTTGTATACAGTTATATTTATTAAAAAGTTGTACTGCCTGTTTACCTTGTGTAAAGTAACTCTTTGTCACGATAAAACGACATATGCTTTTCTGTATAATCATTCTAAACGAAAATACGAGACGAATTTCTTAAATAATACAATTAGTAGGGCAGTTAGAGGCGGCCAACCTGTACCGGAAAGAAAGCAACATATGATCATGTTTAATGATCTGTCAGCCTGTTTTTGCCCGGAACTTTAAAAAAATATAGTCACACATATAGACAATTTTTCTATTTATTTAAATATCTCCGTCATTTCAAACTTTAGAGCAAAACTAAATATAACTTTTTTGTAGGACATTAAAAAAATGTGTTTAAAACTTTTTTTCTAATCTATCTTGAGATATTAACTAAAAACAAACCAAATTTCAGTCAATACAGGGTGATCCCTAAGTTGATACTTTTGTTTTAGCTGTGTATAGAAGGCATTAAAATAAACAACATTTTCAAATACCTTTTTTCAAAAAACTCAAAAATTAGGTACCTACATTTATTTATTTCACTATGGATCAAATACGGTTCTGCCTAACTTGCCCGTTGAATAACATTAAGAACACTTTTTGGTGTAGGATGAGCCCGCAAGAGAAAGCGTTCTGCGTATAATCTCGAAGCAGCAGCCGCACTTTGACGCCACTCACCGTAAATTACACCATATCTACTAGTTCAATGTTTTCAAATTTTACCATTTTCATGTGTCACCAAGTTAAAAAAAAACTTGCTTCAGAAAAACACACCGCAGCGTATTGCCAAATAACTAACGACCTACCCGTAAATTGCATGACTAATAAGAGATAAGACAAACAACATAAAGTAAAGCAGGCTACGTTTTGATGACCAGACCCGCACTTAGATTTTTTACTTCTGTATCGCCTAATTTTAAGTTTTTTGAAAAAAGGTATTTAAAAATGTTTATTTTAATGCCTTCTATACACAGCTAAAAAAGAAGTATCAACTTAGGAATCACCCTGTATATTAATATCTGTAAAAGAGATACAAAAAATGTATAGGATGTTAAAAAAATACAAATTTTCAAAACTGAATCACCCGTATTCATTAAAGGGATTTAAATTAAGACCATCGCAATATTTAGATCTTATATGTTGGGTTGCACAAAGATTTTTAACCACAATTAACTAACCAGCAAGTTGGACTGTGACATACATGACTGACAGAAATATTTTTTTCACAATCATACTGGCCCGGTTACCTTAATTTTTAATTTACTAATCAGGCACCTTTGATTGTAAATAAATATTGCCCATCAATGTTATTTATGTCACAGTCAAACTTACTGGATAGTTAATTGTGGTTAAAAATCTTTGTGCGACCCAACATATGTCTCCCAGTTATGTTTTAATCGTGGCATTACTTTGATATGCCATATTATTATCATGTTGCATATTTTATTGTCTTAAGTAACTTGATTTTTTACAATAAAATCATTTTACCGATAAATAATTTTACCGGGATGGGGTTGAAAATACATTTTTAGTTCTATGAAAGAACATAGAACGTCTTAACACACTTCTTTCTTAATAAATTTAAATTAACAGAGAGTCAAAGACAAAACCTGTTTTTGTTGAACCATTATGTTTAAATAAAAGTAGAGTTTGTATAGAACATCTGGTTACTTTTATTAAAACTTTAGTATCACGTTTTATGTTTCGAGGAAACAAATAACAGAACAAACTAAGGTTATGTTATTAATCCGAAAACAAAATTGGTTCACAAATAGTTCCAACTCGTGTTTATTTTGCAAAATTCATTCAATTTTGTTACGAGACTGAAAAATTCTCGCTTGCGCACAATATTAGTGCAAAATAAATGTTCCCAATAACCGTTCGGGGACGATATATAATCGTTGCCTATTACAAAAAAAAAGTGATCTTTTTAATTTCCTACAAAAAAACGTTATATTCAGTTTTATACTAAAGTTAACATAACGGAGATATTGTCGAAAAATTAGAATTTTCCGGGCAAAAATATGCCTATGGACATGTAATTTCTTGTTAATGCAAATGCAAAGTGTCAAATAAAAATTGTCTCTAACTCCTGGACTAAATACAAAAATTCCTTATAATCAAATTTAAATCTTTACCTAATGTATAAGTAGTAAAATATTTAAAAAGATAAGCTACAAAGATTGTATCCAGCTACCTGTAGGTGGCAACGTAAAACTTTTTGTTGTGATTTTATGATTGTTGCGTTACCTTTATTGCAAACACCATTAATTTTTTTCGTTGTTAGACTGAGCTCGCCTAGTGACTTCAAGAAAACATCATATTAAATTAAAAGCATTATCTAGCATATAAAAAATGACACACGACTGACTGTAAGATCTAAATAGTGTGATGGACTAAAATTACACTTTATTGGTAAATGGGAAATTTAAGTTTTGGGTACAAGTGGAAGTCTGACGGAGCGAAATCTTTTGCATAGGTTGGATGCGATTACGAAATTTTATCAATTTAATTTCGTATAATAAATGTGTTTATTGACGTGCATACTTTTTTTTATGAATAAAACTGTACTTACAACAAAATAAACGGTTACAAGGAATTATTTGAAATCGTATGTTTATACCAAATTTTTAAGCGTTAGTTGTACCTTCCCGGTATAATTTGGTAGTTAAGGCTATTCGCATCTTAAAAGTATAAACTCTTTTCTTAAATTTGATTTATAAATTAAAATTATAGCAGAAGTGTATGAGGAAACACGTTGGTCAGTTTTTCAAAAATTGGTATTATAATTTCGCGTATCAAAATGGCAGGCGACTGGAACGTGTAGCTTAGATGATTTGAAATCACGTTTTAATCTATTTAATTTGTTGTGCGCTACTTATTTACTAAATCACCAAATATTTTTAATAGTTTTATTAAAGCGAAGCAAACCAAAACAATTTACTATTACATTATGGTGAATAACATACAAAAAATAAAATTATTAAATCAGTAAATTTAGAGAGTTTTCTCTAAAGAAGAGTTGCTCCCTTAAAACTCACTCACACGCTATTTCAAGTAAGTTCAAGAGAAAAAATTTCCGCTTTACAGTGAACTCAGGCCAAAAGAAAAATAAACAATTTTGCACTTAAATCAATATTACAAAGATCACTTACTCACTGGTTGGAAACTGCTCTGCTTCTGAGATTTAGTTTTTTACATCATTTAGAGAGACTTGAGTGACCAAACGGGCAGAGGTTACTGTTATACTTGCATACGTTAAACAACTCCACTGAGTTAGTGTTTCTTTGAGTTTTGTAATGTTTTGTAACCCCTACCAAGATAGAGAAGTGATTTCTTTTCGCTGTGTCAGCAATTATTAACATTAGGATAAAAGCTTCCTAAATGTACTATTTAAAATGGAACCCTTTCTTCAACCAATTACAAACAGTTATTTTTATAAACATTTGTCTACCGACTCCTACGAAACTAAAAATGTTCTTGTCCTTATTCTATGCATAATCTTTCCACTACACCTATTTATGACCCATTAAGAGTCTTAACTTCACAGCGAAGTATTAGATGGGTAATCCATCCTTAAGGATACCAATTCATATCCGACAATATACGTCATCTTATAGAAAAAAGTGTTAACTTTTAATATGCGAGTTTCACAATAGCACAATATAAGTCGCACGCTATCAGACATAAAAGATTACTCATGCTAGGAAAAACCTGGTAAAAAATGGACCAACTCTTCTTTATATAAAATATACAATACCGAGCCAAAGTTGATTGAAAAAATTAAGCATATTTTGAAAAGCACTGAAAACTGACTTACACAATTATTGTACATTCAAGCTTTTGTATTCGTCCTTCTATTTACTTCTGTCGAATTATAAACAATAAAATTATGACACTTATTTGAATTATTTTGCATTCTTCGGAATATTTGTGTAGTTTAAATTTTTATTGAATACATTTTTAATGTCCAAAAGTTTGTACGAATTATTTGGTTCGACTCTACATTAAGATATAAAAAAAAAATTGTGTGACAATGAAAATAATTTAATGCGCTACAATATCTTCTTTTTTTGGTAAAATTAACTATTTATGGGATATTTTTCATTGTATTTTTCATAAAATCGCAACTGTACCTATATGTCTTGACCACTTGTAAAACTATTTAAGATGCGAATAGACTTAACTTATCACGACACATAAATAACGTATAAGGTAAATTAAGAATGTTGTTAACTTTAAAACCATACGAATAAGTATATATACAAACATGTTGATAGTTGCATAAGATTGTTTTAAATTATTTTTTATAATACTAACCTGTACTTTAGGGTCACACTAGGCATAAGACTGTAGTAAATGATATACATAGTTTTAAGTAGTTCTTTACAAATAATATTGTCCTCAATTTTTAGAATAATAATCATCGTAGAGTTTCAAGTTTATAGACAAACTATACAAGAGAAAAATATTATTTATTTTTTACAAGTAAACTTTAATTGAATGGACGTTTTTAAGGAATACCAAAGTTAGTTATAGATATGATTGGTTGTGTTAAAACAATAAAGAATTACCTGAATGTACAACGTAGGCCTAAAAGTATTATGAAACATTTAGAAACCGATTTTTCGATTGATATATTCAATTATTTTTTTGCTCCGATTAATATACATATATACAATATACAGGATCGCTGATACGCATGGAAACTCAAGTAAGATAGCTCCCAAAAAAATGTTCTGTATTAATTGCAGAGAATATTAATTATACAGCATTGGTCAAAAAGTCGTGGTAAAACAAAACTGCTCTTTTTAATAGAACACAGTGAATAGTAAATAATTTTGTAATTCCCCACAAAATTCTACACACATTTTATTCAAGATGCCGTATTAATAAATTCAATTAATAGGTTTGAGATATTAACGTCTAAAATATGAGGATGAGGATTTCAATGCTACAGTATGTTAAAACATACTGTAGCATTGAAATTGTGCATCTTGAGAAAAATGATTTTCACCTCCCTATTAATTCCTGTTTAAATTCTATTTTACAGTTTGACAAGTTAAACCAGTATTTGACATTGTTTGATATAAATATAATAGAACAATCTGTATATTTTCAAATAATTAAATTTTTCCTTAAATGATACATTCAACGATATAGGGTTTAATGCAAGATACACGGTATGCCAATAAGCAAGTTGAATTTGAACATTAAAAGCGGGCGCAATTTCTTTCTGTGTCTGTTAATTACTTTAAAAACATCTTTATTTATTACAAGATAATTTATAATATGCCCTCTTATTCTACAATACATTTTACTGTATTTAATTTTGTTTCTGCTGGTCATGACTGACCAGCACCAGTACCATCAACCAGATCCCCAGACCCTTTGGTTTTTATATGTGAGGTTATTTAAAAAATAAGTGTTATAAAATTAGACGATTAATATTAAAGATTTAAAGTTAGAAATGAATTACATGAGATACGTCTTACGGGAATTTAGGTACAGGCTTAAGTATTACCTACCTAACAATGGCAAACATATTATAGAATAGATTTTGATCAATTTTTAAGTATTTCCTATTTGCATTGTGTTCTCGTAAATTTATTTAAAATTTGTTTTCCTATGTCATTTTGACAGATTTATTAAACCCTATATCGTTGAATTTGACTCTTAAGGGACTGTTTGTTCCTACAAAAATATACAGGATGTTCTATTTAAAATAAAAAAAAGTTAATATTTTTCTGACTAACCCAAAATTTCAAAAAATTCTATTCAGTAGTTTTTGAAATATTCCTGACTTTTTTGACACTGTGTTATTATTTTGTATAAAACATTCCTGTTTTTATTTGTAGAAAATTCTAACATAATTCCAAGCGAAATTAATTTTCATGTCTATTTTGTAATGTTTTGGAAATAAAAATAATTTTAAAAAAATTCAGTAAATCCACAAAGAACAAAGCTGACGATTAACACGATATTTGTTGGTTTGAATTGGGTTATGTCGTCATTTAGCTATAAACGCGGTACAATTCGTATAATTACTAGCTGAATGCATTCACCGCTTCTGACGTAATTTTTGATTCGAGTCATGTTGATTAAATCGTATATTTGTTTAATTTTGTCAGGATTTAAATAAGCTTGAAAATGGGGATTTCTTTTTTTGCTGAATAATGAGACATATATGCCGAATATGTTCCAACTAACTATTTTCCGGTTTCAAATCATTTTTAACACGTAAATTTAAAGGTCTTAGAAATGACAAAGGTTGTCAAAACGAACTTTATGTCAATTGATAGAACCCTTTAATTAATAACAGACCTACCATATTTTTTGTTTTCATTATAATAATAATGGATTTGCGAGTTGTGACGTGCATCCGGCCAGTAATTAGTAAGGACTATATCACCATCGCTCTTACAATGTTTTTTTTTAATTTACACCATTTCGTTATATCATTAACACCATTTGAATTACTGGTGTACAAACGGCTGATAGCAATAGAAATCAATTGTATGGTTTGTCCAGAAACTGTCAATTATATATTTAGGAATTTATAGTTCTTTTATTTGTATAAGAAGGATGTTTCATTGCTATATTTTAGGTTAATACTTTTCGCTTGTTAGAAATTAGTTCAATTAATAGACCAGATTAGAGAACATTATAGATTAACAGCGGGTGATTGATTTACCTTACGTATTTGATAAAAACTCAAAGTTTCTTTCCATCTTCTATAGCTCTCTTTAGTTAAGAGGATTTTGCCACTTTTCAGACTTTGCCTGATTATTATTTATTTGATTATACAGGGTGACCCAAAAAAAAGTGTGACGTCATGATAATATATATAATAATAAAATGCTTGTTTGGGTGCTACTTTGGTTATTTAAATACACCAAAAATTTTATTGAAATCTGCGAAGAAAAAAACAGTTTTAAAAATGAATGAAAAATAAAAATAGTGTTTCATTATAGAAATTATCCAAAGTACTTAGGTAACTAAATAAGGTCTAACAGTAAAGTTAACCAAGTTTGATTGTTACGAATTGTACATTGTGTGTTAGGGTGAATCTTTAAAGACTTTATTTTTCCTATTTTCAATTAGAGTCCCTATATATCCTTTCTTATATTTCGACGCGGAAATAAAAAACCACAAAACAGTTTTCAGATACTTAATGTCACCCACTAAGAAACTATCAGCTTTTATCAAAATAGTAAGTTGAACCGTTCACCAGCTCTTGTATTATTGTAAATTAAGAAACATCCTTTAGATTCTGAGTATCTTACTTGTTTGCCTTTAAAGCCATTCGTCCGAAGCAGCTGTGTCGTTGCATTGTTTTGCAAAAAAGTACCTTCTAGTTAGCTGATGTAACTTTATGCGCTGCTCCATAACAAATATGTAAATTTTTAGTGTCGTTAGATTAGGTATGATACACGGGGTGTTGTTTAATTTATTTTATGAAGTATTATGCCATAAGTAGATTCTGAAAAATTCTTGATTGATTGATTGATTCTTGGCCATAGGTCTAAACTCTAAACTGTTAAATAGTTCTTGAAATATTGACGTTTAAAAAATAACACCTATGAGGCTATAATATCTTAGCGGTGCATCTTTGAGAAAAACGGCTTGCACTCCACGAATTATTGATTCCAATTCAACCGAAGATCCAAAAGTTAATTTTTAAGGTAGAAAATATAAATTTTATATAGAAATATAAAATAAGTTTTTTTCGAAGATGCACAGTTAACATGCTATAGCCTGTCAAAGTATAAAATGTTATATCTTAAATTCTAGTATCTCAAGACTACTCCGTTTAGATGTTTAATTTGTTATATGAGAAAAGAAAATTCATTTAGAAACTTAAGAATAATCCAAAGATCCTATTTAAAATAACCAAGTAAGTGGGATAATTTTATTGACGAAGGAACAACACCTAGTGTATTAAGACGTACAGTACTAGTATTGTATATATTTCGATTAGTTTCATAGTGTCACATTCCCTTTAAACAATGAAACTTTTCATACTTATGCATGTTTTAAACGACTTATTGTCATTGGATTTTTGCATCAACTTCTTAGGAAAATTTTATCTAACAAATTGACGAAAAAATCCAAAAAATTAAAAAAAAAATATGGCATGACACTATATAACAATAAGCCCTTAATTTTTTAGATTATTTAAACAACCTATAAGTGTATGGGTTTCGTCAACATATAGGTCAACTAAAAAACTCTTAGTTGAATTTCTATATTTTAAAAATTTTAAACATTTATGTCGGGTTGCAGAAAATTTTTTAATAATAATTAACTAACCAGCAAAGTTGACTGTGACATAGATACATTGACAGAAATATTTTTCTCACAATCATACTGGCCCGATTACCTTAATTTTTAATTTACTAATCAGGCACCTTTGATTGTCAGTTCATAATGCCTGTCAATGTCAGTTATGTCACAGTCAAACTTGCTGGTTAATTAATTTTGGTTAAAAATCTTTGTGCAACCCAACGTCATTGAGTGAAATATGTTTCAGAACAAAAATGGCAATCGCTTTAAATTTTTATAAAAACAGAGCACTGAAAAAGCAAAATGTATTATAATAACATTCGTTTTACCGTTTACTATATTACCAAACAATAGTTTGGGTGTGTTCGGGTCTAGTTTGGTAATATAGTAAACGGTAGAACCGTGGAGACTAATGCATCTATCCCATCTCTATAGTAAAAACATTTGCTGCGTGCAGTCACCCTTTTTTTAAATTGAAAAACGTTACTTAGGACTTCATCGCTTTTGGGTACTTACGTTTCCATCGCGCATGATATTTACTCAAAAAGCTCTGTCGTACATTATAAAATATATTTGTTTAGTGAAAGAGGAGGAAGAAAAAATAATTCCTAAAGTGACCTATTTATACTAGCATAAATGACTACATATATAAAAGGTACATCCGAAAATCCATTACATGAGAAATATAGTTTAAGAATGCATTCTAATATCTTTAAACTGAAGTAAATTATGAATTATAAGAAATTCTGTGCGTGGCGACAAAAAACAGCATCAGTTGTAACAGTTACTTAGTCCTGTAATTTTGAATTTAAGCTTATGTTGACGTAGCCCTGAAGATAAGTTAAGAAATGTTTAAATTTAAAAGGACCTCGTCCATGCGTACATACGAAGGGTGTTCAATAAGTGTCGTCATAGGCGTCAAGTACAAAATCCACATCCTAAAACCACTTTTAGTCAATAGTTGTAGGCACATTTAAAAAAATCACGACTAGTTTCAATATCTTTAGCATTTATAAGATGTTTTCCTGTATTATTCGATACAAAAAATATAAGAACACATTGCTTGATAATCATTTAATAAAAAATACTAGACTAGCTAGGAATTTTGTTCGTAATAATGGTAGTCCAAATATTATAAGTAGTAGTATTGTGATTTTAGCAATAATACCTATTGACCATCCTTCGTATTAATAAATTGAGCACAGATACTGAAAATTTACATTAAGAAAATAGTAATTAAATATAAGACTGCAAAATATTTTTTGATATTTATTTAAAACTATTTTAGATTATTACAATAAAACTTTAATTTTCCACTCATCTTTAAAGAAGTACAAAATTAGTGCATCACAGCAATATTTTAAATTATTTACTTGTTAAGCTTCAGCCTAAGGTAGATATTTGAGACGAGGATATAATACAGAGTCTGTTTAAAGGTTTGAGACACTGCGATAGTTAAAAAGTGACTTACCATGAAAAAAAATGTGTTGTAAATAAAATTATCCATGTTTAAAAAGCACCTACGTGATCTCTTAACTAAAACGGACTCATTTAAATCCACACTGAGCTTGGCTTAAGTGGCCAATGTCATTGCTGTCGCAATTAAAGTTGTCCGATTATAGGTCAAAACGCGATAGGATTAAATCTTTGAATAAAGAGACGGAAAGGAAGGACACTTTCAATAACCTCTTAGAGACCGAGATGATATTTTAATATGGCCTACTTATTTTCGGTAAATCAGTGGTGTATCCCTGTAAACCCATTATTAAAAGTTATTTCAAAATGAAACATCAACCATTTTTGGTAACTGACTTGCTGATAATTCAGAGGCAGTTTTGCTGAGAATGAAATGATTTACATAAATAAAACGAGCAAATGCTTATTCTTAAATAAAATATCCTATTTTTTATATAGAAGCTTGAAAATTGACATTTTTTTCATATATAATATCACAAGAGATAAAATTTTGTCGGCAAAATTTTCGAAAGGTATGAAAGTTTGTTGCTTGGCAATTTCGCGAATGACATTTTTGACAAAATCACGAGCGAAATTGCTTAAAAGCAACAAACTTAAATAAATCCTTGAGAACAATTTTGCTTACACAATTTTTTCTCGAGTGGTATTCGACATGACTATTTAACTAGAAAAAAGACAAAGAACAATAAAATTAGAAAACTTTTATTTAAGAATAAAACAAAAAAAATACTTATTTATTGATGTAAAAGTTACAGTTGTGATAATTAAACGTTTGTGCATTATTTGATTGATTTTGATTTGATGATATTACTTGATATGGTGCTTTTTCTCTTAAGTTTGCAATTAATTTTAAATGATGTTCAGAGTCTAACTGCAAATAAGGCTTCAAAGAATTGGCGTGGGAATGTCCTGTTAATTTGATAATTTCTTGCTCACCAACGCCATTTTTTGCAAGGGCAGAAATAGTGGAAGAGCGATGTGAATGGTTTGTTACTTTAAATTTTTTGGTATTTACGCCGATTTTTTCTGCTGAGATTTTGGTCCATTTCGACATGCTGTTTATTCCAATAGGCATGTTTTTGTACCAAATTCCTTTTTTCCAATTTGGATGAACTGTCAAAAAGAGCCTGTCACTTGTAATTTCTGGATTGGTATTTCTTTTTTCAAATAATTTTAAAAATAGACGAATAGGACAAAGATCTTTGTTACTGTTGTTTTTTACCAACCATTTGCTACTGGCCAAGGCTTTTGCACCTCCTTGTGTAGTCTTTGAAAATATGGGATTGTATTCGATACGTCCCGTAAATTCTTCATTTAGGTCTAATTCTTGGTGGAAATAATGTACTTTGCAGTTCACTGCTTCGTTGCCTCGCCACGCAAGTTCAAAAGAAAATAAGTGAAATATTTTTTTCTGTAGGCCGTCTGGGGTGTCTTCGTCATGAATTTTTATCATTTCCAATAATTCTTGTGTTGTAAGGGCTTTCGAACTTGTTTTTCTTTTTTCTTGGTTACCTTGAAGTTGTTTTCGTTTTAAGACCTTTGCCAAACGGGCTGATTTAAAAAGAATGTCGGTAAATGGGTCTATTTTTATATTAAATTCTTGATAATACTTTTCTTGTAGCATCTGCGCCGTGGTATTCCATATGCTTTTGATACTTGACTCTTTGTAGTCCTCTCCATTTAGTTTTTTCATGTTGTAAGCATAATCCTTCATAATTTTTGCTAATTCTTCGGCTGGAGTATGCTTTTCAAGCTTATAATCTCTTATCAATAAGAACTGCGAAAACTGTCGCCAAATGGAAGTTTTGGAGATACGCGTATTTGGAGGTTTGACGTTTGTTAACAAGAAATAATACAATGACATTTTAAATAATTAACAGAACCATGGTAACAAAACTTCTTTCAATCAAAAATTAAAATTTTTCCGCGGCAAAAATCACATGTGAATTTTGTCCAGGTAGGTGCAGGTAGTAATTTTGCCAGTAGAAGACCGGCCGTTGCTATGACATTTTGCCAGTGTAAAACACTCTAGTTAAATAGTCAACATGAAATGTGGGAAATACTCAGTTCCCATCTTGATCTTTTATTTTAGGGAT
This sequence comes from Polydrusus cervinus, assembly GCA_935413205.1. Classification (NCBI taxonomy): domain Eukaryota; kingdom Metazoa; phylum Arthropoda; class Insecta; order Coleoptera; family Curculionidae; genus Polydrusus; species Polydrusus cervinus. The sequence continues at coordinate 52,919,901 of OW284510.1, forward strand.
TCTATCGACTGATTTATTATCCAGAGCATAAATGACAGAATTACTTACTAATAAGTTATTCTCTTTCGTGTTTTTGGTCCGGGAACGTTACAGAAGTGATCATTTTTGCAGCCTTTACCAAATTTATGGCACTAACACTAAAAATCAAGTCTCTTCACCTTAATTTTTGAAATATTTACATGCCATAGTTGGGTTACACAAAGATTTAACTAATTAGCAACTTTGACTGACATTGGCAAGCATTGTTTACTTGCGATCAAAGTTGCCTGATTAATAAATCAAGAAAACTAGGCCACTTTGATTGTAAAAAAATGTGTCTGCCAATGTAAGTCACCGTCAATGTTGTTGGTTAGTTATTTATATATTAAACATCTTTATATAACCTGACAGATCTAAGTATTTATGGAATAATCACAAAAACACTTATTGCACGATCATGCCAAGTAAATGTCAACTTCCGACTTAACTGTCAAGAATGACACTTTCAAATGGCTATTATGGCGTATTTGCTATACTCTATATGGCTGTTCTAAAATTATTGTAGCAATGCAGGGTGGTATTGACCTCATTGGTATCTTGTAAACGATATTTTCTATGAAGTTGATTAGATTGGAGAAAATGTGACATTTTAAGGAGCCAATAAGGTAACATCTTTATTTAATTTCTTTAATAGTTCAAAAGATTTAAACTTCGTATTTTTTTCTTCTGGCGTTTTCACAGACCCAACAGTGGTCAATTAAATTGTTACTACCCTGTAGTGTATATCCTGGGTATAATTGAAACATTTTATGCTGTCGATGCTATGGAATCTTGCATTAGTAGTATACCATTGGATATGGTTAAGTTAAAAAATGGAAAATCGATTTTATCATCACTGTTCTATGTTTCTTAAGCTTTTACCCGATATTGAAGGTTAAGTAATCGCCATAAATATAAAATTACATTTCCGTCTTTTGTAAAAAAACTCTAAAAAATATAACATAGGAAGCTGATGTTCTAGTAAGGGTATCATCCGCCAAACTAGAAGTTCCTGTAAACCCCTTAGTAAAATTATTGTATTACATTTTCAATTAGACAAGCCAGTAAACCATGCCGCGTTTCACGCTGGTATGGAAGGCTCTTAAAATGAAAGGTAAACACTTATACTATAAATTATAATAGGGTACGTGCAGAACATATTGGCGCATTCGCAGGGGAACAAACCCAAAACCTTATTGTTTTTTAATTCATCCTTTTTAAATAACACAATGGTTTTAAGATAAAGATAGGCCTCTTTTTAAAGGGGTCAACCTGCACTTATATTTAATTTTAGGATCGACTTAAAATGTTCTTCTAAACTAACCAAACACTAACATTTGTCAATTACTAATAAGTATGATGAGTGGAAAATAGAACTTTTTATTAGGATTATAATACCAAAAAATTATTTACAAGTGTATCTAGCCTTTATTGTTAAAAATATGGCTAATGTCAAATATAAATGTCGCATTAAGTGTTAAGCTTGTTGATATTGTATTTATAAAATAAAAATAAATATTACAGAAATGAATTTTATTGCTTTAGATCATGGCTTTGTTATGGTTACTTTGGTAGTGATATGATTTCTGTTAAAGGATGTTTAGAAAAGTCTATCATAGTATTTTATCTACACTATTGGCAAACTCGAATCTAGGGTGCGAAATCTCTAACGCAACCAAGAAGAGAAGGCACATAATATGGGCAAAACCTTCAGTTAAAAAGAGACACTAACCGCTCCTACATTCCAACTGAAAGGAAGGATATGTGTGTGGTGTGGCCGAGTCGACGTATCGATTGCTCCCGGTGCCTGCTTCAACCGCGTGTTCTAAATAATGGAAGGTGGGAGGTAGGGGATAGCGCGTTCTCTATTAAGCGTGTTAAACGCTACTAATAATCTCCATCTGATGCGTTTATATCGGCACCCTAGATTCGAGTTTGCCAATAGTGTATGGCTATTGCTGCAATAATGTAACAAATGCCAATGGGGTTAAGTCGAAATTGAAAGAATGCTGAAAATACCAGACCAATTGACGAAGTATGGAAATATATATGAGCGGGAAATGCGTAAGAGAAATGTGTTGAGTATAATCTCTTGTGGTTTTTAGTTGGTTGAAGAAAAAGGGGATCGTTCAATGTATTTTTGTAGCGTACATCTGAATATAAAGATATATTCATATCTTATCAATACAGTCAATTTTGGTGTATGGGAACTATTTTCAGAATGAAGTGACTTTTAAAACAAAAGTTGGCACATGTGTTTGACAAGAAAAACATCAACGCATTAAAAGCTCATGGGATAAATAGTTAGCACAAAGGTAAATGATTTGTTGACTAGGGTGCGTCCTGCTTGTGGTCTACATGTGTTGACCTTATTACTTGTAAGTTTTGACATTATTGATTATTTTAATTTTATACAACTCGTTTTTTTATTTGCTTACAGTACGCCCTGATGATGGCCTTGTAGGCCGAAATGCGTAGGTTGTAATTAATACAATATTTTTTGTAAGAAGGCTTTCTGTTTCCAACCCTACATCACAAAGGTAAGTGTTTCTCGAAAAGCATGTTGATTGGATTTTTTTTTGTATTGTATAGTATGATACATAGTTACAGGCTGTGACGTCATCTTGTGAGTAAAATTTCTATTCGTAATCATGGAACACAATGAAAATGACAATGTTTCTTGGGTTACTTACCCACAAGATGACGTTACAGCCTCTGAATCTTTGTATCGTGATTGTATAGAAAATCATTTGCGGTTTTGGGATCTTACGCGGTTATTAAAGATGCGACTATACTACAGATCCAAAGATGGTGTGACTCAACGCTTTCATATCAAGAGCAGCGGGTTGTAGAAAGTCAAAAAAAAATTCCATTAAAATAATTATTCTGCTCTATTAGAATTTCAAAAATACACTGGAATTGTTTCCTCTAAATTCGTACAATCCCCTGTATTCTATATGAAAGCGATAAATCACTGACAGTAATTTTGGACTTATGGACTATATTATTGGATATACATACAACTTTTGGTGAATAATCGGTTACCAAATTCAGAAAATCGATTTCTTCGCTCCATTTTAATGCAGAACCTGGACCTTTTCTCTAAGATGAAACTTAAGACCGATGAGATTCCGTCAAAAAAGTAAACATGATTCAGTTGGAAAGCTTTGACCACCGTCTATTGAATTCAAGCACGAGTTAAATGTGAAATAAAAACATTTTCTTTCTATAATGTACAGTAATGTATTTACAAGTTTTTATTTATGTATTTTCTCGCATTTTCGATACTTTCCGATAATAAGTTGTGCCATTCTTGTACGTGTACTTTTTTCGCTTTCATATTGCAGACGGACGCGCCATCTTGACCTTTAGGCGGTGCTGCCCGGCATCTAAAAACTGCAGCAACTGTTTCTTTTAACCATTTCTCAGCATTAAAATTTTTGTTCTGGAATTCCTAAAATGTCAACAATTTACTTTAAAAAATCGAGTAAAATACATACGTAATAATTAAAAACAAAACGGGAAACATTTTTGCCCGATACTTTTTCAGCTAATTTTTGCTTGCAGGCTTTAGGCCTAATCCACATACAAAATTTCAGTCCGACGAAAATGGAAAACATTACTTTTTCTGGTCTAGATACAAAGGTCAATATATTTTCGCGATTACAATACATAGATTTTTACCGGTGCATCACCGTTCAACAATAAAGCGAGGACGTGATGTACAAGTTTAATTTTAAGGTCTTTAAAAGTGTCTCTATTGACTTCCGAATGTCATAGTTTTTTTTATTGTTAGTTTGAGTTATAATTTTGAATTTTGAGAGCTATTGTCATCGTCCTTGTCCTGTCGGCCGAGTATTATTTCATTATTGTAAAAAATGCTAACTACAAATATCACGGCAGTGGCTGTAGCGTAAATACTTTGTTAATTAAAATATTGTTCAAAGTGCTTTTGAATGATCTGTTAAATTTAAGGAATAAAACATTGATTTTGTACTAGACTTTAAACACATTTTAGGACATCACTAACACCATGTATATCTGATTGTATGTTTATTATAAGTACTTTTTATGAAAAGCAGAACTCTTTATAAAGAATGACTTGTAAATCGTTAACACAGTTTTTTCTCTTGTCAACTCTATCCATGTACATAAGTACATACCGTGTAGTAACTAGTGATTTGTAAGAAGTAACTCTTTCACTTACTTTAGGTACACAGCATCTAGCTTTGACCACACTATCTGAATATGCTATGACAATTACCGGAATATCACCACACATATTAGTAGCTCTCTGCAAAGGTACTGATTCTAGCATCATGGAACTTCTTATATAATGTATCATATATTTTTTATTTAACTTCGTTACTTCAACTTGGGATTTCAAAGCGTCCGTCATTTCCATGTCTACAAAATTTCTAAAACAAAACATCTATTTATTTTATAAATTCACCGGTACATCACACTGAAACATACAAATGTGTTAAAACAAGCCCAGATTCGACTTTATTGTTTTGGCTAGGGACGAGTCATATCCCAGCAAAAACTTGCCCCGAACACAGTTTTAGTCCGGGCGCATTATTAAATTAATTTTTATTTTTCGACTATTGTATTGTTTTAGTTTCCCTACAAGTTCAAAAGGCCTGAAAACAGGTGTTAGCTAAATTAAATAAACTGTATGAACACATTTAACAATAATGTTGTACAAATAAAACGAATTTACAGGTAGAGAGTTTGAGAGGTTCTGGGTTCAAATCCCAGCGGACGTATAAAACTTTTTTTAATTTTAAAAACCTTGGTCTACATGCCGCTAAACATTTTTCAGTTATAACGAACGAATATTTTATTATTTATTTGGACGATTCAGAAAACCTATTTGTTCGAACTAAAACTAGTGGTATTTTGGACAAATAGACATCCAAAAAAAGAAAAAAACAATTTTATACAAATACGAATTATCGCTGACGACGCTATACCTACACGTAAGTAGACTTACTTTAAATTATCATTACTTTTGTCCTTAATATGCTGGCTTATTGCATTTAAGTCTTCTAAGGCTTTATATTTAAATACATAGGGCAGTATGAAATTATCTGCTACATCAAAATTCAGTCTTTGTTTTAATGATAGTATACCCATATCCAACATATTTGGCTAGAAAGAGAAAATAGTAATTAAATAAACAAATAAAAAAAATTAAATATATGTTTTTACAAAACCCTAAAATTCTTTATTAAATTTTAAAACATATTTTTTTAAATTATATAAAAAAATATAATTAAAAAAAATGGGTTAGTTCAAGTTAAAAAATAAGAATGAAACTATCGACTACCAATGGACAGAATCGGGTAATTTTATGAATAATAAACGTAAGTTTGATTATACCGGGTGATTCACGACGAGCTTGCATTAGAACTTTTGACGAAACTACTGAAAATATTTTTTTGAAAATCTGTAGGTTTAAGTTTATCGATATGCTCTCTTAAACTAAAATATTAACATGTTTCTGTCACTTCCGGTGTTACCGGAAATAGCTTTAACTTTCATTTTTAAATACAATATAGCATTTTTTATTATATTTTTGGTTTTTGCATTCATTTTAATTACATTTTATGGAACACGTTATTTACCGTCATTGTTTTGTTGATGCGATTCGACAAGGATAGTCATTTATTATTAATTGTAAAATAGATGGGTCAAATTTCCAAGCACCATCAGTTACACACTCACGAAAAAGTCAAAATACCAAATATCACATTTTCTAACATCAAACATTATTAATGTTAAAAATTCCAAGAAAATTGTTCAGATGTTTCTAAAATATAAGGCTTCAAAAGGACAATTTATTGAACTTTTTGATTATCAGTTTGGGTGGTTAATTATATTATGGTATTTACCTTATCCAAATGCTCCTGTAACGATTTTTTAAAAACGTTAATATCTTCTTGCAGTTCTTCGGCATTTTTTCTCGCTAATTTGGCACGTTCCCCGGTAACAGCATGAAGTGATGCAGTACTTCTACCTAGTGATTTTAGGCTTATTATACAAAAGTCTTCCAGATCTTCAGTGTTTAATACGTGAGTACCGCAACAGGGCTCTCTAAAAAATATTATAATTAGTTTCAATTCCATACAGGCGCGGCTTGACCATAAGATTATTTGGTATATGACCCACCTAATAAATTTATTTTTCAAAATAAATAAAAATGATTATCCTAAAATGCAAATATTCCAAAGTGTGTAATGTAAAAACATTCTAATATAGATCGAAGCCACCACCAGAGCGCTCCGCTCGGCCGTTTTTTAATTTAGCTCACGGGTGACTTAAATGAAATTACATTACATAAATGACTTGGAAACTAAGAGCGAATCAGACATACGCGCTCTCGGAAGTTAAAAAGATACGGAAAAAAGACAAATCCCGTCGTCGACTTCGGCACACTTCGCCTTGAACCGGCATCGGTGACTCAATTACTTTCCATTTTAGACCAGGGATAATCTAAGCATTCCATAGGCGTTTATGGAAACACAGTCGAACAGCTCTGTATATCATGCCATTTCAATCCAAACTTTGCGTTAGACAAAAAAAACTTATTACAAAATATGCGGATTGTATTTGCAACATTTGCATAAACATTTTGTTTCATTAGAAATGCCCCTTATTTAGTTCATTTATACAGCGGGCGCATCGAAAACGAAACAGAGACATTTACTGGCAGGTCAGTTTTTGGAAAAACGCTCAGACCCGTCGATTTTGTTTTCGAGGGGGCCACAAAATTGGCAAAAAATCACGTTAACACGTGCAGCCCTCTGGGCGAGAGTGGCACCAGCCCTAAAATCTTAAATAAAAAGGGGGTCGAGTGATATATACCTTATTTTAAAGGTCTTTCAATTCCGATAAACCAATGTTTATATTATATATTTCTTTAATAACTATATTTATAGCAGAAATAGAGGCTTGGTGAATCTCGAATTTGGAACACCTTGTACACTGCACATACAACCACAAGAGAATAAATTTTAAAAAAACTTACCTACCTTGAAATAAAATCCAGTCCATGTTCCACTTCAATAATCCTTATATTATTATCTGGATAAACCTCCCCAGGTATAAGTGTAATTTTATCAAAACTATATAGCCCTTGGCTATCTGTTGTATCAACTCTTACTTCCACCTTATTTTTAATAAGATCATGGATTGTATTTTCTACATTAATTATATCATCAATATCTAGTTTACTACCAAATATGGCTAAATCTAAGTTCAAGTAAAGATTTGTTACTTTACTTGATTTTTGACAAGACGCTCCCTTAACTTTTTTCAGGGCTGAATTTAACAAATGTGTGCATGTGTGGTTTCGCATATTGGCTAGTCTTAAATCGTTGTCAATAGATACAGTGCCTGTGGAGCCTATTTTTAAACCATTTCCTTTTAAAAAGCCTTTATGGACAATATAGTTATTTACATTTGACACCGATTCCACATGAAATATAGTATCATCTTCAAAAGTAATTGTGCCTTTGTCGGACTCTTGACCTCCTGCCTCACAATAAAAGTTAGTTTTATCCAGTACTATTGAGCAAGAGCCTTCCTTTATTTCAGGAACAAAAACGTCTTTTTCTATAATTTGTAAAACTTTAGCTGTGATTTCGGGAAATATATACTCTGTGCCGTTTTTGTTATACAAATATTTCTTTGAATCATCAGTCTTTTGTACATTTTTTGCCCCTAACGTACTAACTAAGTTATCTACAAAAATCTGCTGGGTTTGTTTGGATTTTAATTTGACCTCTTCCATTTTATGTGCAAAAATATTAGGGTCGTATTTAATTTTTAAAACCTTGGAGAGTTGTTCAATCGTGTCGGCATCTAATCCGTATGTATCATAGAGTTTAAACGCCAAATCTCCATTAATTTCACGAGGTTTAATGTTGTTAAGATGTTTAAATGCTGTAATGAAACTTGGAGTAATTTCAATAAAATCGATGTTTCGGAGGTATTTGTTTTCTGATGATAATTTCTCCCAGTCCTTTTCAGCTGATTTTCTTATTGAACTGTAGACTTCTTCTTCAAAATCAATGATTTGATGAATCTGGAAGCAAAGGAATAGTTTATTCATAGGCATAAAATTAACTTATAAACACAGGCCGAAAGACAGCAGCGGTGGTAGCTCAGTGGTTTAGTTATCTGCATGCGACCGTCGCAGATCGAGATCGCCAGGGCATCTGCTTAATTTAAAAAAAAAAGTATGACAAAGATTCTAGTTAGTTTAGGAATGCAGGGAAGAGTGGATCTCCTACCCACCCCAATCATAGGGTGTGTGTGGGAGAAGGTATACTCTTCCCACTCGGTAGCTCATACAATGACGCAAGTAACCGAGGGTTGATCGTATGACTGAAAATCGTGGGTTTGGAACCCATCTTAAGTTACAAACACAAATACAACCTAGAAAATCCCTTGGAAATTTTAGCAAATGTTTACGATGTTGCAAAAGAATCCAAAGAGTCTCCCCTTATGGCTTTTATTTGAGCTTAAATCATGAGTTAATTTGTAATTATTAAAGATGCCAAATGACCTCACCGCATAATGGCGGTTTTGAGAAACATTGTTGGCTGTCATCATTTTCAGAAACTTTGACGCGTCGTTGTAGTTAATTCAAAGATAGTCGATAACCATTGACTAAGGCAGCCATTATAGTATTAGGCGACAAGGTCACTCAGCATGTAGATTTGAATGGCGCTACTCACACGACGCTACGTAAGTGGTGACGTCCCTTTTAGGGGCGGTCAAAGGTTTAACTAAACAATTTGAAGTTAGCTTTGTTTGTCAAATCCAAATCATGACAAGACGTTGACACCGATCGGTTTGTTGAATAATTAATAATGTGTAATACAATTAATTATAAAAAAAACGTTTAGTTTCCGGAAAAAAATTAAGTATTGCCGATGCTATTATATCCTGAAAGAAGTAATTGTCATTTTTTCGGTGCTGTTATGTGTTCTGTTAAAAATCAGTGTTGTACAGTAATTGCCTCGAAAGTGCTTGAAAAAGTGGTTCAAGCACAATAGTGCTTCGAGCACTTTTAAAATACAGTACTCGGTAATTGAGTTCCTTTATAAAAAGTGCTTGGTAATTGAATTTCGTATTTCAAGCCATTTAAAGTGCCAGCAAGGACTCAAAATTACTTTTCTTGGTAATTGCAAGCAATTTCCAAAGGGCTTGGTACTTGAAGAACTTTTTTCGAGCGCTTTGTCCAGCTCTGTTGGAAATGAACTTTTTCGGAAAAGAGCCAAGACGAAACAGAAACACTTTGGAGGCTACGGATAAGGGAAAAATAATTCATCTGACCCAATGATATTCAATCAACAAGAGCAACACAGTCCTAAAAACATTTTTTTTTGTGTACTTTTCGTTGTTTTAAATAAAAAAAGACGTTATTATTTTTTAAAAATCATAATTTGGCAAAAATGTTAAACAATCAACCGCCCATTTGGTTTGGTTCGTATCTTTACAGTTGGTTTGTATCATTGACGCGAAATCGCAGAAGGCTGTGATGCCCCGTGGTAAACATCAAAGTTGTTTTTTTTATTAACAGGCCTGGAATTAATTGAATCATTTAAAATCAAAAATAAATATAACAAAACGGATAAATTAATTTTAAAATAAATCTCTTTGCAGCTATAGACTCGTGTCTCGGACCATACTTTTATCTTCTATGTACGATAATTTAAGTTTATATTTTTCTAAATGAAAATTAGCATAACTTTTTAAATTTTTTAGGCCTTCTCAAATACATTTTTGAAAATATTTGTAATAAAAGCACAACATGCATAAATAAGATATATAAAAAACCGGATATTTACCTACATAAATTTAGTATGATATTTTAATAATTTTTTTAATATATGGTATACCCATTTAAACACCATAAAAAAATCTAAAACCCTTACCTGCTTAGCATTTTTCTCCATTTCTGGATACACTTCACCAAGATTCTCAACTACATAGTTAGATAATTCCTTTACTAAGCCCTGTTCTTTGTTAAACACTTTTTCTCCTAATATAAAACATTTCCTTAATATTTTTCTAAGCTTTTGGCTGCAAAATATTGATAAATTTCGTTATAGAAAAATTAATACTTACTTAAGAGGAACGTGAACGTAGTTTTTTTTAAGGTACACTGACAGCCGATAGCATTTTAGACAAAAACGCCTTGCCCATTCCTATGTTAGATTTTTTATTTTCTACACATTCAAATAATTAACAGAAGACATCCAAAAATTAACCGGAAATTAATTTTTTTTAAATAGAAAATAAAAATTTAAGACGAACGTGAAAACAGCTGAAATGCACTGTTAAGATGCTATAGCCTGTCAACGAACCAAAAATATCATTTTTTAAATACTAATATCTCAAAAACTATTCAGTTTAGAGTTTGGATATTTAGACGTTTGACCTGTTATACAAGATTTATCTAGAATCTTGAGAAAAATGTAAAAATGCAGTAAAAATAATCATATTCTAATTACAATAACAAAGTTGTCAGTTACTTCCAGTATAACTGAAAGTGATCGAAAAACGCCAATATTTCAGTTAATTTTTTTTAATGTCTTCTTAAAAGTTCTAACGAACGCCTGGCATAAATCACTTATCAACTTACTTTTGTTCTGGTATAACGCCATCTGCTAAAGAAACGGTAACCATTCTGATATGATCAGCTAAAATCCTATATGACGTATCAATATCGTTCCAGTCTTGCTCTCCAAATTTTCCAGAATACTTCGATACATTGCTACAATTCTATGAAATATTAAAATGCTTTTATACATGATCGGGCGTTAAAGTACACTTTAATTCCCTCATTTTTGTAAACTACTAATTTATCGCAATAGAGCGTCTGTGGCACATTTGGCGGTAACGGATTTTAACGATATAAGTGGGATAGTTTTTTTTTGCTCGGAAAGCGTGCCGGGTGGCTGCATCACGTTTGTTTGGCCAAGTTTTCAAACCCAAACAAAAGAGTCAGTAACTGCTGCTTAACTTTGGAAACATTCCCTTCTATCCCTCTACAGATAATTACTGGGCGACATTTTAGACTTTAAGATAAATTGCTTATCAGTAGCGTGGCCAGAAAATATGGTGGGGGGGTAAGTGGGACATTTTTTTCTAGAGAAAGGGTCAGTCGGGACTACATGTATTTCATGATATTGTACCTAGTGAATGAGGGAAAGCGCCACAGGCAAAAAATTTTCGGGGCCAAGCCCAACGTTCGTTTAAAATTCACCTAGATACTATTAAATTTCGAAAATTAAATTATTAAAATTTGTGTTTGTAAATGTTTTTTTTGGATCTTTCCATCCTTATTTATTAAAAAAAACATTTTTTATATTTGTGAAAAAAATAAGACGTATGTATGACTTTAACCCGCGTTTTTCGGGCTCAGCTTTTCATGATTAAAAATAAATTAAATATCGCTCACCACGCCAAAATTTATGATTTTTTCAGAAATCATAGCGTAGATCTAAGAGTAGTTTTTGGTGCAAATACTTGGGTTTTGAAATACTCCTTCCTGCCGTTTTGTATATTCATAATAAAAGCATTCTCGTTTCTTCCCGCACTATTTTTTTTAATTATAAATTATCACATTTCTTCAATAAAAATGTTTACTTTAATTTTTCTCTTTAAAAATAAATAGGTAACTACCTAATTGTATTTTGTTTTTGTTGTAAAAATATTTTATTGCATTGGGTTATATTTTTGTTGATTTAAAATAGCTCTAAAAAAGGAAAAACGGAACAGACAAGTCATAATAGAAAAATACTATAAAATATTATTCTTTTTACCTACTCGTTTTCCTGTAAAATTGCATCATAAATCAATAACTAAAACGATATGCGTCCGAAACCTTAATCTCTATATAAAACAGGACTTTTAGAAGCAAAAGTCTAAAAACTAAACGTTTCCTACAAGACCTTTGTAATCTAAGCCAAGAATACCTTATTTAAAAATTTAAATTAAGAGTCCAAGTGTGAGACGAAAAATTAGGTTGCAATTAGACTTTTAGACCCGAGCTCCTAGGCTAGCCCCCCTAAATACCCCACTGTTGCTTATCACTTCTCAAAATATATCAATCATTTTTTGGCGTAAAGATTTTTTTTTTACTTAATTTTTCACAAGAATAATTTTAGAAAATAAAATATTCTGTAGTAATACCTTATGTATGGCCTTAATGATATAGTCAAATAGATCTGTGTCGTAAGTACTTAATTTTCCTTGTAAAGCACAAGCTAGTCTTTCCAGACCCAATCCAGTGTCGACGTGTTTCTTTGGAAGAGGTAGTATGGAGCCATCTGCCAATCTAAACACAAAAAAATATGAATAGAATTTTTTCAGCATTTTATTTATTTAAAGTTATTTTTAACCTGGTTCAAAAAAAAAAATTACCTGCCCATTGGACTTAACATTTTTTTTTTGTAGCGTTTTGCTCCGAATATATTTCTCAACATTAAAAGATAAATTTCAAATAAAAAAAAAACTTGACTGTTAAAAAAGGCCGACTGTGTTAATTTACAGAAAATTTAACAAAAATTTATTTAAAAACAATCAAGTCATTTTCTATTTTTTTTAATGTATATTTTGGCATCACTTCTTTAAATAATTACGAGCCGCCATTGTATACCTAAGCACAAACCTTTTTAAAAATGTAATCACATATTCATCTAATCTAAGTGGTAAATATACCTACCTATTATACTGAATAAACACCAAGTTCCAAATTTCAGTTAGGTCATGTAAGTCCTTATTAACAAACTCTGACCGGTTGACATTTCCAACATGATCAAAATGTATCTCAGTACATGGCCCACACGGACCTGTTAAGCCCATCTCCCAAAAGTTATCTTTCATTCCAAATGGAAGGATTCTATCTTCTTTAATCCTACAAAGAAAAATTGATACAATAAGGCCCCGAGTAAAAAGGTTACTGTAAACTCGACATATTCAGCAGTGTTGTTCTTTTTAAATTATTTAAAAATAGCGTTTTCAGTTTACTGGTCTCTGGTAATTAGATCGAAATAAAAGGAGTTAAAAACAGATAATTTAAAAATATTTTTGGAAAAAGTTTAAATTAATACCTATTGTTGTAAATACTTTATACAATACGTTTTTTTTAAACTTATACATAATATATACTATTTTTATAACTTCAAAAAACTGCGTTTATATACAGATACCAAAACGTTTTTTCCGAAAATCGATCGGAAATATTGACATTTTTGATAACATTTCTGAAAGAAAAAGTTAATATTTCCTTACACTTAGTCGTTGCTAGGCACCGGAAAATAACTCTTAGGAAATATTTATTATTGTACTGTAAGGAAATATTATTTCTGTACGGCTACTTGTAAACTAAAATATGTTAAGCTTGACAATTCAATGTGTTTCCATAGTTACAGCACAAATATTTAATGGCATCCTTTATTTGTGAACGAAGTTAATAATATTTATTTCAAAATTTCAACAAGTTGATTGTAATAAATTATGTCCTTTTAATAATTTTCGATTTACGGTATGTATACCTCGTAGAAAAAGCCACATTCCCGGACTGCGCATCATAATACAATACAATCTTTACGGTCGTCCGGAAATGTTCAGTTTTTCCTACTAGGTATATAATGTACTATTATTTACCACTTAACTTTTATACAATAATGACGAATATTAAAAAAAATATTTTAATATTCTTATATATTTATGATTTTAAATACTAATGTCGAGTTGCACAAAGAATTTTAATAATAATTAACTAACCAGCAAGTTTGGCTTTGACATATGTACATTGGCAGAAATAATTCTCTTACAATCATACTGGCCTGGTTACCCTAATTTTTAATTTAGTAATCATTTGCCTTTAATTCTGAGCACATAATGCCCGTCAAATTCATTTATGTCACAGTCAAACTTGCTGGTTAGTTAATTCTGGTTAAAAATCTTGTTGTTGTGCAACCCAACGTAAATACACTAATGCTAAATAAATAATAAGATGTGCCCCTAACAAGCTCGTCTTTAGGGGATTGACGAAGGAACATAAAATAAACATATTTATTATATTATAACTATTTAGAATAAGCTTCTTATTATATATTTTTGTATAGGTAAATATATTAATTACAACTTTTCAGGGCCATTCTCTCAGTACAAAGCCTTTGTCACATTGCAATAACTAAATAAGTAAGCAACTATACTTTAAGTCTACAATTTCTATCAGTAACTTATTGCTTTCATATAGAGAACAGAGGGTTATGTAACGTGGGAGAACAGTTCCAGTGGCGTGTATATTCGTGTATGGCGTGTATTCTAATAGAGCAGAATATTTTATTTAATAGGTACCATAATAATTATTTATTATACAAGATAGATATAGAGATATAAGTCACCCAAGAAAATGTTTTTAAATAAACATCTAATTATTGTTGTGGACAAAGTTTATTAATAATCATGAGTAAACTTTTGTGCGGGTCATCTTTATTGTAAATTAAGCAACGATGCTGCAGCAGAAATTTGAGTGAGTGGGTAGGCAGGGCATCGACAGAAGTGTATCTGACCTATGTTCTAATGGCACGCCATCGAAATTTCTATTCACTATCAAACGTTCTTTACGTACCCAATTTTTCTCCATATTTCTTTTGTTTCCATATCACCTGTCAATCCTAATCTTTCATCTCCTCCAAAATAGGTAATATACAACCTGGAAGGTGAGATTTTATAAACCTGTGTCAGTAAAACCCAAGCCATTTGACAGGCTTCTTCCTACAAAAAACTTTATTAATTATTAAATATCAAACTACAAAATCTCTTCTGCAATTTGCAAAAAGTATTTAATTGGTATTAAATTATTGGGTATGGTCATAAAAAAATGTAAACTAAGACAACTAGCGGTTAAATTTAGCCGAGTTCAATGTTCGAAATTGTCAGTTTTTAAATCCTGGTGCAAAAACTGAAATTTTAATATTTTAACAAAATATCTTGAAGTACAGGAATGTCTACATAGCTGTAAAAAAAGAAATAATTTGATTCCTGTGACCAGTGGCGCACGGGGACCAAACAAAACACCGCGCACAGATATCTGATATTGAACCAGAAATATTGGTGGCCGGAACAACTCTTTTTGAAGAGGGAGACACGTTTTTGATTGAAGGTGAAGTTTCAGAGGGAAGAGGAGGTTTTTTAGAAGTCACTTTTGATCGGAGGAGAAAAGTGTCGGTTACACGGAGATGTATCAGCATCTTCCACAAAAACAACCAGGGTGGGCCTGCGACATTTTTTTTAAATAATCATATTAAATCAGATAAGTAACTTTCCAGACACACCCTTGTTGCCACTCCCAGGGTGTCTAGGAGCCGGGATATCCGGAAAAAAGACGGGAATTAAACAAAGCCCGAAAAAACCGGGGATTCGACGGGGAAATCAAGTTTAAGCCGGGAATTTTGAATGAGCAGATAATTTTGAACTTAAAAATTTGAAGTAGGTTCCTACTTATTCCAATAAACTGCATTCGAAACAACATTTTGAATCTCCCCTGTAACG
Source organism: Polydrusus cervinus (assembly GCA_935413205.1). NCBI lineage: Eukaryota > Metazoa > Arthropoda > Insecta > Coleoptera > Curculionidae > Polydrusus > Polydrusus cervinus. The sequence continues at coordinate 52,935,504 of OW284510.1, forward strand.
TCGATGTCCAAAGCATTTGAAATTTTGTTAAATTCAAACAGATGCAATTGGAAGAAGCAGTTTGAGCATTTAAAGACATTCTTACTGATCAGACTATCATAAATAAAATGAAAAATTATTCTAGATGTAACAGAGTAGATGACTTTTGGATGGAAACCATCACAAATGACAGTTTAAAAAACGTGGTGCAACTCTTCTAACAATTTCTCATGGAAATGCCACAGCAGAAAGGGGATTTTCTGTTAATAAGAAGATTGTGGTGGAACATTTAAAAGAAGTCACTTATAGGCCAAAGATTAGTGTACGATTCACTACAAAAAATTGGAGGAGTTCAAACCATGGACATTACAAAATCAATGATACTTTCCATGAGAAATGCATATTCAAGGTACACAAAAAGATTAAAAGGCAAAAGAGGTTGACAGCGACTTAAAAAAAGCAGAAAAAAGGAAGCTTCAAAGGCAAGCAGAAGAACTGGAAACTAAAAAGAAAAAAATTATCGAACAATCACATAAAGATTTGGTAGCTATAGAACAAGAAATCGTAAAATTGAAAAAGTAACTATGTTATTTGGTTGTGTTTAAGCCATGTGTTTTTCAAATAAATGTTTTAAAATTTAACAACGAAAGTGTAGTTAATTTAGGAAAACCCAGCCGGGAAATTTTCAAAAACCAACCGGGAAAAACCGGAAATTAGTCAGGATTTTTGTTTTCGATTTTTGCTAGACACCCTGCACTCCTTATATTGGCGTTCGCGTGTCGCTATATTTTCAGTTCAACTAAAATTTTACATAAAAGTACACAACAATAATTCTAACAGAGTTTTTTTTGTATTAACTGGGTTGACCATACACAAAGTGAATATCCTACACATTTTTATATTTAAAAAAAAAATTACATAACTAGGTACTCTGTTCGCGACTAGTTAATTTCAGTGACAACTCTTTAGGATGTTCATCACTCATTATTTTAGGAAAAGGTAACAAATCACATGACTACGGTTAAGTATCTAGGTTATCTATTAAATGCTTCTCAAACTGAAATCTCTAATATATTTCTTATATGCATCTGATGTGAATTGTTTAACAGACACTGTAGTGTACAGAACATACTATAGTGCCTACTTATTTACTAACTTACTTTAAAGTAATCTCCAAAGGACCAGTTGCCCAACATTTCAAAGAATGTGTGATGATAACCATCTTTTCCAACAATATTTAGGTCATTATGTTTTCCACCCACTCTGATACATTTCTGGCTATTCGCTACTTTGGTAAAATGAGGTGTCTGGGTACCCAAAAAAATTCCTTTGAACTAGAAATATAAAAAAACAAAATTACTAAAAGGTATAATACAAGATTGACTAAAGAGTAGCTTTGCTATCTAACTTTGAATTCATTTTTAATAAACTTAAAACTACCAAAACGTACACAAATAAGGCGACTGCGCTTGGCAAAATCCTAAAATCTTACATGGAACCAACTACAGAGTGCAAAACAACTAATCAAAATGTGCATTTGAGCTGAAACCTCCGGTGCTTTATTAACGGTAATATAACGGGACATTCGGATACGCCAACAGACAAAAGCGTCGTGTAACTTATTAGTGTATATTCTAAGCAGAACATTTTATTAAAAATAAAATACTCCGCAAAGTGTTCTTAATTGATTAGCCGAAGTAGAATTAGATATTATTGATATTTATTTCATAAAAATAAAACACACTTAAAAATTTTTTTTTTAATTAGACTCTTAAAACAGTTGCTAATGTATCTTTTTATTACAAAATATATTTTATGTACCTACCTTCATATGTATTATGTATGTATTAATAAAAATACGACATTTTTGATATGTAGTAGCATTTATCGTTTATTTCGAACTTCGTTTATAAAAAACCGTTATCGTCGGTCCCAGGAGGTTCGCTATAACCGGACATTACTGTAGTTGAAAAAGAGCAAATAAGGAAATAACTTCTTTTTGAAAATATATTTGCTTGCAGTAAATTGAAAGTTATTATTTAATAGCAAAAAAATGTTAAGAAGGGTAAGAATTACTGAAGAGGCTTAGCCTTCTTGGAGGAGTCGCCACTGATATCCTGTAATCTTTTTTACATGTATCATCTTAACCAAAGGTAATCGTTTTTTTTAAATTTTCTCAACTTGGTTCTTTTAACTTAAATCCTCCCTTAGAGACTATGCAATAAATTTAAAATAAAATTACAAACTATACTATACTGTACTCAGCTAGCCTGCTGTACATTGAACACATATTAAATATTCAATATTTATACTATCTTAGTAATTGTGTATACTGTTTTAAAGATAGAAATAGGAACTTTGTAAACCACTGTTACCAAACTAGGCACAACATCAAGAAAATTATGTCTGTACCATTTAGAAGACATGATGCAAATCAAAGATTCACTTTAATTTTAGCACCAAAAATATATAATCTATTACCCCTTGAGGTGAGAACAATATCTCGGTACAAATCTTTTGTTAATAAATGTAGAAGTTTTCTACATAAAAACCAACCTTGTTGATAAACTCCTGTAGAGATTTATTATTAGCTGCGTGCTTGATCTATCTCCTTTCTACACCTTCATTTTTTAATCTTAGTTAGTAAATGTATTTTTAATATTTTTTTTTTAGGTTTTGCAGCGTTTTTTAGGTATTGGAAAAAGCCCTCAACTTTAAATGAACTATTGGAAGAGGCAGAGCATATAGATGATGGTGCCAACCTACCAGATGCCTTAGTTGTTTTTCCACCAGTCAACGCTAACGATGATGTGAGAGATGAGGGCTCTGGTTGCCGGAAGATGTTGATATTTTTACCTTAACTTATTCCCAATTTAAGAACGCACTTAGGAATAAACTGTAAACTTTTGTGATACGTCTAGTTTTAATTTGTTTAATTTATAGATGGCTCGTGTAATCTATGTATGGCTTGAATTTGTAATTGGCTAAATCCGTGAATATATTATTATTATTATTTAAATCTATAAGTTTCACAAAATTGTCTGGTTTAGTTATGGCTACGCAAGTAGCAAACACGTTGTTAAAAGTTGCACATACAGGTGACATCACCTAGGTGCAAAACAGGTTTTAGATCTTAAGACATAATTACAATATAAGGAAACAAATTTTGTTATGTATATAATATGTAATAAATAAATAAATAAATACCTGATTCATTCCTGCATTAACAAAAGGTACTGTTGGATCACAGAATGGTACAACGGGGCTCGACTTAACAAAAGCATGTTCCTTTTCCTTTATAAAATAATCCAAAAAGTTTTGTCTTATGGTTTTTGATGAGATGTCTTTATGAATGTATTTACTGATACCTCGGGTAATAATATAGCATTTTATACTTCTGTTAGAATATAGTAATCTTGGATACTTATGAGGAACCATTTTTTTCTTGCTTTAATATATATTTACAAAAAATTTCGGCATTTTTCTAGAGAACAATCAAAAACTGCTTAACCTAAAAAAATCAAATGTTTACAAACCTAAAAGGTAGTTTCTGGTATCTTATTCCTAATAAAAAGAATATCTGATTAAAAGATGACGTTCTTTAATATCCTAATCATTAATACCAAAAATATAATTAGGGCTATGAGACAGCGACGACCTATCATTCCTCTGTGGCTATGACATGACCGTCTACATAAAAATGTATTGTGAATAAAGTGTTTTCAACATCGAGAAGGCCATGATTAGGGCTGGTTTTTATCGATAGCCAGATATTCATATTATGTTCGAGTTGCTGATTCATATCATTTCTCTGTGCTGTTTAAAACGTCAATTTTTTTAGGTTAAGTTAAAAAATTGAAGTTGACTTGGAGTTTGATCTCGAAATCAAAATAAATATAACTAATCCTATTTTTATCTCCAAGATTCGAGTTTACTTATATTTCCGCACAGAAAGAAGACAACCATGGCTTTAAATCCAAGTAAAACACTTTTAAAATCATTTTGTGGATTATGTCATCCTTTCAAAATTCTCACTGCCTCTTATCATCCAAAAGTAATTGACCACTATGAAAATCCCCGTAATGTTGGATCTCTGAATAAAGATGACATAAACGTAGGGACTGGTCTCGTTGGAGCACCGGCTTGTGGCGATGTTATGAAACTACAAATTCAAGTTGACGAAAATGGCAAAATCATTGATGCAAAATTCAAAACATTTGGATGTGGATCAGCAATTGCTAGCAGTTCCTATACTACAGAATGGGTAAAAGGGAAATCAGTTGATGAAGCTTTAAAGTTGAAGAACACTGAAATTGCCAAAGAATTGTCTTTACCACCTGTAAAACTGCACTGTTCTATGCTCGCTGAAGATGCCATTAGAGCTGCTTTATCAGACTATAAGATTAAACAAAAGAAAGAAGCTGCCCAGATATAGATTGGAAATAGTTTTAATATTATAATGTAGATTTATCATCAGTTAGGACAAACCACTTCTTTGTTGGAATATATTATAAAAATTATTCTACTTGTTCCAACAATTTATGCTGAATTAGTTGAGCTAGTTTTTGTTATCTAGATTTCCTGTTTATAATTGTCTATCAAAATCTGCATTATATGTAATTTCATTAATATGATTGTTCTAGGTGTGCATAAATCTACTGTAATAACGAATGTGATATTTTGGGATATAGTCGGATTATATAAACTCATTAAATTAATAAAGCATTCAAATGTATAAATATAGTTTTATTTTAACATTAACTAAGTAAACTATACGGCAAAAATTATGTTTAAAATAAATCTAAAAGACAAATTTATTTCAAATCATAATCACCCATGCATTTTTCCTTGTTTCTGTGCTGTTCTTATTGTGATGCACTTCCTATCCAAAAAAGTAAGTAAATCCTAAAAAAGGATAATAAAAGAATTACACATTTTCTATTTAGTACAATTTATTTAGGTTAATAGATCTTCACTGGTTGTTTTGTATATTTAATAGTAAAAATTTTAAAAAAGGTACTTAAATCCTCGGGTAAATCTTAGTGAACATGATTAAAATGTGACAGGTACAAACAAAAAATGTAGACTGTACTAAATTTAAATTAATTCACATTTAAGAGGACTCCATACACCTTTAAAACGAGATTAATGCCCATGGGTTTAGTAAACCATTAGGAAAAAAATGTAAACACAGAATTTCCTACTAGTCAGTTGATAGCAAACACTTGAGAAGTGCCTAAAAAATAAATGTCAAACTACCTAGGTTGTATTTTGTCTAACTCTTAAAATACAAATCAGATTTTACAGCACTACCAGACAGAGGTGAAAATTGTACTACATCCTACCAATAGTAAAGTAAAGTAAGTAAAAAATATATATAAGTTTTTAGAAATTAAGCAAGAATATTGGAAAGTCCTTTTGGTATGTCATACATGTAAATCTTGGCTTCCATGGACCAGACACCATGAAGACTGCAAATACGGGTAGCTACGGAATCCACTTAATAATCATTTCTTTCAAAGTTGTAAACTAGTTTAGTTTTATATGAAAAAAAAAATTGCCATAGCTATTACCATCGATACTCTGTGAGATCACGGGCCCGTGTTTCTGCCCGTCCACTGCATCGCGCTAACCAAATGCGGCACAGAGACTTAGTAAGTAAATTCCTTCTTTCCTCGCTAGATTGAAACAATACAATAAAAATGGAATAAATAAGAAGTAGAAAAACATTCGGAGTATATCTGTGACGTAGTTGGTTAGATAACGCATCTGGCATGTGAGAGATAGTTCGATTATTGTCACTGGACATAAAACTTTCAATTAAAAAAATTCTACGAGAGCCGATAAACACTTTATAATAGTTTCTTCTCAGTAGATGCACAATTTAGTCAATGTAAGATATTTTTAGTGCCAAAAACTATCATACCTGTATATGAAATTTAAAGCCTTGCTCCTTTAACATTTTATGAAGTGATTCTAGTTGAAGAGGTTCATACAGAAGGATATTTTCTTTTATAGTTTCCTCCGAACTGACAAGATTATGCCACACTATCTGCAGGGGTACTTTACAAGATGCTATTTTGGTTAATTGCTTTCTTTCAAATACTAAATCTTCTAATTTCTCACTAAAATATTAAAAACATAAAAATTCTTTATAGTAAACTGGGAGTTTAAAAAATATAAATTATATTTTCTGGATGCACAATATATAATATATAATCGAATTTTTCATTTTCAGCACTAACATCCTGAATTATAGAATTTATTGAAAACATATCCCAATAATAAAAATCTACTACAGTATCACAAACATTTTCTAGAAACAATTAAGTCACCCTAATAACAGCGCAATTATTTCATTTGTGCGTCGAGCGAACGATTATCTTATACTTTGAATTTCAACATTTAAAGAAAGCCGAATAGATAGGCGTACAATGATTCATTCGCTACGTAAGAAACGACGTGACTTCGGAGCGCGCCGATATCTTGTGTCTGAAATCGATCGAAAAAGGAGACAAACATTAGTTCGTCTCTAAAAACGGTTGCCACATTTTTGCACTTATCCGTCGTTCTTTAAATATTAAAATTCAAAGTCTTATATTTTTGTTCTGATAACTCAAATAGAAAATAACAGACTAGAAATAGAACACCAGTCTCGAGAGATTATAATCAGGTCGGAAATCGGTCTGAGCGTGTGGAATGAAGGCTGTCTCTGGTTGCCCGTTTTGTTATGACGTCAGTACCTTCCTCCGCGTGTTTTTATTAAAGAGCGTATTTTGTTTAATTATTTTCTCAGTAAATAATTGAATAATTTAAAAACTGAAACCATAGAAAATTTAATTTTTTCGTGCTGTATACGATGGGGTCAAAATCAAAATTTAGTGAAAAAAAGGTTTCCTAATTAAGATTAAATATGCAAAAATGTGCAAAATCGATCCTTTAGCGTGCCTGTAGGGGTAATTTTCTGAGGTTATTCTATATTGACGAAATTTTCTTTATAAAATTTGGTACTCATTCCAATTTTTAGAGTTCTCAAGTTGTGTATATAGAGGAAACGCACAATCTGTGACAAATGCACAATTTTTTTGTCAGTTGATGCACAATATATTTGTGAGAATCGTAGGAACAACCTTGAGTACTTACTATGCAAACGGTGTTATAGTCGTACAGTTACTCGCTGGATGCACGTCACAAGTCGCAAATACATAACAGAAACAAAAAGTAAGGTAGGTCTGTTATTATTTAAAGGTTCCTGTTAATTGACATAAAATTTGTTTTGACAACTGTAGACAAAATACGGCACATTTGCGTTGATGCAATATTTATTTTACTCATATTCTACAAGGAATCTTAAAGTGAATGAAAAATTATTTGCCGTACATATTTATAAAGCTGCATTATATTTTAATTAAGCATAACATTTTATTGTTTCCAATTGAAGTAAATGTACTTAATGATCATATTTTTTTTACTCTAATTCTTTTTTACCCTAATTTGCTAACCTCTTAGGCTGGATGAAAGTTTTGTTAATTTCGCTTTTGATTTATTGTTAGATTAGATCAAAATCTATTCAGTATTTTTTTTTTGTACATACAGATTGCTCGTGATCTAGGTGCAATAAGTAAAGATTTGAACTGAATAAAAAAAATGTTATTTTTATTATGGATTGAAATTGTTAATTGTAATGTTTAAATAAATCTTTGAAATTATATAATTACTATAAAGAACGGTGTAAATCAGAGTGGCCGTCATTTTCACTCGCGTCTATATCCCAACCTATTACCGGCACACTGCGTATGTCAGGCGGATAGCGTGATGCCGGGTATTTGAAATTTACATACAGGGTGGCCCATTTGTCTGACAAAGTAATATACCGTCTCTACTATTAAAGATATAAAAAAAAAGTTTTTATAAAAGTTGTGAGGTACAAAAAAATATATGTTCTAAAATTATTTTTAAATATACAGGATGGTCCAAAAAAGTAGGACAATAAAAAGATACATTTTTTTAAATGGAACACCCTATATATTTTAGCATTTTTAGTTTCCTTACAAAATTATCCATATGACGCCATATTTAGTTTTTTAATATTTTACAACGTTTCCAAACAAAATGCAAAATTCTTAAAATTTTGGAAAAAACATGATAGTAAAAAATTACCTGTAATTCTCAATAAGAGTATCGAAAATCGAAAACTTCTTGTAAGCTCTAAAGTTTAGGGGTAGATAAACTGTCTTAAATCTTTAAGTACCGAAAATTTTGTACAGGGTGTTTTCTGTTGACATCCAAATATACAAAATTTTAAAATACAATAACTCTGTTTTTTCAAATGAAACACCCTGTATTTATTAGGCTCGTCTGATAGATATTGTAAGTATCTTTTATTATTGTTAAGTCATACCTATACCTAAATTTACTAGTTTTGCCAATATATCGATTTTTATTTAAATTTTCATGAAAAAAACTATAGTTTTTATTTTTCTAGTAAGCCATGACTTGCAAAGTCAAAATAAATGTAATTAAATATAATGCCATATTTATAATTATTATATTTATATTTATAATGTTTGTAAACTTATTTTCAATATCAAGTTGAGTAATAAAAACAAAATTTTATTAAATTAAATAAATACGTAACTAACTATGGTTATCAATTTATTTTAATATGGGATAATATTTAATTACATTTGTTTTTAGTTTGCTGGTCATGGCTTACTAGAAAAATAAAAATTATAGTTTTTTTCACCAAAATTTAAATAAAAATCGAAATATTGCCAAAACTAGTAAATTTAGGTATAGGTATGACTTAACAATAATAAAAGATACTTACAATATCTATCAGACGAGCCTAATAAATACAGGGTGTTTCATTTGAAAAAACAGTTATTGTATTTTAAAATTTTGTATATTTGGATGTCAACAGAAAACACCCTGTACAAAATTTTCGGTACCTAAAGATTTAAGACAGTTTATCTATCCCTAAACTTAAGAGCTTACAAGAAATTTTCGATTTTCCATACTCTTATTGAGAAATATAGGTAATTTTTACTATCATGTTTTTTCCAAAATTTTAAGAATTTTGCATTTTGTTTGGCAACGTTGCAAAAAATTAAAAAACTAAATATGGCGTCATATGGACAATTTTGTAAGGAAACAAAAAATGCTAAAATATATAGGGTGTTTCATTTTAAAAAATGTATCTTTTTATTGTCCCACTTTTCTGGAGCACCCTGTATATTTAAAAATAATTTTAGAACATATATTTTTTTGTACTTCACAACTTTTATAAAAACTTTTTTTTGATATCTTTAATAGTAGAGACGGTATATTACTTTGTCACACAAATAGGCCACCCTGTAGGTAGAAATCAGTTCAATTATTACATGTAAAATATGATTGATATAGCAATTAATTAATTATATTTTTAATATTACGGTATTCTATTTCTATTTTTAAATCAAACACTTTATTCTTTTTTTTTCTTTTACGCTTTAAGGAATTCAAAGATGTGGTTACCGGTGTTGACAGTCTACGATTTTGTAATTCCTACTTTTTGTTATGAAAATGAGGGTCATAGTTAGAAGAAATCACAGGGTTTATTGTTGTTTTTAGTGCATTAATACCAGAAATGCATGGCATGTAATGTTCTTTAAAGGTGATCGTTTGAAGACTTTGTGTTTTCTTTTCATGTGAACAATATTTGTTTTTTTACTACATTTCATCCCACAGTCTGTGCACACACAAACTGTTCTACAATTTAAAAAATGACGGTTAGGTTTTTGCTTTACGGGTGCTTGCCAGTTGTGACAGCCGCAGCCATAATAAAACTTACTGCCCCTCCATTGTAATTAACAAGGCCACAAATTAACAAACTGTTCTTGCAAGAAAACTTAATACCTCGACTATGACTCAACACCGTGATGTAAAAAAAATAATTAAATCCATTTCTACCTGTATTTTAAATGTCCCGCTATTCGCCTGACATGCGCAGTTGTGCCGGCAATAGGTTGGGATATAGACGCGAGTTCATTACCAGCGCAATAAATGACAGCCATTACATTAATTATTGTGCCTAGCTTAAATGTATAATTATCTGGTAATAATTATTCATCAATAGTATACGATTTTGCCAACAAAGTAAAATCCTTGTATTACATATACTTACTTTTCAATAATCCTATCACCTATAATTTCTATAGACGATACATATGAACTACCACTGGAAGACATTAACAATTTATCCACACTTGCAGTATTACATTCCAAATTATTTAGATTCTCAATACATTTACCCTTCTTCCTCCTCTTTATAACCCTCTTATCTTCATCGGATTCTGAATTATCTAGCACGTTATTTTCTATTAACCCTACAACTGGATGAGTCGACTCATAAATGTACCTTAGTAACTTAGCACCCCTTGTCCGCTTCAGTGCTTTTACTCCGACTTTTTGTAGTTCTTTATTTATTAGAGGTGTTGTCATTGTTTCGTATTCTGGCATTGGAGTAACATTGTCAGTTTTGATAAGAAAATTACCAGGAGTTGTAATTTGATTCGTGACGGCCGATTTGGGTATTATTTCAGTATTAACAGAAATGCTCTTATGAGGCGGCGTTTTTAAGTTACTGTCCGGTAACTCTGAAAATAAAATATAAGTTTGTTCAGTTAGAATGTCAAAAGAATGCTTTTTGTAATCACATAATTGCGGTAAATACAGGGTGTCAAGTAAATCTGAAAAATATATTTCAAAAAATACTATACAGTGTGTTAGTGGCGTGCCTACAATATAGGCAAAAAAGCATTGCCTACCCTGGGAACAATAAAACAAACTCCAAACAAAATTATTTCTTTATACCTATTTAAATTTTTATCCGTGTAATATGCGGCAATATTTCTGTGTATGTAGAGGACCAGGACCGCAAAGGTAATCGTATAACATTGAAGATAATTTCTACGAACGCATTCGTTGCCAATTAATCGTAAACTCGATCGCTGTATAAGCAACCCGTAAGAGAATTTGGAAAGCAATACTTTTACATTACATTAACCGCTTATGGGAGAGCAAAAGCACTGCTTTTATAAAGCGAGCGAGAGCCGGTAGGCAGTAAGCTAGAATGAGAACAAATACACGTGACTCTCTAGCTGAGCATCCGTCGGCCCGCGTTGGTAAAATGCATTGGTGCCAAGCTTCCAATTTTGTCGTAGTTTCAAAAAATACTACGCGTTCTCGATATAAAACATGTCAGGTTAGTTGAGATCTTTTTTTGTAACGTAAAATTAGAAGTACTTTTATGATGATTTAAGATAATTTTTGCTAATAAGTATGTTAAATTATTTTACATAATAATTGACTTGGGGTTCAATCAAGTGGATGTTCGATTTAAAATCTGAATATAAAATGAATGTGGATAAAATTTATTCATAATAATACATATTAGTGTTTTCGCTCAGTGTTTACTTTTGCTATTAACGTCGGGCGTCGCCGTCGGTTGTCAAAAAAAAATGGAGAAGTGGACATGTCCACGTATATGTAATTGAGTAATTGGGGTAATGGCGATGTCAACTGTGTTGAAAATTTCAATTGTTTGGAAATTAAATGTTTGCCGACCCTGTTCAAACGGCTTTGCACGCCACTGCAGTGTATCCAAAAAAGGATGCAACATATGGGAATTTCTTTTATTACTGATTTCTCGGAAAATGTTATTCTTGATAAAACTTGGTGGTGCATGCCTTAAAACTGTAAACGCATATTTCAGATTTTACCTGCGGTTATTAGTAACAGAGCAAAGGCTTTTTTTCGAAATTGCCTTAAGAGTAAAGCACCTTAGTTATGAAAAATACAGTAAAATTTTATATGGAAATGTTGCAAATTAAAAAATTTGTCCAAATACGAATTTTGAGTTTTCACGGCATACTCTTAAAAAAGCAAAATACCTATTTTATATGCGTTTATAAAGTAGGTTTTTGGACTTGAGTGTGAAAATGACAAATAAATTATTAGTTATTCCCCGTAGCATGAATAGGGTTGTTTCTATCCTAATTTTGATTAGAACACAAATTGGGTAAATGTGTTTAAATATGCGTGCAACGCACTAACATCCAAACCAACGTGTATCATTGAAAAGTTTTGCAACTATTTAATACATTTGTATTATGAATCCATGGTTAAGTTATTTGATAAATATGTTAAAATTGCGTAAACAAAAAATCGACCAGAAGCGTACCGTTTAGGGAAAAGGTTTAAGGAAAAGAATTAAAAACAAAGATACATTACTTAAATTTCGTATTTGGACTAAGTTTTTATATTTTCAACAATATTTCCAAATAAAAGTTCGGCGTATTTTTAAAAATTAAGGTACTTTACTCCTAAGGCAATTTCGCAAAAATGGCATTTTTACTCCCATATGTTGCATACTTTTTTGAACACACTGTATATACTTTTTTGAAAATTGGCACATCCATATAGATAAAACGGCATACCTAGAAGGGACGAAACCGTTTCTGTAATTGCACAGAGTTAATCAGAAATGCAACTTCAAGGATCGCGCATACCTGTTTCTGTACCGCGTCAAATTTATATAAATCAGATTATTATCAGGACATCGTTTGATCAAGAGGGAGGGAGGGGAGGGCTGGAGGTCAGAAGCCAAAAGGTTCAAGTATAAAACCAAAATTTTGGTGATATTTCAATAAATTGTGTAAATTTTTGAGTATATCTCTGGTACCAGTGGCGTGCATACAATGGCCCGAATGAATAAAAATGAGCAAAACCTTCTACTTGCAAAACTTGAAGCATATGCTATATAGTTTATGAATAAAAATGTAAGTTAAAGGTTTTGCATGAGCATCTACTCACGTTTAAGTATTTGCTCAACTTGTTATGAATAAAATGTATGCTTTGCTTACTTAGTTAAGCATTTGCTCCAAAATATTTGCATCTCGTTAGTAGGAGATGCACCTTGCAATAAGCTGGTCATAAAATGGCAGAATTCGTGAATTTACGTGCACAGAAGCAATACAAAGTGCGAAGGGAAGCTAATTGGCGAGATTTTAAATCTCTTTACAGATTTCAAGAAGAAAACGTAAATTGGATGGCAACGTATTTTTTGGGAGAAAATCTTGAAAGAAGAGGAGGCGCTCTCACTTCAAATCATAAAATGAAGGTTTTCTTGCGATATATGTCCAATCCTGGATTTCAGATGGGTGTAGCAGAAGAATTGGGAATCACTCAGTCGACTGTTTCAAAAACAATTTCATTTGTAATGAACAAAATAGTTGAAAAGTCCAATTTATGGATGAAATTTCCGTCAACCCAACCCAAAATAAACGAAGCACAGCAAGCGTGGCAAGAAAAATTTCAGTTTCCAAGTGCTATTGGAGTGATTGATTGCACGCACGTTCAGATTTTGAAACCGAATCAACACGGCGATGAATACATCAACAGAAAGGGAGTGGCGACTATAAATGTGCAGGCAACATGTTACTCAGTGGAAATGTTTACTAGTGCTGATGTTAGTTGGCCGAGTTCTGTACACGACGCAAAAATTTGGAGGAACTGCGATATACGTGTAACTATGCGACAGTTTCCTGGTGCAGTACTACTGGGTGATGATGGTTATGGCTTAGAACCGTGGCTAATGACTCCGTTAAAAAAAGAGCTTACAACAGACTGTTTAAGAAAGAAAGGGTTATAATTGAAAGGTGTTTTGGCCAACTTTCCAATTTTGAAATATATGTGCCGAGTTAAATTAGAAAATGTTTCATCCGTCATTATTTGTTGTATGGTGCTTCACAATATTGCCAAATACTTGGGAGATGCTGATTTTGAATATAATGCAGAACCAGACGACAATTATCATAACGGTGGTAACTATGAAGTAGAAGATGGGCTTCTACAGCGTGCACGAGAGAGACGGCTTGTAATAGAAAATCTTCCTCATTCCCCTCGTCTGAAGACATTTTAATTACACTTACAATCAAAACACGGTCAAATTAATGCAGACGCAACTCGAGTGTACGTTAATTTTTGCGAGTTTCGACAGGAATGACTAGGCGCACATGCTCGTTTTATTGAAGCAAATGCTCTTGAGTTATTCATATCAACTCGAGTAGATGCTTATACTCCGACCTTTTACTTTAAGCTCTTGCTTGGAGCGTTTGCTTATACTCATGAGCATTTGCTTTCTTTTTATTTATACGGCCCAATATAGGCAAAAAAGCATTGCCTACCCTGGGAAGAATAAAACAAACAGATACACTTTTTTTGTATTTCAGTTTTAATCCGTGTAATCCAACTTTGGCAATTTATCTCTGCATTAATATATTAAATAATATAGGACCGAAAACTTAATCCTATATCATTTCCACGAACGCATTCTTTGCTTATTATATCGTAAACTAGATGCCTGTATAAGCATTCCGTAAGACCGTTCTAAAAGCAAATATCTCGCTGAACATTAGCGTCTTATGCAAAAGTACTGCTTTTGTACGAGTGGAAGCAAGCGAGAGAGCCGGTAGACAGTAGGGTAGAAAGAGATTGTAACAAATAAACCCGTCGCAACCTTCGACCTTCGTTCATCTATCAGCCCGCGACATGAAAGCACGCGTTTGTGCATTGGTGCCAATTTTCAAGTTTTACCGTGGTTTGAAAAATACTTCGCTTTCTCAATATAAAATATGAAACACTGAATTAGTTCAGGATATTTTTAAAGGGATAACGGATAAGGTATCGTAAAATAAGACGCACTTTTGTCACAATTAGAATAATTTTTGCTGATAGGTTCATAATATTTAATAATCAGTAAGTTTATCATCATATTTCAAATAATAATTGACTTAGTTTTTGGCAACATTGATTCAATCAGGTGGATGATAGATTTTTAATTTATAGTTAGTGTTTCGCACTTTTGCTAGACTTCGCGCCGTCTGGTTTCGGGAAAAAAGAAATATGGAGGCGTTAGTTGTTACTATTCCGGCTAGCAGCGCGTCTGCAGAACGATCTTTTCTGGATTTACGAAACACACAGGGAGAGACACGCCTAAGTGAATTAGCAATAATCTCTCTGGAGAGCGACCTTTTGCAGGATTTAAAAAACAAAACCCATTTTTATGACGATGTCTTAAAAGAATTCTTACGTAAAGACCGCCGGCCGTGTTAAACTAATTTAGAAATAATGTCGTTTTATTCTTCTTCTGCCACAGTATTCTTTCCACAAACTCGAAACAGGACATGTTGTGACAAAATTTGAAATTTAGACTGTAGGGTAAAAATAAGGACATTATGGTAGAATTACCAAATCCATTATTTTACCTTTATTATTAAATTGTTTAATATTGTTGTTATAAGTTACTGCTTAACATTGAACGCCATAACAAGGTTAAGTCAGGGGTTATCGTCATTGTCAGACGTGATGTGGTAATCACTCTTAATACTTATAACAATAATATTCCTTCTAAACTAAAGGTTATTACCGTAGTTTCAGGTTAGTACGTAGTATAAATAAGACTGACTGTAATATAGTAAATTAGCTGCTATTAGGTTAGATAAGGTTTAATTATAGTCAGATATAATGTAACTACAAGTAACAAATATACCATTTTTATACCTAACCAGTAAACCAAGTATTTTACTTTATCGAACCAAGTAGTTACCTTACATGGCGATCCTGCCAGTCCAACTACAGTATATGGATTTTCAGTAACTACCTTACAACACGCTTGAATGCTACGGAAAGTAAATTTTTGTCTTAAATGTAATTTTTGCCTATCCTGGTTAAAACAGCATTGCACGCCACTGTCTGGTACTGCCACAGAAAGTGGTGACAGCATTGATAGGTAGTAGCAACGAAATACGCACACAATTAACGCTAAAAGTTATACTCTTGTTTTTTCTTAGAATAAAAGTTTTATACAGTTATTTACGAGTGTTTGACTCTATAATATGTCGAAGCGGTAAGACGACGCCAATCTCTTGGCTTCCGATCCCCCACTTATAGTTGAATATAAGAAAAATGTAATCCTCTTACCTGGAGATATAAGTATGATATCATCCATCTTGTCAGTTGCATCATCAGATGAATAATTTATTAGTTTGTTCCTTGACCCATTGTTAACTCTCACCGGAGTAGCAAAATGGCTTGAATAATTTAACTCTTCATCTAAAATAACACTGCTTTGCGATCCCTGACTCGAAGACATGTCTCCTTCGTTATTTGCATTATTGTCTCCTTCATTATTTACAATATTATACCCTTCTCTATTAATTACAGAATTCGTTTTATCAAAGCTTAAATTCGGTTGATCCAACATATTATTAACATAATCAGTAACATTTAGATTAGTAGAATCATAAAAAACTGGTTCATCAAAACAGGGTGATCCACCATCCTTCGTCTTAATAGATTTTTTCGGTGTTTTCTCTAAGCTGGAGTTTTCATTGATGGTGTCATAGAAGTCACATTTTTCATTGTTATCAATACGACGATTGATGTCGCTTTTATCAGGCAAGGTATCGATATGAAATGAAGGATGCCGAGTAAATCCATGATCTTGTTTAGGGGTATCATTCAGACTACTATCCTCTTTTAATTCATCATCACTGAAATAAGTTGGAACATCGTGAAAATCTGGCGAATCAAGGACAATGTAAGTATTATCAGAGCTATTCCTATTACTACTGCTGCTGATAGAAATGCTAGTTTCATTTATGTTACATTTGTAAGATGATTTTTTAAAGGAGTTACTTTTGTTTATGTCGTTTAAAGAAATATTATATTTTACAATTTCCATGTCAGTGCGGGAACTATTACTATCACCCTCATTTTCTGATATAAGACTATTATCTTTGATAATAGCAGTTTGTGTTTCGTAGATATCTGTACTACCAACACTATTTTTGTTTTTAGGAATATTAATCATGTCATTATTTAATGTTTCAACATCCTCATCTTCTATACGTTTAAAATGTTCAATATTTTCCGGGCTAGCTTCTATAATACACTTATCATCATTTTCAAATTCATCTAGATTATATATGTTGGATTTTGGAGTACTATAACTATTCTCGGTTTGATTTTCTTTATTTGAGCTGATACAATCATTACCTTTAAGAAAAATGTCATTAGATGGCAAACTTATAGTTGAAGATTTGTATGAACTTTCGTCTTCATCTGTTAAATCAATTATTTCAGCGTTGTTTGGAATAATTATTTGGTCACTTTTCAGACAATTCACTGGATTTTTATGGAATTTTTCTAGACAATCGAGCATATTTTCGTCGGTCTCCAAACTTTCCTTCGTATTTTCGTTATAGTTTTCCGACATAAACATATTTTTAGTAGTTTGTCCATCTAATTCATCATCTGAACCAAACAAATCTGGAGAAACGCAGGATATACAAGGCGAATTAACAAAAGGAACTGTCGATGTGGCTGAGCTTGTAAAGGAAGTAGGTTCTGCACTGTCCTTGGATTCTGTACTAAAAGATCCCCAATTTTTTTGCTGAATTTCGGTTGACGCACTAAGTGAACACGTAGCTCCCATATTAAGAGTTTCACTTAAATGCTTTACCGGTGATTTTAAGTAAAGAGAATTTTCATTAGTAATAGTTTGAACATTGGTAGTAGCTTCAGATAATGCAGTTTCCTGTTTATCATTTAGAGTTTTAGAACAACGTCTACTGAATGATGAATTGGTATCTTGATCCTTCTGATTAAGCACTTTTTCGTCAGTTGAAATATTTTTTATTTTACTTGGCGACTTGTCTCTACTAGGAATTAAATCCCAACCTTTTAATAAATAACCACATTTATGTATACTTTGCGGTATTTCTAAATTTTTAACATAAAAGTTATTTCCCTGATAAATTTTATCCAAATCAAAAATCGAACGTTCTCTCGAAATGCAATATTTATTTAACGTGTTACTGTTGAGCACATTTTCAGAATTCTTCTTAGAGTGTGGGTTATTCTGAGAAAGAATATGATCTATTTTAGAATCTATAAGTGATTTTCTTTCTTCGCTAGTACGAATATTTAGAATCGGAGTAATGTATTTAAAACGGTTCTTCTTTTTTGTTACCTGTAACATAAAAAAATGCTTCAAAATTATTGAATGTTTGTACAGGGTCATCCAACCTGGACTGAACAGAGGCCTATTTTTTGAGTTTTCTTGTATTTTTGTTAAACCCAATACAGCCATCTTGTTTATATTTGACCGTAGAATCTAAAATTGCGACTTGGCTTAAAACAAAGGAACTGTGGCGTAAAGTTGTTGATTTTTCATTGGAACACAATGGTAATTTAAATGGCAGTTTTAGATTCTACAGTCAAACATAAACAAGATGGCTATATTGGTTTTAATAAAAATACAGGGAAACCAGAAAAAAAGGCCCCTGTTCAGTTCTTTAAGAGTTTAAAGGTATTTTGTCCATTAAATTTTAATTTTAATTTTATCGTATACATGAAAAAATAAAATGTTCTACGATTTTAGCTTTTAAATTCTACAATTTTTTACCGAGAAAATAATTAAACCAAATACTCTATCTCTCTCTCTCTTTAATAAAAACACGTGGAAGAACGTATAGACGTCACCATTGCCAGTAGTTTGAGTCATATACAGTATGTCCGCGGGTAGGATTTAAAAGAGGACAAATGGACCAAGAAGCGAAAAAGATGAAAAAAAGTAATAAGTAACTAATAAAAGTTATTGCTTGTAAAATAGATGGGATTCACATTATAAGAAATTTAATTCTTAATACAGAGAGCATAAAAATACAAATATGTTTTTTGCGTAAGAGTAAAAATACCTTGTATGTTTTTTTTCGACCAAAAGAATAAATAAATAAGTTTTAAATTAAACCCTAGGCCGAGGTACAAAATTTCATTAAAAAATTTAAATATTAGAGTTTGGATTATGTACATGAGAGAAAATAGTTGGGAGTTTCTAAAAGTAACGCAATAAAACTTTACTCCAGTTCCAAAATTACTGTCGGTGCCTCATCGCTTTCATATCGAGGGCAGCAAGTTTTTTTGGGGGAATTTCAAAAATAAACTGAATTGTTTTCTCTAACTTTGCACAACTCGCTGCACTCTATACGAAAGCGATTTATTTACTTATTGGTGCCAACAGGGATACAAACAGGTAAAAGATACCCACTGGAGTATCCACATAATACATTTAACATGATAAATCAATTTAAGTTTCTACATATTATGTAACAAAACAATACTAAAATAAGAGTAGAACTAAATAATAATTTACATTAACCATTACCTTGTATTCCGCACTAGATCGTTAATAACAAAATTACTCATATAAAATTAACCATCCATTAAAGAATTTTTGGAAAAAATAAAAATTAATCACCAATCACCTTTAACCTTAGACATCTTTTAAAATGTTCTTCACTTGTCGCAGGGACATTGAGAAAAAGTCAACATTAACAGACACATTGCTATTTCTCACAATCCTACATAATGGCGAGTGTTGAGCCGAATAAGTGTATCTAAATGGTATGAAAAATAGTTCAGTTGTCCTTAGAGACCTCTGGGGGACATTAATCTGGACTTGTTCAAGAATATTTAGACTTTGTACTAAGTTATTAAAAAGTTTATATAAAAAGAGTACATCAGTACTTTTTCTTCGATTAGCCAGGGAAGGTAAATGGAAGTGATTTCGAGCCAAAGTAATATCGTTGTTAGGAATATTAAAATTTTGTTTTTTTAATAGGTATTTAATGAATTTATTCTAAATGTTTTCTAACCTGTCAACATAGCTTTTTTGCCTGGAGCTCCAAACAAGACTGGCAAAGTTTAGTCTGCTTGCAACAAATGAATTGAATAGACAAATTACTGCTTTAATATTGTAAAAAGGTTTAAATTTTCTTATGATGTACCCTAATATTTTGGAAGCAGCGTTGATAATAGATTCAACATGTTCGTCAAAAAATAATTTGGAATCAAATGTAACACCTAAATCTTTTATTTTGCCAACTTATTTCAAAGATGTGTTATTTTTGGAATAAGTGGTTGTTAGTTGATTTTGGTTTCGAGAGAAAGTAGTTGACACACACTTGGACAGGTTGAGAAAAAGGCCATTTTCATCGCAGTACCTTCCCAAACGATCCAAATCACTTTGTAGCTTATGACAATCGTCAATGTTCATAATAGATATGTACATTTTGAAATAATCTGCGTAAAGCAGAAAATGAAAACAGGAGTAAATTTTATTTATGTATATAATATACATGTATATAATATATAATATGCGATGAATTACTTACAGGAATTGTGGACTTAAGGTATAGTTTTAATGAAATCTTGTACTTTGGCTTACATTTTTTTTGCCACATTTTATTTTGTACAATTTGTTAACAGAAATTGATTATGACGTTTTGTCTTTCAGGTACAATGATCAGGTATGTTTTAATAAATACAGACTTTTGTTTTTAATGCAGTTTCGTACGTCATGTGAATACTAAAATAATAACGCAATACTACTTGATTCAACGTTTCGACCTAAATAATAGCACCTTTAATCCTTATTTTCGTAAACGGTAGCATACATCTAATATTAAATGACGGCAAAGTTGTATAATTAAAAGTCCAACATGTCTTTAGAAATTTTGAAAAATTCAGAGTTATTCTAAAGATATTTGTAAAAGACCAAAAACTGTCTGTTGTCTTTGCTCCGGCTTTGATCGCCTTGCCTAAGATGACGTCGATGAGGGCAAATCTAAAATACCAGCTTACTGTTAGTTATACACTTTTATTAACACAAACAAACTCTATGTACATGATTATTATGTTCGACTACCGTTTTCAACTAGGAGTACAGCAAAATCGACCTCTAAATCCCCTTAAAAATACTTTAGTTCTCGGCTACCACTTTGGTTATCGTCTACCCTCTTACTCTTATATCTAACCATTGAACTAGTTTAATGTTTTCTTGGTCCCGTCCTATTTCTGTTTCCGGTAATTTCGCGCGGGAAGTTTAAAATAAAATTATTGCAGTTTGTGTTTTTTATGGCTTTATTTAGAAAGGTGATCACAAGTTTTACATTGTCACTTTTTCCTATAAATTTGATATGCCAAGAGTCCGACGATCCATTTTCTGCGTACTGCGTTCAAAATCAGTCATTATAAAATAGTTTTCAATTTTAAATAAACCTTTCGTCGGGCTTTTCCTCATCCTCATTGCTCTATTGAAACAAGTACGCCCCAACAAAGTGAGCAAACACAATAAAATTATTAAAATTCATAGCAAAAAAAGTCATAACATAACCTTAAAACGAATCGTACACACTAACTACGTTTGGTTTGGCGCCGCGTACTCTTTATGATGTCTACAGTCGGCGCTTGCTCTACTCGCTCCACGAAGCTTATTCTAACCAAACATACAGTTAGTTGATTCTAAATTGTGCAACTTTACTTTACGAAGTTAAAGATGTTATTAATGGGGTCGAAACGTTGCTACTATATAATAACATCTTTAAACAACTGGCATTCTTTATTTTAGACAGGAACCCCTTTCTGGCTTTTACCTAAAAATTGACTTTGAAGGACATATGTAGGTAATGCGATTTGAAAAGTTGCTCCTCAAAATAAATATTAAAACAATGAATTTTACCTCAGAACTTACTTACCTCTGCCGAAATCATTGCCAATCTCTTATTTTCAACAGGCAACATTTTTCTGCAAGAAGTAAATCCAAATCTTTCCAAGAATGCCGGTTTACTGTTCTTGAACATTTCACCAATAGTGGATGTGTCGTCTGTAGAAAGGGACTCACTACTGGAACCGCATTCAGCTTCGTATGAAGATTTAGATAACGCTATAGCCATTTGTATATGTTCAAGATTTTCGCCAAAATAATGAAAATTCTCAGTAATTGTTTTTTCTGTGGATTTTTTAGCACTACTTTTTGGCCTACCACGGCCACGCTTCGACTGACCTCTTTGACTTGTATTGCTTCTTTGAACAGGCTTTCCCAAAACTGATAATATATTTTTTGGAATTCGGGTGGGCATAGGTGATTTAAAATCTGCAGCATCACTGGCGGAATCATTTAAAATGATATTTGTATTCGTTTTTATTAGATTTTTATATGGGGATTCGGTATCTACATATTTACAATGTTCGTCCTCCGTGGGTTCTTCTATTAAACTTTGATGTTCTTTTTTGTACATTTCTGTTTGTGACGATTTCTTTTTTAAAAAATGCGTTAACGATTCTACCGATGATGCTGGAACTTTTGATTTGCTAAAAATCAGAAAAATTAATGTTCAATATGAACCAAGATATTTTACAAAAACAAAATATCTAAAACTAACTTATCTTAGCTAGTGTTTCACTTTTTTCAGTCCACTTTATTTAGCTCTACTAATAATTAACCTATAATTAGAAATACGGGATACTTATCAAACTAAATCAATATATTGTTATTACAACTTCTATCATAAGCAGGATATACCTACAACGTATCCGATTAGCAAGCCGAAATTTGAACACTGCCGCGCATTACGTCATACTCGGGCGACCGTTTTAACTTTGTACGCCTTTATAAAAAGCGCGCAAATTTACTTTCATTCATTCTGTGTTGTTGCTTTATATTTTCACTTTGTGTCAAAATTGTGATTGGCTAAAACGAAAAAAAGTTCTTCAGTCTCTCATTCATCGGCGACAGGTCACCGGGTAACCCCAACAACCGGTACATTTTCATTTTTTGGTCGCTGTAGTTACATCTCCTAGCAGCCAGCCTAGATACTTTTAAGCGCTAGAATTTGGTTGCCAGTGCCAACCATTCCAGAGAAGTCCTTGCTGCCACTCTTGGCAGCCCAGAACCCGAAGATTCCTTGCAAGGAATGGAAGGTTCTAAAGATGGAGGACCCAAAACCCACAGGGAGGAGCGTAATCCTCCAGCTCACAGACGAGTCGCTACCAGCCCTAGAGGAAGCTCAGTTTAAGCTTCACTGCGGCTTTAATGCGATCGCTGTGAATATATATAAGGGCATCCCCAAACACAAGGGGATTGACCAGAAAGTTAATCTTGCCAAACCCAAGCAGAATGTCGGAAGGAAGGAGGAGACAGTGACATCTGCCACGGTAATGGAAGATGAACAGAGTGCGGCTCCAGAGAAGTAGCCGACTCAAGAAATGGAAGTTGAACCACAACAGACGCCCAGCGATGTTGCGAGTGGTCCAAATCAACCTCCACCACAGTAAAATGGCCTCTAGCCATCTGGCTCTTCTCATGGAGGAGAAGGGCCTCGACATCGCCTTGATCCAGGAACCTTGGGTCAGAAATGACGCCATATGTGGATTAAGGCTAAGAAACTACTCTCTCTATTACGCCAGGGGCAATGGTAAGCCAAGAACTTGTATTTTAGCTAAAAATAAAGTATTCCTAATGCCTAATTTTAGTAACCAGGACATAACAACGGTCAAACTGGAGCGCAAAGGAGGGACACCAATAATACTGTCATCCGTATACATGGCGCATGACGTTCCAACTCCATCGGTAGATGTCCAAAATATTGTGGAATCTACCAGGATTTCTAAGCAAAGCCTAATCTTGGGATGTGATGCCAATGCCCATCACACAATATGGGGTAGCACGGACATCAATGACCGAGGTGAGTGTCTTTTTAATTTTATTATAAATACTAACCTTAGCTTATGCAATAACGGTAATACACCTACATTTGTTACTGCGAACAGACAGGAAGTTCTGGACGTCACGCTTACAAATGAATCCAACGATCTAAAGGTACAAAACTGGAGAGTGTCCAGCGAGGATTCGTTCTCGGACCATCGTTGGATTCTATTTGATATCAGTGAGTCCACGTACTTGCCTACACCATTTCGTAACCCTAAAAGAACAGATTGGGAAAAATTTTGCGGAATCATCTCTGGAGAACTGGCAAATCCTCCCAATAATCTCTTACCAAATAAGGCTTCAATTGATGAAGCAGTTAATAAACTAACAAATACCCTGGAAGCAGCATTTTTCAAAAGCTGTCCGATAAGCAGACCAGCGAAAAAGCCATACCCACCATGGTGGAACGCAGAGCTGGGTCAGCTAAGAAGGGACATGCGAAGGCTATTTAACAAAGCAAAGAGCAAACGTATTGAAGATGAGAGCTCTTATAGAGAGGCTCTAAAGACGTACAAGAAAGCGATTAGAAAATCTCAAAGAAGCGCTTGGCACAATTACAGCGAGCGGATTGAGAGTACAAACGAAGCCGCTAGACTTAGAAAAGTTCTATCAAAGGAGCCTAGTGCTCCCTCTTTTCTAAAAAAAGATGATGGGACATACACAGAGAGTAGTGGGGAAACCCTTGAACTGCTGATGGATTCCCACTTTCCTGGTAATACATCGGCCATAGAGCCCCTTATCGATCAAGGAGACGTTCCGGATTTGAATAGCATCAAATCAGTAGTCACTTACGATAAGCTAGAATTGACTCATTTGAACCTTACAAATCACCAGGATTAGACGGGATAATGCCCGCCATGCTACAAAGAGGGAAGAGAATCCTGATCCCTTGGCTCTTGGTGATATACAGAAGCAGCTTGCATTTTACTTACATGCCGGCTGACTGGAATAAGATAAAAATAGTCTTCATCCCTAAGGCTGGTAAGAGCAGTCATGTAACCGTCAAAGACTTCAGACCAATAAGCCTGTCTTCGTTCCTTGTCAAAACATTGGAGAGGTTACTGGATCTGCATATCAAGAACTCGGTGAGAGAGCGAGAATTAAGCTCGTCTCAACACGCTTATACCAAAGGGAAATCAGTGGAAACGGCGCTACACGAAGTAGTAGGCACTATTGAGAAATCCCTTAACAATAAAGAGTACACCCTAGGTACCTTCTTGGATATTGAAGGAGCCTTTAATAACGTCACGACCGAGGCAGTGTGCGACGCTCTAATAGAAACAGGGGTCGATAACTACATCTGCCGTTGGATTAGGAGGATGTTGAAAGGCCGTCAAATCTGCTCCAGTTTGGGAAGTAGCGAGATGGTCAGATTTGCTGGAAGAGGAACTCCGCAAGGCGGGGTTCTGTCACCAACACTCTGGCTGAGAGTTTTAAATAAAGTTCTCATAGCGTTGGAGAAGGCTGGAATAAAAGTGATTGCATACGCTGACGATATAGTTATACTAGTGTCAGGTAAATTTGTAAACACAATCAGCGACCTAACAGGAATGGCGCTACGAATACTACAACAGTGGGCCATGAAATGCGGGTTAAAAATCAACCCCGAAAAAACGGAGGTAGTTCTATTCACACGCAGAAGGGTGATCGAGAACTTCAGACTCCCAGTACTCGACAATAATGCTTTAGTGCTTAAGGAAAAAGCAAAGTATTTAGGATTGGTACTTGACTCCAAGCTAAACTGGGGCATAAACTTGCAAGAACGAGTTAAAAAAGCGTCGGTAGCATTATATGCCTGCAAAAAAGCAATTGGAAAAAAAATGGGGACTAAAACCCCACATAGTACACTGGATCTATACAGCTATTATAAGACCTATATTAATATACGGGGTCCTGGTTTGGTGGACCGCTTTGGAAAAAGCAGTGCACACTAAGTCAATAACAAAGATACAAAGGGCAGCTTGTTTAGGAATAACCGGAGCCCTTAAGTCAACCCCGACAGCGGCGCTAGAGGTCATGTTATATATACCCCCCTTGGATATATATGGAAAAAGTATAGCTGCAAAAAGTGCCCTGCGACTAAAAGAGTCGAAATTCTGGAAGGAAACTAACTACGGGCACAGCAGTATACTAAAGATTCACCCGGGGAATAATCTACGAGAACCGACTGATTACTCTGTCCCAATAACATGCTTCGATAGAAGGTATTCTATACTCATTCCGAGTAGGGAAGAGTGGGAAGGCAATCAGAATATAACGAAAACAGATCACGCAATCTTCACAGACGGTTCAAAGATGGACGTTGGTGTGGGAGCCGGGGTCTTTTCCGAAAGTTTACAAATACAGAAATCGTATAGACTCCCCAACTATTGTAGTATTTTTCAAGCGGAAGTACTGGCAGTAGAGAAGGCGGTCAATATCCTGCAAGAACACCTTGGCTTGGGAGTAGCCTCGTCAATCACCATCTTCAGTGATAGTCAGGCGGCGATTAAGGCAATCTGTTCCAGCAGCGTCAAATCAAAGCTCGTAAAGCGATGCCGCAACAATCTATGCACACTTGGCAACCAACATCGGGTTATTCTGTGCTGGGTTCCTGGACACTCCAAAATAGATGGCAACGAGGCTGCCGATGCGCTCGCAAGAGAGGGCGCAGGCATGCCAGCTGATCTAGCAGACAATACAGTGAACAAACCACTGGGATTGGTCAAAGAGGAGATTGACTACACGGCCAAGCAGCTTGCACAGAACAGATGGACAGGGTTGACAACCTGTAGTACATCCAGGCAACTGTGGCCCACATTCGATAAAAAGAGAACCGCAGAGCTATTGAGACACAGTCGAAAAGACGTGAGAAATATTACTGCGGTTGTTACCGGACATTGCCTCTTCGGTAGACATACCGAACGTATGCAAATACCCACTAACGACTTCTGCAGAAGCTGCAGAGATGAGGAAGAGGAAGAAAGTATTCAACATTTTCTGTGTGAATGCCCTGGCCTCGCAAGAAGGAGGTTCACTACTCTGGGTGAATCATCTTTCGATAGCCTGGAGGAACTAAACAACTTACAACTTGGACGGCTGAGCAGATTTCTGAACAGTAGTGGCTGGTTTGAATGAGTTGTTAAAATCCTTCCGCGGTTACGTCGCATAAACCATCAGTGATCTGATGAAGGTGGGTTCTACGGAACACGTGTGGTATCACAACTGACCTAATCAGGACTACGTGAGACCGTTTGGTCAGAACCAAGGGTCTGCCACTCTTACCTAACCTAACCTAACCTAAGCGTAAATAATTTTCAGCAATTTCTATGGAAACAATTGTCGCAACAATGGTTTCTTTGAAAATTATCTTGTCGGTAAAGTTATCAGGAGATGGATCTAGCGGGCCTAAGGCCTGTATTATCCATCTCGTGGTAACTTTACCAGCCAGATAATTTCTATGGAAACAATTGTATGGACAATGGTTTTTTTGAAAATTATCTGGTTAATAAAGTTACCAGGAGGTGACAAATGTCCTGGTAATTTTACCAGCCAGATAATTTCTATAGAATCAAGTGTTCTATAGAAATTATCTGCCTGGTAAAGTTACCAGGACATTAATAATACGGGCCTTAGGTCCGCTAGATCAATCTCTTGGTTACTTTATCAATAAGATAACTTCCAAAAAAAACATTGTCGAGACAATGGTTTCCATAGAAATTATCTGGCTGGTAAAGTTACTAAGAGATTGATCTAGCGGACCTAAAGCGTTCTAAATTTAAAACCGTACTAACCTTACAGTTCTGGGTTTTGACAAGTGTCAATAGGTCAACTAAGTTTTGTATTGTAAATATTTTTATTTTTTTTTTAAATTTATTAAGAAACACATATTTTACTATGTACTGTGTTCTTTAATAGAACTAAAACTGTATTTGCAAAACCATTGCGGCCAAATTATCGCATTGGTAAAACTTCTACTTTGTTAAAAAGCCCCCTACCACATACCCCTAGATGTTTATCAAATACCTAAAATTAAAAATAATATATGTGTTGTACACCAAGCAATGATTATCATTGTTCAGGTAATCTCGGCACCTGTACAGTGCTCCCAACATTGATATAATTATTTTGTGTATTTGATCAATGTGTTTATGCCAGCTTAACCTTTCATCTACCCAGAGTCCCGGGTACTTTGCGCATTCCACTATTTTTATTAGTTCCTATCCTAATGCCTAATTCGCGTGAATCTAGATTTAAATGACGAAACAACGTATATGTATTTTTTATTTAACTTTAGTCTGTCATGTAACAGTACCAATATAGCCATCTTGTTTATGTTTGACCACAGAATCTATAACTGGCATTTAAAAAGCGACTTGGCTTAAAACAAAGGAACTGTGGCGTAAAGTTGTTTTTTCAATGGACCATCCTATATATTTTTCATTTTCAGGAAAGGTCCTTCTTTCCTGATTCCAAAAATATATAATTTGTCTATATTAGCTCCCACCGTTTTTAAAATATAAGCGATCACATTTTTAAAAAGCTGTATTAATTCTAGTTTAATACGTCTAGAATGCCTTGGACGAGTAAAACATTAGTAATGGCGTTCCATTAAAATAATATCCATGAAAATAAACTTTCGATATGTCTAAAATGCATTCTAGACGAATTAAACATTAAAAATTTGACCGCTCATATATAAAAAATTATATATGGGGAGAAGTTTGGGAAACACATTTTTTTAGGAAGTCACTCTGGATTGGGGGATGATTTTGGGAAGAAGACACGTTGTTTTTTACAAGATCTCCATACCTACTCCCACCCTAAGAATATCGGGCCCACTCAATACAATTTTTCTGGCGCCGCTATAGAAATAAATATAACGGCCTGGGGAAATATCGCGATGTCACATAAACTCTATCGATGATGACTTTCCTCTCATACGTCTTTTCCTTCTTCACATATTTCTATACCATCGCACTGGATCTTCTTTCTTGTTTTATCCCCGGTATCCAACATGGGCGGCGCTTTATAAGTCTATGGGCGGCGCTGCATTCTTATAACATTTTTCACAAACATATGATACACACAGTACTACTTGGTAATTCATGCTAGTAAGTATGTATATAATTTCTGTGTCATGTGACGCTCCGATGAGCGAAAAACAAGAAGTTCAGAAAAAACGTAATTTGAATCACACAGATTTAACTCACAAATAGAAATCGGGCCATATTCTGTTGAAAAAAAAAACCTCGTATAGTCAAAAAGAAGATAGAGGTCAAATTGTCGAAATAAAATTTCAAAAATTTGTTACGTCAAGATAAAAACTATAGCGTCAAAATAAACAGTAAATCTCTGTTGACCACCAATCAATCATATCAACCAATATTTGTCTAGATTTATTTTTAATTTTTTTTTATGGCCTGAGTATTTTTTACTCTACTTTTTTTCTCGGGTTATGCCTTGTTTTTGACACTAGCTTTACCAAACTTCTTTTTGACGTTACGAATTTTTTTTTTATCAGAATATGACCTATTATTTTTATTATAACTTATTCATAGAATTAGTTGGGTAAAAGTCTATAATTATATAAAATATTTATTGAGTTTTTTAAAGCTTTTTCTGCACAAAAATGCAAATTCTAAATGGTGCAGCATTTGATACACTGGCAGTATATTCTGAATCCTTCCAAAATGCAACAATTGCTGACAAAGCCTATAGAATAATGTTTCTTTGAAAGATGCAGGGTTCATTTTATTTTTGTGGCAAAAGTCCTGCTCGCGTTAATTTTAAACATTAACAAAAACTATAAATTACTTCATTTAAATTTTTTTAAATCATATTTGGGTTCATAAATCTACCATATGTATTTTATGAAAATGTAGGTTTCATAGAACCGATTTCATATTTTTTCTTATATCTCTTGCTTTAATTAAGTTATTTTAATTTGGTTTAAACCAGTACCATAAAACAAACACACACGACCTTGAATAATCGAACTCAGCATCTGTGTTGGTATAATTTTTAATTCGCTACGTGGATTCAGGTCGATTTATGTAAATAGGTACTTCATGAAAATGTGGTAAATTATTAGGAATACGAGAATACCACCTCTGGTGGCATTCACAGAAGCTCTCTTAGCTGCCATTCAATGAGAAATTTTCTCGAAATGTTTTTCGTTATTAGTAGTTTGACTAGTATGAGGTTAGAATATGTTTTAGGCAATGCAACGATGTGTTTAACTAGGTATATTCTTTTTTTTACCGGTGAGCCCACGGTTGATCCGATTCGCGTTATTAAATTGCCTATTGTATTACCGGTTGGACATACATCATATTCTTTTATCCATGCTGGATTTCTGGTGATTTCCATCAACGTCAACGAGAGAGAGATCGTAAAATAACTTACCAACCGGTTGATGACGTCATTCACCACCACTGGTTGAATTCACCGGTAAAAAAAAGAATATACCTATTTGAGCTCAAATAAAACCCACAATAGGAGAATCCTTTAATCATTTGGCAACAGCGTATTATACGCTCGTAACAATTTCCTACTATTACCACATGGTTTCATTCAGGAACTAAGTGGTAGCTCGAATTTTAGTTCTTGTCGGCTTGTTTTGATAAAAGAGAAAGCGGCGTCTATCTTTGCTTTCTCGTCGTTGGTTGGAAGTAATATATACAAATATTTGCACACTTTTTGCAAAACTATATAAAATGTATGGTATCCGTTTACCCCAGAACACGTTGCTAAGGAGGTTTCTGTTTTGTTTACTTCCATGGTAATTGTGATCATATAGGTACACTTGCTGATAGGTGATATTTACAATGCAAAACGTTAAAATTACCGAATTAAGTACGTCATCGCAGTGTAATCATCACTTAATAATTTTTCGGCAATTCTACACCTCTTATGGGCGTTTTTAAATGCGTGAAATTTTTAGTGCAATTTGGCCGGAAGTGCAAAGAGCATATATTTCCGGAACTTTTTTTTCGTTGCCATGATAATGATTTAAAATGAAACCTTTTGATTGGTTAAAAAAAGTTACTGCGAAATTTTCACTTTAATTTTGAAATACCGATATTTTCACTTTAAATATGAACTTATCTATCCTTTGTGTACGTTAGAATAGGCATTTTGGTGCCCCCATTGTGATTCGCTTGAGGTAAATCAAAATAAGGGTACCAAAATATGGTGAAAAAGCTCAGAGCGGGGATTCAGAAGCTTGTTGCAATAAATACCTATTGTTTCCATGAACATTATTTTGCTGTTAGTGGAATATGTATATCAACTAGCCCTAGTTTGAATATTTAAACTTTAAACGTTGATAAAAAAATACTTTAAAATATTAATGTATTTATTTGACTACCACATTATGCTAACTACTTATTAAATAATAATTCATTCAAACCTATGTCTTTTAGAGATCCGGACCTTCCCCCGAGAACATCCTGGCGAACCAACCTTGCGGTTTTGGCTCATCTTTGTAGACCAAGCGTTCTCTGGCCTTTATTATCAGTTCGTTAATGACAGGATCTGAATTAGAAATCTCAAAATGCCTGCGTCTTAGTTTAAATTCTTCAGACTCCGGGTTAATATGTTCCCTTTGGTATTTTCTCATTGATTTAACACCAGGAGTCAATCTAAAAATAAGACAAGTTAAAATTACTAACAAAAAGTTTAGACCGCTTTACAGTCGGCAATTTTGTTATTCTATAAAAAAATAAATTAATATAAAATATTACTAGCTGAATGAAAACTAGATTACAATGTAATAGACAGCCATATTTAAGAATTTAAAAAAGGTAAACAATTTATTTTAATTTTAAATTCATTACATACGATTACATGGAAGATTGTGAACGATTTAAGAGGTGGGTGTAGCAGTTGTAGTGTGGGCGTGGACTCTGATTTGGGGCGGGACGAGATTAATAATTTTTATTGCTCTATAGCTCAGAATTTGTTTGATGGGATTGCAACGGAGGTTGACCCTCGAATTTACTTAAGATATATCTCTGTTCTTGACTCATTTTTTCCCACTCCTACAACTCCTGAGGAGATAAGGGATACATTCAATACTCTTAAAAGTAAAGACTCTAGGGGCTGGGATGAAGTGTCACTTAGGATATTTCTGCTATTACCCAATAAAGCACTGGAAGCACTTTCAAGTGCAATAAACCATTCTTTTCAATCGGGCATTTTCCCTTAATGTTTGAAAATGACGACAGTTTTACCTATATTTAAAGGGGGAAATCACAATTTTCCAACAAACTTTAGACCAATTTCAATGTTGCCCACCCTTTCAAAGATTGTTGAAACGTTAATAAAGAAACATCTTCAGTTTTCTGAGTAGGTTTAGTTTGCTCTCTGATGAACAGTTTGGTTTTAGGGAGGCTAGGAATACCGGTAATGCTATTTTTTGGAGAAACTATATTTGGGACTTAATAAAATAAACGTGATGTTGCCGCAGCGGTGTTCTGTGACTTTTCGAAGGCTTTTGTTTGCGTTAATCACAGAATACTGCTTTGGAAACTTGAGAAGTATGACATCAGGGGGAGCTCACTGGCGTGGTTTGCGTCATACTTGGGTGGTCGCCTCCAGAGAGTTAACTTTAAGAATGCATTCCGGAGCAGCGGACAATTTCATATGGCGTACCGCAGGACTCTGCTTTGGGGTCACTGCTTTTTTTGATTTACATTAATGATCTTGCTAAAGTTGATATCAAGAGTTTTCTCACGTTGTTCGTTGATAACGCCACAATTTTATGGATAGACAGGGATACTGAGCAATTAGAATTGGATGTTTCTGAAGATCTACAGAATATTAAAGATTGGATAAATGTAAATGGATTGTCCTTTAATTTTTCTAAAACAAATATACAGTTTAAATGTCAATTTAATAACATTTCCATAGCAGGACAACCCATTGCAGAGCAAAGCGAAACTAAATTTTTAGGGCTGTATATTGACAATAAACTCAAGTTTGATTCACATGTCTTACAACTCAGGAAGAAAGTTGCTTCAGGCTGTTTTGCCATAAGAGTTATTGTCGACGAGCTAGATGGATCCATAGTTCGGAATGCATATTTTGCATTGATAGAGTCCCGTTCGTATTACGGTTGCCATCCGTCCGGGTTTCCCCGGATTTGTCCTAGTTTGGAGGGTGTCCGGGGAGCGTCCGGGCGGAGTTTTCTTTACAGCCCGGGTTGTCCCCACTTGCCGTCTACCGACAGTTACGGAACGACGCTATACAGGGTGTTCCTTAATGACATGCTAATATTTTAGGGTGTGATTCCTCAAGTACATATAAACATATGTCATAAACGGCTAAAAGGTTAATGGATTTTGTAAAAAAAAAGGTTCTATGACAAAAGTATTGTAATTATTAGGTTAATTAGTTACCACAAATTACTTCATGTCGTTTGAAAATAGTATTCTTTGTTGATTATTCTAAAAAAATCACAATATTCTAAAAGAACCTATACCAAGTTATTTGTAATAAATTTAATTGGGAACCGAGGGAGCTAAAATTTGCCTTGTTAAACTGCTCTTCTTCTTGACCAGATTTACAAAAAAACTAAACAAATTTTGAGTTTTTTTCACCAATGGAAAATTGGTTTTTATGTAGCTGTGGGAAAGTTATTTTCATGCAAAAAATATCGAAGAAAAAAACCATAAAAATTTAAATTAGACGGGCGGGGCGGAAGCATGCCTATTAATGAAGGTGGTCATTTCCAACAATTTTTATAAAACAAAATTTTGCATTATCAATGTTAATAATAATAAATAGTAGAGCTAATTTAATTATTTTTATTAAGAACGGCGTGCCTGAGGAGAAAAACGCAAGATACTATTTTTATGCAGAATTGACCAGGCTAATCAGAAATAATATCCACATGGAAAAATGTCAGTGGCGTACCATTTATTTTATAAAAAATATCGTTTGCAGGGACGCCACTGGTGGGACAAAAAATAACTTTTATAACTAAAATCGATGGTTTTATTTCCTATTAGCATATGCCAAAATTGAAAATATTATCTAAAGTACTTTCTGAGATATTACAAAAAACGCATTCATAAAATGACTTGAGGAATCACACCCTAAAATTTTAGCACCTCATTAAGGAACACCCTGTATACTCTCCTCCACGGTATATTCTATAAAATAATAGTTTATGAAGATGTCAAATTAGAAGAAATTCAATTTATTGTATTAGTGTAAGATGAAAATTTTCTAGCAGAAATATCTGGGGTTAAAGCTAAAAAATCCGGGGTTTTCGAGCTTCTTGTCCTAGTTCAACGATTTTACAGATGGTAACCCTAGTTCGTATGCGTTATGGTATTTCATTTTTGGGTAGTTGCCCTCAGTATTTGTTTAATTATATGTTTATTTTACAGAAGAAAGTTTTGCGGTACATGTTCAAGATTGGATTTAGAGACTCGTGTAGGCCCTTTTTTGTTAATAGTAGAATTTTAACTTTGATGTGTTTGTTTTTGTTAGAGTCTTCCTATTTGGTCTTTAGAAAGCATAGGGAAAAATTGGGAGCGGCCTCGGCATACAATACGCGTCAAGCGTTTAATCCCTATTTACCTATACCTACATCTACTCAAGTATATAAGAGTATTGTTTATCAGAGTAAAAGAATCTTTAACCACCTCCCAGAAGGATTAAAAAAAATCCAGTGTGAATGAAAATTCCGGGGGAACCTTAAGAATATTTTTATAACTAAAGCCTACTATACACTGGGCGAATTTTTTGATAATACTATTGACTTTCCTTTAGGTACTGGATAGATATAGTATGCAATTAGTATTATTTATTTTTCAGCGTAAATTATCTTTTGTACCTTTCAGTGTTAATTTTACATTATTCGTTTGACTCTATGTTTACTAACGACACGACTTTTAGAACTATATGTAGTACGTCCCTTAAAATGTTACTGTAGTTTCTATTTTATTTTTATTTGTATTTTAGAATATAAGAGTAGGTATGCATTATTTATTGTTAAACTTTTTTGCTGTCTTAGACAATAAAGCTTTTTTGATTGATTTGATTAATTGTCAAGAAAAATGAAAATCAAAAATGAAAAATAATTTTCAAAAAGTAAACATTTCGAAAAGTCAATAATGCTTAATTAAAATGGTTCATTAAAATTTCTTTAAGAAGTCCAAAACTAATAATACTTTTATTCAATATTAACGTAGTAAGTGTCAAGAACCGAAGGTTTTAAGAATTCATCACCGCGTCAAAATAAGTCTCCGATTGGTTAGAATAAGGTCAGAAGGAGGGTTAAAACTCAGTTATAATACATTGATATTCGGAAGCCAACGTGCAGGAATTCATGTAAATATTTATGCAGATTCGCTGTTAGATAAATTTAAAATTGGCATGTATCTTAGCTTGTTATGGTTTAAAAACCAAATTTGGCTACTTAAAAATATTTATTTAACTGCGCAGTCACATTAAACTTATTTATTGCTACCGACAAAGGATATATCTAGAGTTAGGACTTTCTTGAAATTGCTGAATAGATAAACAGTTATTTTTCTCAACATTTTTACGACCATTTTCTTCCATAAATACGACCGTTTCTGAGGTAGTGTTGGGACATTGATGTCAATAAAACATCCTTATTAAAACATTTTTTTTTTCCCTACTTAAAAAAAATACTGTTCCTACCACTACCTAATCTTATCTCTGATTAAAAGTGACTTCTAAAAAAAGAAAACAAATACGCTGTTCCCACCACCCAACTCACTACTGATGAGTTACACATGCCTCTTAACTATCGGTGTTTGTGAACCTTAATATCGATGAGCGTGAATCTTAATATCGATGACAAAATAAATAAAGCCTTTATTAAATTCAACAGACAATCATAAAAAAATGTTAGATGACGGCGAGATCTAGCACTGCTATTCATCTAACCATACGTAATATCGATGTTTGTTTAAAATACATCTATGAACACCCCCAATATTTCTAAATTTAGAGAACAAGCCAATCAGGCAACCTGGGAAAATTTTTTAGAATCTAACAATCCTATAAGCAATTTTCACAACACCTTAGAATGTATATTTAAAAAAAGTTTTCCAAAAAAAAATTAAAAC
The DNA here is from genome assembly GCA_935413205.1 of Polydrusus cervinus. Classification (NCBI taxonomy): domain Eukaryota; kingdom Metazoa; phylum Arthropoda; class Insecta; order Coleoptera; family Curculionidae; genus Polydrusus; species Polydrusus cervinus. The sequence continues at coordinate 52,971,228 of OW284510.1, forward strand.
ATAAAAATAAAAAACCATGGATCACTCTAGGTATTAGAACTTCAGCTAAAAATTTGAGATGTCTCCATACAATGAGAAAATATACAGATGATCTTTATTTTATAAATTATATTCTTAGGTATAGAAATATATATCGAAACATTATAAAAAAAGCGAAGCAAAACTATTATCAAGCATAAATTGAACAATCTCATAATAAGGCCAAGGAAAGTTGGGTAATAGTTAATAAACTTAGAGGTAAAAATAAATCTTAATCGAATGTAAAAAATTTAAATCTCAATACATTAAACAGCTTCTATTGTGAAGTTGCTAAAAATATTTCTTCACAGCTTCAGTCAAAGGTTAATCCATTAGGTTATTTACAAGAAACACCTACAGCTCAATCTTTCTTTCTAAGTGGTACTGATATTAGTGAATTAAAAAACATCTTAAAAGATATTAGAAACCGGAATTCCTCTGGTATGGATGACATGTCTGTGAAGATTTTTGAAAGCTTGCCGGAGTCGGCGCTCAGAGTTTTGGTTGAGGCAATAAATTAGTCCTTTGAGGCAGGTGTTTTTCCGTCATGTCTTAAAACTGCGGTGGTACTTCCTTTGCATAAGGGAGGGGATCTGGATGACCCGGCTAACTATCGGCCTATATCCTTGCTTCCTACGCTATCAAAGATAATTGAAAAATTGGTGAAAAAGAGACTTGTTAGCTTTCTGGCCATAATATTTTAAATAACTGTCAGTTCGGCTTTCAAAGCTCGACAGGCACAAATGACGCTTTTTATTCAGTTTTAGATGGGCTTTATAACAGTTTTAATGATGGAGATGTGGCAGCGGTAGTTTTTTGTGATATTTCCAAAGCATTTGACTGCGTTAATCACAGGATATTGCTGGCAAAGCTTGAACATTATGGTATTAGGGGTGTGGCTCAAGATTGGTTTACGTCTTATCTTATTGACAGGAAACAGATAGTTCGGACTGGTAACGAAACATCAAGCTCATTCGTTATAAATAGTGGAGTACCTCAGGGCTCGGTGCTGGGTCCAATATTATTTTTATTGTATTTCAATGATTTGCCTAAATTAAAAATAAGGGGCACTTTTACAATATTTGCCGATGATACCACTATATTATGGCGAGGTAGAGATTCGGACGAATTAAAAGCAATTATTCAGGAGGATCTGGAAGAGGTGAGGAAGTGGTGTCACTCAAATTGTCTGTGTTTAAATGTCGATAAGACCAGAATTCTTACTTTTAAATTTAGTTTCGACGATTTAATTTTGGAAAATATTTTTGTGGACAGTTGTAAAGTTGCAAAATTTCTAGGCCTATTTATAGAAAATAAACTAAAATTTAACGACCATGTTGTCGCTTTTAATAAAAAAATTGCATCAGGATGTTATGCTGTAAGAGTTGCATCCGGGGAAGTAGGAAAGGAAATGGGAAGAACAGGATATTTTTCGCTTATAGAAAGCCACTTGCGATATGGTATAGCTTTTTGGGGGTTCTGTAATCAAGAAATGATAAGATCTATTTTAGTATTACAAAAAAGGGCTATTAGATATCTTTCTGGTGTCAGAAGCAGAGAGCACTGTACCACTTTTTATTGACCTTAAAATACTTACGGCAATAAGTCTATTCATTATGGAGACTGTTTGTTTAGTTCATAAGAAATACAAAAACTATGATAATGTTGTTGTTTATAATATGCGTAATAATGACAATTTACCCTTGCCCATCCCTAGAACGGCGCTTACGAAAAACTCAATTATATTTGAGAGTATTAAATTGTACAATCATGTTCTCCTTGCTTTGCGACAGTTTCGAGATGATAAGGCTTTTAAGGGATCTATAAAGGGATTATTAATTTCAAGGCCATACTCTAGCATCCAGGAATTTTATAATGAAGACTTCTGAGCACCTGTTTTTAGATTATGTTTGTGACAGGTGTTACTGCATTTTGAGATTTTCTCCTCTTTCTTTTTTATTTAGAGTAGTTTTGTGTATATTTTTAGTGTTTTATCCTGTGATTTTTTAAAATTATGTCAGTACTATAAGATTTTAATATTTTTATTTACATGATTATTATTCTAAACTTTTTTTTTTTTAATATTTTTGTATCTGTAATTTTCTTTGACTCTCGTTCCTTAGAATGTTAGACTGGTTTGTTCAAGTTTTGTGTATATTTTTAGTGATTTATCCTGTGATTTTTTAAAATTATGTCAGTGCTATAAGATTTTAATATTTTTATTTACCTGATTATTATTCTAAACTATTTTAAAAATATTTTTGTATCTGCAATTTTCTTTGTCTCTCGTTCCTTAGAATGTTAGACTAGTTTGTTCAAAAAAAAAAGCCTATTTGTAAATTGTCTGTGATTGATTGGACTATTGGATATTAAACTGAATTGGACTATTAGATATTAAGTGATAAGCTTTGTCAATAGAGTTTTTCTTGGACAATAAAGCATATTATCATTATTACCCCCCATCACTATTTTAAGAGGAACAGTCAGTCTTAAAGGCCTTTTAACATTAAGTGCAATTATAAGTTGCAAGTAAATGGTTGTTTTAAATGCGAAAATTTGCATCAGCTGATTAAAATGTCATCAAAGCGCATGCTCTTATGCAATTGTGCTTTAAATTGCAACTAATCTAAGAAGGCCTTAAGACACTTTTACAGTAGGTACAAGTAAATAGTCGTTTTAAATGGGTAAACAATCAACAGCGCAGTTTACAGTTGTGTCACAGTTATTAGTAAATACAAGATCCAATAATACATTATTTACGTTTGTTATGGAATTCACTTGAGAAAAATTAAGAAATAACATTGAGCTTAAGACAAGATGATTGATAGCAGTGTTTCTGACTGTTAAGTTATCTGTGCTATACTAAACTAATTATATATGATAAAACAGAACTGTGGGTCATGTCCTGAAGGGTCAAAAGATAAAATGTCAAGTGGACTTAGGTTGTTTCTGTAATAAGTGAAAATTAGCAATGTAGTTTTTAAATTTTTATTACAAAAACTAGAAAAACAGGAATAATAAGAAAAAATTAAATAAAAATATAGGTTAATTAGATAGCAGCGGAAACGTATCATGGCATATTATAAGAAAACAGCTGATAATAATTCTTAAAACTTTTTACAAACCCAATAGGATCTCTCGTGATTGTTTTGAATTTCATAGTTTATAGTTTATTGTAAATATTTAGTTTACTTGTTTTTTTTTTATTTTGTTTTTTGTGCTTATTTAGGTGCAATAGTATTGTTTAAGTTTTTTTTTTTTTTTTTTTTTTTTTGTATAACTGAAGTTTGAAAAAATTAATTTTGGTACATATATTTCAAGCAACACCTACATATAATAGTAATCATCCTGGGCAGGAAGACCCCGGTCGTTAGCCCTTTGGCAGATGCCAATAAATTGTAATAAATAAATAAATAAATAATTCAGACTACAGAGCCATCTATCAATGAGCAGTTCGCTTGACTGAGAGCAGAAACAACAAAGTCTAAACCAAAACCAAGGACTTGGGGTGCTTCTGTTCTCACTGCATATTTGCAGGATTGCAGGCCTTTTAAAAAGCCTTAGAGGTATTGGCACAGCCCACTTTGGGGCTGTGATATTGGACTAAAGTTGTTCTTGCACTCAGTGGGAGAGACAATGTCTTAACTCAAAAATTATAAAAGTGAACTTGGGGTGTTTCTGAAAACAGTCATGCAATTTACTAATCAGGCACCTTTGAGTGTAAGTAACTAATACCTATCTATGTCACAGTCAACCTTGTTGGTTAGTTAATTGTGCTGTGTATGCCGCACTAACCATCAGAAATCTGATGAAGGTGGGTTCCACGGAACATGTGTGGTATCACAACGGACCTAATAGGACTACGTGAGACTGTTTGGTCTGAACCAAAGGTCTGCCACTTTTACCTAACCTAGTAAATTGTGGTTAAAAATCGGTATGCAACCCATTAAAATACTTTTAATTAATTAAGTACCTATTGCTTTTTACACGTAAACTTACTCAAATAAAAACCAAGTAAAGCCACCTAATAGAATTACGCCACCTGCCAAATAGTTTCTTTGAATGTAAAACGGTGTTCCCTTTGTACGCCTTGGTTTCCGAAATCTCTCATCAATTCTTCTATCCATAACAATTTCCTTTATTTCAAACGATTTTTTGGAATAACATCTGTAAGTAGCACTTTAAAAAGCGGCAAAAGAATATATATCTACTTTTTTCAATTTTTAACTGGCGATCTTTAAGCCTATTTCATACAATATTTTTATTTATGGTAATACCTTTATTTGACTCTCCTTATAAACTTATTTCTTTGCTTATAATACAAATATTATAAATTAACAATATGAGAATGAATCTTGAATTTGAGAAAAGAAAATTTACAATGCAATGCAATCACAGATATACAGCGTAAAATTGACAGCAATTGACATGATGGGCTCTGTGATAACTGACAGTTCACTAATAACAGAAAATAAATAGGTTTACGGGTCATTCAAGCCGGCATCCGGCTTTGAGAGTGAGGGCGATGTTTTGTAAAAAGAAAAAATGATAAAATTAATAATGCGATATATTAACTATCATAAAAAAAAAAAAAAAAAAAAAAAAAAATTAAAGAAATAAGTTAAAGAAGTTTCTAGGTTCTACTCAGTAAATGAATGTACCGTCTACTAACCCCATAATCCCGTCTTTTTAGTGAATGTGACTCCTATGTTGTAATTGTCAATACTAAACCCCTGACTCCTAAAATAGCAGCTAAATAAAGGCAAAACACACAAACCCAGAGACTCATAGTACACAAGGAAGGAAAATTAGTGGTCATGATATGGAGAATTCCAGACAAGGTCGCGAACACTCCTAAAGAGCTGGCAAGTTGCCCCTAGGGAGCAGAGCCAAAAGAAACAAGACAAGAGAGTGAGGGCGATATTTTTGTCTTTAGAGTTTCAACCTACCTTGAAATCTTAACCCAATAAAAACGTGATAAAATTGAAATTGGATGTCAATTATTTTAACGATTTTTTTGTTATTTTAATAGTCCGATAGGCTTTATTTATATTGTAAATAAATTTTAGAGATGAATAAAGATTAATTTACCATAATAATAATTATTTTTGCGCTATGGCCAAAACTTTAGGTAGAGTACAAGAAATGAAAGCCATAAAATAGTAAAGTGTCAAAAGTTGGAAGGATTGTACTTTTTAAGCAAGGCGCAATAAGCCGCCTTGCCTTCAAACCGGGCTTATAAAAATGACCCTGCCATAGTGGAAAAAAAAGGTGAAAGTACAATAGCAGGAATTAGCCAAACGCAAGCAAAGGGAAAGCAAATCAACTACAATATCGAAACATACTTAATTCTAATTAAATTTTCATCCCTCATAGTATTATCACAGATGAATGATAGGTGTGAACTGTCGCTATACGTATCATGAACCTTCATAAAATCCAATTTTCTTCTTGCAGACATCTTCATCTTATGCGGTTCGTCCACTCGGCCCTCTGTACTCTCTCTTATGCTTATGTCTGTATTCTTTGAATATAAATGTGAATGACACCTAAAACGAACTTACAATCGGTATAGGAATATGATATATTTATCGAAAGGAAAACAAACATTGATATTGCTACTTTACTTTTGGTAACCTATATGCGTATACGTATACTTACTTCTAGGTGGCTTCTAAAAAAAGGCCGTCGCGTCCGCAGAAAGAAATATATATTGTATTTTCATTTAAAACATCGAATCATGGCCGTCTACGATAAACGTAAAGACAAGAAAATTATTATCACATGTCTCTTTCTACTCGTTTAAAGAGTAGGAAGTAACAGAAATCTGTTTTCTTTGCCTTCACGTTTATTGTAGACCGCCATGATCCTAAACATTGAACGCACATCGATGATCGAAAAACATCGATAACTATCGCTTATCCCTAATATCAAATGATGCGTTGGTGCAGGATTTCATAAGTAAGATTATAACATTAATTAGAAAGTAAGTAAGTACTTTACTTTAATTTACAATGCAAAAGTAATATGGTTGATTGATTGAGATACGCCCTTGTTGACATTCAGCCTACAACAATTAATAGAAAGGTATACAATACAAAAAATAATGAAACTAGGCTGTCAATCATATAGAGCCTTTTTGGTTCTTCATTTTCCTATTGTCCGTTTCGGCCTGCGTATTACATTTCCAAATAATCACATTTACAAATTTGAGTTAAAAGGAAGGTAAGTATATTAAGTTTTAAATCTTGAGAATAATCAATTTATCTATATAAAACGAATGTTTCAAGATTTAAGTCACAGTAGAAATTCTAAGGCTAATATGATTTGAAATAAATTTCATATAAAATTGCCTTTTAATAACGTAAACTACGCTTTGCTGTATAATTCGGCGCGTTCAATTCAAAAGTTCGTCACAATGTGACGTCAGGATCCACTGCGCACCCTATTGATATCATACCTTGAATAGTTGTATCATGGACGCAGGGAAGTTATCTATAATATAAAGTACTATGACGACCTTTTTCTTGAAAGTCACCACAGGGTTTCAACTAAATTTTGTGAAAATATGTGATTTTTCTCTAAAATTCACATATTTATATGTATTGGGAAAAATAAACAAATTTAGGGAAGTTTTGGATATTTTAATAGGGAAACAAAATTTTTGACCTGGCAACACAGCATTGGTGACGCCTGTCGCGCGCCGTGACGCCTAAAATGAATGATATTGCGCTAGCGCAACAGCAGCAGCATAAACTGCTGAGGAAACTATATGAATTATTTTATCTGATTTAACCGATAATTATTGTCGACAAGCACACCTTCACCTGATACACATTCAACCATATTTTAGTTTTGTAAAGCTTTTATATACTTTATTATACCTTTCGTTAGGTACTGTGTAACAAATAAAGTGTATTAAAATGGACGATGGCTGTTGTGAATTACTTAGGTGTTGTTGTGAATGTGGCCTATGCATAGGTAAAACAAAAAAAAAACTGGATTTTAAAAATAATATAATTTTTGAATTTTGGTTTAGGCCTTTGCTGCCTGTGTTGCAGGGATAATGATTCCAATCAACGCCGTGGAGATCCTTATTATTCAAGTATGTATATAGAAATATGAAATATTATTTAACTTGCAGTTACAGCTAGCAAGCCAAATAATATAGTTCTTGATCTTGATTCAGATTGCACAGTTTTGATTGTTTTATTAGTTTTTTTTATCACGTCACGTGATTTTAAGAGTCGATGGATCGTGTTGCTATTTTTTAAAGCGATGTTTTGATTATATTAGTCATAACTCAATGTTGCCAGCTTCATAGAAATTAAGACCGATCCCGGCCAAAGCCGTAAGACGTAACGGAAGAAATGAAAATAAACCATTTCCTTACTGCTTACGGTTTGGGCTTAATTCTTACCGCTTAAGTTTTTTTGACTATAAATGAATGTGTTTGTCATAGTTTATTTTTCTTACGGCATCGTTACTTCTTACGGCGACTATAAATCCACCTTAATTCTAATTTTTACAATTAAATAATGCAAGTTGCCATTTAAATAATTTAGAATACAATTAAGAACGACGCCTTTTTTATTGTTTTGTAGAAGTCACTTTTCATCGAAATAAAGATTGATGCTGAAGGAATTCAGTCAAGAAAATCTTAAACGCTCCCATCCCCATGGGGCGCAAACGGCATAAATATGACAGCGTAAGTCAAACGTGATTGGTCAAAAGTCAGCTGATTGACATTATTTTTGTCAGTCAGCTGACTTTTAACCAATCACATCCATAATTTAAGTTCTGCTATGTCGGCGTTTTCTGCCCGTGTGGATTCAGCATTTACTGTGGACCCGCACGGAGCCACGGGCAACGGGAGGAAAACGCCGACACCGCGGAACTTAGATTATGGATGTGATTTGTAAAATAAAAAGTCAGCTGAGTAACAGAATCATTAAGGCTCTACCACGCGCAAATTTAGAGGATGAAAAACACCGTTTCGCTACTGCAGGATTCTGCAAAGGCTATTTGAAATATTTGTCGGGACAATTTAAAATTTAATAAAGGAATGTTTGTATTTCTAAGGTACAAAGCCCTTTTTTGAAAAAAATAAGAATATGTATAAGAAAATGCCCACTAAAGGTGCGTATTTTAGGCACTTTTCCAAGGTTAATATCGTAGCTAAGAATTTTTTTTTCAAAAAAATAGCCATGTACCTTAGAACTTCCATGTCTTATCTTTAAGAATTCAAAAATTGAGACAAAACAATGTCGTAATAAGTCCGTTATCTTGCAGCGCGCAACTCATGTTTTAGGTAAATTTTGTTGTCATGTTATAGAAGTTGCCTATATACAGCAGAATTTATTCTAGGCTGACGTGAAACAATTTACATCCAGAGAGAATAATGATACACTGAAAAAAATTATAGGTGGTCGAACAAGAAGTTATTTCGGGGGTAATTTTGGGCTAAATTTTATGTTTTCCTTTTTGTATTGTCTGTGCCAATAACAGAATATCTAAGCGTTAATATTAAAAAGACGTAACTAGTAGTTGTGCTATTAACTTCGGGTTACCATACATTTTTCGGCTTAGACCGGGATGGTTTATAATGCGCCGCAGGGCAAAATGTTCAAGGCGCGTTCACCATTTTGTCAAAACTGGTGTTTGGGCTTTCAAAATTTCTTATTCATGTTAGGTAAGGATAAGAATTGAACGAAATCCGGTCGATTTGTTGCAATCAAAAATGGGCTATATTGAATTTTTTGTTTCGTTTCTTAGTGAGTAACCAACTGTTGCATATTCGATTGTTTTTATATTTTATGCTTATTATACGGGATCTATATATTGCTTATGTAGTGAGCTTCTGTCTGAACCTGTTAAAATATGAATTCATCTTAAAGGTGAAATGTGTTTATTATTTTATCCATGGTTTACCGATTTAAAAGTAGTATTCAGGCACGAATTTGGCGTTGGTCACATGAGATTTCTCTGTCCATCTTGTTGGCTGGCAGCTATAATTTGGTGCAGCCTGACTCCTGTATAGTGACAATGCTTCTAAGAAGCTAAGTACTAAATAAAAATTGGACAGTATGCCAGGCAGAGTAATAAAATACAATATTTTGTTAGGCTTGGGCGCCCATAGAGAGGGCGGCAGTGGCCCCCGTCTCTTGACCAAGGGCGTAGATAAGGTTTTTACTTTTTGTTAGGGTGAGTTTATGAAACGAATGCGGCATTTTTTTTGTAGGAATCACTTTTGATAGAAGTTCTTGAAAACGAACGTTTTGTTTTCTTTTGTAGCCACTTTTGAACGGTGGAGGAAGTGTTGAAAAGGCTGCTACATATTTTATTTAAGTCACTTTTAAGAACTTACACGCTTTTTTTGGCTACCCCCCTTCCACTCTATGTGTGCCTATGTTGGTAGGTTTTATTATTAGGTAGTATACCCTAAATAAAAACATTCATAATATTGTAAATTTTTATTAAAAATACAGGTAGGCAATAAAGTTGGTCCTTTCATGGTACAAATTAAAAATACTTATTAAAATAAAAAATACTACAATAACTATATTATTAGCTACCAGAAATATTTAAAAATTGCGATCTTAAGTCTTTAATTTTTCTCTTGTTGGGGTATTGAGGATTTATCATTTCGGGAAGAAGGCAACTAAAAAAAAAAGTTTTTAACTGCTGTTCCATCTTTTCTTGCCAAAATTGGTCATCTCTGTATATCTGAAACAAAATTATTATTGTTAAAATTACATTAATTATTATTTCATAAAATTTGTAAATCATAGATACTTATACGATCAAATATTATATGAAATGAATGTATTAAATATTTTAAAAAGTGTTCTTATTTACTTTTTGTTTCGTAAATTGATGAAGTTATGCCCAGCCATTAAATTTTTAAAGAAAATATTGAGAAGAGTATTTTTTTTATCTTTGAAGGCTAAATAGGATAAACTAGTTTTATCCCCATTTAATACTTCTGGAATAAGAATCTCATATTTTCCAATAGAAAATAATTGCACTGTGAGGAAAACTTTACACGGTTTGTAAAAATTTGAAAATTTGTTGGTTTTACCTTTCTGGCTATATTATTCCTGAGTATCTATGTATTTAAAAAAAAAGTTTTTGTTCTGTTTTTGAGATAGAGACATAATATTTATAAACACATCGTTTCCTAGAAAATAACTATTTTAAAAGTGGTTTTCATTACCTTTTCATACTCTAGTTGTAGAGGTGTCCATACAATAAAATAACAGTACTGCCTTGACGTTATTTGTAACTGTCCCTGTACCTGATAGTAATAGTGGTGATTTCGTTTTAATGTAAAATTTCCATTTTCAATTGTAGCAAATTTTATTGTTTTAGTCTCGATGCCTTGACGAGGAGTTTTGGTACTACAGGATCTGGGGCACTTAACTTCTATAATTCCATTTTGTCCAATTAGACCATCTGGAGATGCCCCAAGGTAGCATTGCTTTGTGCTGACAAAAAGTCCACAGTCCTCAACTATTAGGTCGGTGGTTCGTTCAAACTGGGTTATAGCGATTTTTTCATGCTCTTTGCCCCAATTTGTAGCACTGTTGCTGGTAAAACTGCTATATAAGATGGCTTTTACCGTGTTTGCACAATGTGTACTTTTACGTAATTTACAAATTTTTCCAAAATTACTTGCTGTTAGTCTTTTTCCACGTTCTTCCATCCATAACAGTGTGTCTGCTTGTCCGACTGTATCACGTTCTAATTTGTGTGCAGTTTCTTTATCTACCGTAATGGAAGTTATAAAGAAAGATTGTTGCAGTTTGTACTCATCCTCGTCCATATCTATGGCTGGTAAGCCGTAATCCTCGTCGGGAGGAGCATCTTCGTGTTTTTTTTTGTGAGTTTGTGGAAATAATTGTCTACGGCATTTAGTCCAACTCCGTTTGTGTTTTTTTTCTTTAATAAATTTTGTATGTATATTTCCTGGACTTCGACCACAAAGTTTCTTTTGAATAAGTCGAGATGACTCAGCTCCAACATTGTACGAAATTGCAGCTTTCTCGCAACGCATTTCGTAGGATCTTCTTAAAGAAAAGTTAATTCTTTTGCCACCAACTGTTTTGGCTAATAAGGCATTATAAAGTTCAGCAGCGTTATTATCCATGTTTAATAATAAACTTTCGGAATTTCTAACTATTCTCTCAATGATTACTAAAATATCTGAAAATAAGCCTGAACTTCTCATAATATTGGTAAAATCTATCTCATTTTCTTTTGGTCCCTGGCAAAAGTAGTTAGCACATTTTGAATGATCTCCAAAGACGTGACTAGAAGTATTTGTAATATCACGCTTTAAATGAATAATTTTTTGAGCGTAGCTTAGATCCTCTTTTTCAATGTAGTAATTGACTGCTGCTACAATTCCATATCTTATTCTTTTAACATTATTAGAAAGCATGTTTCTTTCCTTTATAGAAACTACTTTGTTCTTCGAACTGGTTCTTTTTTGGGCTAACTCTCGAAGGCGTGTACATAAATTTCTTAGCAAATGATTTCTACATTCAATTTTCTGAACTGATCTATTCTGGTATGGTCTTGCCTCTGCCAACTTTTTTGTCACACTGCTATCTCCATCTCCAACCAAATAACCGTATTTTATTCCGTGCAGTTCGTTACTTTGTAAAAATCCTTGTACAATAATTTCGGATTCCATAGCTGTTGATGCTTTGTCCCAGTTTTTGTAGCAAATGTGGTCTTTTGCGGCAATATTCTTGCTCTGTGCTCTTGTACATATGCAACAGTATTTATTTTTAACTCCCAGGAATAGGATTTTCTTTGTCTCTTGTCCAACAATTATTGCCTAAAATAAAAATGTTATTTATAATTTACCTTCCACCAGAACGTTAATGTTGTTTACCTTTTACATGCTTTATGATAGGTTGGACTACAATTGGTCTAGTTTTTAAATTATATAAAACCATCACCATTAAACGAAACTTAAAAGAATATGTATAACTTACCACTCCAGAAAGTGCATTATAGTTAACTTTATATGATCGTTTACTCCATGCGCCATCTGCGATAACGGTTATATATGGAATACCATCAGGATCAACTTTTCCCTTTTCGATGGCAATTGCTTTCTCTTCTTCGCCAGCTTTCTTTATTTCTTCCCAAGCGGTTGCATGAATTGCATCAGCTATTTCACTTTGAATTTTCAAAAACGTATAATTTGACATAATCGGTATATCGCAGTAGCTGAAAATTTCTTGCATTTGGCTGTAGCCTCCGCCGGTTGAAATCATACCCAAAACGATTAATTTGTTTAAGTCTGCAGTGTCAGGGTTCTCTGTACATATTCTTTTTTCTTCGTGGCATATGGAACATTTAATTACAAACGTGCTTTGCAATCCAACAGATATTTCTTTTGTTATTTTTAAACTTGTACTCTCGCAACCAAAAATGCCCAAATGTTTAAAATTAGTTACTTCGTTAAAGAAGAAATTAATATCAATTATTCTTCTTCCGGAAATATCACATATGGTCTGACATCTTTGGGATACCTTTTCAGAATATTCGGTTGAAATTTCTGTTTCGGGTTGTGAACTAGAAACTTGTTCTGGACTAATCGATTTGGAATTACTATCATCACTGTCATAATCTATCAAGTTTAGTTTTTTCATATCTCTACTGCTCTCAACCCTATCATGAGATGGTCCTGCAACTTCCGAAGTAGATAAATCCATGGCAAAATTAGAAATACTGACAACTTTTTTACTTGGGGTGGCGGTGTCCTGAGTTGTCAGTTTTTTGCGTTGCCTAAAGAAATATTAGGTAAGATAAAACCAGTATTTTTTACAGGAGAATTCTGTTTATCACCAAATGGGGAGCATAAATTTACACCAATATTAATATATTTCTAAAACAAGCATTTGATTCTTTTTCAGCTGTATTATTTGTTTAAACAAATTGTTGAAAATTGTGAGTAAGTTTCTCGACCCTTATATAAAAATAATTTATATCCCTCTTTAGTATTTAAGCTTATTATAACAGCACTGTTCACACTTTATAAAACGTAGAGATAAATCCCAGTATTTTAATTTAGAAGAAACTGAATTTACCAAAAAACTACTTAGTATATAGAAAAGGGATTCTGGAAATCGGTTGACTGGCTGGTATCAATGGAAATGTCTCATAACTCATCATAATGTTCGACAAATTTTTTTTAACACTTTTAGGTGTGTAGTTTGGAAAACAACATCACAAATCAATATTTCAGGATAATTTCGTTTTTTTTTGTTTTATATCCTAGGGCAAGAATTATCTAATTTGAAAGAACAGCTGGTCTGAACACAACTAGTGACAGCAGCTTGTTTACACTGTGTTTTTTTTTCAAATAAACTAATTTTTTTTTTCATAAAAAATAAATAAGAAAATAAATATATTCGTTACATATTATACTCAAATTACAAAGAGTAAGAAAAAGTTAAGATAATTGCGTTATTAAAATTTAAAAAAGATAGCTATGAAAGGTTTATGTTTTTGTAAAAACGTTGTTTTTATGCTTTAGGATCTCTTGATACATTTTTGGATAATACCTATCCTAGGAGTTTAATCGAGATATCAATTACCTCTTTTTGTAATAGAAAACAAACAGCGTACATAAGCATCATAGGGCTGATGTCAGTAGTTGTGTCCAAAACGGATGCTTTTTTAAAATAATTAGGATAATTCTTGGCCTAGGGCCTAAAAAAAATTCGAATACTCCCGAAATATTGTAGGTCATAAAACAACGTTACAACGTAACATGACAAAAACAACTAACAAAATGTCACTTACTAACAATTTTAAACTTTCTGTACGGCTTTACTTGTACTTTTTTAAAACTGAGCGTATGAAACGGTTATGCACGTTATGTTCTATTTTATTTCTACAGCATATGAAAAGGAGCAAAATCAATAATCTTGAGAATTTCATTCACCTGTCAAATTTCATATTTTAACAATTAAATACCATAATTTTATTTTGTGTTACCATGGTTATTCTATTGTTGCAAAAAATTATCGTGATAATTTTTTGACATATTTTCTTTTTGTCAGTCATAACAAACAAAAAGCAACATCAGTCCATGAAATTCCCTTACAAATATAACGCGGGCATTGATAATTTACCGGTAATTTTAGCCAAATATGCCGTCATGCAATTTGGAGCAAGCAAAAGCATTCGTGCACTACGTGCACTCATGCTTTTTTTGGCTCCAAATTGTATTCAAGCATATTTTCCTAAAATTACCGATAATTTTCAATGCACTTGTTATATTATATATGATAATAAAAATTATACAACTTTGCAATTATTTCTAAAATGATTGCAAGTACTCACCTGAGTAATTTAAGTTTTTGTTGAATACTTCGTCGACGGCCACACGGAGTACGATTTGTGCTAGTATACTTTTGCGGCATATTGATAATATAAAATAGAAACACACTGTAGATACAACTTCACAATAGATTCACAACGAACAGTTCAAATCACAAATGAATAAAAATCTATGTAGTTCTTAGTTTTTATATTCAATTATACTCCAATTACCAAAATAAAAACCTTCTTTCACAAAAATAGGCTAAGTACTTAGGTAGCAGATATCAGTGGCGTGGAGGTGCTAGAAAAATGTAAATGGATCCGATTTTTTTGAGGTAGGCATATAAGATCCTGGTATCTAGCTATTGTTTAGTTTTTACTGTAGATATATTTTTATCGCTTTTCTAGACGAAAAGTTAAACCTTTGAGCTTAAAAAGTAGGTACACGACTTTTCGTCGATTGGTACTGTTTGCTGACGCTTTCCGTGTGATGCGATATACAATATCTATCGGTTCTACTCGTGTCGCATTATCTTTGCGTTAGCTCCAGAGAATAACATGATTTTTTATTATTATTATTAATATTATTATTATTATTATTATTATTATTATTATTATTATTATTATTATTATTATTTAGCAATAGTAAGCGGTAAAACCGATGAGACCATTGCATCTATTCTATTATCACATGTATATTCTGTATCGGATTGGCGCTGAAATTCAATTATTTTATTCCATTCTCGTATAGGTGCGACGATACGGTACTGTGTTTCTAAAAAAAAGGTCTAGGTACTTCGTTTGTTCTCTTGTTTAATAAATAAGCATGGTGAAAAATTATTCATATGAGAGAATTTTAATTCAAAAACTATTGACCTTACAAAATATTTCAACACCAATGCTGAAAAATTCACAATAAAACAGTTTGTACATTGTGTTATGTATAAACTACCTAAGTACCTAAACTTAATTTGGATGGGCAACTTTAATTTAAGGGTATGCCTGTGCCTTCTTCCCCCCTGACGCCGCCACTGGCATATATGCAGGTGTTATTATACCTACTATTAATTAATTAACACTTTAGTCGGTAGGTAATAATAAGATTAACAGACATGTATCTTGGTACCTATATTAAAAATTAGAATACGACTTCAGAAGTTTTATTACCTTTTTTAAATCATTAAAATCATTATAATAAGCTTTTCCAAGGAATTTATAAAATTAACAGATTTTATTTTCCAAAATTTTTTGCTCTCCTTAATTTTATTTTTTGTACATATTAATAAAATAAGAATCCGTATAACGATTAGATGCATTATTTTAACTTAGAATACAATAACAAGTAAAATACTTATTTCCCACAAAACAAATTTCTGGTCTCCGAAATAAAATCAACCAAAACTCATTAGCATAATAAAGAACCTACCGCCTTGCATCGTGCTTTCAGTGTGTGTCGATGTTTACGGAATATTTTTCACCACGTCATAAGCTCGCTAGTATGCCCACTTCGGGTGAGACTCTCTTGCAAATATATTTCTTGCTGCACAAAGTTCCGCCTTAATGAACATGAACTTCGTAATTAAAAATTTCGTAATTCGCTGACCTTCGCTTGTTTTCAGGGTTATGTCTTTCTTTTATTAGAGAGCAAAGTGGAAGTTGATAAAAGAAACGTAAAAAGAGAAAATTTGATAGCTAAAAATATAGTATTGGTTTTGGATCTCAAGGTTTTTACGTAAACCTATACTGTATATTTTTTATTATCAATAGTAAACTTGCAAAAATAAAGTGGTGCTTAATATTTTCAACAAGTGAATTCCCCACCGAATAAAAAATGGAAAATATGGAGAGTAATTTTATAACAACATATCTTATTTTCTCTATAGTTTTTATTATATTCGTTATAATAATGTTAATCTGTGCATGTTATTGCAAAAAGAAGCGCCATGGGACAGTCTATGAATGTAAGTAAAAAGAACTAAGAAAAAAAGCGCCAAGAGTGGTTGGGTAATTTTACTTTTGCTATAGTGGATCCAAGATCAGTTCCATATTTTCAGGAAAAAAAAGCTTTACGCAACTAGGGCTCTGAATTTCCGAGGTTACTATAGTTACTACTTAACAAATATTGGAACTTAAGACCTATCCTATATTATACATTTTTGGGATGGCTGTCTAGGAGTATAGGTGTTTTAATAGGTGTTTGCCTAGCGAATTAGCTAAGTATCATTTATTTTTATTTATTGCCACATTAATTTACAAAGATTGATTGAGAACAATGATTCATAATAGATTCATTACCCATTTATACTTTAAAGATAAACATATAGTTTACCTATATTATTCAATAAATATCTATTATATCTATGAACACAATGGCAAAATAATTTTTTATGAAATATTCGTTCTTAAAATTTTTATTGGAGGTTATTGAATGAGGCTCTTTTGTTTCAAAGCCTAATTTTTTTTAAACTGATCAAGACAGACAAGGCATCTTTTTGTGACTTTTTACTCTGCATCCATATTCTGTACAGATTTTGTGGACTGCTTATCTGAAAATAATTGTTTTTTGTCAACGGGCAACATTTTAGGTTCTCATTCTTAGGAGGGTTTCTATTACCATGCAATATGTACTGTAAGAGACTGGGACTTTAATGATTGTGAAAACTTTAGGCATTAGGCTACTTGTATGTAAGATGCATATGGGTATGGGTGATAAATGTTTACGGAAATGTTCTACTGACGAATTGAAAAAGATATTGTGCCATACTATGTTATTGGTGATCATGCAAAGGTATTTGACATAAGTGAATGAAATTGTTTTATGTTTAGAGGAGCAGGAAAAATCGTGTGAAACAAGGTTCCCCCTACACAGGTGCAAAGATCTTGATATCCAATATCTAATTTATTTATGGGCAGTGTCCTGAGCATAATCGAACGGCATCACTTGTTTTCTTGTGAGATTTTTTTTTCTTGTATAGTATCTTATTAATTTTTCCTATGTCCCTTGCACCTGCCTCATAGTTGTATCATGCACCTACCTTGGAGGGAGAGTGAAAAGGGAATAATAATGTTCTAGTCTGGTAATATTTCTTTTACCTTAGCCACAGCCTACTCTATTTAGAGAACGCTGTACCTTAGCCACTCTATTCCAGCCAAGATCTTAGGACACTCCCATTGAATTTCATTGTCAATTTATAATTACGTATAACGTGTGTAATTTATTAATTTATATGAAGGGAAGATCGGAAGATCCATCCATGCCATCCAAAAACCGGAACGTGACGAAACTTAAACTTTAGTTTAATTTTAATTGCGCCGGCAACGTTGCTTTTTTTCTTCCTGTTTTTATTCGTCAAATGTCCAAATGTTTTAGAGATGGTCAAAGAAGTGATTTTTCGATCGCTGAGCTAAGCGATACTGATTTGAGAATAGTCTTTATTTTTAAAGGTGATTTTTCATTGCGGCGATTTTTATTTTGAACGTGAAACAGCAGCATGGTTTTATTTACGAGAATAATATTCGGTATAAATATTCACTAATGTAGTTATGTATCGACTACGACCGATCAGACGAATAAATCACTGTAGCAATGAATTACTGAATAATTATACATAAATAAATACCGAAAGATACTAAAATGTCATACATATTCAAATTGCAAGAAGTGATAATAATTGGCAACAGTTCAAGCAGCAATTTTGTTCTAAGAAGTATTTATTTTGGTAGGGGCGCTTAAGTCGTGATCGCCGTGAGTCATTTTGTTTGATGAAGTATTGCGCCTCAACAATGACCTGGAAGAAATTTTGGCTTGGGGTGACAGTAACCAAGTCGAATTTAATGCTAAGAAAACCCAGGCAGCAGTCTTCTCCAAAAAGGTTAACATTGCAGAACCGGATATAGTCATGGCAGGACACGCAATTCCCCTGGCACCGTCTATTAATTTGCTGGGGGTCAATCTGGGAGGTAATATGTCTTGGCATGATTACGTTGCTGCAATTGCCAAGACAGCTGCACAGAAACTTGGTGTACTTTTCCGCACCAAAAGGTTGTACACACCTCATCAACTTTTGACACTCTACAAAGCCCAGATTCGACCATCATTAGAATATTGCTCTCATGACTGGTGCTCTGCACCCAAGCACACCCTTCGGCTACTGGATTCCATTCAAAGGAGAGCCGTTCGTCTGATCGGCGACCCCGAGCTGACCAAGACCCTCGATAGCCTGGAGCATCGAAGACAGGTTGGTGATTTGGCTCTCTTTTACAGATATTTCCATGGCAGGTGTTCGACTGACATTGCCCACTTAATTCCACCTAGAGCAATGCAAAACAGAAATACACGGCGAACCACTACCGCTCATCCATATGTTGTTCAGCTTAGTATTCCTCGAACTTTCATCTGGAGAACGTCATCTTTGTGGAATGATCTTCCTGAGGTCGTGTTTCCCAATGAATACAATCTTCAACGTTTCAAGACCAACGTTAATCGCTTTTTTCGCACTCGCACCGCTCCCAGAGCGCCTTAAAGGATTTTTCCTACAGTGCAGGTGTTTTATCATAAAAAAAAAGAACCGTGGAGCACCGGACAAGAGCTTTCCGACCGCATGCTTCAATTTAAGATTTCGTGTTACTAATACTGCTTTGTAATTGGTACATGTGACCATAAAAATAATATTGCTGGTGGCATTTAACAGATGACTTTCCCACAACCGCTATAATAAATCATGTGATTTGGATTCCCTAATAGACACCGATATCAACGGTTTTTTAATTGGACTTTGATAAACACATCCCGGACATCACCTATTCCCCAACCACCCCGCAAAAAAACTCTTTGTCAAGGTCTGATAATTCTGTTTTTGTTTTAGCAGAGTAATGAAATCAATAAATCTGTTTACTTATTCGTGCTCCAAGAACATTTTTTGGATATTCTCTGTTCTTTCCTAGTATGATTAAACTTGTCAGGGTGGTAGACCTTGGCTCTCAACTACTACATCTAAGTTTATGACCTTAGAAGTTACCGCTCTATGCATTTTTTGCCTACGTTTGATAATTTCTGATATACAGCGCGCCAAATTCATGGGTTGATTTGCAATTTCAAAAAAAAAAATATGTTCATTGCAATTGCAAAGAATCGATAGGAAACCGTTATCAATTTATTATTCTTTTAGGAAAGGCAATATTTTAGTAAAATGGTATATTTTTTGTCACATTTGATTGCACCTATCGAATGCAGCGAATTAATGAAGTGCGCGTGAACCTAACCAAATGTATGGGTAATATCTAAAGTGTATTTTCTATAATCAATATGAATGACTGTATGATATGGTTTTATGCATGGCATAATATTTAATACTTTTAGCTCGTTTTCACACCACCCATAGGGTAGAGCTAATCAGTGCGTTTTTAATGTGGTATTCCCCATAAGCCTACTCCACAGTCCAATCTCGAGATTGTATTTAATCTTCACTCGTTTGAGTTATTGCTACACAGCAGTTTCAACACATTTATCTTCGTTTTCGTCATCCTTAAGAGTAATACCTTTCATTGGATCGGCGATGTGGTGCTAGACATATATTCCTCAGTGTTGTCTTCGTTGGATGTCCCATTGTAGTAGAAACAGTACTGAGCACTTCAATCCAGTTTTACGGGCCTACGCTCACAAGCAGAGTCACATCCTTTCTGGCATTTGCATCTTCAGAAGAACTTTTGGAACCGCTTCTCTTGTGATACATAGAGCATTCCTACATTTGTTCTTCGCCAGCCATATTCGATAAGTGCAGCCAAATGTGGCAAAATCTACATCATTTGAATCAGAAAAGATTGCCCTTTTATAAAAACATTATATAAGTAACGGTTTCATATTGATTCTTTAAAGTAATTTACAATGAAAGTGAATTTTTTCAAGAAGGTGCAAATCAACCAACACTTACGGCGCGCTGTGTCTGAAGAATTATCAAACGTAGGCAAAAAATGCATAGGAAAAGAATCTACAGTGGGTAACACCTTTTTCCCCTAGAAGCTACGGAAACGGCGCAATTTTCGAAAAATCGCAGCGATGCATAGTTTTTTAACATCTCGAGGGCCGGGCTACCAAAAGTCGCTTAATGTAAACGTCGCTTTAGCGACAGTGTTTTGTCTATAACGGTGATTGGATCAAGGTGATCGATATCTCGCCCAACTCTACTCATTTTGACAGTCGCTTATTTCTTGTTTTTGGATTATGTATGTGAGATATGTGAACAAACCCGGTTTTCTTCTGTGTGAGTTATGTCTTGTAGTTCTGTCAGAGAGCGAAGTGGAAGTTGATGAATGATAAAAAGAAACTTAAAACGGGAGATAAGGGAGACTTTGATAGCTAAAAATACAATAGTGAATTTTTACGCAAACTTTTATACTGTAGTGGTAGTGATATTTTTATTATCATAAATTAAACTTTCAAAAATAAATTGGGGCATACAAATACTTTCTTATCAACTTCCTCGCCGAAAAATAAAAATGGATATTGCAGGACCTATTGTAGTTGTTATTATTTGCATTATAATATTTTCAATTTGTGGATGGTGTTGCAAAAGGAAGCGTGAAGGGACAGTTTATGGATGTAAGTAAAAAGAACTAAGTAAAAAAAGCTCTGTAAGTGGTTAGTTTATTTTACGTTTCTTAGGGTTGTTTTTATACTTGAACAGGTTAGAAATACT
Organism: Polydrusus cervinus; assembly: GCA_935413205.1. Lineage (NCBI taxonomy): Eukaryota > Metazoa > Arthropoda > Insecta > Coleoptera > Curculionidae > Polydrusus > Polydrusus cervinus. The sequence goes on from OW284510.1 coordinate 52,992,287, forward strand.
TACTAACCGATAGTTTGTTTTTAAGTAATAAAATAAATAAAGGGAAGTCCCACAAAATAATTCTTTTGTTATGGTTTTTCCAAGGTCAGTTCCATTTTGCGGTTTTCCGGGAATTACATGAAGCCGAAAAAATCTATCATACCCAACTAGGGCTGAGTTCAGTTTTAGTTACTACAGAGGTTACTAGTTAATACCAAATATAAGAATTAAGTATCTATCCTTAGTATAGGATAGGTCCCATTTAAAAACAGTAGTACTATTTTGTTTCCCTGATGAATTTGCTGAGTATCATTAGGTATTTGTGTTAGTGAAGCCACTACTCACCTATGTACATTATTTTCTTATATTAACAAGTTCAGTAACTATTTTTAATATTTTTACCCTTAAATATCTATTATACACTCACCATGCTAAATTTGATGATTTTTTAAGAAACTGTATCACTGAATCAGATGATTTTCGTCTGATACGCTTGGTTTTTAAGATATATAGCAATAGAATGATGACAACATAAGTGCATTTTTCCTGGATCTGACAACACTTTTTGTATATGTAAGTATAAATTTCTTTCTCTGGATAAAGAAATTTTTACACGAGCACCGAAAATTTTTTTACGTTTTTTCTGGCTTTTCGACCAGTAAACCCGAATAACTTTTTTTTTTTAACTTGTTGGACCAGGTGACCAGGTAGATACCGGCTAAGCTGCTTGATGTCGGCAACCTTTTTATAAATGAATTTTTGATCGCCTCTTACCACTTTTTCATTGGTGAAAAAAAACTCAATAATTTGCGTAGTTTTTTTTGTAATTAGTGCCAAGAAGAACAACAATTTAACCCAGTAAATTTTAGTGAGGTTGGATCCACTTAAAGTAACTAGGTAACTGTTCAAAATAAGCTAACATCAGATCTTGCAAGTTTAATTATAGGTAGTAAAATTAAAAGTTTGTTTTATTGAAAACATCAAATGTAGTTTCTTAAAAGTATTTGCTTACCCCTATTAAATATTATATGCAAAAAAGCTTTTGTATCTCTAGTTAAAAACTTTAAAAAAGATTCGTTTTTTTCTCTTCAAAAAATCCTATTTTTGTGAAAAACCTTGAAAAGCTTGTTTTTTTTTTAAAGGCAAATATGCAAGGCTTTTAAGAGAAACAATTGAAAATGCATTATGTGACTATTCTCTATGTTTTTTATTTAAATAAAAAATTATATATTTGATGATTTGATGATTACATATTTGAACTGTCGAGCATTTCATGATCTAAAATTAAAATCAATCATGAACAAATTCTAATGCTCAGTAAATTGGGATTATAAATAGACAACTCTCTTAAATTTAAAATGCATTGAAAATTTCTGTATCAGAATTTTTTCATACTGTTATGTTCTGAGGGTGATATAAAGCTTAAATTTCACTGTAATAAAAATCTCTTACTATGCTCAAATAGAGTCACATCTTTGCAAATGGAATCTATTTTTGGAGATCATGCTCCCAATATTTGCTTCACACAGTGTTCGCCCTGCAAAAGCGAGCAATAAGATACATACAGTGTAGCTATAAAGTTGGGGATTCTTGTAGCCCATTTTTTATAAAGCATGATATACCTAGTCTATTTCAGAAAGGTGTAAAGTAATAAAAACTTATTAGGTATGTAAAAAGACTACAGCGTGACCCAACGAATATTTAAGTTACTTTCATAATTTGGCATTGATTTCATTGCAAAATTCTTTATTTTCATCAAGTGCAGGTAGTATCTTCTGGATTTGGGTCAATTTATGGGTTTTGCCTAGTGTTATCCATTCACAAACACTAAAAATGGTGTGACAAAGGCGTGCATTATGTAATTATTATATTTTAAGTATTATTGAATTGTTTTTTTTTTTTAAATTATATTTAAAGTATGTCCTAACTACAGTCGGGTTCAGTTATAGTGAATACAACAGGAGCGTCCGATTTGAGTTCCGATACGAGGTCTGATTTTAACCAGTGATTTTCACAATATTCTGGCAAATTTTTCAATAAACTTAAAACACTTAATACCGCTGGAATTTAATATTTCATTGCCATCGTTCTCTACTTTTGAGGCTGAACAGGAAATTCTGTATAATTTTCAAAAGGGAAATTTTACCGCTATAAACAATTACCTTCGCGGAATTGACTGGAGCTGGCTAGAAGGCTGTTCTGACGTAGACGACGCTGTCCAACGTTTTTATAACATAATTTTTGAAGTCATTGAGGAGTAAGTTCCAAGAAAGATAAACAAGAGAAATAAATATCCAAACTGGTACACATCAGAAACAAAAAGCATTATTAAAAGAAAGAATAAAGCTTATCAGCAATATAAGCGCACTAAATGTATGAGTAACTATACAGAATATTCTAAACTTCGTAAAGAGTCCAAGAATATGATCGACCTGAGTTATTTGTTGTTTGTAACTAATACTGAACAGATGATTCCCAAGAATATTAAATACTTCTGGTCCTATGTGAAAACTCTGAGAAAGGACAAAGGTATTCCTAGAAGTATGTGTTATCGTGATCAGGATATGCAGTCACCATCAGAAATCTCTAATGCATTTGCTGATCACTTTGAGAGCTGTTACAAAGATCACACTGGCAGAGCAATCACGTCTATTGATGAACATGAGTGCATGTCTCTTACCAATAATTCATTTACATATGATGAAGTGTTGCAGAAATTAAATAATTTAGATATAAATAAAAGTACTGGTTCAGATGGAATACCCCCTATTTTCCTGAAATGCTGCAGCAGCGCATTGTCAGTCCCATTAAGGACTATTTTTCAGATGTCATTTGACAAGGGGACTTTTCCAACGTTATGGAAGCAGTCATGGCTCATGCCTATTTTTAAATCTGGCTCAAAGAATGACATCGAAAACTACCGGGGAGTGTCTTTGCTACCGGTTGTGTCAAAGGTGTTTGAATCCATTATCACAGATGAACTTTTTGCATTAGTGAAATATCGCATATCCCCTCATCAACATGGTTTCTTTGAAGGCAGATCAACAGCCACTAACCTGGGTGTTTTCCATGACAGTTTGGTTAATGATGTGGAGAATGGCTTTCAAGTGGATGCAATAATACACCGACATATCAAAGGCCTTTGATCGAGTTTGTCATCGCTTATTGATCGAGAAACTTTTGCAGTTGGGAGTCAGTGGATCATATCTGGCATGGATTGCGTCGTATTTGAAGGATCGTAAACAGTGCGTTAAACTTGGAAATGTAGTGTCACATAAAATAAATGTTTTGTCGGGAGTGCCGCAAGGATCTCACTTGGGTCCAATCTTATTTTTAATTTTTATAAATAGTGTTGTAGGTCAATTTAAAAAATGCAAATATCTTTTGTATGCTGACGATTTGAAATTGTTTTGTTCTGTTAGATCTATCAACGATTGTGTAGCTGTTCAAGAAGATCTTAATAATTTAGTTGAATGGTGCAATTTAAATGGTTTAGAAATGAATGTGTCAAAATGTAAAGTTATGAGATTTTTTAAATGTAAAACACCCTTTGTGTTTCCATACTCCATAGGGAATATTAATTTGGAGTCTGTTGATAATTTCAATGACTTGGGTGTAACCTTTAGTAGCGATTTGAGCTTTGATAAGCACGTAGATAACATAGTCTTAAAGGCGGTTAGGATGTTAGGTTTTCTGCGCCGTACTTGTTCTGATGTTAATGACACTAAAGCTATCAAGGCATTATATAACTGCCTAGTGCGTAGTGTCTTAGAATATAACAGTATTATATGGAATCCTATTTATAACTGTTATAAGGAGAGGTTGGAACGTGTTCAGAATAAATTTGTAAAATTTTTACTGTTTAAGCTTCGATTTCCTTATAAAGATGTGCCATATGCAACTCGCATTCAATTGGCCGGTATAGAAAGTCTAGAACGGCGCAGGAAAAACTCGATGGTATACTTTTTGTTTAAGTTGCTAAATGGCAAAATTGATTGTAGTGTGATACTGGCAAAGGTGCGCTTTAGAGTCCCACAGAGACCTACTCGGTTGACAAATCTTTTTTACACAATTAATCATCGAACTGTATATGGTTCTCAGGCTTTCTGCAATAGGCTTATGGGAAATTACAATGTCAACTTTAATAATATCGATTTGTTTTGTTTCAGTTTTTTATCATTTAAGAACAAAGTTAGATCTAATGTAATTTAATTTGTAATAATGTAGTGTTTTAGTCTTTGGTCTTTGTATGTGCTATTTGGAGTGTAATCTATCTCTGTAAGTGCTGATTAAATAAATAAATAAATAAATTATTTGGATTCGGATATAGCGAGCATGGATATAATGAGCACTTCGGGGAGCACTTCTTTTAGTACAGGCAAGTTTTCTTTACGAAACTGCTGCATTACTTTATATACAATACAATATACAGGGTGATTCCTAAGTTGATACTTCTTTTTTAGCTGTATTTAGAAGGCATTAAAATAAACAACATTTTTCAAAAAACTTAAAAATAGGCGAGATACAGAAATAAAAAATCTAAGTGCAGGCCTGGTCATCAAAACGTAGTCTGCTATACTTTATGTTGTTTGTCTTATCTCTTATTAGTCATGGAATTTACGGGTCGGCGGAGAGTTATTAAGCAATCCGCTGCGGTGTGTTTTTCTGAAGCAAGTTAATTTTAAATTGGTGACACGTGAAAATGGTAAAATTTGAAAACAATGAACTAGTAGATATGGTGCTAATTTACGGTGAGTGTTATCAAACTGCGGCTGAATCGAAATTATACGCAGCACGCTTTCCCTTGCGGGCTCATCCTACACCCAGGAGTTTTCTTAATGTTATTCATTGGGCAAGTTAGGCAGAACCGTATTTGATCCATAGTGTAATAAATGAATGTAAGTACCTTATTTTTGAGTTTTTTTAAAAAAGTTATTTGAAAATGTTGTTTATTTTAATGCCTTCTATACACAGCTAAAACAGAAGTATCAACTTAGGAATCACCCTGTATACAGTGACTGGCAGAATTCTGGTTTCATATGTACAATTTTTTTTAGTATTGATATCACAAACATTTTATTTTTGATAAAAGCGTCTGCATCCCCTTAAACTAAAAAAGTTCTAATTATAATTTTAAAAAACTGTAGTGCCTACGAGGAAAATTCAATTTTTTAAAAGTTGATCAAGAGTAAAGTACTCTTATTTTTAGTTTGAGATACAATTTTCATTTATAAAAGTTGTTTAGAATTAAATGTTATATCCTAATACGAAGTCACCCTTCTATTCAAAAACCGAAAAAATACTTATTTTTGATCTTACCCTGCATAGAGACTAAATTGAAGAGATGAAATAATTTTTAAAAGTTCTTTATAATGTATATTTCTAGAATATTGGTCAAATTTGAAATTTCTAATTTTTCTTAACCATTTAAAAAAATTATGCCAAAAGTCATTTACTTTTGGAGCAACCCAAAATTAATTTTAGACAATATGTTCAGGATATTCTTAAATTACTTTGAAAATGCCTTGTCTTCCCAATTATAAAAATTAATTTAAGTTAAAAAATCTAGTCTCTATACAGTGTAAGACCAAAAGATAAGTATTTTTTTCGTTTTTCGAATAGAAGACCGTGACTTATTATTCGGACATAACTTTTAATTTTAAAAAACTTTTACAAATAAAAATTGTATCTAAAACGAAAAATAAGTATAAATAAGAGTACTTTACTCTTAAGCAACTTTTAAAAAATCGAATCTTCCTCGTATGGACTTCTGTTTTTTTCAATTTTAATGAGCACTTTTTTAGTTTAATGTGATGCAAAAGAGCTTTTATCAAGAATAACATTTTCTGTGGAATCAATAATAAAAAAGTTTTCCATATGGAGCCATAATTATGTCAAATAATGATTTTTTTTAAATTGGCATTTGGCTCATTAGCAATACAGCCAGTCACAAATAATAATGTACATATTATAAAATACAAGTTTGCATTTTTCCATTTTAATGCCGGAATAAGATAATTTATTTTTTTAAATTGACTAGGTACCCTGTATCACGCAAAAATATGTTCGAATTTTTTGAAAAAGTTATGTCTAACATTCAAAATGTTATCCTCTTTCTTCTAGTAGCTTTTATGCTTTCAAACCAACACAGATTGACAGCGCGCCAGGCTGACAGAAAAGGAAAACTTGCTTTTTTATTATTTAGACGCCATAAAACATTATTAGATCTTAAAAAGCAATCTTTTCTATTACGATACTATCCTTCTTGTGAAGGAAGTAAAAGTCTTAGGTCTCTTAAGCCTACTTTGGTATATAAAAAACAAACAAATACCTATTACTACCCTGTTAATACGGTATACAGAGTTATTAAAACTGTTAGTCCTGCGTTGGATACATAAATTTATAAACTTATTATAAATGTTTGCATTGAATGTTTATTTAGTTTATTTACCTGTATATAATAATACAAAAAAAATATTTTATCACATACCTACACACTTAACGGAGCCGCTGATATCATTATCGACTTTATAACCTGGATATACAGAGATGTATGTTTTTCCAGATTTGATAATAAATAAACGAAAACAGTTAGATGAGATCTGTGTTATTTTCTTAAGTGTAGGTACCATCAGATTTATGCATGTCGTGCAGTTATTATGATTCATTTTCTAGGACTGGCCATTGGACAATTATTTGAATATGTTTCACATTCTTTAGCTCACACGTAATGCAAAATTCTTCAATTTTTGACCCCCTCTTTTACGTCCCAGAATAGATCAGTAACGCCTGGCCCTTAATGTGTCAGAGAAACCAAACAATGGGATTTTCAGTAAATAGAGAAATAAAAATTAAGACTGGAATAAGTAAATCGTTTTTTTCTATAATGTACGGTTCAAGAAATGCCATTTTTTAAACTTCATTATCTCAAAAACAGCATTGGTACGAAGCTACTAATTGTTTTGTTTGAATCTATTAGAAATTTACTAAAGCAGTTTTGAAAAATACTGGAAATCTATGTTACTCCATATCCCATAATATAATTTTTTTTTTATTGAAATATTAATGGACTTATTTAGTAGTAGTAACAAGATTTATTTAGCACATGGCTACATAATACATTTTAACAATTATAGATATGTATATTTTTTATTGACATTTTAAATTACCTTTCTAAACATCTTTTATTCTTTCTGTTAATAAATATTTTTTACGCTATATTAAAATTATTTTAAGCTTTTTTGCGCTACGTTCTTCGAATTATTAAGTATACATAAGATAACATGCCATTTTAAACTTTATACAAATAAACATCAAACCACATATAATACTAAATTTTTTACATTTAACCATTCTAAATTTTTTAACATTACATTAATTTTTGAATATCTATCCATATTAAGTAAAATTCTCATCGCTTTATCCAGTATACTTAGGCCTATCATTCCCATCGTATCCCTATCGTCTGGGTAATGTCAGCCAGACGGGACCTACAGCTTAACGTGGAATCCGAACCACGTATATGCACTAGTTTATCCTTTTTACTCCCCCAGAGGTCTTCGTTCCTCGGCGTCCCTCTCTCTAGGTCCCGATATTAGGATTCACTAATAGCATTCTGCATTCTTTTTTCCACTTGAGTTCCAGCATACTTTTTTTTATTAAACGTATGCCCACTCCGGGGATCAAACCCGAACCGCAACGGTCGTGGAAATTTTTTGTTTATTTACACAGATAGGCTTTAAGTCTCACAGCCTAAATTATTTAATCTGTTTCAAACTATAAAATTCTTTATTTAATAATTTTTTCTGTTTCTTTAACAAATTATCTATGCGTGGTATCCGTTGTTTTTGCTATTTGTTTAATTGTACCTAGTTTTTTATCAAGATTTTGTTTATTTAAGTGGATAAGTCTGTGTATTAAACTGCGAAGTGCAGATAATCTAATTTTCCACGATTGTTTTGATGAATAATGAATGATTATGTCGTTGGTTTTCTACAAATATCGAATTCTAGTTGGTTCTTGTTTTTTCTAAAGATAATATTTAAAAAATTAACTTTACGATTTCGTATTTAATTATTACTTTTATACTCGTATGTATCAACTTATCGACTATTTTAAATAGCACACGGTCGTCGCTGTTAATAAACGCCCCATCACCCAATCGTTGTCAGCCGAAATATCAACGTCATCCCTACTAAAAATCACCGTGTAATAAAAATTTGTCTTAGAGTTGGCCAGGGTGCCATTTCTCGAGATTCGTGCTGCACTTCTTGTTGCCGGGTAGATGTAGTCTTGAATCGAAAATACTGTTTGAAGGCTATATCGGGTGTTGCATCGTCGAGCGGGACATAGGAAATCCCATGTAATTTTAAATGGGGTCAATTATTGGCTTCCCTAATTATTTTAGAGAAAAATTCTATTTAGGTTTATTAAAGAGCACTAAAACCCACATTCAAAAGAATAACTTTAGATATTTTTGATGAGCCCGTTTACGGGTTATCGCCGATTTCTTTTTAACTATTTCTCCTGTTTATGGCCCCGTATTTGCGGGCGCCAGTCAAGGTAAAAGATGACTGTCAAATAAAGTTGTCATTTTGAAATGTGTGCTTTATTGTTATAAAAACTCGTACATCGAAAATATTAGCCATGAATTACACTTCTGAAGAAAAAATATTGATGATTAAATGGTATTATCAAGGAAATATTATATATATAAATGGTATTATCAAGGAAATATTATATATAAATATATATATAAATTCGCTAGTTGGTAAACTGAAATTCTATTGCATTCGGCAGAAATAGCATTTTTAAACTCGTCTAGATTTGGGCATTTTTTATCTTTGTATATCCTGTTTTTTAAATGGCCCCAGAGAAAGAAATCATTTGGCGATAAATCAGGAGACCTGGCTGGCCAATTTACTGTATGATTTAAGCCAATAACATTTCCATTAAAAGCACGGTTTAAATATTCCCGGACAAACTTCCTGATTTTCCCTGGCGGCATCGTGTAAAGTAGGTAAAATATGATCTTCAAGTAGTTCCAAAAAATATTCTGCATTTAAATTTCGTGTAAAAAATAATGGCCCGATAATATTTTCTCCGAAAATTCCAGCCCAAACATAACATTTGTGGATATTGCGTCCTTGTTTCGACAAACCTGTGTTGGTTTTCTTTGCTCCAATATCGATAATTTTGAACATGGGGTTCATTGTTTAAAGTAAATGTGCATTCGTCAGTGAACCAAATGTTTTTTAATAATTCCCTATTCATGTTTGCTCTTTCAATCATACCAAAACAAAACTCCTGTCCTCGTATTTCGTCCCTATCTCTTAGCTCTTGGTGCTTTTCATATTTGTATGAATAATATTTATGTCGTTTCAAAGCTCGTAACGCTGTGGTGTGATCTAATTCTATGTCATCCTCAAGTTTCCCTGTGCTGATCTTCCCATCATTTTCTTCCACGCACAATAAAACTTGCAAGTCCCTATCATTTCTTGCATATCTTCTTTGTTCCTGCCTTTCTTCACATCTGCAGTTATTTATTACAGTGCCTTTTGTCTCAAATTTCTTGATAGTCCTTTCGACTGTAGATTTTGCAGGTATCGGTCTATTCGGATACAGAGCAGCAAACATGTCTGACACATTTTGATTACTATTTCCTTGATAATACCATTTAATCATCAATATTTTTTCTTCAGAAGTGTAATTCATGGCTAATATTTTCGATGTACGAGTTTTTATAACAATAAAGCACACATTTTAAAATGACAACTTTATTTGACAGTCATCTTTTACCTTGACTGGTGCCCGCAAATACGGGGCCATAAAAAGGAGAAATAGTTAAAAAGAAATCGGCGATAACCCGTAAACGGGCTCATCAAAAATATCTAAAGTTATTCTTTTGAATGTGGGTTTTAGTGCTCTTTAATAAACCTAAATAGAATTTTTCTCTAAAATAATTAGGGAAGCCAATAATTGACCTCATTTAAAATTACATGGGATTTCCTATGTCCCGCTCGACGATGCAGCACCCGGTATAAAAACATTTTTTCCAGGAATAATTTTGTCTATTTAAAGATTCATCCCCACAACTATTTTTTGTTAGATGCGGATAGGTTAAAGTTCAAGTAGTAAGTCACTGTACGCGGGCGGGCCCTCTGGGTCACTGCGATCAATATTGTATGCAGCACTGCCTAGTTTAAATATCGCGACCGTCACTGATATGCAATATTAGATGCATTTAAAAATTTGTCAAAAGTTCAACATAGTGAAACAAGTGATAGTTCACAGCTTAAGATGTTTCCGAAGGATCTAATTGAATCGCTATTTCAATAACGGCTCAACTCAGTTTTTACTACTCTTGCTAATATAACGATATATTTTTAGATGGTCCCACTAATGTAACTGTTACAACACAGCCAGTTCCACAACAACAACCTTATCCGGTTCATGGAGGGCATCCACCAGCTGGATATGGTACACCTAGCCCGTATCCTCCATCAATGCCAATGCCCCAGCCTCAACCGGGTATGTATAACGGATGAATTATATAAATATTTCTTAATATGGCCTGTTCATTGGACATTTTCAAATGCGTATGTTTGCTAAATATCTGAAATTTTTGTATTTAAATAACCCTTAAATGTGTAATGTTGAAGGAACTTTCAATAAGGCAAACTCAATTGAGGGTGTTGCTTTGTTGGTTTGAGATCCAAAAATAAAGGAGAATTAATTGTACAAGACCTGAATGTATACATTATGAAATTAATGCAGTTTCATTGGTGCTAATAATTAGATAGGAAGATAACGTTTTTTAAATTACATACCCTATATTTTAAGGCCTTTTCGAATTCTTGGGGCAAAGAGAAATCAGCTTGCCACAATAATTCCTAATCATTAAATTTACTGGTTTGGATATATATTAACTACATATTGACAGGCTTCAGACCCTTTATACAATAACAAAATAAAAGAAGAACGTCTTGTCTTGCACATTTCGTTAAAAAAAAAATATCCAAAGAGGCCAATCCTCAATTTAACGGTTAAACCTGCAAAATTGGTTCCACACGTTCATAGAAGATAATATAGTACAAGTATAGATCAAAATGATGCATAATTACCCAAGCTTTTTAATGGTGTAATCAAAGATGTACCTTAATGTGGAATTTTCGGAGATATGTAAAATTTTAAAATTTACTTTTCAATTACGCCCTCTTGCGGCAAAATGCGGAATTTAAAAATTATTTCCAGGATTTTCTCATGGCCACTTTAGTTGTAATTTTTTTTTCCTGAATTTCTATGCCCAGTAGTTTCCGAGATATGGCCGCTCGTCGACCTTAATGAATCACCCTGTATTAAGTTATGACCAGGAAGATTACCCTTAACTCTAACTTTGCTTTCCCATTATTAAACGACCATTTTTGACAATCTATAATTTAAACTGAACCTCGGTTTAAATCGACTTTATAAAATTGGCCCTAAGAGTTTAAACTTGTTAGGGGTTTAAGACAAAAAACATTTATTTAAAAACATAAATTGTATTTCCTACATTTCCATATCTATTTGTGTTAGGATTTATCATATTTTTAATATGTTGCCATCATTGTAGTTAACTGTTTACCATTTTTAGGCTTCTATCCTCCGCCGATGATAGGTATGTTGTGTGAAAAAAAATTTGATAGTTTTTTGTTTGCAACATTTTGTGTCTAGAATGCTAGCTTGTGAAAGTTTTTTTTGTTTATTATAGTTTGATGAGCACATAGAACTTAATAGACATGTTAACACATTAAAAAGTCGTTACAAGTAAAGAAGTAAAACAGACAAGGAGACGGACAGAACGCGTCCTGGTACCATAAGATATATTGGACACGAGGTAGAAAACACTTTTTGAAGGATATTCTGACCATTTATTTTACCTCCATAAATGTCCCCGCTTTAGTTTTCTTCCGACCGACTATGTTTTATATTCAACCCCGACAAGCAACCGTATTTACTAAATTTAACAATGTCCTATAGTGACAGTTATGGGTTTAAAATCACAAGTTTTAGGGGCAACTAAACAGATTCAGTGTTTGGATTTGGTGGCGATTTTATACAACCTTAATACGATCAAAGCACTAAGGCAGCCTAGCCTTAACTGACCCGTGATTAAAATGTTTTATACTGATGATAAAAAACATAGTTCTAAATAAAAACTCTCTCTATCATTCATAGTTCTAATGTTAAGAAATGAATAATTCAACCTTTTTTTTTATTTAGCTCAGATATTGCCAGTGGCGTGCAAAGCCGTTTAGAACATGGTGGGCGAACATTTAATTTCCAAACAATTGACTTTAAACATTTTCGATACAGTTGGCATCGCCATTACCTCAATTGCATGTACGTGGACATGTCCACTGCTCCATTTTTTTTTCCAACAACCGACGGCGACGCGCGGCGTTTATAGCAAAAGCAAACACAGGTCGAGAACACTAATATTATTATGAATAAATTTCATCCACATTCGTTTTATATTCAGATTTTAAATCTAACATCCACTTGATTGAACCCATATATGTATTGCTAAAAAAGAACTCAATTATTATGTAAATTATAATATAAGATACCTATTAGGAAAAATTATCTTAAATCATCATAAAAGTACTTCTTATTTTACGTTACTAATTAGGATCTTAACTAACCTAATTATTAAACTATATAGGGACATCATGTTTTACGCATAGTATTTTTTGAAACTACGACAAAACTTAAAGATTGGCACCAGTGCATTTTACAAACACGGGCGGATGGCTGACGGAGGCTCAGGTTGCGAGTCACGTGTATTTGTTCTCCTTCTAGCTTACTGCCTACCGGCTCTCGCGTAGAAAGGCAGTGCTTTTGCTTTCCCATAAGGGGCTAATATAATGTGAAATCTCTGCTTTTCAAACTGTTCTACGGGATGCTTATACCATCCTAACCTTTCTCTAGTTACTATTTCCACTTATTAGGAGATTTATAAAGGAAGCTGCGTTTGTTGACGATTATTATAAGTAAAAAAGACTTAACAGCTATGATGAACCTTAAGAAATATTTATAACAGCACAACAGACATAATTCTGATACATAAGTATAGAAAAATTATACCGACCTCCTTTAATAATTTTTTTTACCATTAATAAGGATATTTTTGTATAAAATATCCATAACTCAACAAATTATTAAGATCCGTTTATATTACATCAATATTTTTGTTTGTTTTGCTTCAAATTTTATAATTAATCTGCTTAATTCTTTATAAAACATTATTTTCATAAACTTAACTGATAATAAATTACAATACATGAATTATTCTCAAAACAGTATTTATTATTTTTATCTTGTAGTGTAGGATATAATATTATTAACGATAGAACAGCATTGAATACAAAACTATATGCATACATTATCGATAAGATTGTTTAAGGATTAAGGCGTAAAACACCAGTGGCGTAGTAATGTCTGTCGGAGAGGGGCTACGCTTTCATTATTATGATGATTAAAAAGATACTGTATAATACGCCATTATGTTTCATATTGTATTAGCTATTTATTCTTTCATCCGTCACTATGTATACTGTTTAATTTGAAGGTTTTACAGAATGATCAATACTTACAATTAGATTTATATTATTTTAAAGTTTCAACATTTTTGCGGGTTTTAGGGACGCGACGAGAATGTGTTTAATAATTCAACCTGAATATGGGCCTCTTAAATCCAGTTTTAGTCAATAATGTACCTAACTTTGTTCTTCCATGACTTTTGACTGATCCTGTATACTTTTTTTTACAGCATAATAGATTTTTAAAAAACCTAAAACTTTTCTATTTAACAGTTTCCGTAAGCTATCTTATTTCAAGAAATAATCGACGCAGTATAAACTTCTGAACAACATTAACGCAATATTATAAGTTTGTCCACGATACACTAACACCGGTATGCTAATGCGCATAAATTCTCTATCTCTCTTCTACATTGCGACGTCACGTACGAGGACGTTTTTAAGGCCGGTTTAAATTAGGTGCAAGTAAATGATCGGTTAATTTTTGATAATCCTATTATAAACGATATACTGCCTTAATTTATCTTAGTTACTTCTTTTAGAATATAATTACAAAAATAGTTTTTTCCTACCATTCTTTAAATTGATTTGGTCACCCCTTTCGTAAGCAATAATCCATTGTTTTGCCAGATCCTTATTATTTTGAAAACCCAACATATTTTTTATATGTGCCTTTTGTGTTTTGGTTTGAAATTTTTACAAATCACCACAGCACAGTTTGGCATTGTCAATATCCAAAATCCTTCCAATTTTACATACCGTAGGATCGCAATTTACTTAGAAGCCCATCGTGCCAAACACGATCAAAAGCCCTAGATATGTCCAGTGCAACAGCCCGGGATTCTCCATGATGTTCGATGGTGTTGCTCCAAAGATGGGTGACATATGCCAGAAGGTCACCTGTTGATCTGGACTTACGAAAACCGTATTGATGGTCGCTGATAATGTTAAGCCCTTCCAGATACTTTAGGAGTTGTTGGTTAATAGCTTTCTCCATTACTTTTGAAATTACTGAAAGCAATGCGACGGGTCGGTAGTTGCTTGGCAGGGTCTTCTAACCTTTCTTTGGAATGGGCTGGACACGCGCCGACTTCCAGCAGGATGGAAATATTCCTTTTTTGTAGGATAAGTTGAAAAGTCTACAAAATACTGGTGTAAGTTCATCGGCGCATGTCTTGAGAACAATGATAGGAATATCGTCTGGACCAGAAGCTTTATTGACGTCGAGTCCTTTAAGAATCCGTTTAACAAGACGCTGACGAAACACGATTTCAGACATTTGCGATTGAACTGAGGGAATGTTGGGTGGTGGTTTTCCCTGAAAGTCTACAGTGGAATGCGAGGAAAACAGTTCAGCAAGTAGGTTTGCTTTATCCCCGGCTGTGGTTGCTATTGTGCCGTCGGAACGTGTTAGAGGTGGAATAGTTGACTTTGTAAAGTTTTGGCTGACGGCCTTAGCGACTGACCAAAAGGACCTTGATCCGTTAGGACTGGCAAGAAGTTTATTTTTGATTCTCTCGTTATGAGCTTCTTTGCTTTGGTCTATCATTTGCTTACATTGGTTTCGGGTGGTAACAAAGATGGCGCGATTTTCAGGAGTAGGGTTTTTACGCCACTGTCGGTAAGCCAGGTTTTTAGATCTGACAGCACGCTCGCAATTTTTGCTAAACCAGGGCTTGCCGTTAGAAGGGCGCTTGTTGGAGAAAGGAATAAAGGCCTCCATGCTAGTTAGAATGACGTCGGAGACCTCCTTTGCACAGACAGATGGATCATCCGAAGAAAAGCATACGCTTAGCCAGGGAAAGTTGCGAAAATGGTCCTTTAGGTCTTCCCACTTAGCTGATGTGTAGTGCCAAATCATACGGGGTTTAGGAGGTTGTTCAGAACTAATTGGCAGCTCGCTTAGGGTTGAAATAAGTTTGTGATCGGAAGAGCCCAATGGTGGTTGTACGGTGACCGTATATAGGTCTGGATTTGAAGTTAAAAAGAGATCTAAAAGACTAGCAAAATCCCCAGCTCGGTCTGGAACCCGCGTTGGTTCTTCTACGAGTTGAGTTAGACCAGAACTGATCGCAAAAGATTCGGCCTCGCGGCCTTGCTCATCGTTGGTGTTTGAGTATTTAAGCCAGTTGACATTGTGGACGTTAAAGTCGCCAAAGATAGCAACTTCGGCATTCGTATGATTGGTTTGCAAGAAGTCGATTGTGTTGGCTAGTGATGAGAAGAGGGCCCTGTAATGCATGTCGCTTGGAGGACGGTAAAGGCAGCATATTAACTTAGTGATTTTTTGTGAAGATATTTTAAACCACATTACATCAAAGTCTTTCGGTTCCAGTATTTCCTCCCGTTGGCAGCAAAGATCATCTCGAATGAACAGACAGACCCCAAAGTTGCGTCTAAAACGGAAGTGAAAATCATATCCAGGATATAAATAGCTGACGGTGTTCGTTGACGCTCTGACTTTTGTCTCGGTCAGTGCAAGCACATGAGGCTTGGAAGATTGTAAGTGCTGGTGGACTGAATTGATGTTAGTGTTAAGCCCTCTAATATTGCTGCTATTGATGCTAATTTAAGAAAAAATCTACTATAATCCGATTTGAATGATTCCTTGTTAATGTCATAGTTTTCACTATTTGTAATAAAAAGTTAATTTTCATTTTGAAGTTAAGCTGGATTCATGAAATTAAAAATTCGCGTTGGCGCTAGAAGTTAAAATAATGGAATAATACAGCGGTTTATAATCTTCGCTGGCGGTCGCGTTGTCGCCGGCAGACATTCCACTTAAACCAACTTTAACTTTTTGGCGCTGACATTCGTAACAATGAGATCAAACCAATAGTATTTTACTACTTGTATCACATCAAGTTGACAGCTAAAAAACAACATATTGGGTTTGTTCCTAACAGTGTCAACCCCAGTTCGAACAGGAACGACGCCGACGCCAACTTAAGTTTATAAATGCCGTCTACGAACGTCGACGATGAACGCTGGCGCCAACGCCAACACCAGCGAGAGTTTATAAATTCAGCAAAACCCATGGAGATTATCCATTTAATTTTGTCCCGCTAGATTGGCCAAATCGTATTTCCAGCTGGGGGTTGAAAATACCAAAAAAATATGTCCCCCTGTGAACTAACGTTTACGTGCCCGAAAACTGCATGAAAAGTTTTCGGTCCCTATCCTGTATAATATTGTTTATATTTAACTAAATAACGCTTACGTTATATTGGTTAACCATAAAACGCATAGAAAACAGTTATTTTATTAAACATTTTTTTTGTGATAGCAAAGTGAATAATTTATTATCATACTCTGCATCATGTAATTAGCCTAAATTATACAATACACATTATAATGTGGTTAGTTTGTGCCTAGGGGTATTGGGAATAATGGTAATGTGAATTATTTTTGGCCTTAGATTAAACTTGACATTTATAAATGGACAGATCACATCGATTTTTAAGGTGAATATGACAATAAAAATATGTATTTGTCTATATTTCACTGGAGCGTATTTCCGAGAAACGTGCTAAAATTTACTAAATTTATCGGTAGTATGATAGTTTATTAGCCCAAATAATGAAGTTTTTAAGGAAATAGCACCATTGCTCTTTTGTGTTACATAATTTCAAAAAAATGCAAAATTTTAAAAGTAAAAGTCTCTAATTTACAACAGTGCGGCTGCCCAATAAAAAATGTACCACATAAAATGACCATTTCTGATACTCTACGATGTAAACAGTACTTTGTGTTTTAAATCGACTTTATAAAATTGGCCCTTAAATTTTCATTAAACAATTAAATGATTACAAAACCATTCGTTTTCAACCTTTATATTTCAAAAACTAAAGAAGAACAAAGTGTTAAAAACTGACAACTTATTTTTGAAGACTAACACCAGGTTTGCTCGCTATTCGATCTATCTCAGACTTGCCGCGTTGAAGATAAGCGTGCAACCAAAACAAAATGTTCGTTAAAGTCCTGTCGAATTTGAAGCTGAACGCATCCTATTTATCCGTCTTTCTTGGAAACTACAGGTTCAACCAATCTTCCGCTTGTCATTTTAAACTCCAGATTATTAAGTTAGACCGGTTTTAAAATTAACACTTTTAGTTTGTGATATTGGACATCGTACGCGTCAGATTGCCAAGCAAAGCCACAGATGAGTCGCCCGAGAACGGCGCAAACGTCTGATCAACAACCATGATATTAACTGACAGTCATGACATGACACAGGCACTTTAACCAACGTCCACCTCAAGGC
Source organism: Polydrusus cervinus (assembly GCA_935413205.1). NCBI lineage: Eukaryota > Metazoa > Arthropoda > Insecta > Coleoptera > Curculionidae > Polydrusus > Polydrusus cervinus. The sequence continues at coordinate 53,010,110 of OW284510.1, forward strand.
GTGAAAAACCTTATACGAGGCAGACCACCTCATCGGAGATGGGAGGAATACCTCCCACCAACAAGGGGGCCCTGTATTGTCAATGTCAAGAGCGTCCGGGGTTTCCACGCTGTGGACCCCTTCGTCTATTCCTCAGTGCACCGCGGCCTAACAACCGGGTCGGAGGGTTATGGGTTTATACCGTTCCCCAAATACTGAAGCGTTCACTGTCTTTCCATAGTCCATGATCAGCCGTTTCGTCCTACTGGGACTCATCAGAGACGCGCGACACCTGAGGCCGCGACTTGCAAAAAGTCTGCGCCTATGGCTGTCAATCGTCTGACGTCTGTGTGCTATTGCGTTATCCATCATCGTCGAAGGAATTTCGGTCTCCACCGCCGCGGACCTCCCTTCAATGGCAATGTGACGCGTACGATGTCCAATATCATAATTGGTCCTCCAGACTCCTTAGCCCGGTGATGTCGGTGATTTATTCGACATCTGGGAGGATGACAGTTTGTTTTACTGGATCCTAAGTTCTGGTTAAGGCGAATTAGCCTTATTCTCTTCGATCACTTTTAGTTTGTATTGTGTACTTTTTGGTCCGATGTATTGTGTTGAAAGTTATTAAGAAGTAAAACTAACTAGTTAACAGAGGTTGCACGTTGCACTAACTATTTTAGCTCGTTTTTAGACTTTTTAAGGTGATCAATCTATTTTGAAGTGGAAATAGATATAGTAAATTAAGATAATACAGTTTCCACAACATGTAATTTATACTGCTTAAATTCGATTGTGTAAACTTGTATGCACGAGTGGAATATGCATGAATGAAACAAAATATTATTGATACGGTGATACTGAATAGCAATATTGTAAAATTAAGTACACAGAATACCAACCTATACGTCGCCAGGCTTAGTTTATTTCAGTTCAAGATTAAGGCCTATTTCGAAATATATTCTATATTTCATTCATTTTTTTTCTAATTAAAAGTGAGGTCTAGTGACGCATTCGCCATTTCCTTCTTTGATCAATATTTCGTTACTTTTTTCTTTTATCTAAAAATCGACTAAATACCCATATTTGAAGCATAATTACTTACAATTTAGAGTTAAGCAAGTTTAAATTTATAAAGTAATATAAACCGAAAAAGAAAATTGGACAAATTTTTGTTTTTTGCTTTCATTAATTCATTAATAAAAATTGCTTTAGTTCAGAACTGTAGGTAATTGATACTTAAGGACGGGTATTTGACCCCTTTTTGAATAAATCGAAAAGGATAAGAAATATTGATCAAAAAATGAAATGGCGAATGAATAACTAGACTTCACTCTTAAATAATAACTAAAAATTATGACGTTCCTAGAAAATTTTTAGAATAAAAAGATCTAATATAATTCTTGTTTATTTGACTTTTTTATTAACTCATTGGAAAAGAAATCGGCACCTTTCTGGCCAATATACATACAGGGTGTCTATTCGAAAACGTACTACACTTAATATTTCAGCTCCTCTACCAAGGATGATATTTTTCAAGCTGGTTTTCAAATAAATTATATCGACCCTTTAGCGGGGGTAGAAACAACTAGGGATGTACCGGAATTCCGGCCATCAGCCGGACCGGATCGCTGGAATTCCGGCCGGATCAAAATCTTTAAAAAAAAACACCTGGCATCAATGCTTTGCGCGCCGTCGTCCAAGGTGTATTTATGTTTTTAATAACTTTGTTCTCAAAACGTTTAGTATTTTTTCTTACGTTCCTATTTGATATTAGTAGTATTGATACGTTATGTTCCTATTATCTTTTGTGTTCTTATTATTTTTATTACTATTTTCAGTTTGATGTTTTTGTATGTATTTGCTGTTCATAAATAAAAGTGATACCAAGCTTAATGTTTGTTATTGTACCTAAAGGAGAGTTTTCATAGTGAAATTCAATTTAATAAAGTCTAAACGTTTTTTTTTTACTTATTTTAAAGTATAAACCCATTTTAATATTAATTAAAAAAATTCCGGCCGGAACGGTACTTTCGGCGGACAGGCCGGATCGGCCGGATTTACTGGTACCGCCGGAATTCCGGTGCATCCCTAGAAACAACCCCTAAAATATTAAATGGGAAGGAGAGTTGAGTCATTATTTGAAAGGTCATTTAATTACTTTTTCAAAAGGACCTTTATTTTCAGTAATTCAATTTTCAGAAAAATCAAGTAAAAACCGTGAACAAACTTAGGTATCAATTTTTAATTAAATTTAAATCCACTTTAATGAATTAAAATAATATTATAAAGTGTCTTTAATGCCTAGGCTTGTTAAAGGGTTTTATTTGGTCTAGAAAACTACTGTATACAGGGTGATTTTTGATACTTCTTTCTTAGCTGTGTATAGAAGGCATTAAAATAAACAAAATTTTCTAAAACCTTTTTTCAAATAACTCTAAAATAAGGTACATACTTACATTTATTTATTACACTATGGATCAATTACGGTTCTGCCTAACTTACCCGTTGAATAACATTAAGAAAACGCCGCACTTTGAAGACACTCACTCTAAATTAGCACGTTTTGATTACCAGGCCCGCACACGATTTTTTACTTCTGTAACTCGGCTATTTTTAAGTTTTTTGAAAAAATGTATTTGAAAATGTTGTTTATTTTAATGCCTTCTATTTGCAGCTAAAAAAAAGTATCAACTTAGGAATCACCCTGTATATTAGGTTTCGAGCAGTGTTAAAGCATAATCCATGCACAATTTTGTACCCCCCCTTCCAGTAGTTTTTTATCTTTCCGGCCAAAATACAGACTATGCGACAGACAGACCCACAGAAATGTTTCCACAAAAAGCGTGTAGAAAGTACTTACCTAATACCAGTAGTAGTATAGTAGTATTTTTATATATGTAGAAAGTGCATTTCTTCCTCTCTTTACACCAATAATTACTTATTGCATTTCTTTGTCGTTACTAATTCAATACGTTTTTTAGGTTACCCACCTCACACAGGTCCTCCATATCCACCAGCTGGAGGTGCTCCTTATCCACCAACTGGAGGTGCTCCTTATCCTCCAGGACCAACGCCAGGTGCCGCTCCCTACCCACCAGCAGGTATATATTAATTGTTTTTTCAAGAATCTCTCAATTTGTCAGTGTTTACATGTCTCCATGTATGAAAGCCTGTTTAGTCCGCATAAGTAATCTTTTAAGACATAGGACCTCTTATATAATAGAAATATACTGGTAGGAAACATTGTAACATATCCCACAATTTTACCAACTAAATTTTTACTGGTACTCCTATGACGTATAATGTAACCGTTACAGGCCTGTCATATGCGTTAACAAACTGTGACAAAATGCATCTATGTGGAACCAGATAGTTATTTATACAGGTTCTTAATATTTATGGAGCTAAACATATTTACTGATCAGCCCATATTTTTAAATTATAAATATCACATTTATTACATGACCAACAATGTAATTGTCTGTTGTTGAGTTACAGAAAGATTTTAAACGTTAAATAACTAATCAGACAACTTTGATTGGAACGTAAATGACATTGGCAGAAATAATTATCTTACAAACTGATATTTGAGGAGTAGTGAGAGTGAGAGAGAGACAATACTGGCCTGTTCATAAATAAAAAAAACGAGGGTAACTTTGACCATTACCACCGGGCTGACTTAGCTTACAGTAAAGATTAAAACTAACTGTATAGCCAAGAAGCAAACCAAAATTGACTTTTCTAAAGCCACATTGGCTATCCGTAATTATTTTATTGATGACGCAGTATTGAAATGGTTGTCCATACAAAACTTTTTCATAGATTTTTTAAAGTAATGGGCAATATACTTATTATCTGAAGAGCATTAAAAGTTAAAGAATTATTAGTTTTGAGTAATGATTTACCAATAGAAATATTCCACTGATCTGGAAAATAGTTAGCCTCTGGATAACAGTAGATAATATGTGTGACTGCAATATTTTAACATCGTTAAAGACATACCATCTACAACAGAAGAATTGGAAGTGATTCAGGGAATTATTTTGTTTATATCTGGTATTTTAGCCATTCTAAAAGAGGAAGATAGGTCATTATTAAAAATATTATTACCGCGGTTGTGGCTCAGAGGTAGAGCTACTGGCATTCGACCGCGGCGACCCGGGTTCGATTCCCGGAGTGGGCATACGTACAATAAAAAAAGTATGTCCGAAATTTAGTGGATTTAAGAATGCAGGGAAGAGTGTAAAAGGTATCATCTCCCAACCCACCCCATTCACGCCGGTAACCAGGCCGGATGAGATCGGACATCTCGTGGGGTGCGGAAGAAGGTACACACTCCCCAATCGGTAGGTCATGCAATGGCAATAAACCAAGGGTTGATAGCCCTTGGGGGGTGTCGCATGACTGAGGATCGTGGTTCGGAACCCACGTTAAACTGTAGGCCCCCTCGGGAATGGCCCTGGCAGCGAACGAAGAGGAAAAAAGCCTAATTCGAAATAAAAAATATTATTATTGTAAAAATTCTCTATAGGGCTGCAATTCTGAAGCAGTTTGCAAATACCTACCAAAAATGTACTTATATCATTAGCATCAGATAAATTATCAAGCTTATATTAAAAGATTTTAAGGAGTTCCAGGTGTTTTTGGAATTATTTTTTGCACAAATAGAATCAAGATACGGTCTTTTTCCTTTCTAATCATAAACAGTCCTATTCCTCTTAAATTTCTGTAACGCCCGATCCCTATTTGTCATGAAAACCCTCAAGTTAGGTTTAGTAATTCTACACTCCTTAATTGTAGGGGGCATGCTTGTCAAAAAGAGAAACTACAAGGTTATTAACTAAGTCAATTTTATTATCTATATTGTGCTCCTAAAAAATATCATTCCAGTGAAGTGCATGAAGATCAATAAGAAACGAATTAAAATTGTTGAAATTTCTATACTGAATAACCTTTGGAGAACCAAAAAACCAGCATAGAAATGCTTTTTCGATTTGTAAACACCAATGAATAAAATGATCAGAAACATCAGCTCTTGCCACCGTTCCAAAATCACCCGTCATTAGTGATAAAAATAGGATCTAGAAGGGTACCTGACGTCCTTAATACTCTTTAAACAGGTTTATGTTAAAATCACCTACACAAACTATTTCATCTACAGTTGGGTAGAGAGCTGAGAAAATGTCACAATCATTAATAACACTGTTAAAATTAGTGTTTGGGGGACGGTAAAAAAAGCAAAATGCATAATGTTTATTTTTGATTTTAATTTTAATAACTAAAAACTCAAGAAAATTTTTAACGTCAAATTCATAATTCATTACTTTGGGGACTAATTTATTTTTTACGTATACCGCTACTCCTCCACCTCTTCCCATCCTGTGTTTTCGAATCATGCGATAACCTGGAATAACAAAAGCAGTACTGTCATTATCATCAGACACATCCATGTCTCGGTAAGAAAGATAAGATCAATCGGAATCTCCAATAACTGAATTGAGCAATTCTAATCTTCAAATTATTCGTATTATTTTTTCCTGAAAATGCAAACATTTAAAGAGCTGTACAATAACCTTTGATTTATTTATAAAGTCGTGAAACCCCCGACCAAAGAACTCCTTCATGTGAATAAAAAGAATAGGGGTGGGTAGTATTATAAAAAAGGCAAAAGTTTACTTTAATTTTAACTGCGAGGTTAACTATGCTAGAAAAGTACAAGTAACAAACACTAGAAAAAATTGCAGTTTTATAAAATTCTTATTAACCCTCGAAAACAAGAAGTCTTAACAACCTAACCTGTAACTTCTCGTCAATATTTTATTAAAATAGTCATGGAGCGTAGAACAGTTCATTTTTTTGTTAATAAATTAATATACTTATATCCAGCGTAAAAGACTATAAAAACTTTATAAATAGACCAAAAACTGTCAATTCTGTTCATCAGTTAACTTTAATCGATACCTGATCCACCCAATAAAGTTAATATTGAGTTTGTCAACTTAACCGCAACCTGTGACGTCATTCTACAAGTTACCCTTCGTTCATCTGTCAATTAGGTTTTATAGTACCCACCCTAAGCGAAAGGCGTACGTTGAAAAAAAATACAAACTATGCTAATCTAAACCTCGCTTTAAATCATAGATTTTCTTTTGCCCAATTTCATAAATTCTACTTTAACCGAGGTCGAGTTTAAATCGAAGAATGGTAATGGTAATTTTATAATGTGGGATTGACAGCATAGTTTGAGTTAAAAGTGATTTACCTGGTCATAACTTAATATAATGTAACTTAACATAAGTTATGATCAGGTTGATTACTCTTAAATTGAACTTTGCTGTCAATCCAACATTATAAATGGACCGTTTCTGACATTTCTTTGGTTTAAACCTAGGTTTAAACATTTAAGAGGATTTATAAAATTGGGCCTAAGCAATAAGGACCCTAATTCTTTAACAGAACACTTAACATATTTTTAATAAATGAGGCATTTAACTCAGTGGCCTTAAAAAATGATGAAGAGTTAGGTATAGTACGGGTACTTAAACAAACATTGACTAAAAATCCGTGTAACAAAACGTCTTTTATCCTCATCTGTCCAATGACTGAATGGAGTTTACAACAAGTTACAAACTATGTTATTAATTGGGTTCATTTTGAAAACACACAACTAAGTAGGTACGGGCACTACTGAATTAACTGAAAAATAAAAACAAAACTTTTTAATCACACAGTAAATCACGTAAAAACGATATCTATAACCTTAAGTTTCGCAAAGCCTCAAACTAAATACCCTAAGGTTAGGCGAACCAATACTAAAATAATGGTCCATACGACTGATCTATTTTTTAATTGCCCTTCATCATAATGCAAATTCTTACATTCTGTTTGCGTGACTGACGTCACGTAACCATAGCGACGGTGAATATCAAAGCCGCGTTGGGTCTTCACTTGCTTTGAGCTAACGGACACGATCGGCTGGGGCGCGCCAAAATGCACGAGTGTTTATAATTATTGTCCATCAGAGTTAACCATGGCCCTATTATGCATAGCTACATTCGGATTAAATTAATATTATTAATATGAACATTATTATTTTTTAATGGCTAAAATGGTAGCTGTATTGGTACACCTAGTTTCACGGCTAACTTCCAGGTGAATAAAATAATTTTAAATTTGCTGCAATTTTTAGCCGCAACAGCCTATATATTTTCGGGTCGTGAAACTTCGTCTTTTAGCGTCTTTAAAAATCAATAGTATGCGTAAGACAGAGAAAGAAATGCCTTTGATCACTATTAAACAAGAAATTGTGATTTAATGCTTTGCAATGAATTTAAGAGACCCGCTGGCAATAGGTTGCCGTTAATTAGGTCACAATAGTGGGGGAGCGGGGATATAAGGGTTTAATTGTTCGCTGTTTGAATATTAATAATAAATAAAATAAATGGCGATTAAAATTATGTAATCCAAATAATATGTTACGCAAAAAAATCTATTATCAAATTATCAAAATTTGACATGTGATGTGTCGGTGTCAAATTGTAATGATTGACGATATTGATAGAATGAAGTATGCGGACAAAGGACAAGGTGACAAGGTTTTTAAGTTATTTTGCGATTCGCAAAATTTTAATTTAGAGGACGAGGATCTTGAAGGTACTATATATAATCTTATTGGCCGATTTAAAATTAGCCTTTAGCCTCATTTCCTGAATTAAATTATGATAAGCACCCTGTTTCTTTTTAAATTGAAAAATTTCGCAGGTTTCTACTGACCTGTCTGTTTTTGTGCTCTATTTTTTAACAATAAATAGGCAGCGATTGGTCGTCTTCCAATGCCAACATAACAAATTTGCATAGTTCATTTGGACGTTTTTTAATAATTAAAGTTTAATCAACATTGAAAAAGAAATGAAAATTTAAAACGGAATTAGTTATAGGTAAAAATAAATATGTGATGTCAATAATACTGTCAATATTTCGCGAATATTCGTGTCTATATGAATTAGGAAAAAATCGCGATTTCTTTGCGTAAGTATATCCGCAATTCGTGATTCGCGTCTATGATGAACTAACATATAGGGATATATACTAAAAAAATTATTATCAAAATCGACAGGTGCTGGCAATGTCAAATTGTAACAATAAACGATATATTGATGAAAAGGATAAATCGAACTAAACTGCCCATGTTGTCGTTTTTGTTGCCGTTTCAGCAATCACAACACTTAGTTTAGTTTCGTATTACCTACCCATTGTTATTTTATGAATTCCTGAATTTGGGAGTGGATATCTTAGGATCATTTATTAGTTTTCTTTTTAGGAAATAAACCAAATTATGCAGTACCTAAATCAAAAAAAAACTGCGTAAACAGCGATTAACGGGAAAATGTTGTGTAAGTTGTGTCCAAAACAACAAACTGTTCTAATAAAAATTAGGATAATTCTTGCCCTGGGACATAAAACAAAAAAATATCGAAAATATTCCAAGATATTTTAATTTTTTAAAAACGCACTTTTTCAGGTCGGGAGATGGGCCGTAAAAGACTAACGGAATATTGTGGCCGGTTCTAGTTTACGAAGAAAGATAGCTTAAAGATCAGTCTATAACATATCCCATATTCTAATCAATAGCCCTTAAACCCATTTTCGAAATTTTTTTCAAGGGACCCTTTGATCTATTCTACAAAAATTTTAGGAAAAAACTTTGTCCAAAAAAGTCCTTTCCTTACTAATTCGTATAATATAACTTCTAACTCGTTCGGTATATTTTAATGAAATTTAGAACAATAATATTTGAGTAAAGTCTTGCATTTTTTGACATATCAATGACAGCTATAAATTTCTAGATGACAGCTGGGTCCGCTTTTGGAATACATTCTTCTACTGATACCTCGTTTTAAAGGTATTTTAATGCCTAAGACATTCTCAAATAAAAAAATAAAAAAAATTTAATCACAAAAAAAATAAAATTAGTTTTTGCAAAAAATGTTTGCATATTTTGCGTTCCGGATATCATTCATTAAACATACGAACAGCAGCTTGGTAATTTCGACTAGCTTCGCCAAAAATAATAACCGCCTCAAATTTATCTTGTAAACAACAAGCCATTTAAGACAATTTAGGGCTAAGAATATTTTCTGTCAATCAGACATTTAAAAATATTATGACAGCAATAATCAATGGACATCTAATAGGTAAAAAAAAAATGTGCAAAAAGTAGGTAATTTTAATTTTTTTTAAATTAAAAAAAAAAATTATTTTGAGAATTGGAGAACCCCATGTTCATTTAAAAAAATATTCCAAAAGCGGACCCAACTGCCATCTTGAAATTTACAACTCTCATTGGTATGTCAAAAAATGTCAGACTTACTCAAATTTTATCTTGTCTTGGCCTCCTAAGAAGTAATCGAAATAAATAATAAATCTCAACTTTTAAACTCCACCTCCCTATTGTCGAAAATACTATAAAATAACCTTACCTCACTTTCGATCTTTGTCACAGTCAATCAACAGTCAAATTATTATTTAATTTTAACGATCGCGCAACAACGCTAACGATCGCGCAACAACGCTTAGGCAGGCCAACACTATTTAATGGACCAGCGCAAACATCGGGACAGTGTTGCCAGACTGGTCAACGAATTATTCTGCGGAGTGGATCATTTGCTGAATTGTGTATCAAGGTTGTATTATCAGATATATTTTTATTGGCCCCTTGCCCTTACTTCGTCCTTATCAATAGTTTCAATAAAAACAAAATTATGAATATTTTCATTGTATACTGTATTTTTAAATCTAATTGTTAAAGTATTCCTTATTTAATAAAAATTCTTTAAAAATCTGCACATTACGAAATGATTCTGCAGCTCTGCAAATATGCTTCCAAAAATCTGCTAAAAGCAGAAAAGTCTGGTAGGTATTTATACGGACGATAATTTGAAAAATATTGCTAATACGAAATGATTCTGCAGCACTGCAAATAGATATGCTTCCAAAAATCTGTTAAATGCAGAAAAGTCTGCTATTCTGTAATTCTGTTAGGTAGTTATTTATACGGACGATAATTTGACAAATAATGCTAATCGACTTAAGATAGGTATAGGTATATGAGTACGAGATCGTCTCGAACTGGCGATTTGCTGAATCCTGAATCCGAAAAGTCAAACCTAATCCTAATCGGAGTATGAAGTGTGGTGCCGACCCGGCAATAATGATTTTGCTCCAATATTGACATGTCTTTTGTTGTAAATTAAATTAAAAATTATTATTAAGGATACTATTTTAGTATTTATTAGCATGCCTAGTTTGAAAGCGTAAATTAATTCATGTAATGTTTAGCGATAGACAGGAAAGCATCAAAACGGTAGATCCACCGCTAAAACTAAAGATCTGGCAACACTTATCAATATTAAAAACGTCATTGGCTGGCTGCATTCCATTCCCTTCTACCCAGAATTATATTAGTATTCGGTTTTACTCGGCTGTATATATAGTGCATATCATATGAACAATTCACCAAATTTCAATATTTCCACCTGGAAGTTAACCGTGAAACTAGGTGTACATTAATATTTAATATTGTCGAAAAACTTTCCTCCTGGTTTTATTTTTTTTTTGTGAAGAAAGTCCCTCAACTTACTTCACCTAACGAGCCGCCACTGATTTAATTGTATTGGAGAGTTTTTTTAAAGAAGCCTCCACTTTTAACATTCATCAATGTCGTGTGCTATATTTTGTTCATTTTATTTGTAATTTTGTACCATACCTGTGTGTTTCCAAATTGTAGTAATTTTTTCTTTTTAATTTATATTGTATGACTTGCTACTATACTAGTTGTATTTTACAAATAATGAAGTTATTTCATTAATTTTCAGGTGGCTATCCACCACATCCCGCCGGATTCCAAAATCAACCTCCATCCTATGACGTTGCAGTGTCGCAGCCCCCCAATTATCCACCGGCACCCCAAACCGAAGCTTACGGGAAACAGTCTCCGTACAATCCTTCGTACCCAAATTAAGTGACACAACAGAGGTTTTTCGTTATTGCTTTTAAGAAAGTGCAGATTAACAATTTGGTATTTACGCTAATGATTTTTATAGAATTTTAAGATCAAACAAGTGGATAATTAGTAGATTCAATAAAATAGTGTTAAGGGTGAACCTCAATGGCGATGTCTGCCTCTTAAGGCGAAAAAAATGAGGTTTTTGCACTTGACATATTAATGACTGCGCCAAAATGGGGATTATCAAGTGCAACAAACCTTTTTTGTGTTATCGCTTAAAATATTTTTTTTTTAAATCAATAAAAAATCTTCTTGTTGGATCTATTGTTGGAAAAACTAAAAATCTGTCGATACATTCAAAAATTGTTGATCTTGTTTTTAATAAACGTACACACGTATGTGTATTAACTGTTGAACAAACCCGAACAAACTTGTTTGTGTGATTATTTAATGTCTCAACGATGAAACTATTTCTTAATATCTTGAAAATTATTAGTGTTTTTCTTATGCTGTATTCTCATTTAAAGGACTTTTAAAATGGTACGCTTGTTTTTTTACTACATTAATAACTGTACGCTTAAAGTTTATCTATTTAATGGGTTATTTTACAAATTTCAGTTTAAAATGCTATAAATTAAATTAACCTATTCGCATCTAAATAAGCGATTGCAAGGCTGAAGATCGAGTTTTAACTGACGGGAAGAAAAGCGACTTCTGAATGATCTCCGCGTTCGATAAATTTCTACCATACGTATGGCGTAACCCGTTACAAATTTGGACTAGCGGAAGGTTTAAAATTAGGACCGGTAAAATTTTTATGTGCCTCTAGGTTTTGTTTCTCAATAAGAATACTCAGAAATACAGAGTGATTCCTAAGTTAATAGTTCTTTTTTAGATGCGTCTAGAAGGCATTAAAATAAACAACATTTTCAAATACCTTTTTTCAAAAAACTCAAAAATAAAGTACTTACATGCATTTATTACACTACGAATCAAATACGGTTCTGCCTAACACAGTAAATTAGCACCATATCTACTAGTTCATTGTTTTCTAATTTTACCATTTTCACGTATCACCAATTTAAAATGAACTTGCTTTAGAAAAACACACCGCAGCGGATTGCTCAACACTAGCCGTATGACTAATACTAATAAGAGATAAGAAAAACAACAGAAACTATAGCGGGCTATATTTTGATGACCAGGCCCGCACTTAGATTTTTTACTTCTCTATTTCGCCCATTTTTAAGTGTTTTGAAAAAAGGTATTTGAAAAAGTTGTTTATTTTAATGCCTTCTATACACAGCTAAAGAAGAAGTATTAACTCAGGAATCCCCTGCATAGTCACCAGTGTAAGGGTAGATAAGTGGTCTGGAGTATGACTATCTGCCTCCAAAATAGAAAAACTTTGAGAAATGTTGTCTTTATCGCCATACACAAACACATAGACAGGAGGCCCTTTAAAAAATGCTTGCAAGCCCTCTAAAGTTTTATTTTAACTTTTTCCAAAGTGCTTGGTGCTTGCCAGTTTTGCCCAGCTTTGTTTTCAAGTAATAATTGCAATTATGATGGACACAAAGATTTTTACATCATTACTGGCAAGTAAGGGGATGTCATTCTTAATTACAATGTAAGTACTCCACGTTGTTACTGCTTTATTGCTCTCATATTTTTTGTGGTTTTAACTAAAAATTAAAGAAGTTAGTGGTACAGCCATGCCTATTAAATTTGAAGAAATAGTCCATACTTGAAGTGATAGATTAAACTAAAAGAAATAAGACACTTTAGGTGTTCTTGGGTAGGTAAGAGATTCTATACATGTTTTAGATGTAGAAACGTCCATCATCAGGAGAGACAGAAAAGTTAATTAAGAAACATCACCAGAATCAATGGGATGATGGGTAAACGAACTTTATATCTTCAACTTTAGGCTATAAGCATGATATACTACTATGAAATGGTGCTTTATTCAGATGTGGGTGTATTAAAAAAAATCGTGGGGAAAGTTATTATTAAGATATAAAATATTAGAATTTATAAAATATGACATATTTTTATTATTTAAAAAAAATAAACAATTTTAAGTATTTTTTCAGACAAATGGTGTAAAATTTTTAAAAGGAATTTTACACTAATATTGGCCAAAAAAATCCTTTAAATGGTTACTTTTTAAACTAAGAAAATTTCGTATTTTCATAAAAAAATCTTCTTTTCCACTATATTATTTATATCTGAATAATCTCTTTCCTCATGAATTTCTTTTTTAATACACTCACGTACTTCTTAATTTTAAATTTTTTGGCCTCACTGCGCATGTTTCTCTATCTGTTTTGGTCGTTTCTACTGATCTTTACTTCTCCTTACTTTTCATAGAATGTGATTATACAAGTTCGAGAATACTGGAAATGATTATCTTAGGAGAATTTCACACTTCTCTTGAAGTAAATGTTCCCAGTGCGATGATATTTTCCCGAATTATCGTGACGAACATTGATACCAAGTACATTGGCGGAATTATCGCCGCGCTTAAAATAGTAGCGTTTTCTCCAGTGGTTTCAGATGTTTGGAGAGAAAAAACCTAAATATGTTTTTCCAAATTATAATTTTTAACATGGCTGTCTAAGATGTAGGTGAAGACAAAGACAGAATTTTCAGACCAGGGCAAAGGGTGTTCGCTGGGTGATTAGAAGGATTTAAACAATATAATTTTAAGATACATTTCCAACTACTAAACATTGTTTAAAAATAAACGAACCTCTCGCAGTCTCTCAACCTCTCCGATTTGGGATCCGTCAAAACGCTATTTTGCAACGGCCAGATGTCTGTCTTTTTCTGCTTTTTATTAGGACACCCTGTATCTGACTTTAAATGAAGAAAATTCTCTTGTGTGTTCCTTATTTCCTGTGCCTAAAAATGAGGGTTTCTAAGGACCGTTTGCACGGGTTCCACTTAAGACGTTTTAGGTGGGGCTTAACTTAAACTGTCACTTAACTAAAACTTTTCCGTTGCACAGTCGCTAAACCGGCACATAAGCCAGCCCTAAGTAGATATAAATTAAGCCGTAAAATTCTTCGGCTTAATTTTTATTTACTTAGGGCTGGCTTATGTGCCGGTTTAGCGACTGTGCAAAAAAAGAGTTTTAGTTAAGTGACACCTTAAGTTAAGTCCCACCTAAAACGTCTTAAGTGGAACCGGTGTAAACGGCCCAAAGCCACTCACAAAACTTAAGAAAAATCAAAGTTCCTATTCTATAATATAATTAGTTATTTTTTATTTGATTATACAATTCAAAATATTGTCAACATAATTTTTGGAAAATTTATATTTTATGGGTAAGAAAATTCAGTTTGTCACAATGTTGACATCTTTAATTATTTGTAAACAGGATTATATTTCTAATGATATAACTACAGGCAATTATATTATTATTTTACCTCATTATTTAAATATTTTTGTAAAATTAAGAAATTTATATCTGAACAATACTGATAATTTGAATAATGTAATCGCGGGCGTCCGAAGGGGGGGAGGGTGTTTGCCCTCCCTTGCCAGTAAATGATCACTTGCAAATATACCATTGCGCTGTCAACTTAGCAAAAATTAGGGGAAATTAATAAACCCTATCAGAGAAACAAATTTTAAAGTTTCTTCGGATAGTCATTAATGTCATAATCAAATAAAAAAAATGCTATTATAGAGAAAGTTGTAAATTATAAACGCCCAATTTTTGACTTCTTTCAAGCTTCCTAAAGCTTTTTTTAAAGAAGTTGTTTTGTCAATCGGTTAGGTTTTTAAGTAAAAAGTTTCGTATTATGTATAAAGATCTGTCAACATATTATGCTATTTTCAACCTCGCTTCTCAAACTCGCCACCACTTTCTGACTTGTAAAAGAAATTGGCCTGAATTGTTTATACTATAAAAAATAAAAAGTAATTCTCTTTGAGCCTAATGATTTCGAGACGAGACTTCAATTACATTAAAAAGTAAATTCTCATTTTTTAAATTGTTTTAATCTATAAATTTATTAGGAATTAATTAGGCTTATTGCGCACAATTTTCGCTTATAGCTTTTCTTTCTATAAACTAGTTGGCCAAAACCTTATTTCTTGTTGTCTTAGATCACAATGTCCATGCCAATATTACTCAGTTAGGGTTAAGTTGTAAGTTACTTTTTACATCCTGATTTTTTTGTTGTGTAACAAGGTCAGATCCTGGGACCAAACAGGTCTTTACGACCAAATTTCAAATCCCGAAAATACCTAGAAATTCGAATAATGTTCGGTTACAAAAAATTTTCTACGAAAAATTTAATTCAATATATCTGCATACTTAGTAGTTTTATTTGCAAATTATTAGTATAAAACAACAAATATAGCAATGAAAAAGTGAAATATAGTTTTATATTTATATATTTGTCGAGTGATTCCGAATTAGAGTGTGAAAATACGCCATCTGAAATTATAAAAAAATGTTAATAATATATTGGAAAATCTATTACCGAACAAATCGCGCTGAAGAGAGTGTCATATATTAAACAACAAAACTTATCGGTAGCCATAGCGTAGAGAATAGAGCTCTAGCCTACAGATCGCAAGGTCACAGGTTCAAACCCCATCAGGAGTGTTTGACCTTTTTTTTATAAAAACATTAACCCATTAACGCCCAGAATTATTTTTTGTTAGTTATTTTACATATTTTTACTTTTCTGAGTTAATATAAGTAGGAATGCACAAAAAAAATATATTTTACAAAATGTCTTACGTCAGTTTTTAAGAAAATGACTGCTACCATATGGTATCACTGGGCGCATATGATACTGTAAAATACAAATACTTACAATTTTAAAATACATATTTATTTATGGAATTATTAAAAGTAAATTTTTACATTGTGTGATAATTGGCAAAACAGACTACACAAAGACCTACATCACACTTAGAACATATTGTTCTACCAAAACTCTTGCATTCATTTCCAGCGCAATGGCGTCTATTACATAAAGCAACCGTCATATCGAATACCTGGCAGAAGTGTGCGTGAAACAGACGTTTTTGCAGGACCTGCCGATTTTGCCGGTACACCATAACGTGCTAAGTATACTTGGACCAACTCCCTTCTAAACTCTATATTTGAGGTTTTGTTGTGATTCTTCCTATACAAAAACCATGTATTGTTTATTGCTGCATAATATCGTTGACAAAAAATAGCTCAAAAATATCTGTACAAGACATTTGTTCGAACCGCTTGTCATCTTTTACTGGAAATGAGCGGGCTCCAGGTTCAATTTGGCCTTTAATCCAGACAGTATCTGGTTTCTAGGCTAGACGATTTCGAATCCAGTCGAACGTATCGTTTGAGGTCGATGCAGAAGATGATTCGGTTACGGATTGATTAGCCCGCGCTGAAGATGATTGGTTAGGACTTTCTGCAGAAAAGTCGTCATATTTATTGCCTAAACATGTATTATTCGTCAATTTTATTTCCACAGGTGCACGTAATTGTCGATCTGTTAAGTTATTTAGCATGCATCCGTCATCTTCGTCAGCGGAATCTTCATTGGTGTCGATATTGGGATCAGGGGGCTCGATAAATATTTCGTCTATTTGATTTTCCGCATCGTCATTAGCGTATGCTATGTCTAAAGCTTCAGACAATGAAAATCCATGCCTGTCAAAAAAAATTATATATATATAGCGTAACCGCCCATATGGTATCAGTATGTTTTGCGCCCATTTTGTAAAGTCAGGTGAATTTTTAAAAATACGATATACTTTATAGAGGGCTTTAAATATATATCTTAGTCAATATCAATACTTGTATTCAAGAAAAAATATACTATCACTGAAAAACTATACTTACTCAAAGCGAATGTCCATATTTTTCTATTGGCGTAAAATGGACGATAAAATAACACGTGTTTTTTTGCTTACAAATATCGGCAACTATACTCAAAGACTTAAAACACAACTGAAGGTGCTTCCCGCAACTAACGCACTCGTCAGAATTAATTTTCCACTACCACCCACAAAATGGTCGATGTCTTAGTAATAGCTGATTTAGCGATACCAAACGGTATCACTGGGCGTTAATGGGTTAAATAATTTATATAATTATTTTGAATTGAAATCTTCCTTGTTAGGCGGATTTTTTAAATTTATGTTTAATACATCTTTCCTTGATTAAATTTAAAATTTTCATTCTGGTTAATCTAGAAGTCAATCCCGGATTAGTTTTTCTTATGATATATATGAAAAAATTAAAATGTTAAACTACAAATAAAAGAAAAGCCTATTGACAAACTATGAAACCAGATATTAAGTGGAACATAATCCGAAGTATGCTAATTTCAACACTAGTCTTGAAATATTTTTTTCATAACTCAAAGGCTTTTGTGGTCTTAGGAAAAATAGTGTACATTACTCGTGTGAAAGTGATTATTCTAAAACTCTGAGTTTTCCGCACTCGGCTGACGCCTCGTGCTAAATATCTCCTAGTTTGGAAAGTATCACGTGTTATGTAATGTACTATAGCGTCATTGTTACTAGTTAACGCTTACGACCTTTTACACTATATACAGAATGTTATGGAATTGACGCATTATAATTAAAAGGGTGACTCGTTGAATGTCCTAGCTAATTGCTCCATATTTTTGTTTAAATCTACCGTCTAAAAGTTGAATGAGGATCTCTAAATAAGACCCAAGAATTTTTCCTACACTTATGGGAAAGCATAGTATTCTCGAGTGAGAGAGACTGAAAACAATATCGACTTTCGTCTTAACTTAATACGTGCTACCAACTCGTCCAGTAGCGGCGCCAGTTTGCCATACAACCAAAAAACAAATGTGAATTTTCTCGCTTATAATAGCAAAATTATATTTGAAAATATTTTTCTGCGGCTTGTTTTCAGATCAGGATTTACGGATTTAAATATAATGTACACGAACTATACGACACCCCCAAAATAGCACTAACATTTTTGAGCGGCATCGAACCTAGTTCGGAGTCCTAGAGCTTATTTTGTTAAATTAAAATACAATTAGGGGGGTTGGTATTTATGGGAAGAAATAATATGTTCACCTCGATTTTACCAAGACACTAATCTCTGGTTGTATAAAGATTTTAAACCACAATTAACTAACCAGCAAGTTTGACTGTGACATATATGACATTGACAGAAATTTTCCCACGATCATACTGGCCCGGTTACCTTAATTTTTAATTTACTAATCAGGCATCTTTGATTGTGAGTACATAATACCTGTCAATGTCATTTATGTCACAGTCAAACTTGTTGGTTAGTTAATTGTGGTTAAAAATCTTTATGCAATCAAACATTAAAGTCATATAAAGTTAATAAAAATTATAATTTAGAAAATAATAACTTAATATATTTTTGAGAACATCTGGTAAATTTTTAATAATCGATAAGTTTTAGTGTAGATCATTTTGTTTAATCAGTTATACTGAACCATATACCTTGTTGTGCTCATATTACCATATAGCTTTTTTTATAAATGAAGCCAAATTTCTTCTAGCAAAAATTCATAAAGTATGATATTCATAGGTTACCAATAACATCCTATCAGTTATCACTAGAATAGAATATGTCCTGGTATCTTGAAGCTCAAGATTCATTTCTGAACACGTTGCACAATCATCAGAAACGTATTCTTTTATTTTATCAGTTTTTGCTTCTAGTCATGGTTCCCTTCATGTTAGCTACCTTGTAAATAGTTCATTAGAATTGTTATATTATCCATACTATACTATATTGTGTACTAAGGTAAACCAACAAATTTTACTTTTAATTTGAAATACCTACCGAGTTTTTTTCGACCCTAATTGATTTCAGATTTAAGAAATCTTTACTGAAATATTTTTATGTAAAATCAATTGAATGAAATTGTTCCATTGCGTATAACATTTAAAACACTTTATGAAGTGTGGGAACATTCTCCTACGAGATGCGTCAAAAGTTCTGCGGGTGTTTTCACGCCATCATGTTTTTTAAATTGTAATTGAAAAAAATTAAAAATATGGCAATACAAACTATAAAATCAAACCACCAGGCGTAACTTTTTTTTTATCAAGCGAGGTACATACATTAGACGTAATTAATGTCTTATTCCTGACTTGTTTTTTTTTTTGATGCCATTAATTCATAATTATTAAAAAAACTGTTGATAGCTCAGTGGCGAAGTTACCTGCATTCGACTGTGGCGGACCGATACCGTCAAATCACACTTAGCCGAGTTCTAGGGTCGCTAGAGAAAGGTTAAAACTTATACCCAGTAAAATTATATCTTATACCTTTTGGTAGGTATTCCAATTTTTTTTGTTTATCTCTCCCGGTTAATTTGAGTTTGTATATAGTGTCTTGCAATATCAGTGGCAAATTGTGAAAAGGTACAGGACAAAACTTCATATTTGTTCATCAAAATATATATATAGGTCACTAATTAAGCATAAGAAGTTGTGCGCTTTGTTTTTCTTCTCAAGTTCGCTACTGTAACATGTGATATCACAAGCTGTTAAGAATGGGTCATTCCAAAAAATATTTAAAATTACCAATGACAATAATATGTAGAGTCGCAAATTAAGAGAAATAGCTATTAGCTAGCTTAGTTAATGTAGAACCATTTTTTTCTTGCGTGAATCGTTTCTAAATGGTGGTATAGAAGGAACCATCTAAAATTCATTTTTATTAATAAAGCCGCATAAAACAAAAACATTTCGTCTAAATATTCACATCTGCTAACTCGGCCTCATGTTAATGCGCGTGTCGACCCACAAAAACATTAAATATATGGGTAATTCTCTGGATAGATAAATTTTGACATGAGCGCTGAAAAAATACATTTTAACGTTTTTACTTGCCTTTTGATCAGTAAAACAGAATTTTCAAATACATTTTA
This sequence comes from Polydrusus cervinus, assembly GCA_935413205.1. Lineage (NCBI taxonomy): Eukaryota > Metazoa > Arthropoda > Insecta > Coleoptera > Curculionidae > Polydrusus > Polydrusus cervinus. Next base: position 53,030,015 of record OW284510.1, read on the forward strand.
ACGTTTTTTCTAACCTTTCGATCAGTAAAACAGAATTTTCGTGTAGAATAACTCATTTTTTTTCAACTTGTCGGGCCCGCTAGATGCTGACTAAGACGTTTGATGTCGGTAACCCTTATAAAGGAATTTTCGATAGTCTCTTCTATTAGGCAATCCAACGATGTGTCCAAATGGCGGCTGGATGGCAAATCCTGCTTTGTAATTGGTCCACGTGGCCATAAAAATAATGTTGCTGGTGGCATTTTACGGGTGACTCAATGCTATTTGCCATCCGACCGCCATATTGAATCACGTGGTTTGGATTCCCTAATACTTTTCTTCATGTCAATGATTTGCCTTTTTTAGGTTACATATACTAAAAAAAAATTACTGACATGTTTCAAGTGTCATTAACTGGTGTCACCGGAACCAAAAATTCCGGCCTGTACCTGTCAAACCATAGATTTTGATATACATTCAAATTAAAGTATCTTAGTTACCAAATTAAACATTAGTTTAGACAGAAAAATACCGTTACATTTTGTTGGTATTAAACGTAATATTTTTTTATTGAATAAGTATGAAATTTCTACCAATTTAACATATGGAATGGCCCAAATATATTTTTATTATACTAGTTTTAAGATTTTTCGTTTATTAGTCGTTAATTAAAATAATATAACCTTATTATATTTTCAATTGTATTTTAAATTATTAAGACTGTATGTATGTAATTTAAATAAATTAAACTAAATATTCTTTGTAAGAGTTGTTATTATTTTACTTTTAACCAAGCCAAGAAATTCTATAACAAAGAACCTTTTTTTATACAGAGATGTGTATCCTACCGCCAAAGCCGCGGCGAAGTCAGGGGGCGGGGGCCCCTGAAACTATAGAGTTGCCCACCCAAATTGAGTTTAGGTGATTAGTTCATATGTACCGAGTGTACAACTAAAAAGGGACGCCGCGCCCGCTGTATCTTGAGAACCATTAATCTTTCGTATTTTTGTTTTAAGAAAGGCTGCCAAGAGAAATCGCTGGAAATTATTTTTCAGTTTCTCGGATGGTCGCTAGAAAAGTCCGGTGGCTGTCATCTGTGCCCCAGAGAACTGCATCATTTTGACGTCCCTGTATAGTACCTATGCATTCTGTTAAAAATAACATTCAAATGTATTTTCCATTTTTCTGCTAAATAAAAAATCTGTCAAATAATTTCCAGTATGCAAAACCAGTGGACGTTTAAATTTTTATATACTTACGATTATTTAACAAATAACTTTAACGTTTACCAAGATAACCGTTTTTTTGGTTTTGAAATCAACGCTTCAATTTATTAATTGTTTATTTGTTATAAAGTAGGGTCTTGGCGTAGCCTCCGGTACATCAAGACGGCATTGGTCTTGGGTCAACTAAAAGGGCCGCCAGTGAGTCAGCTAGCAGAATTAATTTTTTACTATAAATTCAAAAGATAATAAAATTTGAACAAACTAATATTGTAATTGAACGGCAGTAGAGTTTTGAACTTGCATTGTCTTTATTTGTTTAGAATCACTACGTTTCAACTGGTAAGTATCTCCAGTCGTCTTCAGGTGAATACTGAATAAGTACAGTAACTACAGCTCTATTTATACTAGGCAGGTGCTGTGACGCATGCGGAGTCATGCGTGTTGCTAGGTGATGACGCATAACTGGATGAGTCATGCTCGATGAATCATGCGTTTAACTCTTGGGTGGTCTTATTCTAAGATTACATTTACTTGTATGGTTGCAGCTTCCTTAAACTTTCTCTTCCTCCAGTGCGGTTCTTTTTGCAGGATTTCCGCTTTTGTCCACATGATATGATGGCCGTGCGTCCAGGCATGGTCAGCTGCACCTGATTTTTCGGTCTCTCCTTTTTGAGTGTAATTCCGATGTTCTTTAGTCCTTACTTCTAGTGGTCTTAGTGTCTCACCAATGTAAGACTGGCCGCATTCGCAGGGGATCTGCTAGACACAATTTTTCTTGTCTTTCTGGCTTGCTGATTTCGTCTTCGTTAGGTGGCTTCTTAAAGTGTCTCTAGAGCTGAATACTGTGTTGATGTTGTATCGTTGTCCTTGTCTTCTCATTTTCTTGGATACTCCTTTGACATACGGAATATTGAGTATTGGTTGTATCTTTCTCTGCTTTACGTGTGTTTGGCCGATTCTTGCGATTTTCCAATATTGTGTCAATCAATCTCATGGGGTAGCCATTCTTGTTGAGGTCGGTCTTGATGTGGTTAGTTTCTCTTTTGAGAGCTTCGTTTGAGTTACAGAGAGTAATTGCTCTATCCACAATAAGGTTTCTTACTATGCCATGTTTTGTGTTGTTTGAGTGGTTTGATGTATAATTGAGATAATGCCCTGTATGTGTAAGTTTTCTGCACACTGAGGTTAGGAAGGTGTTGCCATTTTTCTCTACGTTGACGTCTAGAAAAGGTATTTGGTTGTTCTCTTGTTTTTCCATGGTGAATTTAGTTGTCTGTGCAAAGTTATTAATGTGATGTAAGAATTCTCTGAGTTCGTCCTCGTTTGCGTTCCAAAAAATGAAGGTGTCATCCACATATCTTAGCCATATTTTTGGTTTCTTCTTTGCTTGTTTTATTGCTTCGGATTCAAACCATTCCATATAAATGTTGGCGATTATGGGCGAGAGAGATGAGCCCATTGGTAGTCCGTCCTCTTGGCTAAAGAAACTGTCTTTTTCTTGAAAATAAGAATTGTTAAGGCAGCATTCCAATAGTTCCATGATGGCATTTGTAGGTAGCGATGTTCTTTCTTGTAGGGTCAGGTCTTCCTCAATTCTGCTCCTGATGACCTTAAGTGCGTCTTTTATAGGGACGTTGATGTAAAGACTTTAGACGTCAAAGCTGACCAGGTGGTCTCCTGGTTGTACTTCCTTTTCTCCTATTATTTGTGCAAAGTATTGCGAGTTCTTTACAAATGACGTGCTGTTTCCTTGAAGTGGTTGGAGTAGGGGAAGTAAAAATTTACCTAGTTCATATGTAGGGGAGTTACGGGAGCTTGTAATTGGTCTTAGAGGTATATTATGTTTGTGTATTTTTGGCAGGCCATAGAGGTGTGGTGGTTTACTATGGAGTGGTGTCAGGCGTCTCCGCGTCTTTTCTGGTATGTACCGCTCAAATTTCTTAAGTGTTCGGTAGACTCTTCCCTCGATTGTGCCGGTCGGATCTTTGGAAATAAGTATTAAAAAAAATCGTCCATTTTCTCAAAGAGACCAAAGTAACAACATAAATAGGAAGAAAAAAATCACAAAGTCATCAATCATGATTGAGACCATAACTTTGTGATTTTTGTCTTCCTATTTATTTGGAAATAAGGTTGTATTTTCCTTTTGGCACAACTTCCTCGATTTTTTGGTCGTATGTCTGACCATCCATGATGACAGTTACGTTTCCTTTTTCGGATGGTAGAATCTTGATATTAGGATCCTTACGAAGTTTTGTGAGAGCGATTGTTTCTTCCTTACCGATATTTCGTTTTGGAGGCTTTGATTTTTCTAGAATATTTCTAACCTTCCATCTAAATTCTTCCGCTTGTGTTTCTCCTATGGTTGTTGAGTCGACGGCGCTAATAATGTCCAATATTGGTATATCTTTTGGAGCAATAGTAAAGTTTAAACCCTTAGCCATTAGGGATTCTTCTATGGGTGTTAATTCTCTAGATGAAATGTTGACGATGGTTCTTTGGTTATGGGGTTGCGTTGTTGGTGGATTTTGACTAACATGCTTTCGCAATTTCTTCTCATGAATATTTTGTTGAGCTGTTCTTACTTTGTCGCAGGTGGCATCAATATTCCGAAAAATGGGTTCGTGATCCTCTTCCAGTGTATATTCTTTAAGTTCCTCAAATCTCTGTTGGATATCTGTGAGTAGAGAAACTTTCTTAAAGCGATGGTAATTGATTTGGAAGCGTATAAAAAAAGTATAAAAGAACCGCACTGGAGGAAGAGGAAGTTTAAGGAAGCTGCGACCATACACCAAAATCCAGGTTGCTTTAGTAAGCCTTCATTAGATATGAGAAACGTCTGGAAACCCTTGTTAAGTAAATGTAATCTTAGAATAAGACCACCCAAGAGTTAAACGCATGATTCATCGAGCATGACTCATCCAGTTATGCGTCATCACCTAGCAACACGCATGACTCCGCCCACTAGTCATGCGTCACAGCACCTGCCTAGTATAAACTCAGTGACACCAGTGCAGCCTCAATTGACATGGTTACAGATGTTCAAAAAAACGTAGGTCAGGGAAAGCGGTGTGCTCTTGTGTCTCTTGATTTTAAGAAAGCCTTTGACACGGTCAACCACTCAATATTGTTAAAAAAGCTAGATAGAGCTGGCATAAGGGGTAAGGCGTTGGAGTGGTTCACCAGTTATTTACATAAAAGGCTCCAATGTGTCTCGCTTGGTACAGAGGCCAAAAGCTCTCTTAGGGAGGTAAAATGTGGGGTACCCCAAGGATCAATACTTGGGCCAACATTATTCTTAGTTTACATTAACTCAATTTCCAAACTAAACCTTAAAGGCACTCTCCAACTATATGCTGATGACACTGTCCTTCTGTATTATGGTGAGACATATCAAATTATTAGGGAAAATATAAAAAGTGATCTGGAAACTCTGTTTGTGTGGTTACGAGCACATAAATTAGTACTCAATTTAGAGAAATCGTCATTCATGCATATTGCTAAACAAAAACTGGACAGAACTCCAGATCACATAACTGTCAATAATCAAATATTAAAATACTCTCAAATCACAAAATACTTGGGCCTGTATTTGGATGAGACTCTGTCCTGGGAATACCACATTGATGTAATTAGAAAAAAAATAGCTGCTCCAGTTGGCATACTCAGACGTTTAAGTTACATTGTACCAAAGAAATTGCTAAGACCCGTGTACTATTGTCTGATCCACAGCCATCTGCAATACTTAACAGCTTTGTGGTATCCCTCAGGCCAGAGAGTTAACAGATTAAAAATATTACAGAATAAAGCAATAAGAAACCTTTATTTATTGGATTATAGATATAGTACCACTTCTCTGTATAAAAATTTTAATATATTATCCATAGAACAAGTATATAAACTTCAAGTGTGTGTCTTTGTTCATCAAGTATTGTGTAAGTCTAGATTGTCAAATGTATCATTCACTTATAGATATGAAACACACTCACTTAATACTAGATATAAAAATAATTTGAATATTCCTCAGTTCAATTCGAAAATGTCAAGTGTGTCACTGTATGTAAAGGGTGCAACATTGTATAATGGTCTCCCACAAGATGTAAGAGCTTTGGATAGCAGAAGATTTAAACTATACTTAAAGCGTCATATCAGACAGATGTGATTTCTTGTAATCTCTGTTTTACAGCATTCCCATATTACGTACTACTTATTAGATGTCTATACATTTTTTAACAATGTTCCTATCATTTAATTAACTGTAACATTTCTTACTATCTCTGTTTCTTTTCTTTTTCGTTCTTTGCATTGTGATAAGCTATTAGTTGGTCAACTGTTTACTGTTATTTGTTGTTTTTTTATTTTTATCTAAGTATGAAAATTTGTTATTAGTGCTATGTACTTGAGAGGATGAATCTTTACAAAAATGTATTATATATTTTTTTTGATTCAATAAATGCATTTAAAGTTAAAAAAAAAATAGAGCTGTAGTTACTGTACTTATTCAGTATTCACCTGAAGACGACTGTAGATACTTACCAGTTAAAACGTAGTGATTCTAAACAAATAAAGACAATGCAAGTCCAAAACTCTACTGCCGTTCAATTACAATATTAGTTTGTTCAAATTTTATTATCTTTTGAATTTATGGTAAAAAATTAATTCTGCTAGCTGACTCACTGGCGGCCCTTTTAGTTGACCCAAGACCAATGCCGTCTTGATGTACCGGAGGCTACGCCAAGACCCTACTTTATAACAAATAAACAATTAATAAATTGAAGCGTTGATTTCAAAACAAAAAAACCGTTTATCTTGGTAAACGTTAAAGTTATTTGTTAAATAATCGTAGGTATATAAAAATTTAAACGTCCACTGGTTTTGCATACTGGAAATGCAAGTCCAAAACTCTACTGCCGTTCAAGAAACGTCATTGTCTCCAACCTTTAAACAGATACTAATATTGTAATTGTTGTTTTTACCACAAATAAGTATTTTTTTATTATTATTAATATTATTATTTTTATTATTATTATTATGATTATTATTATTATTATTATTATTTTTCTCAATGTTAGTTTTCACAGCTTTTTGTTGGTATTGCTGGTATTATTTACAGTACAGAGAAGAAATTCATCTTAACCTGTACTGTTTAGAAACTTCCGTACTATATGGCATATTTGGAGGATGACGCTTTTCTGGATTAGTTGGTATAAATAACCTGATAGGCCCAGTTTTTCCAAGTTGAGCTTGAAATTTTTCGTCATAGCTCCCTCCACCGATGTTATGATCGGAATTATGTCGATTTTATCTAGCTTCCATATATTTTTTATCTCTATAGCCAAATTCGAGTACTTGGTCTTCTTCTCCGATTCGGTTTTAGAGAGGTTGTGTGTTAGTGGGCAACCTATATCGATTATGAAAGCTTTCTTGGTGTTTTTTTCGATGAGAAGAATATCCGGACGGTTGTGGTCTACTGTTCTATCCGTTATTATTGGCCTGTCCCAGTATAAGAGATATTCAGGGGATTCAAGGACTGGCTCGGGTGAGTATTGGTAGTATGGTGGGAGGTTTTCCCTTATTATTATTATTATTATTATTATTATTATTATTATTATTATTATTATTATTATTATTATTATTATTATTATTATTATTATTATTATTATTATTATTATTATTTTTTTTTTTTTTTTTTTTTTTTTTTTTTGTTTATAGCGGCATAAACTGCTGTGGTCATTAGCCGCGTTATACTTATCAATTAAATTATTAACATAATTAACATAATTTCGACTACAGTTTCTTTAGTAATGTCGTGCTTTTCAAGAACTGGATAAGTTTATTCATCGTGGCGTTCTCGTATGAAAGGCATTCGGCCATACTGTCGGGCAGTTGTGCTTGTACGCGTTCATTTGTATATTCTCTACACTCCAAAAGGATATGTTTTACTGTCAGTGGGTTTTGGCATGTTAAACACACGGGTGGTCTGGTTCCCCTTAGCATATGGATAGATGTTAGATTGGTGTGCCCTATTCTTAGGCGGGTTAGGGCTACTTGTTCTCTTCGCGTGAAACCTTTGTGTATTTTTTCTTTTCTAATTAGAGGCTTACTTATTTTAAGTTTTGATTCAGTTTCGGTCCATTCGTTTTGCCAAATGTTGTTAATTTTTTGTTTTAGTGATGTTTTTATGTCGTCTGGGAGGACAGGTACATTTTCCATAGGATCATTTTCATTTTCCGCTGTTTGTCGTGCTGCGGCATCTGCAAGTTTATTCCCTGGTATTCCTACATGTCCTGGAATCCAGGCAAAGTATATACTCTTTTTTTGCTCCTCAAGCCATTGAATTAGAGAAAGAATGTGTTGCACCAATGGATTAAAACTAAAAGTATTTGATATGGATTGCAATACGCTTAGAGAGTCACAACAAATGAGAAACGTTTTGTTTTTCTTATATTCTATGTACCGCAATGCCTGCCAGATTGCATAGAGCTCAGCAGTGTAAATGCTCGTTTTAGGATTTAACCTCCAGGAGTGTGCTTTATTCAGAGCTGTAAACGCACTTCCAACTCCTTGGTCTGTCTTGGAACCATCTGTATAAATAACTTGACTGTCTGGGTATTTATTTCTAATTTCGTAGAAAGTCGACAGATATGTAATGTTATTGGTTTCTCCCTTTTTAAAGGCAGCACATTCAAAGTGTATAGTTGGAGGAGCAATTTTCCATGGAGGTCTTTCACAGTATGACAGTTCATACGTTATTGGAAACTCTTCGTCTATATCATCTAGAAGTTCCTGAATGCGTATACCCACCGGTCTAGTTATTGTGGGTCTCGCCTGAAATACATCTAAATTTGCATTAAGTAGAACTTCGTAATTGGGGTGATTAGGTTGGGCTTTTATTCCCGATCCATAGCTTAATAAGAATCTCTGTCTTCTATATTTTAATGGAGGGATTCCTGATACACAACATAAGGATGCCGCTGGACTTGTACGGAAGGCGCCTGTAGCTAACCTTAGCGCTAAATTTTGGATACGATCCAGTACTATCAAGTGAGATTTACGTGCAGCAGAGTAGATTGTACATCCGTAGTCCATTTTTGATAGGATTAGGGATTCATATAGTTTAATTAGAGTGTTCCTGTCTGCGCCCCAATTGATGCTAGACAGGCATTTAATCAAATTTAAGGACTTTTTGCACTTTACTGCCAGATTATCAATATGTGGTTTCCATGAGAGCTTTCTGTCAAAAGTAAGCCCTAGAAACGTGGCTGTTTCTTTGAATTCTAATGGTCGGCCATTTATTGTTAAATTTGGGTCATTGTGTGGCGTTCTTAACCTGCAGAAGTGAACACAGTGTGTTTTTGTTATTGAAAATCTAAAACCTCGACTTTCTGCTTTATGGACGATATTATTAATAGCATTTTGTAACGTTCGTTCAACTTCTTCCATACTTCTTTCAGCGTAAAAAATGGCAATATCATCGACATACAGTGATTTTCCAACACTTGGATCAACATCTTCCAATAAATTGTTGATAGCTATAGCAAACAGAGTGACACTGAGTGTTGAGCCTTGAGGGATCCCATTTTCTAGATTGTAAACATTAGATAACGTGTTTCCAATCCGTATTCTAAATTTCCTATTAGCTAAGAAACTGCAGATAAAGTGAGCCAAGTTTCCTATGAGCCCCCAGTTAAAGATAGTTTGGATTACTCCATATCTCCACGTCATATCATATGCTTTTTCTAAGTCGAAAATACCGCTACTAAATGATTTCTGTTTGCAAAGCTAGTTTGAATAGCATCGTCAAGGTAAGTCAGTTGATCAGAAGTAGAACGAAATTTTCTGAAACCCATCTGGAAGTCTGATAGAAGACGATTTCTTTCTAGATACCACATTATACGTACATTTACCATTTTCTCAAGAAGTTTGCTAAGACAACAGGTCAACGATATAGGACGGTAGCTAGCTGGATCTTCGGGATCTTTATTCTGTTTAAGCAGTGGTATTATATTAGCTTCTCTCCATTGGTCTGGGTAGCTTCCTTCTGACCATATTCTGTTGAACAAGTCAAGCAGTAATGTTTTAACATGCTTTGGTAGTTGGCGGATCATTTCGTATGGAATACGGTCTGGTCCTGGAGAGGACTTATTTGCGTCTTTAAGTGCATTTTCCAATTCGTTTATTGTAAAAGGATCATTATATTGTGAAGTATCATTTTCAGAGAAGTCTAGATCTATTTCTAATATGGGTTTCTGTTGTAGGAATATTGGATCGTAATTGTTTGAACTACTCGTTGTCTGGAAGTTGTTTCCCAGCAAGTTTGCTATATCCTCTGCATTTGATATTAGTGCATTATCAACTCGAAGTACTGGAGAGGGAGGAGGGAATTTTCGTCCAGATATTGCTCTTATCTTTTTCCATACTTCTGTTGCAGTTGTATCAGGATTAATAGAGTTTACGTATTGTTCCCAGGAGGACTTTTTACTCGCTAAGATTAGTCGGCGGGAATTTGCCCGCAGACGTTTAAAATTAACCATATTATCTCGTGTGGGATATCTTTTAAAAATGTTAAGAGCTCTTTTCTTTTCCTTAATTGCTTGCTTTATTTCTTCGTTCCACCATGGTACAGTTGGTCTCGATTTACTATTATTTGTCATGGGAATACATAATTCGGCGGCTTGCACTATAGCTGTAGTAATAGCTTCAACTGTTTCTGTGATAGTATCTTTCATTTCAATTAGACTGAGTAGTTCTGCAAATTGGTCCCAGTTAGCTTGTTCTAGTCGCCATCTACGTAAAGTGTTGCTTTGGATGTTTCGAGTTGGTAGTTCTATAGATATTGGATGGTGATCGGTAAAAAGGTGATCTTTAAGCACCTTCCATGATAACAAATGTGCTATTTCGGGTGAGCAGATTGATAAATCAATAGCGGTGAAGTTATTTGATATGGAATTAAGGTAACTACCTTCGCCTGTATTTAGTACTATTAAATCAAAATCATTCAATAATTCTTCAATTGCTCTGCCACGCCCGTCTAAGTGGCGAGAGCCCCACAGAGGATTATGGGAGTTAAAGTCTCCTGTGATTAGAAATGGTGAAGGTAACTGTCGGACTAAGTTACTCAGATCCTCCAGCCTCCAATTGTCGTCGGGTAAGTATATGTTACATATCGTCATATTCATAGGAAATTTAATTTTCACAGCTATTGCTTGCAGTTGAGTCTGAATGTCTAGTCTTTGTGTTTTTATATTTTCCTTTAACAGAATGGCAACACCCCCTCTAGCTCGCATATGAGGGATCACATCCTGTCTAAAAAGATTAAAACCCCTCACCGAGAAGTGTTCCTGGGGTCTTAGGTGTGTCTCCTGTAGACATAGACAGAATGGTATTTTTTCAGCTATTATGCTTTTTAATTCTGGAAAATGGGTTTTACATCCGTTACAGTTCCATTGGATAATTGTATCCATATCTTTTTTGTTTTTTTTTTTTTGTGAGTATGTAAAAATAGAATAAATAAATGTATAAATAAAATTACTAAATATTAATAAAAAAAGATATCACAGGTAAGTATCACGTTGCAGAGAGCACTGAATGCTCAGACGCTTGGCTTCGTGGCTTGCCTTTTGGCCATCCCGCTTTTTTCTTTTTCTTTCTTACTTCAGTAACTTGGGCACTGAGTGATGTTTCATCTCCCGATGATAAGGATAGTTGTTCTGGGGAATCAATTCTCTTTCGTTTTTCCAGTGCTGAGGGTTCTTTGGGGGCACGAAAAGTTGGTGCTGAAGATAAGGCATTTATAATTTTTGGCACTAATTGTTCAATAAGGTCTGAAAAGTCAATTTTCGCTGGAGTAGATAATGCTGCTGCATAGCTCACTCCGGTAGAAGGTAAAGATATATTTATTTTTCTTTTGGCCTCTATATATGAGACATTTTCTTTGATCTTGATTTCTTGAATGGCTGATTCTTTTTTAAAAACTGGACATTGTCGTGACCTGGCTGAATGAGGACCTTCGCAATTAACGCATGTAACGGGTTCCTTACATGGCTGACCTTCGTGTAAAGGTTTACCACATACACATACTTGTGGCTGGTTACATCGGAAAGATGTATGTCCAAATTTCTGACATCGAAAACAACGCATGGGAGGTGGAATGTACATTCTGACTTCTAGTGAGTAGAATGCCACATTTATTCGTTTTGGGAGTATAGGTTTATTAAATGTTAAAATATGATTAGGCGTATCAACTAATGCTCCATCTTTTTTTGTTTTGATTCGTCTCACTTCTAAAACACCTTGGTTTTTTAGGCCGTCCAGGGTATCTTCTATTGTACAGTTTAAAAGATCTGGGCAGTATATCACACCTTTAGAGGTGCTAAGATTTCGGTGTGGGTATACTTCTACTGCATACTCTCCTAGCTTTTTAACTTCCAGTAAGCGTTTTGATTGAGCTCCAGATACGGTTTCTATCAGGAGTCCATCGTTAATTTTCCTAACATTCTTTGGCGTGCCGATCAGACTATATAAAGATCTCTCTATTATGAAGGGACTAACTTTTGAGAAGTCTCCTTCATCTCTTTTAACGACCAAGAACCGAGGAGGAACCCCCGTCTCTTGGTTCGTATTGTTGTTGGTGGTGTTTTGGGGTGGACCTCCAGCCACATCCATATTTATAGAGGTGGATATCTCTTTGTTTTGTTTTTTATTTATTTGACTCATATATAGTCCCACGAGTAGGGAAGAAATGGTGGTCAACTGCAGCAGTGCTCCCTTACTACAGCAAGGCTGTGTTCCAACCGAAGGTCGCCAGGTATCCGGAGGTAGCCGTTTGTGGCTCATTAACGCAGAGCCATTCATCCCTCAGCACGGCAAACACTTTAGATTTCGGATTATTTTTTTCGGGGTTTACTCCCCGGGCTCAGGTACCTCGGGATTGCCAAGTCCCGTACTTGGAGGAGGCTCGTCGACTCCAAGCCCCTGAGGGTTATTATTATTATTATTATTATTATTATTATTATTATTATTATTATTATTATTATTATTATTATTATTATTTTTTTTTTTTTTTTTTTTTGTTTATAGCGGCATAAACTGCTGTGGTCATTAGCCGCGTTATACTTATTAATTAAATTATTAACATAATTAACATAATTTCGACTACAGTTTCTTTAGTAATGTCGTGCTTTTCAAGAACTGGATAAGTTTATTCATCGTGGCGTTCTCGTATGAAAGGCATTCGGCCATACTGTCGGGCAATTGTGCTTGTACGCGTTCATTTGTATATTCTCTACACTCCAAAAGGATATGTTTTACTGTCAGTGGGTTTTGGCATGTTAAACACACGGGTGGTCTGGTTCCCCTTAGCATATGGATAGATGTTAGATTGGTGTGCCCTATTCTTAGGCGGGTTAGGGCTACTTGTTCTCTTCGCGTGAAACCTTTGTGTATTTTTTCTTTTCTAATTAGAGGCTTACTTATTTTAAGTTTTGATTCAGTTTCGGTCCATTCGTTTTGCCAAATGTTGTTAATTTTTTGTTTTAGTGATGTTTTTATGTCGTCTGGGAGGACAGGTACATTTTCCATAGGATCATTTTCATTTTCCGCTGTTTGTCGTGCTGCGGCATCTGCAAGTTCATTCCCTGGTATTCCTACATGTCCTGGAATCCAGGCAAAGTATATACTCTTTTTTTGCTCCTCAAGCCATTGAATTAGAGAAAGAATGTGTTGCACCAATGGATTAAAACTAAAAGTATTTGATATGGATTGCAATACGCTTAGAGAGTCACAACAAATGAGAAACGTTTTGTTTTTCTCATATTCTATGTACCGCAATGCCTGCCAGATTGCATAGAGCTCAGCAGTGTAAATGCTCGTTTTAGGATTTAACCTCCAGGAGTGTGCTTTATTCAGAGCTGTAAACGCACTTCCAACTCCTTGGTCTGTCTTGGAACCATCTGTATAGATAACTTGACTGTCTGGGTATTTATTTCTAATTTCGTAGAAAGTCGACAGATATGTGGTGTTATTGGTTTCTCCCTTTTTGAAGGCAGCACATTCAAAGTGTATAGTTGGAGGAGCAATTTTCCATGGAGGTCTTTCACAGTATGACAGTTCATACGTTATTGAAAACTCTTCGTCTATATCATCTAGGAGTTCCTGAATGCGTATACCCACCGGTCTAGTTATTGTGGGTCTCGCCTGAAATACATCTAAATTTGCATTAAGTAGAACTTCGTAATTGGGGTGATTAGGTTGGGCTTTTATTCCCGATCCATAGCTTAATAAAAATCTCTGTCTTCTATATTTTAATGGAGGGATTCCTGATACACAACATAAGGATGCCGCTGGACTTGTACGGAAGGCGCCTGTAGCTAACCTTAGCGCTAAATTTTGGATACGATCCAGTACTATCAAGTGAGATTTACGTGCAGCAGAGTAGATTGTACACCCGTAGTCCATTTTTGATAGGATAAGGGATTCATATAGTTTAATTAGAGTGTTCCTGTCTGCGCCCCAATTGATGCTAGACAGGCATTTAATCAAATTTAAGGACTTTTTGCACTTTACTGCCAGATTATCAATATGTGGTTTCCATGAGAGTTTTCTGTCAAAAGTAAGCCCTAGAAACGTGGCTGTTTCTTTGAATTCTAATGGTCGGCCATTTATTGTTAAATTTGGGTCATTGTGTGGCGTTCTTAACCTGCAGAAGTGAACACAGTGTGTTTTTGTTATTGAAAATCTAAAACCTCGACTTTCTGCTTTATGGACGATATTATTAATAGCATTTTGTAACGTTCGTTCAACTTCTTCCATACTTCTTTCAGCGTAAAAAATGGCAATATCATCGACATACAGTGATTTTCCAACACTTGGATCAACGTCTTGCAATAAATTGTTGATAGCTATAGCAAACAGAGTGACACTGAGTGTTGAGCCTTGAGGGATCCCATTTTCTAGATTGTAAACATTAGATAACGTGTTTCCAATCCGTATTCTAAATTTCCTATTAGCTAAGAAACTGCAGATAAAGCGAGCCAAGTTTCCTTTGAGCCCCCAGTTAAAGATAGTTTGGATTACTCCATATCTCCACGTCATATCATATGCTTTTTCTAAGTCGAAAAATACCGCTACTAAATGATTTCTGTTTGCAAAGCTAGTTTGAATAGCATCGTCAAGGTAAGTCAGTTGATCAGAAGTAGAACGAAATTTTCTGAAACCCATCTGGAAGTCTGATAGAAGACGATTTCTTTCTAGATACCACATTATACGTACATTTACCATTTTCTCAAGAAGTTTGCTAAGACAACAGGTCAACGATATAGGACGGTAGCTAGCTGGATCTTCGGGATCTTTATTCTGTTTAAGCAGTGGTATTATAGTAGCTTCTCTCCATTGGTCTGGGTAGCTTCCTTCTGACCATATTCTGTTGAACAAGTCAAGCAGTAATGTTTTAACATGCTTTGGTAGTTGGCGGATCATTTCGTATGGAATACGGTCTGGTCCTGGAGAGGACTTATTTGCGTCTTTAAGTGCATTTTCCAATTCGTTTATTGTAAAAGGATCATTATATTGTGAAGTATCATTTTCAGAGAAGTCTAGATCTATTTCTAATATGGGTTTCTGTTGTAGGAATATTGGATCGTAATTGTTTGAACTACTCGTTGTCTGGAAGTTGTTTCCCAGCAAGTTTGCTATATCCTCTGCATTTGATATTAGTGCATTATCAACTCGAAGTACTGGAGAGGGAGGAGGGAATTTTCGTCCAGATATTGCTCTTATCTTTTTCCATACTTCTGTTGCAGTTGTATCAGGATTAATAGAGTTTACGTATTGTTCCCAGGAGGACTTTTTACTCGCTAAGATTAGTCGGCGGGAATTTGCCCGCAGACGTTTAAAATTAACCATATTATCTCGTGTGGGATATCTTTTAAAAATGTTAAGAGCTCTTTTCTTTTCCTTAATTGCTTGCTTTATTTCTTCGTTCCACCATGGTACAGTTGGTCTCGATTTACTATTATTTGTCATGGGAATACATAATTCGGCGGCTTGCACTATAGCTGTAGTAATAGCTTCAACTGTTTCTGTCATAGTATCTTTCATTTCAATTAGACTGAGTAGTTCTGCAAATTGGTCCCAGTTAGCTTGTTCTAGTCGCCATCTACGTAAAGTGTTGCTTTGGATGTTTCGAGTTGGTAGTTCTATAGATATTGGATGGTGATCGGTAAAAAGGTGATCTTTAAGCACCTTCCATGATAACAAATGTGCTATTTCGGGTGAGCAGATTGATAGATCAATAGCGGTGAAGTTATTTGACCTAGAATTAAGGTAAGTACCTTCGCCTGTATTTAGTACTATTAAATCAAAATCATTCAATAATTCTTCAATTGCTCTGCCACGCCCGTCTAAGTGGCGAGAGCCCCACAGAGGATTATGGGAGTTAAAGTCTCCTGTAATTAGAAATGGTGAAGGTAACTGTCGGACTAAGTTACTCAGATCCTCCAGCCTCCAATTGTCGTCGGGTAAGTATATGTTACATATCGTCATATTCATAGGAAATTTAATTTTCACAGCTATTGCTTGCAGTTGAGTCTGAATGTCTAGTCTTTGTGTTTTTATATTTTCCTTTAACAGAATGGCAACACCCCCCCTAGCTCGCATATGAGGGATCACATCCTGTCTAAAAAGATTAAAACCCCTCACCGAGAAGTGTTCCTGGGGTCTTAGGTGTGTCTCCTGTAGACATAGACAGAATGGTATTTTTTCAGCTATTATGCTTTTTAATTCTGGAAAATGGGTTTTACAGCCGTTACAGTTCCATTGGATAATTGTATCCATATCTTTTTTGTTTTTTTTTTTTGTTTTTTTTTGTTTTTTTTTTTTTGTGAGTATGTAAAAATAGAATAAATAAATGTATAAATAAAATTACTAAATATTAATAAAAGAAGATATCACAGGTAAGTATCACGTTGCAGAGAGCACTGAATGCTCAGACGCTTGGCTTCGTGGCTTGCCTTTTGGCCATCCCGCTTTTTTCTTTTTCTTTCTTACTTCAGTAACTTGGGCACTGAGTGATGTTTCATCTCCCGATGATAAGGATAGTTGTTCTGGGGAATCAATCCTCTTTCGTTTTTCCAGTGCTGAGGGTTCTTTGGGGGCACGAAAAGTTGGTGCTGAAGATAAGGCATTTATAATTTTTGGCACTAATTGTTCAATAAGGTCTGAAAAGTCAATTTTCGCTGGAGTAGATAATGCTGCTGCATAGCTCACTCCGGTAGAAGGTAAAGATATATTTATTTTTCTTTTGGCCTCTATATATGAGACATTTTCTTTGATCTTGATTTCTTGAATGGCTGATTCTTTTTTAAAAACTGGACATTGTCGTGACCTGGCTGAATGAGGACCTTCGCAATTAACGCATGTAACGGGTTCCTTACATGGCTGACCTTCGTGCAAAGGTTTACCACATACACATACTTGTGGCTGGTTACATCGGAAAGATGTATGTCCAAATTTCTGACATCGAAAACAACGCATGGGAGGTGGAATGTACATTCTGACTTCTAGTGAGTAGAATGCCACATTTATTCGTTTTGGGAGTATAGGTTTACTAAATGTTAAAATATGATTAGGCGTATCAACTAATGCTCCATCTTTTTTTGTTTTGATTCGTCTCACTTCTAAAACACCTTGGTTTTTTAGGCCGTCCAGGGTATCTTCTATTGTACAGTTTAAAAGATCTGGGCAGTATATCACACCTTTAGAGGTGTTAAGATTTCGGTGTGGGTATACTTCTACTGCATACTCTCCTAGCTTTTTAACTTCCAGTAAGCGTTTTGATTGAGCTCCAGATACGGTTTCTATCAGGAGTCCATCGTTAATTTTCCTAACATTCTTTGGCGTGCCGATCAGACTATATAAAGATCTCTCTATTATGAAGGGACTAACTTTTGAGAAGTCTCCTTCATCTCTTTTAACGACCAAGAACCGAGGAGGAACCCCCGTCTCTTGGTTCGTATTGTTGTTGGTGGTGTTTTGGGGTGGACCTCCAGCCACATCCATATTTATAGAGGTGGATATCTCTTTGTTTTGTTTTTTATTTATTTGACTCATATATAGTCCCACGAGTAGGGAAGAAATGGTGGTCAACTGCAGCAGTGCTCCCTTACTACAGCAAGGCTGTGTTCCAACCGAAGGTCGCCAGGTATCCGGAGGTAGCCGTTTGTGGCTCATTAACGCAGAGCCATTCATCCCTCAGCACGGCAAACACTTTAGATTTCGGATTATTTTTTCGGGGTTTACTCCCCGGGCTCAGGTACCTCGGGATTGCCAAGTCCCGTACTTGGAGGAGGCTCGTCGACTCCAAGCCCCTGAGGGCTATTATTATTATTATTATTATTATTATTATTATTATTATTATTATTATTATTATTATTATTATTATTATTATTATTATTATTATTATTATTATTATTATTATTATTATTATTATTATTATTATTATTATTATTATTATTATTATTATTATTATTATTATTATTATTATTATTATTATTATTATTATTATTATTATTATTATTATTATTATTATTATTATTATTATTATTATTATTAAGTATTTTCCACAAAATAGTCACATTCCATTTTACTTTCAGTAGGTAGGTACACAGGGTGCTATTTTGAGGCTTAATAATTTGGTAAAAGAAACTTGTAAATGTTTCGAATACTTTCGGAGATATCCGAAAAAAAACCGAAATTTTTAGTTTTGGGTTTTAATTTTTTGTGCCTTCATTTTTAACATAGGAAAAAAACACTGTTTTATAGCCGTTTTCTATATTTTACAAGATGACGTTATTTGTTTTTAAATTTGACGTTTTTCTTTAGATACCAACCTCAAGTCAATTTTTTTAAATACGGACCTGGAATTTTATATGCAGTTTTAGGGACTTCTAAGCTTTAGAAATCTAATACAATTTAAAGGTTTTTTAAATTTTAACGTGTTGTCATCTAATCACACATTTCTTCAAATGATCTTTTTTTATCATTACGGTCCTGAACACGACAAACTAAAAAAAATGTGATATGAAGAATCCGTCCTTTTTTACTTAAAGAGACCTGATATTTAATATTTTGTAAGAAAAAAAAAATCCAAAGTCTCGGCCTCAAAATATTTTTCTGTCTGTTTATTTTTGTTATATGTTTCACCTGAAACTAGCATGATCAGATTTTATAAACAGTAAAAAATTGAAATAATTTTTAAAACAAACAAGCTTATCACAGTAACTTAACTATAGGGTAGTCTAGTTAGTCCAGTTACCTTTTTTTTACGCGGGGGCATTAATTTTTTTCTATTTTACAGTATTTTCGTCTAGATCTAAGGCAAAAACCACTTATACTTATAATAAAAGTATGGCATATTAATAAAAAAATAGAATTACTTCCTGTTGTTACGTTAAATTTTATTGAAGTAATAATAATAAACGGCCTAAGCACCTGTAATGTAGTTTTAATATTAATTGACAGGGCCGTAATAGTAAAGAAATGATAAATTGAAATATTAATAATGTGTTATTTAATGACAAAACGATAAAATTTTAAAAACCCCTAAATTGTATTAAATTGATAAAGCTTAGAAGCCTCTAAAACTGTTTTTTAAAATTTCCCGAAACTGTTTTTAAAATTCCCTAAAACTGTTTTTAAAATTCCAGGTCCTAATTTAAAAAAAATTGACTTCTAAACAACGACACGTCGAATTCGAAAACTAATAACGCCATCTTGTAGAACATAAAAACGGCTATAAGAAAGTGTTTTAAGTTTTTTTCCCCAGTCAAAAATGAAGGCGCAAAAATTCAAAACCAAAACTCAAAATTTCTATAAAATATTTATAATTTTCTTTCGCCAAAATACGCAACTTTGCCTAAATTTAATCATCTTCGTAGCTCTTACCGTCTTCGAGATCGCCTTATAGGCACACGAATTTGTAGCACCCTGTAGATCAGTACACATTGTATATTTTATAAACCTTTGACAAAGTCGTATATAGAAAGTAGAAATATATCTCTATATTGCCAATAATAATAATAAAACGTTAATATACTTTGTATTTTGCTTTATTTATTATACAATCGCTTAAAATTATATCGTTCATTAAATTAATAAAATAAATATCATAATACTTCATTGCAACTATACAATATTACCTACTTATTAATAAAGTACACGTAATCACGATAATTTAAGTAATCTATACAGGAATGTAACGTGTGTCATTTTACATTACGGTTAGCAACAAACTGGTGGCTCTATTCCTTTAATACACGATCAGCTTTATTTGCCACCAGCAAAATAAGATTTTAGACTATAAAATACAATTAGTTTTTTTAATAATTAATATGGCATTTTTACTGACCTCTTAACTCTTGTTAAGAGCATATGACTAAAATTTCTAAATTCTTCTCCAAGGTTATCAGCTCCATGTGAAATTATATATAATATACCAACAATATTGCGTTCTCTTGGCCCGAATCCTGACCAAGTTTATTTTTAAATTCTTAATTTTTTTTTATATTTGTAGGTACACATAGGTACTGGAGAGTGTCAGAAAGTTATTTTTATGAAGAAATTATACATTTTAATATTTTTTACATTACAATGAACTTTAGTCATTTAGATCTTTTTCATAGAATTTTTTTCTGTATGAAAATAACTTACCCACATACATACCGCCTCAGTGGCGTATTTGCGCTCGGGTCTAAAAGTCTAATTGCAACCTAATTTTTCGTCTCACGCTTGGACACTTAATTTAAATCTTTAAATCATGTATTCTTGGCTTAGATTCAAAAGGTCTTGTAGGTTACGTTTAGTTTTTAAATTTATCCTTCTAACAGTCCTGTTTTATATATCGGGTCCGCCAACGTGGCGGGGATGGAAGATTAAATCATTATCGAGGAGCTTATCAAAAATACTAAACCAGCATAAGGTATCGACTTAAAAGCGACATATTTTAAAAATATTTTACATTATACAGGGTGGCTCAAAAAAGTGTGGCGGACTAAACTTGCATTTTTTTTAAATGGAACACCCTATATATTATATTATTTTCTAATTCCCTATACAATTCCACGTATATTTTGTATAAAATGTCATATGTCTAAATTCAATTGTTTTTGAGTAATTGACGTTTAAAATATGGCATTTTTTGACTTTGACAGGCTGTAACATTGGAACGGTTCATCTTAGAGAAAAATGGTTTTCACCTCCCTATATTAGTTTTTTATTCTCTATCCAAGAAAACCAACTTCCGATTTACTATGTTAAACTAAAAAAATGGTTTTAACGGTTTAACATAGTAAATCGGAAGTTGGTTGGAGCCCCCCCCCCCCCGAACATATTTTCTGGCTACGCCACTGTACCGCCTTTCCATTGTTTTTTTTGTGTTTTGGGCCAAGAACCGTAATTTAATACGGAAAATTTTAGCTCGGCCGGACCCACTTGACCAATTCGTAGCCGAGAAGGCCTCACGTCGCATAAATATTAACAAATTGTAAAAACTCGTAAAAGCTAGGTTTTACAGCAAATATGACTAAGATTTAAAGTATTTTAAACTTAAGAGTGAGGTCTTGTGATGAATTCGTTACTTTTTCCTTTTATCCAAAAATTAAATTTATAAATTAAGAAAGCAGAAAAAGACAAATTTTACAAATTTTCTTAGTTTAAAACTGTAAGTGATTGCTTAAGGACGGGTATTTGGCCCGTTTTTAAATAAACCCAAACGGATAAGAAATATTGATTATTAAATAATGAAATGGCACTAGACTTCACTCTTAACATAAAGTATTTAACAAATTACAGCTTTAAAAAAAACTTTATTAAAAGTAAGTTTAAGGAACAATCAATCTCTAAATAATCCATATAACAGTAAATCACATTTGTACTAAAAAGCTTTAAATACATTAAGAGTGAAGTCTAATGATTCATTCGCCATTTTATTTTTTGATCAATATTTCTTATCATTTTTGCTTTATTTAAAAAGGGGTCAAATACCCGTCCTTGAGTAGCAATTACCTACAGTTTTGAACTAAAAAAAAATTTGATTAATGAATTAATAAAAACAAAAAACGAAAAGTTGTGAAATTTGTCCATTTTTCTTTTTCTGTTTTTATTACTTTATAAATTCAAACTTGTTTAACTTTAAATTGTAGGTAATTATGCTTTAAATTAATATAAATAATAAAAGAAAAGTTAATGAAATATTGATCAAAAAACGAAATGGCGAATGCGCCACTAGAACTCACTCGTAATAACAACATTTTATTTTACATAAAATCTTTTTATATCTAGTATTTACAGGGAGTGCTAACAATTGTGGTTAAAGCTACAAAAGTAACTTTATTTATTTTTCCATGGGTTTATTTTGCATGCGGTGATGAAGTATTAAGTTAAGTAATCCGCTGGGTTAAATATATGGTGGCTCTGGCTCAGTGGTGAGTTACTAGCATTCGACCGTAGCGTTCCGAGTTCGATCCTCGGAGTGGGCATACGCATAATAAAACAAGTATGTCCAAATTTTAGTAGGTTTAAGAATGCAGGGAAAAGTGTAAAATGTATCATCTACCAACCCATCACATTCTCGCCGGTAACTAGGCCGGATGAGATCGGATATCTCGTGGGGTGCGGAAGAACCTAAAACACACTCCCCAATCGATAGGTCATACAAAGACGCAAGAAACCGAGGGTTGAAAGTCCTTGGAGGGAGTACCGCATGACAGAATCGTGATTCGGAAGACACGTTAAGCTGTAGGTCCCCTTGGGAATGGCCCTGGTAGCGAACAGAGAGGTTAAGAGCCTAATTCGAAAGAAGGGCAAGTACTGACAACAAATATAATAAGACAGCTGAGTAACTAAACTGCTGGACAATTGCTTTCGAGCAAGAAAAAATTCGCCTAAATTTAACAGTTAATATTTTCTGAACCAGATATGATATCGACCTCTGGTTTTGAATGGTTGTTAGATTCATCCCTTGGGAAACGATTGTCAATATTGGATTTTCTTTAACTGTCAGAAGATTTTATATATAGGGTGTTAAAGAAGACGATCATTTTTGCTCCAATTTTAATGGCGTGTAACTTTCACAATAATATTTTTAAATTTTATCGCTCTACGTCAATTGAATCACTGGTTCATAGCAAAGAAAGTAATTTGTCAAATTTTTGATATCTTAAGAAATACCGATTTTTTTGGAAAACCTTGCTTTATTTTAACTTATTGGTAGCTAGATCTCAATGTGCGTTGTATCGTGCAAACTTTGCGAGTGACTATTATACCTTATGAAAAGCTTGATTATGTTCAGTAACAATAGTTGTATCTAAATATTATGTACAGTGGCGTACTAATAAAAACCTATATATGGTTTACTCGCCCCTAGATTAGGTAAAAAAATAAAAAAAGGTCTTATTTTTTATAAGTTTGTTAGAGGTGCTGGTATGCTCAAGAGTGTCTAACAGCGACACAGATGGCGCTCCGTGCCACTTCTTACTGGTGTGTCCCACCAAGTGCTGCCTTAAGTAGCTTCGAGATCCCTTTTCTTTTCGTCGGATCCTAGCTCTACTGATGAGTCATGATATGACGAAACGCGTCTAGAGATGGATCTGGCGAAATGAAAAGGAAAATCTTCTTCTTTTCTTATTTTTTAGTTTTTCATATCGCACTATATTATACAGTGTGTTTACAAAATTTGCACAAAGATAATTTTTTTAATTTTTGAAAAAAATGTATTTATTAATTTCTAACTTTCTAACACTATTCCTAAAATTAAACTAACATTGAAAGGGATCCTTAAAATTAATAATACCTTGTAGGCCTTCCTCGGATGGACGGGGTTTAGTTTGTCGGCAGCTAGTGATATTTAATATCAAAGTCTCTTTCAATGTAAGTTTAACTTTTAAGAATAGTGTTAGAAAGTTAGAAATTAATAAATAAATTTTTTCCAAAAATATTAAATAAAAAAAATTATCTTTGTTAAAATTTTGTAAACGCACTGTATAATATACCTGTAGTGCAATATGAAAAACTAAAAAATAAGAAAAAATTTACCTTATCTAGGGGCGAGTAGGTACTTTCCAATATAAAACAATCGTGAAAAATTGTGAGATACTCGTAAACCATAGACATAGGTTTTTATATGTACGCCACTGTACATAATAACATTTAGGTACAACTATTGTTACTGAACATAATCAAGCTTTTTATAAGGTATAATAGTCACTCGCAAAGTTTGCAAGATACAGCGTACAGTGATATCTAGCTACCAATAAGTTGAAATAAAGCAAGGTTTTCCAAAAAAATCGGTATTTCTTAAAATATAGCAAATATCAAAAATTTGACAAACTACTTTCTTTGCTAAGAACCATTGATTCAATTGACGTAGAGTAATACAATTTAAAAATATTATTGGGAAAGTTACACGCCATTAAAATTGGAGCAAAAATCATCGTCTTCTTTAACACCCTGTATATAAAATTTTCTGACAGTTAAAGAAAATCCAACATTGACAATTGTTTCCCAAGGGATGAGTCTATCAATCATTGAAAACCGTAGGTCGATATCATATCTGGTTCAGAAAATATTAACTGTTAAATTTAGGCGAAATTTGTCTTGCTCGAAAGCAATTGTCCAGCAGTTTAGTAGCAAATGCACGCGGGGGCTTCTAAATTATCATCGTATTATTAACGTCAGTTTTTAAATATACTTTGATATTTAAAGCATCAATAATAAACATATTATCTTGGGTCAGTTTAGGGGACACAGTTATGCATTTTATTATTTTTAAATTTGATCCAGTTTTGATAAATATACTAAAAGTAATTTCCGTTTTAGATTGATTTCCATAAGCTAAAAATTTTTTAACCTTCTTGAATTTAGTGAGTAGATCAGGTAAGCAAATAACATTTTTATATTTGTGGATATTCTCTGGTGAAATGCTACTTCACCTGAATAGCCGCCGCTGCTATAGGTTCTTCACGAATTCATGTAAGAACCCAATTGAAAATATCAGCAATTACTTCTAAGTAGGGTTGCCACTTCTCCAGATCTGACCTGGAGTCTCTAGATTTGGTTTGAAGTCTCCAGGTTGAAACCCTCAGACTCTAGGTTACTGGTTATACAACAGTTAAGTATTGTGTAACCAGAGACCTTTTTTGGTTTTACATGGAGGAGATCTTGGTTATTGGTGAATTGGTAGAAGACACTTGAGATCGGGGAGAAGGGTTACACTGTGTAGACCATTTCTTTTTAGAAATCACCTTTCATTCGGAAGTACAACGAGAATGTGAGAGGGCGCTCTTTTTTTAAAAATCACAGCATAATAGACTCCAGATCAACAACAATAAAAAGATGGCAACCCTACTTCTAAGGTAGAATAATACGATGTTTTAAATTTGAAAATAAACAAAACAAATCACCAAATTTGTTTTAAAGTATATCCTTCAATGTGTCAAAATGTAATGGCTTCTAACCAATTAGACTCAAATAAACACGTAGAGAAAAAGTATTCTCTTTATAAGGGCAAGACAACATGAGCTTCAATGTAAAGTTCCATTTGATTCCTGAATGAAACTTGGAAGGTTCTCTGAAAGAACTCGCGTGTACAAGAAGTTGTATATTTTCTATGTTCCCGTAATGCGCCACGTTTTTGAAACATCTTTTACTGGTTTTTATCTTAAGTTGTCAAAAAAATACTTTTTTACTCTGCTTAAATTTAATAAAAACCCCATAATATATGGTAAAAATAAAGCAAATCAAAATGACAAATACCTACTTAATATAAGTATTTCAAATCCATATTATCATAGTAAAAAGTTCCATAATTGCTTGAGAATCTTCAAAGCGGCGCAAACTGATCTTTTCAAGGATGATCATATCCTCTTTAATCTTTTAGTATCGGCAACCAAAAATACACAATGACAAGAAATTAACTTGATTCGAAAAAATATTGAGGTTCTATTGAAAATATTAATGCAATTGGAATTTATTTACGTGCTATGGGAACATTTTAACAAAATAATATTATAAGATAGTACCAGGTCTGTAAAGTAACTGATTCAGTGCCATTAAATTTTAAAAGGAAGTGTCCGTATCATACGATAAAATGTACTATATTATCAGTTGGCAAGAGCTCTCAATTTTTAAGACAGATAATCCAAATATTGTTGCTATACATGAAGTAACCAATGACAACTCAACTTTATCTCATTTTCTTGGCATAGGTGTATTATTCGTTTTAATTAAAAAAAATTTAAAAACAAAATATTTTAAATTATACCTAAAATGCCGGTACTGTTTCCACCTCAAAAGATGCCACATTTTTAGTAAAAAGTGGGATTATAAGGAGACTGTTTTTGGAACCGTTCTCCTCCTATAGAATGTAGGGATCCGTAAGATCCTTTTCCAACAGTCGATTGGTAAGATCCGTTTGCATTAGATACGTAAGATCCATTTGCAATATTAGGATTGTAAGGTTCCGGTGCTTCATATGCCATGTTAACCACTCCATTTGATGGGTATCTATCTAGTAAAGCTAAGTCTTTTAGTATCACATAGTCAGCTTTGACTTGCACTTCCCTCGATGAATAATCTAAAAAAAAAAATATACATATATTTAGTAAAATAAAAAAAAACGCCCTCAAAGTATGCCGTGGAATTGATCCCGCATATCTTAAATTCTTAAAAGGTAAACTAAGTAAAGGTGAATGAAAAATAGAACTGTGAAGTTGTATTCTTCTTAAGTAAGTTAAATATAGTATTAAGACAGCACAATTTTTTTTATGGATATTTACAAGAAATCGCGTTAAAATTTGCCATGTAAAATATAAGATTTTTTTTACCTGATTTACAAAAAACAAAGAAGGATATATATTTCTGTTTTTACCAATAGAAAGGTGGTATTTATATGGGCGTGAGAAAGTTATTTTTATGCAAAAAAATATAGGCCATTTAATAGAAATTTAGTATTCGTAATAATAAAATAGAGTGTAAAGTTGCAAGTCCGTTTACCACCAACTTTTCTTTCCATTAAAATTATTGTTTAATTTTATTTTAGGTATTATTAAAAATATTTCATGTTATTTTTTTTTTAATGAAAGTAACTGTCTCACACTTCTCAATATCAATATCTGAGTTCAAATTTAAAAAGTTTTAAATAATTCTAATAAACATTGCCAGGATTCATTTCAAGATGTTTTTAATATACCGGGTGGCCCAATTTTTCCCGTAATTTAGCACCGTAGAACGGGGTGGCTTTGATAAATTTTAACATTCTTTTCTACGTAGTTTTTTAAAAACTACTGTAAAATTTACAAAAAAATTAGATATATATGTAATTTTATCTACACTTTCAGTTTCTACTTAAAATTTTTTATCAAATGCAATAGGTTTTGAGAAAAAAATTATAAATATACCTATCAAAGTCTCCCATCGATATAGGGTGACTTTGATACCATGATTTAAAATGCATTAAAAGATATACCCAGTTAGTCGACTAATCAATGTCGTCCGAAATTAAAATTGACCAAGCCAGTTTTTAGATATTCACTATTTTATTTATGGGGTGACTTTGATAGTAACAAAAATGAATAACTTGCGAACAATTTTTATTGGTATAAGCGAATCTAAAGAAATAACCAATATTTAACAGAGACTATTTTTAATACTTATACAAAATAAATAGTTGTACAAAAATTCATAGACAAATAGGAACAATAAACAACAACCAAAGTTACTATTAGAAAAGTTAATGTTTTACTGTTCTCTTACATCTAGTTCAATCACCTATTTTCTCAATTTTAGGCGTGGGTAAAATTGCTTTTATGTCATCAAGGGAAACTGTAAGAGTATCATCTTCAACAATTTTAAAAATCGTCTTGGTCGTGTCTAATGATTTAAGACCAGTAACTTGGAACTCGTCATATTTTAATTTTGCGTATTATAGAACTAGATATTTTCCAGGTCATTTATTCAAATAAATATTTCAATTAATATTACCCAAATACAGCTATTAAAGTCACCCCACAAAATGTATCAAAGTCACCCCCAACGACAAAAATTACAATATATTAGTAAAAAAGTCATTGATTATAAATATATTTATACTAAGAGATAGCTAATAGATCATACTAAACTTCTATATAAAAATGATTACCTTTTGTTTAGTGATCACACCTATACACTTAAATTTTATTGGACTCTATTTCTAATGGATATTATCACACACTTCTAGTACGCCATTTGTATATTTTAAATAAATAAACCGGCGATTTAAACGCCTATTACCGTCATCCCAAATAACTAACCTAATATAATGCAGCAACCTTATTGTTATGAAAAACGCTATATGGGTTGAATAATATAAAATCTAAAATTTTAGGCAGTAAAGATTTAAAAATGTAAGACGTTAATAAGTGTGTAAATTCTAATTTTTCGACCAATTCAAACAAAGATTTGAAAGGAAACCAGGTGGTTTCAAAGGAAACCACTTCCGGTTTAACCGGAAGTGAAGTCCAAAAATCTGAGAACTGTTAGAAGGTTTAAAAAAATTTATAATTTTAAAATTATTCTTTCAACTTACAAAAACCACCGAGATTTAACTTTAAACCCGTTAAAACTTATTCACAATCGACTTACACGGTTTGGCGCCCGAAAAGTTTTGCAACCTATTCTGTTGCCAAAACAAGTGTCGCCATCTGTGAGGGTAATATCAAAGTAATGACTTAAATCTTTTGTGAACAGAAAGTTTTTGTAATCTAAAGGTTATTTTACTGTCCAAGTCAATTTCAGTAAATTGTTGACTTACACTGATTGGCTTCTGAGCCCTCCATATGTCATTGAAGAAAAACCATGGCAGTGCCTCAGAGGTGAGTTACTGGTCCGCATTCGACTGTGGCGGTCCGAGTTTGATCGTTGGAGTGGGCATACGCACAATAAAAAAAAGTATGTCCAAAATTAAATAGGTTTAAGATTGCAGGGAAGAGTGTAAAATGTATCATCTTCCAACGTACCTCATTCACGTCGGTAACTAGGCCGAATAAGATCGGACATATCGTATGGTGCGGAAGAAGGTACACACTCCCCGATCGGTAGGTCGCATGCAATGGCAAGAAATCGAGGGATGATAGCCCTTGGGGTGTGTCGCATGACTGAGGAGCGTGGTTCAGAACCCACGTTAAGCTGGAATGGCCCTGGCAGCGAACGAAGAAGAAAAAATTGGAACAAGCAAACAAACACTTATATTTGAAAGTATTAAATTGTACAATCATGTTCCCCTTGCTTTGCGACAGATTCGAGATGATAAGGCTTTTTCCGTCGACCGTGTATTTACATCCGATATTAACGTTGCCAAAATCATTCATTAATGACCCCTATTAATGCATGATTTTCTGTAAATGCACGATTTTGGTAATTAAAATTAAAGGCAGCCATGCAAACAAATCAACAAAATAATAAAACGTCAATCCAAAACGTCGTCCGCTGTCAGTATTTGTAGAATTGTGAAATCTGGATTGTAAAATAAAAGTTGTTAACTGTTTTTCTTCACTTTAGTAAAAAATACGGTCGACGAAAAAACATTGTAACCAACTCTTACATTAAAATGCGATTAATGATCTCGCACATTAAAATATTTCGATCATTAATCGCCATTATTAATGTACTTGTTGGTTAAATTACTATTAAAGGATCTATAAAGGGGTTATTAATTTCAAGGCCATATTATAGCATCCAGGAATTTTATGATGAAGACTTCTAAGCACCTGTTTTTAGATTATGTCTGTGACCGGTGTTACTGTATTTTGAGTTTTTCTCCTCCTTTTTTATTTAGATTAGTTTTGTGTAAGTATATTTTTAGTGTTACATCCTGTGATTTTTTAGAATATTAGACTGGTTTGTTCAAAAAAGCCTATTTGTAAATCATCTCTGATTGATTATATTGGACTATTATTAGATTATATTAAGTGATAAGCTTTGTCAATAGAGTTGTCTTGGACAATAAAGAATTTAAGTATTCTATTTAAAATTCAAAGGTTGACTTCACTTCCGATTAAACCGAAAGTGGGTTTGAATTGGCCGAAAAATGGTAATTTATACATTTAAGTAACTCTTCAAGTTTTTTATATCTTTACTTTTAAAATAATTGAAAAAATTTGGGAGGGGGTCACACTGTATATAGATATAAATTCGCATGGACAACTTTGGAGAAGAATTTAGAAATATTGGGCGAATGCACCTCATCGGCAAAATATTCGATTTTCTCATTACAATATACAGCAACGTGGACTGTGAAGCTAGTTACATAATTCAGGAAATCTGGAGGGAATTTATTCGCGCAAAATGTAAATGTTCCTAAATAGACTGACCCGTTACTTGCGCTCGAAAATCTCCCGTGTGGATAGGGGTTGCTGGTAAATATAGGTACCTATATAGAATATGACGATGTTAAGGCAAAATTATAACATATATTTATAATTTGCAAACACTAATAAATACGATGGCGTCGAAAAATAGATAAATTTGCAAACAAATCAAAAGATTTAACAGCTTTTGTTATCACCTAATCATATGATTTAATCTTTAATTAGTACGTCGTAAATCTTTTTCATTTTTAGAAAAACAGTTTGTAGTTTTAAACGGTGATATTTTTATATCGTCTACATATACATTAACAAAATACAATAAATATAAAAAATGTTTTATGATAAAAACACACGCTATTTGCACATGAAAATAAAAATTACATAAATTTAGCTAAGATTTTCCAGTCATTGATATCTAGCGCCGCATCGCTGCACCGCGTACAGTGACTTGAAGTATCGACAAAATGTCTATCAGAAATAAGAATTTTTAAACATTATGTCAACCGAGGAAATATCCACTACCAAGAAGTGGGTTGGGTTTTCACTTGTTTATTTTTTCAGAAAAAACACATCTTCGCATAACGAGCAGTTTTTTACTAAAAATTCGGACAGCAGTGTTATAGCAACTGTGCCCCAGGTTATTTCTTCGTTGTAAGGGGAAGGGGAAGGGGAAGGGGAAGGGGAAGGGGAAGGGGAAGGGGAAGGGGAAGGGGAAGGGGAAGGGGAAGGGAAAGGGGAAGGGGTGTTTCTCGAAAAAAGAACGCCTTGTTCACACACTAGGGTTGCCATAAATCACGATTTTTTTTGGAAAAATCAATAAATCTGATTTTTTCGATTAAATCGTGATTTTTTTTTATTTTTATCAATTTATACTAATTTGTTCCTTAAATATGGCAATAATGAACTTTAAAGTCACTTATTTTCATTATTTTGTGTCTAATCGCCCAAAAATATTTATTGTCTAGCTGTTACAGATAGAAAATCTCCTCGGCGACATACAAAATAGGTAATTTGTATTGACATGAAAACTTTCGGCATAGTGCAGAGTACACTGTGCCACCTTCTTTTTCCATTATTGTATATTAATAGCCACCGTTTTGAATAGTGTACTATTTTTCTTCGGTGCCAGAATGGGTTGTTTATCAAAAGTTAAAAACTACGCGTAAATTAAAATTTTTATCTATGTAGGTATTAGTAGACCACCTTAAAAAATGGCACAATAGCATAAAAATATACAATGGTATTTACACTACTGCCTAGACCCATACATAGGTACTTCACATCATAAGTGGATTTATCACACGATAATTTAAAACTACGTTGTGACATGATCTAAATATTTATAAAAGAAAATAAATAAACAATTGTTTTTATTTTATATGTAAACATGTCCATTAAATATCCCTACAGAGATGAAACTGTGTCGGCAAGGTCTACTTTAGCTAGTGTTTCGCGATCGTCTCGCATTTTTCTCGATTTTGTCTTGTTTTTGCAAGACGTCCCTGATGCGAAACGAGACGAGAGTTTTTCCTGCGAGAATCTCGTGAGACGATACAAAAATTATACGAGAACGAGAAATTTACAACACAAAGCTATCCATAAAAATATCGTAAAAAAATATTTCAAATTGTTTTTCAAAGCCACCTTTGATATTTATTATATAATAATGACTGGTGGAATAGTTGATAAAATGAGTTTTCTGCAAATAAGTCTAAATGCATTAGAAATTGCGATAGGGTTGTAATTAAAATAAATGTTTGAATTTTAATTCTGCATCGAATGACATAATAATATACTACTATATATTCCAATTTGAAATAAGAAAAATAAATTGCTTTAAAGTTTGCAAAGATGATTTTATTAACGAGACATTATTTTTAATTTTTATAAATTTTTGAAACCAGTGGTGCAAAACTGATTTTTTTTAGTTTTTATTTTTTTTCGCCTATAATACTGAACCGATTTCATTAAAATTTTGGGGGTATGTAGACAACTATAAGATGCATCCAAATAAGTAAGAAAAGATATGGCATGTAATCTAAAAAAACATATCCTTATGACGTCACACTTTTTTGGAACACCCTGTATAAACCAAAATATTTTCCTGAAATGCACCCTAGGATACAGGTAAAGCCTACAAAACGTCTTAATCCTAACTTAATTAATAAGTGAGCTACAGAAGACGGGAGGTGAGGCGCAGGACCCTGTATAATAATATAATAATTTTAAACTGCATAAAAGTAAGTTATTCGTGAGAAAAGTCGCAACATCTCTAGTGAATACCACGTGGTGGACCCTTCTTATGTACCATCGACACCACAGGGTAGAAAAGCCATCTTTATTTGGGAACCAGAGTATACAACTTTTTATCAAGAAAATTAAAAACCCTTGTCATTAAAAAAAAATTAAAATTGTTTCAGCTTACTGTGGAAAGATTGATCATTTAATAGCATTGTCATGTAAAGAATTAATGCTTTTTACATTTTTTTATGGTTGTTCTGGAATGGTGATTGTAGGTAAGAAGTTGCTGATTAACTTAATTAAGATTTATTTGTGTGCTGGTTGGCATCTTAACATTTCTTTTGTCTTTTACTGGAATTTCTTAGCCCAACTTTATTTTTGCTTTAATGGTTTGGTAAAGTATGTTATGTAGTATATAATTGTAGTGTTATGTTTTTTGTTGTATAATATTGTCATGGAAAAAGTAAGTTTTCTCAAAAATAAGGATTTTTAGCCTTAACTTAACATGCAAAATATGCTGTCCTAGAAAAACGCCAAGCTTGCACTGTTACTATTACAATCAATAACTCAACCTCATTAAAGTAGAGGAAAATTGCCTAATTTCGGATACTGTTTTGAAATTGGCAAAAAAAATTTAGAAAAAAAGCATATATGAATATTTTTTCTATGAAACCTCCATGCCATGGGTTATAGTAAAACAAGAGATAGTCCAAGCAAATATATTCAGAATACTGATGAACCAAGTACATTTATATCTGAATAAAAAAGAGGCTCCTAATTTCGGATACGGTGTCCGATGTTGGGAGTACTTTATAAAAATGAGATTACTTAACTAAATGTCCAAAAAAGTCACACAAATAGTTTTTCTTCTTATCTGAGTTAGAACATTCTTCATGGCTCCACTTAAAGCACTTCATGCAACGTATCCACTGTTCACATTGTACGTCTACAGAGTATAAACCTATGCAAAACGTGCATTCTGTATCCTCATCGTCAACGTCCATATCCGAATCGTCATCCAACACTGGCTCACTTCCAGAATCCGATGAATCATCATCACTACAATAATTATTTCCTTTTATATTTTTTTGGGAAGTTTTCTTTGTTGTAATGTCTTTTATAACCTTCTTTTTATTGGATTCTGTTAATTCAGAACTGAATTTTGGTTTTCTGCCTTTCCCTTTCAAAGTTCTTTTCTCTCTTGCTCTCGCATGCTTTCTTCAAGTTCGTATTTGTAAGGCGTAGGGGAGAGTGCCGTACCTTGGGACAGTTGTACCTTGGGACAAAAGCCATCCTGGCGCCTCCTCTTATTTGTTTGCTGTACTACTACAATAAATAAAAGATCCCTACATACCAATGGGTCTACTTTTCTCCGTGATGGGATTCAGTTCATAAAAAACGTTTGATTGACGATAATGCATATTCATCGAAAAAAGTAATTTCGTGTGCCCAGTTTATCAAGTAATTTTGTTACTATAACGTGTTTGTTTTGTGAGTTTTATTTACTGGTAAGTAACCTTTCATCTTAAAGGGTAATATTTGCGCGTTATTTTGTTTTTATTCGAATCGGATTTTTTGATTTAAAATGGCGACCGTTAAATTATGCTATGCTGTACCTTGGTACAATCCAGGGACTGTACCTTGGGACACAATATTGTACCTTGGGACATAAAAATAACCGATGATATATTTTTATTGCAGGCTTTTCAAGATGCCTCGCAGTAAGACTGGTAAAACGAGACAACCAGTAAATCGTCAAGCATTAAAACCTGCTGTAGAGGCAACTTTAAAGGAATATCTGCATATTCGAGATGCTGCTAAAATTTATAATGTTACTAAATCGACTCTCGCTCGGCATTTGGGTACACACAAAACCAAAGGAATAGACACCTTTGAATACAGTGGAACTAATGCAGTAGCGATGATGAATCTGTTCAGGACAGTGAAGATGAAGAACTAGAATATGAGATATGTTAAAAGGGGGCTTTTTATTGATTAAAATTTTAGGGGAAAAAAAGGTAAATCATTATGTTGCATTCATTCAAATTGTTATTCAAAATCGGAGTTTCAAGTTCTCTATTACAAAAAATATGGGGATGGAAAAAAATTCTCTAAATCCGAGAAGGAAATATATGATATATCCGTAGAAGACATAATAAGAAAATTACCAGCGCCAAAATGTGAAGGGGGCAGTGAAAGACAAATTTTACTTATTTCTTTTAAGTTAGATTTTGCCTCTTATAATTTAGGTTAATATGTTATTTTTCCTTTTATATTCAGTCTAAAGTAATATTTCCTAAGTTACAGATGTTTATATTTTTTTAAAATATAAAATAAATATTAAAAATTGAACATATCTTTACTAATTTCAACTGTCCTAAAGTACAAATACATGTGTCCTAAGGTACATCACTATCCTGAACCTTGAGACAAACAAAACATGAGTGAAAAACTACAGATTTAATATATAAAACTAAATATAACAGAATGGAAAAAAATATCTCTTAAGCAAAAAAGAGTACAATTTACAATTCTAATTCGCACATCGCTCTAATATACATACTTTTTGGTTAAAAAAATAAAATCTGTTTTTTGTCCCAAGGTATGACACTCTCCCCTACTAGTGATTATGTGGCTAGAGCCTTGTCTGGGTTTTCTTTCTTTATTAGATATCCTGAAGTGCCACTATGACAAGGTAACGAGCTAAAGCCCACCGTTCTTATGAAATTTTTTTTAGGTGCCTCAATGTTTTTAAGTGCATTTCCCTGTTTTGAAGGGGTTTGTTCATTTTGTTTTTGTGGTTGTTCAGTCAACACGTCTCGTGGGGGAGTAACTTCTTTATTGTGTTCCTAATTTCGGATACCCGAAATTGGTAATCCCCGACTGTCTAGGCAACTTCACACTTTTTAGGTTAGACGCTTAATATTTTTGCACTTTAATAGTTGATTAATTTTGACTACCCGGTCATATTAAGTAACATTTTACCTTACCAAGGTCCAAAAATCAGAAGTCAAAAATGATTTTTGTACTAAAAAACTACTAGCTAAGAGAGATAATTAAAACCTCGCCATACCGTTTTATAACTGCTGTGCTACCCTTACACAGAAATACCGAAATACAAAATTTTTCAGCTATACAGATTCCTTTACCACTTATACCTTCGACAGGAAGAGGTTTTTAGTCTAATAGAGTTAAAATAGGTATTTCAACTCAATTAGATCCGAAATTAGGAAACTATCCGAAAATAGGCTACTTTCCTCTAATATACTTTTTTTGGTGCGGATGGTCGAATAAATTGTAAATTCTAAAAATAAAACGATATCACTTTATATTTGATTTAAGTGGGCGGCGCAAACTACGTAAAATACACCACAAAACCAAATAGTGTATTTGGCTACTACAACAATCGCATAATTTGGTGTAAAGCAATATTGCGACCATTTATCGCGCGCGATATATGGCGCCGTGTGAAAACGCTCTAAAGAAGATAAGATAAGATGAGATAAGATAAAAAGCATTTATTTCAAAACAGGTTTGTACAATCACCAAGTTTGAAATACGTCAAATAACAAAGAAATAAAATAACACTAGGTATAAAAGACACATACTATTTAGTTAAAAACTCAGTTATGTTATTGGGCTCTATGTTAATGCACAAATAACTGTGCAAAGTTCGTTTAAATATATCCAATCTTTCGAGACTCTTTATGTTGTTAGGTAATGCATTATAGAACGTAATGGCAGAATATGTACAATTTTTCTCACTTAAGGTTAGTTTATGTTCAGGAAAATTATAATCAATATTTTTACTTCTAGTGCTGTATGCATGGTTAATTTTGAAGTGAGAAAACTTTTGAGAATGTTTCTTAATAAACATTATGCTGTTAAATATAAATATTGCCGGAACGGTCAAGAAATTGTGCTTTTTAAACATTCCGCGACACGATTGCTTATGGTCCAAATTTAAAATCAATCGGAGAGCCCGTTTTTGAATCACAAAGGTATTTTCTAGATTAGATACCTGGTGGCCCCAAAATAATAAACCAT
The DNA here is from genome assembly GCA_935413205.1 of Polydrusus cervinus. Classification (NCBI taxonomy): domain Eukaryota; kingdom Metazoa; phylum Arthropoda; class Insecta; order Coleoptera; family Curculionidae; genus Polydrusus; species Polydrusus cervinus. The sequence continues at coordinate 53,065,902 of OW284510.1, forward strand.
ACCTCAAAACCGACAAAAAGTTACTAAAATAAACCACTTTAGAGGAATTGAAATCCAAGTACTTTGTTGTCACTCTAAGTAAGTCACGCAAGTTTTAGACAGTCTTCTACATAGATCTTCAACATGATAACGCCACTTTAAAAATGAGTCATACACGCCTAAAAATTTACTCTCGCTCGCAACACTTATATCACTCTCACCGAGAGCAACAGTTTCAGGAAAATTTGATTTGTTCTGTTGTGTTCGAAATATAACGCACTGAGACTTATCGGCATTCAGGATCAAACCATTGTCATGGAACCACTCTTTAATAGATAAAAATTGATCGGCCGATTTATTTATTAAATTAGTCTTGTTTTTATCTCGTATAATAATATTTGTATCATCAGCGTAATTAATCAAAGAAATAAGATTACTACAGGCATCTGGCAGATGATTTAGGTGAATTATAAAAAGTAAAAGATCCAATATGCTGCCTTGTGGTACCCCGAGTTTAATAAAAAGTGGATCAGATTTATATTTAGATTGGCCAGTATTAATTACTACATTTTGGGTTCTTCCCCTTAGGTAACTCTTTATCCATGACAATGCACATCCCCTAATACCATATTTAGATAACTTATTCAGCAAATCAACATGGCTTAAGCAATCAAACGCTTTGAAGAGGTCGAGAAACAGACCCATTGCCAGATCCCCCTCCTCCAAAGAATCCATTATGCCACTAACAAACTCAAATATAGCAGTCTCCACAGATTTTCCTTGCAGAAACCCATGCTGGAAATTTGAAAACAGGTTTTTGGAGACAAAATATCTAACTAGTCGGTCATAAAACACTAAATTTTTTTTTAAAAAGATGATAAAATGCTGATAGGTCGATAATTTTCAAGGACATTCTTGTTCCCCTTTTTAAACAGGGGTATGACAAGTGCATTCTTTAGATTACTTGGATATTTGTCTTCGGCAAAAGAAGTATTTATAATATTGACCAAGGGCTTGACTATGCCCATAATACATTTTTTTAACAAAAACAAAGGTCATCATCTCCAGAACACCTCTTGTTCTTAAGATTTTTTGCAATTCTAATTAGTTCCTCCTCAGTTACAGAACTAAGATAGATTGACTCCAACCTGTGTTCAATATGACCATGCCGACCCTGTCCAGGCAAAAAACTACTCTTACTACTCACAATATTTTTGGCTGAATTGACAAAATTAAAATTAAAATTATTTGCGGTATCCTCCAAATTACCTGATGGCATGAATTTTTGCTTATTCTAGTTGGTTCAACAATGAGAGAGCTCATATTATAGGACATTAAAATACTTAACAAAACATGACTATTTTTTGTATTCTTTAAAAGGTTAATATTTAAATCCCCTGAAATTATTGGTATACTTCCCTCTTTATTAATAGTTAGGCAAATTCTGTCCAATATGTCTATAAAAGTCTTAAAATCACCACTGGGGGGTCTGTAAATAGCCAAAAATACATATTTTTTGTCTATAACCAACTCACCGGCTGCACATTCCAAGATACCCTTCTGGGACATCTCAGTTATATCTAAACGAGAAGTATATTTCATACCTAATTTAACAAATAGAGCACTTCCTCCATGACCTCCTTGAGCTCTACAAACACTAAGGTAAAAAGAAGAAAAGTCATCTTTATTTGGGAACCAGAGTATACAACTTATTACCAAGAGAATTAAAATCCCTTGTCATGGAATTTTTAGTAGTAAATCCCTATTTAAAAAAAAAATTAAAATTGTTTCTGCTTACTGTGGAAAGATTGATCATTAATATCTAGTAAGTTTTCTCAAAAATAAGGATTTTTAGTCTTATTATAAGACCTAGTTTCTCAATATGAAAAATATGCTGTACTTTAGGTATTAGGACTCGTTACTTTATATAAATCGTTACTTTTAAAAATAAAAAAATGTGTTATTGTTATAGCTTTGATCGATTACCAAATATTCGTGTTTTGTAGTGTAATTATATTAACTCTAGGTATGATTGTCAATTCTCAAATATGTGATTAAAAACATACAATATAACAACAAATAGGAATAGATCATCGCGTATTGAATTAAAAAATGAAAATATTTATTTATTTTCAATTTAAATAAAATATAAACAAATCGCACTTCGTTTTTGCTTTTGGACTTCTGATTCTAGAAATCGAGGCTCCATAATTTTATTATTTTCTAAGAACTAAAGTGTGCAGAGTAAACTTGACTAAACACAATTTGTTTACGCTATACAATCTAAGAAACAGAATACTCAATTTATATTATTTGTATAAAATACGTTATTTGTATAAAATTAAAAAAAGAAATATAAATTAAAAAGAAATAAGAATTAACATTGCTTTCGTCCGTCTCTGGTTACTTCCAATCCTGTGTTTCCCCTACCCAACAGAATTAAAACTCAATAGATACAATATAGAAATGGGCTTCGGATCGAAAGGTCTTTCAAAATGGCTTCTTCGACAAAATATTAATACGCCATCTCTCCGTACATGCAAAACGACACGCCGTCGCGTCGGTCGCCCGACGAGATAAATACAAATTCCAGCATAAAAAATAATTATGATACTTTTTGTCTGTTATGTGTTATTGGCTATCAAGTCCACGAACGAAGCCGTCCGTTATAAAATATGGGTAAAATAGTTAGTGAGATTTAAATTCAGAGTAACGAAAAACCAAAAGTAGCGAGTCTTTTATAACATTAGGACTCGTTACTTTTAGTGATTACATAGTAACGCTTACTTTGTAACGAGTCCTTATTTATTTTACATCACTGCCGCTTACTAGTCTAGCCAGGCGAGAAGCGAAAATCCCGATTGGTTTTTTGACACGACTTCTTTCTATGCCATATTTATTTAAGAAGTTTTTTAAAATAAAATTGTTTTTTGATTTTATGTTTAACCGAGGTATAAACCTATTTTTAGACTGTTTTCTAGACTTAATAAATACTAAGTAACTATTATTGTTTTTGTAGTAACTACTTTATTTTCTTTATGATATCATTGAAGCGTATTAACTTATTATTGTGTAACTTATAAAGGAAAAAAAACACTATGAAGTTGTGAGGGACATGGGCGCCCATCGAGGGGTGGGGGTATGCCCCCTAGATCCTGAGGATTTTAAATGTCGCTTTTTATAGTAGTAGTAGAAATTTTAGATATCGCATATAGGTTTATATTGGCTAGTTACCCTCCCCTTCCCAGCCTAAAATTTTACCTATGGACGCCTATGACTAGGGGCCCCGGATTATGTCAGGGGTCTAGGGCGTCCTATATCTAAAAGCAGGCCCTAGGTAAGGGGGCGCCTGTGGCGTCCCATTGTATCCGCCACTGTTTAAGTTTACCCAATTTGGTTGCATTATAGAGCATTTGTTTTTGTATCGCCATATTGCGAAGATTGTATAGTTTCATCTTTTATGTAGAGTCAAATTAAGGAGCCAAAACTGCGTCAATAATTAGCACTTGCCTGAGTAAAGGAGTACTTATATGTTTTAAATCGAAAGTTTTGGAAAAACACGTTTAAACGTTAAAGTAACCTACCCCGTAACGGATAGTTTACATATAATTGCTTCTCCTCCCCCCTATATTTAAATAAACTTTGTGTTGGGACAGAACCGTTTTTCTTTTGTAACCTTTATAACCATTATTAGATAGGGAATCCAAACCACGTGATTCAATATGGCGGTTGGATGGCAAAAAGCATTGAGGCACCAGTTAAATGCCACCAGCAACATTATTTTTATGGTCACGTGTACCAGTCACAAAGCAGTATTTGCCATCCAATCGCCCTTTTGACACATCGTTGGATTACCTAATTGAATTATCGTGTATGTTCGTTAGAGGTTAGGGTGAACAACTAAAAAATATACCGGGTGTTGCATCGTCGAGCGGGACATAGGAAATCCCATGTAATTTTAAATGGGGTCAATTATTGGCTTCCCCAATTGATTTAGAGAAAAATTCTATTTAGGTTTATTAAAGAGCACTAAAACCCACATTCAAAAGAATAACTTTAGATATTTTTGATGAGCCCGTTTACGGGTTATCGCCGATTTCTTTTTAACTATTTCTCCTTTTTATGGCCCCGTATTTGCGGGCACCAGTCAAGGTAAAAGATGACTGTCAAATAAAGTTGTAATTTTGAAATGTGTGCTTTATTGTTATAAAAACTCGTACATCGAAAATATTAGCCATGAATTGCACTTCTGAAGAAAAAATATTAATGATTAAATGGTATTATCAAGGAAATAGTTATCAAAATGTGTCAAACATGTTTGCTGCTCTGTATCCGAATAGACCGATACCTGCAAAATCTACAGTCGAAAGGATTATCAAGAAATTTGAGACAAAAGGCACTGTAATAAATAATTGCAGATGTGAAGAAAGGCAGGAACAAAGAAGAGATGCAAGAAATGATAGGGACTTGCAAAGGCAGGAACAAAGGAGAGATGCAAGAAATGATAGGGACTTGCAAGTTTTATTGTGCTTGGAAGAAAATGATGGGAAGATCAGCACAAGGAAACTTGAGGATGACATAGGATTAGATCACACCACAGCGTTACGAGCTTTGAAACTACATAAATATTATTCATACAAATATAAAAAGCACCAAGAGCTAAGAGATAGGGACGAAATACGACGACAGGAGTTTTGTTTTGGTATGATTGAAAGAGCAAACACGGATAGGGAATTTTTAAAAAATATTTGTTTCACTGACGAATGCACATTTACCTTAAACAAAGAACCCAATGTTCAAAATTATCGATATTGGAGCAAAGAAAACCAATACAGGTTTGTCGAAACAAGGACGCAATATCCACAAAAAGTTAATGTTTGGGCAGAGATTTTCGGAGAAAATATAATCGGGCCATTATTTCTTACACGAAATTTAAATGCAGAATATTTTTTGGAACTACTTGAAGATCATATTTTACCTACTTTACATGATGCCGCCAGGGAAAATCAGGAAGTTTGGTACCAAATGGATGGCTGCCCGGCACATAGTACCCATGCTGTTCGGGAATATTTAAACCGTGCTTTTAATGGAAATGTTATTGGCTTAAATCAGGTCTCCTGATTTATCGCCAAATGATTTCTTTCTCTGGGGCCATTTAAAAAAGGATATACAAAGATAAAAAATACCCAAATCTAGACGAGTTAAAAAATGCTATTTCTGCCGAATGCAATAGAATTTCAGTTAACCAACTAGCGAATGTAAAAAGAGAATTTTATGATCGCCTCGGTTATTGTCTAGCAGTCAATGGAGGAATATTTAAACATCTTCTTAAATCCTAAAGTTCTAACAATTTAATAGTAGGTACCTATTAATTAGTAAAATATTGAAACATGTAAAATGTCATAATTAACCTTGTAATTGGATACTTTATTTTAGTTTTATTCAGATTAATTTGTACTCATAAATACACATTTAATATTTTCGATGTACGAGTTTTTATAGCAATAAAGCACACATTTCAAAATGACAACTTTATTTGACAGTCATCTTTTACCTTGACTGGTGCCCGCAAATACGGGGCCATAAAAAGGAGAAATAGTTAAAAAGAAATCGGCGATAACCCGTAAACGGGCTCATCAAAAATATCTAAAGTTATTCTTTTGAATGTGGGTTTTAGTGCTCTTTAATAAACCTAAATAGAATATTTCTCTAAAATAATTAGGGAAGCCAATAATTGACCCCATTTAAAATTACATGGGATTTCCTATGTCCCGCTCGACGATGCAACACCCGGTATAGGTAATTATATTAGAGAGAAAAGTCCCGGGTAAGTATTTTTTTAAAATATGACGTTTTACGTCAGACCAAAACTATTTAAACAAAATTAAAAGCAAATCAAAGTCGTCATAGATAACAATAAGTATTTAATGAACTTACACGTATCGACCTCTAGTCCCAGATAAGAAAAAATCATTCAATACAGATATAAACTTGTTTTTTCAGAATTGGTAATTCGTTTCTGGAAACTAGAATTTCATTTTCGTAAAACGTTACTAAATTTAGGGCCAATTATATCGGTTCAGTTTAAACTACAAGTGACAGTTAAACTTAACTTTATGCAGTTACAACTGCATAAACTTAGGTCTAACTGTCAATTTTTAAATATAACCTATACAAGTGGCCCTTAATCGGTTTAGACGTTTGTGTATCAGTGGCGGCTCGTCAGATGAAGTAGGAGAAGGGGCTCATCACCAAAAAGAAAAAAACCAGAAGGAAAGTTTTTCGACAATATTAAATATTAATGTGCCAATACAGCTACCATTTTAGCCCTTAAAAAATAATTATGTTCAAATTAATAATATTGATTTAATCCGAATGTAGATATGCATAATAGGGCCACGGTTAACTCCGATGGACAATAATTATAAACACTCGGGCATTTTGGCGCGCCCCAGCGACCGTGTCCGTTAGCTCAAAGCAAGTGAAGACCCAACGTCCAATATGGATTTGATATTCACCGTTTCTATGGTTACGTGACGTCAGTCACGCAAACAGCATGTAACAGTTTGCATTATGATGAAGGGTAATTTAAAAATAGATCAATCGTATGTACCATTGTTTTAGCGTTGGTTCGCCTAACCTTAAGGTATTTATTTTGAGGCTTCGCGAAACTTATAGATATTGTTTTTACGTGATTTACTGTGTGATTAAGAAGTTTTCTTTTTTGAGTGTTTTTGCGTGAATCCAAATTAAAAATCTGTGATTAGTTTACTAATTTCTATTATCAATCGCGTCCTTTTCAATAATATATTGCAGTGGCGACTCCAGGCAAAAAATTTTAGGTGTTCTGCAATTTTTGCAAAAAAAAACGTACCTACCTATTTTTTTAGGTCCTGCGTTATTTTCTATTCGCAAATTCTGTAATGACATATGTGCCATTAGAATTGTCTATTTCGGAGATTAACTTTTATTAACAATTATGAACATGGCTTTTAGAGTGTTTGTGTGTGTTAGTGAATTCTCACTCGAGTACTCGATCCTCGATTATTAAAATAATCGACGTCACTTGATTATTGATACGTATAAGTGCTCGAGTTATAATATGAGTGAAAAATCTACCACTTACCTTTTAGTTGGTATTAATTTGTACTGTGATTTTTTACTAAATAAAAGTAATAAATTCCTATAGTTTCTAATAATCGCTCGAAATCATCACTCAAATCGGTCGGTAAGAGTGACAATCACTCGAGTACCGACTTACTCGATTATTAAAATAATCCGATTTTTTATCTTCAAACTCAAGGGCTCTAAATCGGTGACCCTTATTTCCGTCCAAGCTTATCGCCACCACCAAAAAGTAAGCAGTGAAAACAGTATGAAGAATTTTTTTTTTGGTTACATCCAGAAATCCATTCATTCCTTAAATAAATGTCTCATTTGCGTTTGTACCTTTTCCCTCTACTTACACCAAATTTTTCAATAATAATATCTGGTAATGGTCTACCTTTTTTTTTTAAATTTGATTTTTTCTTCGTATGACTTTTTAAAAATTTCTTCACATTAATTTAATTAAAGACCACTTCCATAGTATTTTTCGCCGACTACGGAGGCCATCTTGACCACAAATGTGGTCTACCGACTGGGGAGTGTGAAACGGCACCTTCATCCTATGAGATATCCAATCTCATCCGGCCTGTCCGGCGTGAATAGGATGGCTAGGTGTCGATTCATTTTACACTCTTCCCTGAGGCAAGAGCACCCGCCCAAGTACTAACCGCGCTCGACAAATCTTAACTTCGGTGATCTAAGGGAACCGGCGCTTAATATATCGACAGGCCCTTGCCTACTTCCATAGTACACAGTTAATTATTGTTGTTGTTCCAAAAACAGAGTCACACGCACGCACTATATTATTATTTTTGAACTCAACAATATGCATACAAACAACCGATAATACGCTGTACTAAATGGACCGAACTCCCCACTTAAATCAAGGCTTTGTTTTTGAGACGAACCTGGTAAAAGCGAAGTACCGCGGGTGTTTCAAGAAGCTCGAAGAGCACGTTAGTGTGGCCTAGATGAATAATAACTCGGCGATAGCGTGAGCCGGTAGGTTATTTTACTGGTCAATTTTACTTGGTCACTTGCAGTTTTTTATCGTTTATAGAACGCGATGAGTCTTAGATGCCAAGTTTTTGGTAATAGAAAATACTTTAGTTAGATTTGGTTTTTTGGGGCCCTGCAGCAGTAGCGGATCCAGGATTTTGTTGAGGGGGGGGCGGCGATTTAAAAAAAAATACTTCTAAAAAAAAAGAGCGTATCCCGGCTCTAAAAATATTCCTACTCTCAAATGTGATTTTTTAAAAAACTTCTGACCCTTCACACGCCCTACAATTTTTAAGGCTCAAGGTAAAAAAACACCCATTTTGTGAGGCTCAGGGGGGGGCGAAACTGCCTTCGCCCCCCCCCTGGATCCGCCACTGCCCTGCAGCTCTGCAGCGCTTATGCACCAGTCGCCACTCATAGCTTTTCAAAAAGTTTTTAGATTATTGATAGAAGAGAATTCGGACTGTAAGATTTCACATCAGTAGGATGTTTTCCTGGCCTTTGGAATAGTAGTTTGTACAACAAGAGTGGATATGATGTCCATATCGCACGAGGAAGTAAATTGAGCACGACGCCATAGGGGGAGTGCTCAAACTTCCGAGGGCAATATGGACAATCCACTCATGTAACATGAAATTAATTTTCTATGCACATTCTGCAGGTTGCATTATTGATAAATCTATTATAAATGCGTCTAGATTTTATTATATTGAACAAATTAATAACAAATTGTACCATATGCGTTTAAATTATATAATTTAGTGTCTTAAAAAAGAAGGCGGACCCTCAGTAAAAATATTATACTGTGATTGGTCAGTACTTTTAAGAACAGCAATGGCTTCTCTGTAATTGACTACTGTGATTGGTCAGCTTCATTACCTATCTAGGATGGATATGAGATTTTCCCGCACAGTTAACTGGAATAGCCTACTTTAATCGCCACTTAAGTGTAAAGGAAACAGCAAATTTCCATGTGGGAGTAGAAAAAATAATTAGTTTAGCTATTTTTCAGCATTTAGCAACATCTTTCAATCTAAAGGTCAAAATAACTGGTTTAGAATCTCGCCAGTAATCAAATCAAAACCAGCTATTTTTTTTTGGTTAAGATTAGTTCTTCGGCTATTCGCTGAATGCATACTTATATCAGTCAGATGTTCGGCTAAAAAGTCTTCTTTCTGCTTGTTATTTCTGTCTTTGGTCTTTTAATTTTCTTGGTTTATTTCAGGGAGACTAGTCAGTTTCTTTATCTGCACTTAGTTCTTGTAAATATAAACCCTTTAAATCTTTAAGGCTATGATTTTTTGACTTTTATTATTAAGCACAGCTTTATCAACCGGGTCTCTAGTTTGTTGCCATCTTCTTCTATTTTTTTTGTCATCTTATCTCTAATTTCAATCGCATAATTTACACCTGTGAATATGAGTCGTTTTTTGTATTACTTTAAGCAGCTAAGTCTTAAAATTAATATTTAACTTAATTTATAGGCAAGCGTTGGTCAAGCCATTAATGTTATTACCTATTCTCTCAATAATAATTAATAATATTAAAAAATTGTTATTATTAATATTTTCCAGTTTTCTCACTTTTAGCGGTTTTAAAGCTAGAATATGTGAGGGCTCGTAACCAAGTCTCATGTTTCAGAAATTTTCTAAAGATTGTTGCTGTTTTGAATATTGTAGGTCGAGTGTCTTGACGTGTTTTATTAGATATTTGGTTGTTATACCTGTGACTGAAATAACAATTGGTATTATTGTTACATTGTCTTGTCTCCAGATCATTTTTATTTCAATAGCAAGTGGTGAGTACTTTGTAATCTTTTCTTGTTCTTTGTTCGGTATGTTTGTGTCATTTGGTATTGCAATGTCTATTAGATATGTTTTTTTTGTTGTTAATGAGGGTGATATCCGGTGTATTGTTTATTATTGTCTTATCTATATGCAGAGTTCTATCCCAGTATAGTTTGTATTTTTCGTTTCCAATTTCATTTATTATTATTATTATTATTATTATTAATAATATTAGGTATTATTATAATTTTATAAATTAGTACTTACCGAAATCAGGAGGGAGCACATCAAAAGGTACCAAGTAAATTTGACTTTTGGCTGATAAATTTGAAACGCTTCTTTGGTATCTCCGCGTTACATCTTCAGTTGTTCGAAGTTCAACTAAATAAGAAATACATTCAAAAATGCAATGGACAATAGAGTTGAACGAGAAGCCAACAATATTAAAGCAATCTAACTTTCGATTGCTTCCAAAAAGTGCTGTTGCTATTAGAATGTGAAAATCACTACTGATGGAAGATGAGTATTTGTTCATCTTCAAGAAAGTTTATTTTTGCATATCCTAAGCTCATTTAACGATTAACAATAGCCTTACAAGAATAAATTTGGGTAAATTATAGATAATCATTTAAAATATTCTTACCTTTTGCAGGAACAACATTCACTGAGTGACATGACGTAGTTATAGTAGATGAAGAAATTACTCTCCCTTTGCCCAATATTCGCCTCCTACGTCTTTTTCTTCTACCTGAAGATAATAACAACATACATAATTATCGTAAAGTGGACGTATGGAATAATAATTCTTGCCAATACCACTTTCAAAATCTAGAATCATTTTTACTTTATTCGCGGGTCTAGCGGGATTCTTCTCGAGGAAAATGTTGCAAAATTTTTTTTAAAGCAAAGACTGTTGGCACAGAATATATAGCTACGCAGCTATATATTCTGTGCTGTTGGTTTGGAATATCAGCAACCTCAAATAAGTACGGGGTGTCCGGTAACTTATGGGTCGTAGAGTAACTGGAGATACTAGACATCAAACTAAGCCGATTATGTCATATAAGTTTTTTTGGATTGTTACTCGTTCTAGAGATACAGGGTGTTGAAAGTAAAAGTTTATTCTCGAAAATAAGCCATAATTTTAAAACGGTTTAATGAATCGAATTGAAAGTTGGCAGTGTTATGTTTTTATGAGTAAAAATTAAGAATTTGTAGAAATTTTTAAGTTTCAAACTAGAGGGCGCTAGTTGCATATACTGGGCTTCATAAATCTATGATTTTTTTCTTACCTGTGATATTTTTCAATTATAGTTTCTTAAAAAGGGCATTTTCTGGGTCAAAAAAAGTACTTAATTGATCTCAATATCTTTAACGGTTTTCGAGTTATTTCCCTTTAAACATCCCAAAGCATAAAAAAACATAGTACATATACATAATTAAATTACCAAAAAAAAAAAAGTGACAATCTGAAAAAACTTATATGACATAATCGGCTTAGTTTGATGTCTAGTATCTCCAGTTACTCTACGGCCCATAAGTTACCGGACACCCTGTATATAATTACCATAAGTCAAATTTTTACGACTTTCTAAGTCTGGCATGCATTTCGTCGCAATCATGAGTAAAAATCCAATACCTACACAAACAGTCTTATCCAGTCTCTAGGCATTCGTCGTTCACTTTAACTACTTTGGAGGTTGCACCAGTTCTACGCCCTTTAGATAGAGGTAAGGTTTTTTACCTTGCGTTAGTAATAAACGTGTTTTAGCATTATTAGTAGTTTTAAATAGGCGCTGTTGGCTATCAAAAAAACTTTTTATTTCTTGTATAATTTAATTAATATTCTCTTACTATAAATCCTGGAAGACGTAATACTATTTTCCTGGTATTTTTTACTGATATCCTAACATGAATAGTCCATATATTTTTTCAAATATTTCAAGATAAAATTGTTTCACTGTGTGTGGATGAAATTGGAATAAAAATAACACGATTTTTTTTTAAATATTCAGGTAGTACCTAGTGTTGTATTATTTTCTTGCCAAACGCAATAATTATTGTTAAGCAATATTATGGAATTTCTAAAGTTGTTTAACAATATTATTTTTGAATTTTAAGGTACTGGTTAAACACAAGAAGACACGAAACTAATAGATCGCAACAACGCACCAGTGCATAGGTACTTTGGGAACAATACCTGTTTGTGAATATTAAACAAGTAAAAAAAAAGAAAAATGCAGTAAGACGCACCCAAGAAATTATCAAGTTTCAAATAGATTTCAAAAAATAATATATATAATTTAAATTTCAAGAAAATTCCGATTTATTAAGCATATTTTTTTCAGGGCTTGAGGATAAAATATTTATTTTTTAAGGCTAAGTTGTCACATAGCTTAGATAGTACCTATAGTATTTCTTAGAAGTAAAATATTTTGTTTTAAGATTTAGGTAGGTAATAAAATTTGTTAAATATTATAATTATTATTTTAAATATATAATTATAAGTTTTTCTTAATTTTTACTTGTTGTATTTGTTTATTGTGTAATAAAATCAAGTACAAGTGGTAGTTTTTAAGTTTTTTTTTTAAATTTTACACTATGATTTCATTTGTCATTTATTTTTTTATTAATATTTAATGTTTTTATTTTATATAAGAAAAGGCCAAATAACGGTATTTTTAAACCAATTACTGCTTCAAAAATTTTATTTACCAATATTAATTATAAATTAGTAAAAACGGAAATGAAATTTTGATAATTTCGTTTTTTGACTGATAAAAGAGTTTTGGACTTGCATTGTCTTTATTTGTTTTATATCACAACGTTTCAACTGGTAAGTATCTCCAGCCGTCTTCAGGTGAATACTAAATAAGTAAAGTAACTACAGCTCTATTTATATTAGCTAGATGCACTGAAGCATGACTGCGATGGGTGCAGTCATGCGTTTAGTTCGTGTGCGGGTTTCTAAGTTTACATCTACCTAACAAAGGTTTCCAAATATTTCTTATGTAGACGTTCGTTTTTTGCTAAATTTATAAACAATATTTTTTTAACTGTAAACTTTGGAACCACGCTATTTGACCGCTCTATGGAAAGAACAAAAATATAATAAAATATATAATATAATAAAATAAATAATATAATGAAATCTGTCATTCATAATAAAATACTGATTAAAAAAAAAACGTTATTGCTTGGTTCAGCATTAGTTAACAAATACCTAAAATTGCTCTCTATAGTTAATTAAATATAATTTCTTATCTCATCAAAGTAAATTGTTCTTTAATGACCTGTATATATTAAACAAAGATTTTGTTGTTATTTAATAAAAAATATAACTTCAATGCAACCGATTTTTCCTATATATAATAATTTAATATATTATATCTACTATTCATAAAGTAGAATTGACATAACTAAAAAATGGTATCAATTTTTTTACAAATTGAATAGGCCTTTACAGAAATATATTTTAAGGAATGTTATATTATGATAATTTGGCAATGTCTCAATTTATATTTGAGCCAAATAATTTACCTATGTTCTTTTCAGAATTTTATTGCGGGGGGGGGGGGGCAAATGGGTAGGGAAAGCGACGAGCCAGCGCCGCAGGCAAATTTTTTTGGGTGCCACGCCCAAAAAAAACCTTTTTTTGGACAATCAAAAAAATTTCAAAATAAAAAAATACATACATTTAAAGAAACTTGTAGTGAGTTATACAAATACACTAATATAGGTAATATAAAACAGATAATATATGTATACTTGTTAAACAAAAACTTTTTTATGAAACGAGCATAATTGAAAAAAAAATATTAAAAATAAGGTATATTTTTATTTATTGAAAAAATAAAAATGAACCATAAACTTAAAGCACAACATATTTTTTTGCAAAAAACTAAACCGTAATTCGTCGCCTTTTTTGACAAAATATATTGATTATTTCATATTAAAGCTAAACTTGTTGTACGCTCATCGCCTGAATGATTTCTCAGGTATGTTTTTAATCTTTTTAAAGTGGAAAAACCTCCTTTTGATGAAGCTTTAGTTACTGGGAGGATGATTTGTTATTTTATTTGGCGCGTTATCGATAGCGTTGCCTTCAGAGATTTTTATGTTGCCCAATTATAGTTTATATCTTCTTTTTTTTAGATTTAGGGGGGGGGGGGCTGTCCCGTGCTGTGCAACCGTGAAACCCCCGCATTTCTGAGAAATTTCAATCGGCTCCACTCCATATCACGAGTTTTGTCAATCATGTCTAGGGTAGTGGTAGATTTTTTATATCCTGAACAAGATTCAACCCTGTGCGAAAAAGTATGTTGTTTCTTACAAAGACCATGCGTAACCACGCTTGTCAAAACTCAAACTGATTGAGAGATAAATCTCAAAACGAACGTCGTCTGTTTGCAATTTTGGAAACTTTTCTAATCACCTTCGTGGGTAGTTCGTTTTACAAAATCATAATTTACATCATTGTTAATGTCACTTTTTAATCATCGTGTAGGATCGATTTAAGTGGTATAATCTATTTGTAAAAAATACAGAATCATCACTTATTACCAACAATACATTTTTTAAAAGGTACTACTTATATTCTTTTATTATCAATATCACGCAGACATCTTTAAATGAAACAAATTACATAAGCCAAAAAGGGATATAGGCAGTAGTTAAGCATACAAAGCTTGTATAGGAATAACCAAAATCCTCAATTCATCACCGACAACGGCACTGGAAGTGCTGCTACATTTACCTCCCCTGGATATCTATGGAAAAGTATAGCTGCAAAAAGTGTCCTACGACGGAAAGAGTCAAAGTACTGGAATGAAACCAATCACGGACACAGCAGGATATTAAAGATACACCCGGGGGATAATATACTGGAATTGTCTGACTATTCGGTCCCAATAACATGCTTCGAGAAGAGGTATTCTATACTCATTCCGAGTAGGGAATACAATCAGTATCCTAACGAAAATAGATCACTCAATCTTCACAGATGGTTCAAAGATGGCTGTTAGAGCCAGGGTTTTTCCGAAAGTCGACCATGTATTTGTAGACATACGTGATATAGACTCCCCAAATATGGCAGTGTTTTCCAAGCAGAGATACTGGCAGTAGAGAAGGCGATCAATATCGTGTAAGAACACCTTGAGCTGGGAGTAGCCTCGTCAATTACTATCTACATTGATAGGCAGGTGGCAATTAAAGCAATCTGTTCCAGCAGCGTCAAATCAAAGCTTGTAAAGCGATTTCGCAACAATCTATCAACTATCGGGTTACTTTGTGCTGGATTCCTGGACACTCCAATATAGATGGCAATGAGGCTGCCGATACGCTCGCTTTGGAGGGCGCCGACATGCCAGCCGATCTAGCAGACAATACGGTGAACAGACCACTGGGATTAGTCAAAGAGGAGATTGATTGTACGGCCAAGCAACTTGCACAAAACAGATGGACAAAAATAACAACCTATAGTACATCCAGGTAACTGTAGCCCATATTTGATTGAAGAAAACCGCAGAGCTATTAAAGCACAGTCGGAAAGACGTGAGAAATATTACTGTGGTTATTACCGGACATTGCCTCTTTGGTAGACATGCCACACGTATTCAAATACCAACTAATGATTTCTGTAAAAGTTACAGAGATGAGGGAGAGGAAGAACGTCTTCAACATTTTCTGTATAAATGCCCTGGCCTCGCATTGCCCTGGATGAACCATTTTTTCAATAGCCTGGAGGAAGTAAATAGCGTAAATCTTGGTCGACTATCCAGCTTTATGCATAGTAGTAGCTAGTTTAAGTGAGTTGTTAAAATCCTTCTGCGGTGTCGCACTGAATATCAGAGAGCTGATGAGCTGGAGTTGGGGACATTTTCTCGCGCCACTTGTTATAGTGGGTTGAGGAATCGCATTGTTGCAGTTTTTTTTGGATGTTCGGGCTGCACATCTGAAACCCATTTCCTTCTCCATTTTCGTGAATATTTGAAGTTCTCCAACATCCCGCTAGGCCTTATCTTTAAACGGCCAAAACTACCCCCTTTATCTTGTTTTCTTGGTATAAATCGTATTTGGTCTGGGAAGGGAGGCATTACGACCGAGGAATAGTATTAAATAACTTCCACTTCTCAGGTTTCTAAAGATAAGAGGCATTGGGATGGAGAAAAATGTAAAATTGAAAGGCTGTTTGCTGTTTTTTAAGGCATGGAGTAGGTCGCGGTCGGGGAATATTGCTACTAATCTTTAAGTGTTGAACCCCTGCTGAGAGGTAAAAGATTAATTTTGTTCGTATGTCTTAAACGAGATGTACCTATTAGTTTAAAATTGCTGCGGATCGGCGGCCACCTTTAAAATACACATCAGCCGTGTATATAGTGGACGTCGCTAAGCGACACGCGGAAACTGTGTCAGCATCTCCAACTCCTTTAAATTTTACATTTCTCCGCATCCTAATGCTACTTATCCGTAGAAATAAGAGGGATGGTTTAGGACAGTTTAAAGAGGTAGCGAGGAGGAGAATTTTAACCCTTTTTTTCGTGTTCTTCATCATTGAAAGAGAAAAACCTGGTTTCAGAGCTACAGCATGGCCATAATTTCGCTCTATGATTATTCTTTTGTCTATAGAATAATTATACATAACATCATTTTCTCCTTGGACGGGGAACAGTGATTTCACTGTTTATTGTAAAAGTATATTTTATATATTTTACAAAACCGATCTACACATTTCTCCTAGAGTGTCCTTGATACAAAATTATAAGTTAAACTCATTGTGAAAGGACAGGTCTAATATAATCAAACAGACACGCTACCAGTTTAAATAAAATATGCTTATTATTCTTGGTATAATAATTAGTGAGAACACTGTGGGCATACTAGGGGTAGAAATTGTTGGGTAATAGTCAGTTAAACAGCTTAAGAACAAGTAGGAGTGGGGTGAGTCATCACAATTGGAACATTTAATTCCACCACGTCCTAAATATTCTCTCTACGTCGAACGGTGGCCGATTATCGAGATTTCTCCCTGGGCTATGCAAATTAATTCCGTGAAAACTGAGGTGGCGTCAGTAAATAAAAATAATAAACTTATTTATTTTACACGTCATGTTAAATTACAAATTATTACTTTAAAGTAGGACATATGAAATTTGTAGATTATCAATATTTATGATATGACTTTATGAGAAAGGGAAATAAAGGGCTTTATAAATAGGTAGGTATACAGGGTGCTCAAAACTATGTGGCCTATCAGAAATATTTAGAAAACGACAAAAAATGTTTTTATGAAAATTTGAGAGTGTTCATAAGGGCTAGTGTTCTAGCGTTTGAAAATATTTTAAAAGTTGCCAGATCATCTTGAAACTCACAGCAACTTCGGAATTTTAAATAAGACACCCTGTATATTATTTTACTTTTTGTTTCTGCTTAATAACACAAACAATTTTTATGTATATTATTCCATGCTCATCTCTTATAGTTTTTGAAATATTAATTAATTAGTAATTTTTTGGGATGAAAACATGCTAACCAGGAAATCATATATTTTTGTGATGAAAGCACCTAGAAAGTTCAAATTTTTACAGACGGTTCTTAAAGCATGGCCATCTAGGAATTTTGACGATTTATGAAAATATTTTTACATAGGGCATCTCAGAAAAAAACGAAACTTCTTAATAATGCAAAATATTTTCAAACGCTAGAACACTTATGAACACATTCAAATTTTTATAAAAACCTCTTTTGTCGTTTTCTAAATATTTCTAATAGACCACTGAGTTTGACGCACCCTGTATAAGAAAATGTTTTTTTATAAAAAAAACTATTATCTCCAGGGTCAATACAAAACATGGACGTATTTGACGGGGATCCAAATATACATTTTTTACGTAATATATTTTTTTACAATAAAAATATCAAAGTCAAACAATAGTGAATTTCACATTGGTATCATACATTTTTATAGAGGAGTTTACGTTACAAGTCCGATAGGTGGCTATTACAGTACGAGTTGTTTTAAGGACGAGGCGACACAGGAGCCTAGTCTGGAATACAAGTGAGTACTGTAATAACACCTAAAGGACGAATTTCGTATGATATTTTATTTCATCCTGTCTAACCATTTTCTAAAAGAATAAATAAAGTTTATTAAAATTTTAAATATAGTTGGTTATTGAGCCATTGGTTTTTCCATAAATAAATATGATTGTCTTTTGCTAGTCAAATATTATTATTTTAAGTGACAACTTGTCAAAAATCAAAAGTAAGTAGTCATCGTTTCTAGAATCAAAATATGGTTGCTATAGGCAACACATTACGGTATTTGATACTGTAATGTTACATTTACAAGCCGCCAATGAGTAGGTAAGGGTAAGTAGTTTTACTGGATAGAATAAAACAAATATATGTTCATCAAAAAATTATATTTTTAGTAATAATCTCACTAGGATTATAAGGGTAAGTAGGTAAAAAGAAATATACCCGTCACATATTTTACATATAAATAACAAAGACAATGGTAATTTGTGAATTTAAAAGTAGGTACTCGATTCTTATAAATTTTGTCAATGAAACGTCACAAAGGTAGATAAAGGAAAATGTGTTATTTTTTAAGATCCAGTAACTGCGTTACCGAATCGCATTTTTTAACTCAAAACGTATTTTTCTGTTCTGAAAAATGGCGTTATCAGTTTCTTTTAAATCATTTGATATAACTAAATTATCAGTGTTATATTATCGCCACTAATCAAGGTTTTCAATACGGACCTAGATTTTTGTATTTTATTTTTTAGAGTATGTTTACCCAGAATATAATGATATATTACATTTCGGCAAAAATTATTATATCAGAAGGAAAATTACGTTAAAAATTAAAACATTTAATCGTGAATAAAAAAATAGTACCTAATATAATTTCACTACATTGTCATGCTCGA
Organism: Polydrusus cervinus; assembly: GCA_935413205.1. Classification (NCBI taxonomy): domain Eukaryota; kingdom Metazoa; phylum Arthropoda; class Insecta; order Coleoptera; family Curculionidae; genus Polydrusus; species Polydrusus cervinus. The sequence continues at coordinate 53,084,710 of OW284510.1, forward strand.
ATGACCTCCTTTATTCTTAAAACAAAATATTCCTGATAATGTAATATTTTTGGTCAAAACGTCAGTAAACAGGGTTAAATCATTGTATTCGGGATAAGATGTATTCTAAAAAATAAAATATAAAATCCAAGTCCGTTTTTGAAAAGAAAGTTGACGATAATAATTTAAGGTATAACAAATCACATAACAGGAACTGCAATCTTGAAGAGACGAAAAAAAAGAATATTTTTTATTTAAATAACGTAAAATTGCATTAATGTTAGAACTTTTTAGGAAACCACCGTGTATCTTATGAATCAAAAACAATTAACAACACAGTTACTGGAACTTAAAAAATCTTAAATAATACAGTTTTTCTAATCTAATCAATGTCGTAGAAATTACAAGAGACCGATAGTGGTTACTTTGAATAGTTACCACAATTAATGAAAGAAAATAAAAAATTTACAAAAAAAACAATAAATTACAATTCCCAATTTTTCTGCTTTTTTGGAACTTTTACATCTAAAGTGCCTGCTTTATAAAATTAATACAGAAATACCTCTTGGCATTTTACTATTTATGAACTGTTTGTTGTAATTCGAATTGGCAGTCCTTTTGGATGCATGGGATCAATCAATTCTGGCAAGAGATTTTCAGTAAAAAATGTTGTCAATTTTGGTACCATAACATTGTTCCAAAAATCAATGTCTTTAAAGATTTCTTCCACTAAAATACCATATGGGCTCCATATACAAAAATAACATTTTTCTCTCTTTGATATTGCTAACTGCCCCTGCACTTGATAAAAATAATTATGATTTCTTTTTAGTTTTATTTTGCCATCAGCAATAGTTGCAAATGTCACCTTTTTCAAATCAATACCCATTTCTGGGGTCATCTTAGCTAGGACTGATGGACATTTAATTTCTATTATAGCATCATCTTCTATTAGACCGTCAGGACTTGCTGCCAGAAAAGGATATTCTTCTGAAATGAAAAGACCACAAGGGTGTACCTTAAATTTATGAATTTCTTCAAAGGCCCTTATAGCTGTCAACTCATGTTCGTTGCCATATTTAGTCGAGTTATTGCCTATAAAGCTACTGTAAAGTAACGATTTTACTGTGTTTGCTGGGTTTGTAGTGGCACGTAATTTACAAACTCTTCCAAAATTTGAAGCCGTCAAACGAATAGATCTTTCTTGTACCCACATCGGATTTGCACTTTGTCCTCTTGTTTCTTTTTCAACTTTAATTATCTCTTCTTTATTTTTTTTTATGTTATCAAGAAATTCTTGTTCTTTTATTTTATACTTTTGAGATGTTATGTCGAGTGGCAGTTCGTGAGCTTCGGGGCCATAATCTTTGTCAACAGGGGCAAACGACTTTTTCTTACGAAAAGTTTTGCCACGGATTGCTTTAAGTTTTAAACAGGCTTTTTGTTTTTTTTGTTTTTTTAATATATATTTTTGGGTATATACCTGAGATCTTCTTGTTAAAAACGAATCTTGCATAACATTATAGTAGTCATCTCTAGCATTATATTGTATTGCGGCAGCCTCACATCGAGTTTGGTAAGACCCTCGTAAAGAATAGTTTATTCGTTTACCTCCCACGAATTTAGATACTAAAGCATTATAATGCTCTGCCAAATTATTATTCATGTTTAAAAGTAAACTACTAATGTTTAAAATCAACCGTTGGAGGCACGCTTCAATATCTCCGTAAAGGCCACATTCTTTTATTTCTGGAATAAAATTTTTTTCATTTTCTTTTTTAGAGCATTGAAAATATCCTATTTCCGCACATCGTTTGTGTTCTCCAAAAATATGAGAAGGAACATTTAAAATATCCTCTTTAAGTAGTTCAATTTTTTCGGTGTGCGGGATATCTTGATTTCTGCGATATTCAGTTGCTTTAACTATTGAAATTCGCAAACGTAGAGCATTTTTGCTTATTTCTTTTCGAAGATAAGGTGGAACAGGTTGATTTTTAGAGGAGCTCCGTTTTCTATTTACAAGTTCCCTTAGTTTTGCCGAAAAGTTTCTTAATAAGTGGTTCTTACATTCAACTTTTTCAACTGTTAAGTTTCCATATGGCTTTACCTGAACTAACTTTCAGTAAACCGAGCTGTCACCATCTCCAATCATTCGAAGAAATCTAATGTTGTATAGTTCAACACTGCGTGAAAATCCCTCTAATATTATATCTGTTTCCATTGATGTCGAGCTCTTATCCCAGTTCTTAAAACATTTATGGACGGGTATATCTTCCTGTTTCGATGCAGCTCTTGCGCACATTGTGCAATATTTATTGCGAACACCTAAATATAACAATTTTCCAGTCCTATAACCGATGATGCTGCCAACACCGGACAAAGCATCGTAATTAACATTATAAGAGCGTTTTGACCAAGCTCCATCTGTAACCACTGTAATATACGGTATTCCATCTTTGCTAACTTCACCTAATTCAATAGCTATTTTTGTCTCTTCTTTAGCGGCTTCTTCCATTATCGACCAAGCTGTTTTACGAATGATCTCACTGGCTTGGTTATGACGTTCAAAATACGTTTTTTCGCTCATCATAGGTAAATTAATAGCCGCGGCTACTTCGTTTAAACTTGAATAACCAATTCCAGTTGAGATCGCTGCTATTGCTAGAGCTGTGTTTACTTCTATGTTATCAGTATCGTCCAGACTTTCAGTTGGTAATTCTTTGATAATCCCACACATTTTGCATTTTAGGACGAAATTGGAGTAAAGGCCTCGTCTATTTTCTGCTATAACTTCCATAAACGTAATATTGCATTCGAATGGTTTGTGTGTTTCCTGATTTAAGATTTGACTAAACAGATATTTGACATCAAATACCCTTCTCCCGGAAGGCTGAAACATTTGGGTGTAGCTTTTTGTAACAATATTTTCTGTTATTACAGTTTCATTTTCTTCATTCCAATAACTACATCCAGGTTGAAGGGATGTATTAGCATCGACATTTGGCGGCACATTTTTTTGCAGGGACTCTATTAGTGAAACAGCTTCTGATTTTTTTGTTTTGGTCTGCAAACTATAAAAAAAAATCCCATTAAAATAAAATAATTAACCCAAAATTTGTGTCGTGTACGACATTCAAGGTTAAACTAATTAACATTAGTGTACTTAACAAAAATAAAACCACACAACCTGATGGCTCCCACCTTTCAATACAGGCAAATAAAAAAAACAGAAAACTTTATTACGGTGCAGGTGTTAATTAGTTGGGCCTTTTTTACCTGTGATTCAATTAAACATATACATAACAATTGGACCAGACTTATACTTATCCCTTTAGTAATGTTATGATAAACATTTTAATGACGCAGGTTAGAATATACAGGGTAAATAATAAAGAATTAAAACATTGATATTTCCCAAAATAGTAATCTTTAAGTAATCTTGATTGACTTATTAACCAATTGGTTTTATTTCTTTTTTTGATATTGCATACGTTTTATTACAAATCAAAGAAAAAGAAAATAGTGCCGCGATATGCATTTAAAAAAAATTATAATAAATTGCGCGAACGACACAAAATCAGGGTGGTTTTGCGCTTGGTTCACCAGAGTATTCTTTAACTTTTTTTTAAAACATTTTACAAAATTGTATAGTTTAAACTTTCTGACTTTCGCAGGTTACACCACCGTTGTGCCGAGTTTGTCATTATAAGAATCTAATTTAAAAATACTTTTTTTAGATACCCCAGTGTTGATACCTTCACTAGATAATTTAGGGAATATTGCTTTGGGAATATGTTTAGCGTAGTTTTGAGGTAAACATCCTAAAAGCCACCAAAAACAACACATTGTACCGAAATAGTTGTTACATCAAAATAAAAGCTTATAAAATTTTCTACACGATTAGTTCTATACATTTGTTTCCTGAGACACACTATTTTAAGGTATCTGTTCTCAAAAGTAGGTACTTTTTTTTAAAAGTCATTACTTTTTTGTTACACTTTTTTGTCATAATTCTCCCGGTAACTCCTCGCCTATTTGTTTTAGACAAATGTTTCATTGGAGAATGTTATAGGGCGTTGAATTTGCTTTAAGAATATAAAGACATGACATATACCATTTTTTCTTCAATGGATCAGAAGTTACAGCCATTTTTTGGTTAAAATTTATGATTTTTCAAGAAAACTCCTTAACACTTAAGAAAACTCATTATTTGCATTATTCCAACACTAATCTTGTAGAAAATTTTATTGGCTTTCATATTATTCAGTATATATCTATAGCTACGACGCGCCGTTTTCAAGTTATTAGCGAAAAACCAAAAATGAGACCTTCCTATCCTGCTTCTCCCCTAAAGCGGATGGACTAGGGGCAGGGACTTTTAGTATGTTTACCTCTTAAGTACCCCCAACTCATTCCTTAAACAAAATATTTTCCCCGTGCACTCTACACCCACTTCGTTGTCTAGCCTACTAATATACTATAATAACTTTAAGGAAACCATTTATTTTAATTGATCAAAAATATAAAACCTATGTTTTTTTGCTTTTGTAAAAATGTAACGCATTAATAATATAAAAGTAGATACTTACCGCAGTTTAGCTCGTCTCTTACTTTTTCTTTTCGTTGTCAAAGCTGTCTTTTTTCGGTTTAATTGTCTTTCTATTTTCCTGTAGTGGCCCATAATAAACTTTTTTAAAACAATATCACAGTACAAAAAATTAAATCAATAACCACCTCACAACACAAAGACTTTTTAATAACTAAATTTAATAAATTTATAACCTACCTGTAGCGCTACTGGGTCGTATTTTAAACGGAACGCATCGCAGGCCGACGCCGTCAGGTAGAACTCTCGCCACACGGGTTTCCCTGACAGAAAGCGACTATAAGGGATGGAGATATTTTTCTATAAAATCTGTAGAAAAAAACGGGGCATCGTTTGTAGCTTTATTGAAAAATAGTGAAGTAATAAAAATAGTCACAATGTTTCTATTTATTATTGTTCTATGGCGGATGATATAAATTAAAGCTATAACTTCAAAAACTTTAAAAAAAAATTCAAATTTTTTTTTAACAAAAAAATAAGGTATCATCCGCCAAACTAGAAGTGCTTGTGAATCTCTTAGTAACATTTTTATATTAAACTTTAAATTATTTAAGCCAGGAGAAGGTGCCGCGTTTTACCCTGGTATGGAATGCTCTTAAAAGTTCAAATTTTGTATTTAGCATACGTTTCGATCTCTATGAGGTTATTAATTATTTGAAATGTAATAATTTAAAAAAAATAATTATTACATACACATTTTAAACGTAAAATGTACATTATATGGAGAGTCCTTTTGTTCCTTGTTAATATGTGCGGAAATAAACAATTCTATCTTCTACATGCTACTATCTAGCCAATGATATTACTAATATTCGATAGATACAATTATTAACTCTTGATGAAATCTTATCGCTATAAAATATACTTAAACCCGATAATATTAAAAATAGGGACAATGACTTTATAGGAGAGTTTTATACGATTAAATGTAGGTTATTGATATTTTTAAAAAATAAATAAGTTTCTAACAATATTGACAAATACTTAAAATAATATTATTAATGTAGTTCCAGTTGACCGAAACAATGTAAAAAAAGTTCTAAACTGATCAACAGGACTGATAATCAGTATTACTGACAGTCTTGAATGATATTAATCTTAAAATGACAAGTAAAATTATTGGTTACCAGATAAATACTTATTTTTTAATGGAGACCCTACATGACCATTTGGACTAACAGAGTTGATAAGGGAATGACAGTAATACTGATCGTGTAAGAGTAAATTTTAAAAAGTTTGAAAATGTATGGGTCAGAAGTTTTTGATACGCATGCCGCGGTCACGTTTTTTTTTAGTATTACCCTCCCCCTCCTAGCCTGAAATTGGCTCTAGGGGCGACCATGATCTAGGATCCCCTAGGCCCCCCTATAACCAAAAATGTTATGTGTGAAAAAAATTACTTTCACGAAACCAAATTTAATCCAACCATGGGTTAGTTAGAGGGGGTAGAGGTAATGATTTAATTTTCGAAATTTGATAGCAGTTCGTCGGTCCAGAATAGAACCAACCATATCTCCACTTTTTTCGCAAATTGAAGTGTTTACATATTCTTTGTTATTAAAGTTGATTTGTTCTATCTCGACTAGGATAAGTAGACTATTTTTAATATTAAGCAAATTACAATGGTGTATCTCCTTGGCGTGTTTTGAAGTTAAAATATTGTTTTGTTGTATCTTCCGTCGTATTCATTTAGCTTTGCTAATGTAATTGTTGTGTTGTGCTAAGTGCCTCTCAGTGACATTTTTAGGTTATATTATTGGAGTTACAAAAATGCCATCATTGTGCTATCTCCATTTTAACAAATGAAAAGCTGCGAATACTACTAATTTTATCCGAGATTTTACAAGATATTAAGGGAATAACAAAAATAATACTTTGGTCGGATAGCTGTGTCCCTCAAAATAAAAACGCAATAATGTCGTTCGTACTTCAAACTTTTCTTAACTCGGAGAGTAACTAAAAGACAATAGAGCAAAAATTTTCTGAGCCAGATCACAGTACACTACAAGAAATCGATTTTGCACACAGTGTTATAGAAACGCATATAAGATTCTTAGAGATACACAACACCTCGTACAACACCCTTTCGCTGATAAAACTACTAGAAGGTAAACACCTACACTAACCCAACTAAGGTATAATCTGATTCCGTATCCGTACACGAAAATTAAAAATATTATCTATGATAAAGATATATTTTTAAAGTAAAATACAGAACCTCCTTTGAAATTTTTTTTAAAATCTGTTCTTTAAATGCAAGGGAAAAGAAAAATTTGCCAATTAAAAAAAAACAACAGAAAAATATATTTTTAGTTGCTCGCTCCTTTAATGGATGGCTAGTTCCTAAAATATCCGAAGATAAGAAAATTGCGTTATATTCCATGCTAAATACTATGGATCTTGAAGACCATGCGTATTTAAAAATTACAGTTTTAAATGGCTTTCAACCAAAAAATCGAGTTAAATAGTTTAACAAACTAAAATTATATAATAAAAACATATCTGAAAGTTTAATATTGTGTTAGGTACATTCATTTTTCAAAATATTTTTATGTTATCTCCAATACTGTATGTATTTAATAATATAAAGCTGACTTAAGTAAGTCAAATTATTGCTTTGTGTTACATCCATTTCTCAAAATCTTTTTATGCTACCTCCGAAAATATTTATTCTGAGCATAGAAAATAAGCCAATTTGTTCTCCAAATACTTTTAAATTAATACTTAATTATCATTATATAATTTGAGTAAAATAAGTTTAAATATTGTTTGTTTATATCGTCAACTACCCCAGAAAATATTTTCTCAATTCAATTTAATAAAACACATAAATTACTCGAAGAAAAAGTTTCTATTGCTAATAACTCAAATTTTTAGTTGGTGGAGGAAGAACAAACCAATACTGGATCGACGACTTGGGTGAATTTTTAACGAACTGTAAGCGTGGCCCGAAGATTTCACGCTTGCGGCGTTTTTCCGCCTTTCTAACTGCGGTGTTTGTTAGTAGGTAAATAATTATTCCGTGGCTAAATTATGCACTAAACTGAATTTTGCTTGTTAGGTTACTGCCATTAAAATTTTCCCCACCTGTAAAAAAATCACGAGCCCCGCCTGAAAAATACTTAAAGAAATTATTGAAATTGTTTATAATTAAATTTGTGAAGTACTTATCTAATTATTTTTCTCTTCGTGGATAAATACCTTCATTCCCGAAATATATACAATTCACCAATAATTACTATAGTATTGTTTTACAGATTTATTATAGATATCTTAACTTTTTATGATTACTATTATTATTAAGTATAGTGTTATGTTGTTTTATTTCAATTGCATTTTTGAGATTCTTGGTTCTTTTTCTTTATAATCTAATCTAATCACGAGTTATTTTGCGTCCATAACTATTTAAGTAAATAAAAATTACAATGTGACTACTTCTTACTATAAATAATTATATACTTATATGGGGAAATATTACACGAGTATCGGTTCACTGTCAAATCCAAAATTTTGAAATAAGACACTAAACGGCGTTTTTCGGGCTCGGTTTTTCATACAGTAAACATCGTTCACCACGCCAAAATTGATGATATTCTCAGAAATCATGTCTTTTAAGAGCGAGATATATATATATATATATTCATAATAAAGCATTCTCGTTTCTTCTCGCACTATTTATTTTATTATAAATTATTACACTTCTTCCATAAAAAATGTTTCAATTAAAATTTTTCTCTTTAAAAATAAATACCTAATTGTTTTTGTTGTAAAAATATTTTTTTGCATTGGGTTGAGTTACATTTTTTTTGATTTAAAATAGCTCTAAAAAAGGTAAAACGGAACAGAGATATGTAATAGAAAAATACTATAAAATATTATTTTTTTTACCGGGTTTCCTTTAAAATTTCATCATAAATCAATAGCTAAAACGACATGCGTCTGAAACCTTAATCTCTATATAAAACAGGACTTTAAGAAGGAAAATTTTAAAAACTAAACGTTTTGTACAAGACCTTTGTAATCTAAGCCAAGAATACATTAAGTGAAGAGTCCAAGTGTGAGACTAAAAATTAGGTTTCAATTAGACTTTTAGACCCGAGCTCCGAGGCTCGGGGGGGGGGGGGGGGGGGGGGGCTGCAGCCTGCCCCCCCCCCCCTTCCTAAATACGCCACTGTAGGTAGATTATTACCTTTTACATTAGTAACATAGAAGAGTCCAAAAAGGGGGAAGCGCTGTCAATAATTTCTACAAGTGCTTTGTTTAATCCCAGTTTATTTGTTTTTATTGAAATTGTGTCTAAAACTTTTAATTGCAATCCATTTTTCCAAAAGTTTAATTTTCACATTTTTTTTATCTTTTATTGCTAACAAGACTTTTACAAATATTAACAAAGTCTTAATAAATCTATAATTCAAAAGAAAAACACTAAATTAATATTCAGAAGCACAACAAGGATATAGCAATAGCTGCGGTAATATCAATGATTGAAAAGAGTAATTAATTTTCTTGTTGCTCCCTTATTTGGTTGATATCAAAACTTGTAGGTGATTAAAAAACATTTTTAGATTTTTTCAATTTTTTTTTAAATTTATTTATGTTTATTTTTATGTAATATTGCCTAAAATTTACGCCATATTGTCATTACTGGACCCCCAGCTGCATTCGGCTACATTATAGTAAGTAGTACTTCAGTAAGACTATAAGATCTGATGAAAGTATTGAAAGTTACTTTGGCACGCAACTATATTGAAAAATATCAAAGACATAAAGTGAGAGCACGTGACCCGAGGTGGCATCTATAGAGTCGAGGTAGACACTTATATTCATGGCCTATCACTTTGTGATGTTGATGAAATACCTATAACGTAATAATATTAATGGAAAATTAGAAAAGTAATGTCGTCTTTAGTTATTTATAAAACAATTATATACTTTCAAAAATGTGACAAAAGTTACTTTTTAACAATGTAACCGAATGTTAATGTTGGTAATAATATTCGGTGAAAATTTATTTAATTTTACTTATTTCAATACAATTTCTCACCTGCAACGCCTGCGGCGCTATTTTGACTTTAAGGCAACGGGTTGTTTTACTAAAATTTAGATTTTGATAATGTGTTAAGAAATAATCCATCACTGGGAAAATAAATAAATAAAAAAAACTATTGTAACAAAAACACGAACCTCATCAGATATACGTCATAAAAACGGCAGATTGACAATTTTGCCATTGTTCTCTAAAAAATGTTATTGAATACCAAGAATGACAGAATCCAATATAAATAAAATAATTTGCCAGAACGGACATTCCAGAAAAATTTAATTTTTGTCTTACGAACAAAATATATTATTTAACTCATAAAACATTCTTAATGTGGCAACATTAAAATTATTTGCAGAATACCGATGCCAGTTTAAAAAGTCCTAAGCTATTTTATTTAATTACGTTTCGTGATTTGTGCTGTTTTAAAATATTAATTTATATACATTTCTTATTATCATAAAAGTAAGTCTACCGAGAAAACCAAGCGTTACGTCGTAAGTGCTGTTTAAATACCAGCATCAGTGTTATTCTAAACAAAATATTCATACCATTTCTAAGAAGAGAGTAGCAGCTTGTCAAGAATATAAGGAAAATAGTGGCTTAATGTTTTAGAAAAGTCTTTTAAACCTACTTCCGAACAAATAAATAAAAAATATATTTATTTTAATTAAAAAAAATCAGGATATCACAATAATTCAGATATAAACAAAATACTGTGACAAACCATGAATCACATGGGATTAGCTGCAGTTATTTTTAATCGATAACGATGTCCTTATTTACCTAAAAAATTTTACGATGATTTTGATTTATGAATATTAAAAATTTTATATTTTATAAAAATGTTCCTCTTTCCCACGAGACGGATACTATTTTTGGTCTCCTGGATGAACTTTTTCCAGCCCATCTAGAAAAATTTACAAGACAATATTTTAAAATAAGCCAAAACAAAATGTACAATCCTGATCCATAACATCCTATAGCTTATATGGTTTATTAAATTATACAATTATTATATTTTTCGGAAAACTGTACGCGACTTTATTTTTAATGACTAATTAAAATAATAGTTAATATAATTAGTAATAACATATTTATTTTCAGATAAATTATGTTTGTCAACCTTTGATGTTTCGGAGTTTCTAAATGAATGCACATAGGTGACTATATAAATTTGTACGGCTGCATGTTTTAGTAAACAATGAATATGCAAACTGCGATACGTACAACTCATTCAAACATGCAAAACTTCAAAAGTCAATAACGGTTGTAAATAAATTAGTTTCTTTTTTCCAAGAGGGATCCTTAATTTTAATTTTAGACCAAATTGAGATAAATAAATATTAAATTTAAAAAATCTTTATTCAGAAGTTTCATACATCAGGTTTAATACAGAATTTAAAAAATATGGAAAATATTTCAACTTTTGTAAAGCGAAGTTCATCCTTTACTATTGTAAAACCCTACCTACTTCCGACGGGTAAAAAGAGTAAAAAAGTTGTGTATCGTCAGCGTACATTATTGCACAATATTGCGCAATATTGCTTTGAATTAAAAATTGTATTTAAGTTTAGACTCTTAAGGCTAATTTTAATTTTTTAATTTTCTGACCACTGTGTACATGCCACCTCAAGTTTTAATAGTTTAATATTATTTTCCCAAAAAGTAGAACTTTTTATAAAAAATAACTTTTTTGCAAAATTAATAACAGAAGCTTTTTCCATGCCCACAGAATTGAGGCCATTTGAAAATATTTTTTTAGTACGAGGCCATTAGTCTATAACATTTGCTTATTCCATTTTGCTTTGCTCTAAAATTAAAATGTACTTTTTCTCTTATGTTATTTTTTTAAAATTTTTTGGCCATGCCACTTCACGTTTTAATAATTTCATATTGTTTTCTAAGGAAGCAGAATTTTCTTTTCCCATTTGCTGCATGATCGCTTCTGACACTTTTTTCAATCAACTAACCTGTGCTTTGAATTTGGCAAGATAATTTATTTTTGTTTTATCAGATGGCTTTGTTACAGTCAATTTTTGTTGACTGATAAAGTGACAAAGTCGGTTCTTCATTAGTTTATTGTGTCATTACTAATTTTAAGCTTTACTATGATCCTAATACTATTCTCCTAATGAATATGGCACATTATTTTTTCTCATATAGCTTATATTTGAGATTTATAGTATCGATTATAACATCGAACATCATGTATCAACTATCTGGTTGCCTATATACATGAAATCACCATCCATGATCCATGTTATTATTATAGAATCAGAAAATCAAGTTACCGACTTTCAAATAGATTGTTTTCATTATTAACCATGTTCAATAATAATTGGCAAGGTAGAGAATAGTAGATTCTGTAACGAGGTTGGAATGAAAATTTGATCCGAGTGGAAGATTCCGAACGCGAGCGTAGCGAGCGTGAGGAACCACGAGTATTGAATTTTCATTCTAACCGAGTAGCAGACTATATTTTCTCCACGACCAAAAATACTATTCGCAATATTTGTAATTTCAGGTGGAGTATTATCCAGTTCCATATCTGATTCATCCGATTTTTCACTCATATTTTGACTTGCACTAAAATTTGTCTGCTGACATTGACAGTTTCAAAATTCATGGCAACCTATGTCGTTTAGATCAATTACAGAATATACATTCCGTATCTTGTTATGGAATGAAAATACACGCAAACGCATAAGAAGCAAGTGTTTCAGAATAAATATTCCAACTCAAGAGCGAAAATTTTTACATTCTATTATCATAAATGATTTTGGAATTATTGCATTCAGTAATGGTCGTGGAGAAAATAATTATCTATGGTTAATAAATCGGTCAATAATAGCCGTTTTATAGGTTAGTGGAAATTATTATGTTTTTGTTACCTACTTTAAATATAAACCTTAAAGTTACTTCGGCTTGGAACTTAATTTAAGACATATTTCGAATCTGTACTTTTGGTAGAAAATGATGAAAAAGTGTGCTGTTATGATAAATAATGTTTTCGCATTTTTTATTCTTCAAAACGTAAATTTTTTCATTTTACATGTTATAACTTTTATTGGGGGTGATACTTTAATACATTATTTAAAATATGTTACATTTCCTCTCTTTTAAACACCACCCACGGACATAATGTGTACTATGCACAGGGTGACAAAAAAAAATGCTAGCCCTCAATATGTTTTCCGTATTTCTAAGAGTAAAGATTTAGACACTTTTAGAGTTAATAAGTGTGTAAATTCCCATTTTCCTAAAATGTCCATAATTTTGAAAAAACAAGGTAAGTGCATGGTAAAGGGTAAGCCATGGCAATTCTATATTATTTATTATCTTAAGTCCTATGGTTTTTCCCTTAGACCTAGACCGAAATACTGTAAAACAGAAAAAAATTAATGCTCCCAAATGAAGAACAGGTAACTGGAGTATAGTCTAGTTATTGTTATGATGCGCTTATGTTTTTAAAATGTTTTTATTGTTTATAGGTCGATGAAGCTTGTTTCAGGCGAAACATGGAAACAAAAATAAACAGAAAAATATTTGAGTCCGAGACTTATTTCAAAATATCAAATATCAGGTATAGGATTTTTTAATTCAGAATTTTTTTTTAGTTTGACTCTAAATGTTCAGGACCGTAATGATATAAAATGGTACTTTAAAAAAATGCGTTATTAGATGACTAAACGTTAAAATTTCAAAAACCTTTAAATTTTATTAAATTTCTAAAGTTTAAAAGTCCCTAAATATTTAAAAGTCCAGGTCTCTATTTAAAAAAATTGACTTGGAGTTGGCATCTAAAGAACAAAACATCGAATTTAAAAACTAATTAATAAATCTTGAAGAACATAAAAAATGGGCTACGAGAGAGTGTTTTTTGTTTTTTTACCAAGTCAAAAATAATTGCGCAAAAAATTAAAAACCAAAAATATAAATTCCGTTTTTTTTCGGATATCTCCGAAAGCACTCGAAATATTTACGAATTTCTTTCACCAAGTTATTAAGCCCCAAAATACGTAACTTTGCCTTAATTTAATAACCTTTGTATCTCTTACCGTTTTCGAGATCCCCTTGTATGTATACAAATTTGTAGCACCCTATATAATACTTCTTAGGTCTTACACTGGTCTAGAAATTACATTTATATTTTTTTATAGTAAATTTTAGTAGAATGTAGTTACCACTACATAGGCAGAAAGTTAATAAAATAATTTCAAAAATTGGATTTACCTATTTTATATGTAGTTCATTTAAAGTAAACTCCAACCAATATTCGTAATGTATTACAAGTAAAATAAGTACTTACATAGACATATCAATACCAAAATTAAAATGATAATCACAGCACTAGACGAGACTGAAAGTACAATAACTTTCGGATCTATATTATTATTATTATTATTATCAGTACTTGTTAGGATACTTCGGTCACTTAACAATTTTTTTGCCACAAAAACTTGTGTAACGTTATTCTCTTTAACCTCCACATTCATTTCTAAAATGACAGGTAAATTTTATTTTTCGTATGTGCATCAGATTTTATCTTAAAAATGATAAGATTTAATTAAATCGTGTACCCGCGTTAACTAAAAAACTGAGTTTGTCTCGCTGCTAGTGTGGTTCGCACGTTATAATTATTTATTAATTTATGTTATCAATAAACAGGTAGATGCGAGATAAACATATCATTTCAATAAGGGTAATTACTTAATTATTGGTAAAAATAATAATGTTAAAATTTGATTTGATGTTATTTATACATATTTACTTGCATTTTGTAAAATCTACGATGACGCAAAGTATTTATATTGCCAGAAAGAGAAAGAGATCAGCATATCTATATTACAAAACAAAGCAATAAGGAACCTTTATTTATTAGACTATAGTATCACTTTTCTGTATAAAAATGTTAACATCATGTCCATAGAACAAATATAATATACAGGGTGCGTCAAACTCAGTGGCCTATTAGAAATATTTAGAAAACGACAAAAGATATGTTTTTGAAAATTTGAGTGTGTTCATAAGAGCTAGTGTTCTAGCGTTTAAAAATATTTTGAAAGGGACGGTGTTGCCAGATCATCTTGAAACTCCTAGCAACTTTGGAATTTTAAATGAGACACCCTGTATATTATTTTACTTTTTGTTTCTGCTTAATAACACAAACATTTTTTGTATATAATAATCTATGCCTATCTCTTATAGTTCAATATTTTTGTGATTAAGGCACCTAGAAAGTTAAAATTTTTATAGACGGTTCTTATAGCATGGCCATCTAGGAATTTTGATGATATATGAAAATATTTTTACACAGAGCGTCACAAAAAAACGTAATCTTGGTAGGTAATATAAATAAATGCTAAATTCTCAACTTTTTTAAACACCCTGTATTTTATTTTCTTAACAAAATCTAGTTTATATTTTCTACCAATAAGTATAACATGTTCCTATACCTATCTCTAACCAATTCGAACTTACAAGGGGTTTAAAAAAATTAATAACTTAATAAAAAGGTTTAAACACATTTAATAGTAGGCTTTGGCAGAATTTGTTCGGAAACAAAATGAAAAAGAAAAAATGTCAACTTAATTGGTTTTGTCTATAATCTGTGTTTTTAAATTATTGACTAAAATGACCAATATTTCTTATTCAAACGAAGAAATTTTGAATTTACTTTTTATACATGGAGAGTGTAATAAAATTGTATCAAGAACATGTAGCCGATTTATTGAATGGTATCCCAATTCATCTCCAATGACAGCAAAAAAGTTTAGAAAAATAGAACGAAATATGTTGCAGTATAATAATGTGAATGTATAAATCCATAGAACGAATAATTTTTTTAAATATAAGATAATATAGGAAATTAAGTTGACATCTCGGTTGACATTTTTTCTCTTTCATTTGTTTCCGAACAAATTCTGCCAAAGCCTACTATTAAATGTGTTTAAACCTTTTTATTAAGTTATTAATTTTTTTAAACCCCTTGTAAGTTCGAATTGGTTAGAGATAGGTATAGGAACATGTTATACCTATGTAGAAAATATAAACTAGATTTTGTTAAGAAAATAAAATACAGGGTGAATTTAGCATTTATTTATATTACCAAGATTACGTTTTTCTGTGACGCTCTGTGTAAAAATATTTTCATATATCATCAAAATTCCTAGATGGCCATGCTATAAGAACCGTCTGTAAAAATTTTAACTTTCTAGGTGCCTTAATCACAAAAATATTTGATTTTCTGGTTAGCATGTTTTGGCCCCAAAAAATGACTAATTAATTAATATCTCAAAAACTATAAGAGATAGGCATAGATTATTATATACAAAAAATGTTTGTGTTATTAAGCAGAAACAAAAAGTAAAATAATATACAGGGTGTCTCATTTAAAATTAAAAAGTTGCTAGGAGTTTCAAGATGATCTGGCAACACCGCCCCTTTCAAAATATTTTTAAACGCTAGAACACTAGCTCTTATGAACACACTCAAATTTTCAAAAACATATCTTTTGTCGTTTTCTAAATATTTCTAATAGGCCACTGAGTTTGGCGCACCCTGTATACTTCAAGTGTTTGACTTTATCCAAGTTATGTAAGTTTCGATTGTCAAATACATCATTCACTTATAGATATGAAACACACTCACTTAATACTAGATGCAAAAACAATTTGAATATATCTCTATTTAAAATATACTAAAAATTATACGTGAAGCGTGTAATAATGTATAATGGTCTCCCACAAAGTGTTAGAGCATTGGTGCTCTTTACATAATTTTAGCGTAAAATAAAGTTATATAGCTGATTTTTTTTTCTTTGATATGCAAAACAATGATGAACTTTACTTTCTTAAAGATGATAAGCTTAACTAAGAAGTTATTTGGAGGTGCTCCAAGTGACTTAGTGATTTTCAAAAATTTCTGGGACACCTCTAACGTAGATAATTTGCTGGAATAAAATTTATTTCGTCCAATTTATTTTTATTAAATTCAAATGAAATACCTGGAAATAGTTCAGGAGTGCTTCTTAAACTAACCATTCAAAACATTTTACGACTAGCGCTTAGAATTTTCAAATTCGAAAATTTTCGTTAAAATATATATTTTTTTAACTCGTAGAAACGGGATATAATTCCTGAGAAAAGATTAACAATATTGCTCAATGCAACTGTAAAAAATTTATTTTGACTTTTAATGTTGATTGGTATTTTTTAACTGACTCCTTTTATCTTTTTTTTTCTTTGTGTTTTGATAGCTGCTGGATAGTTTTTGTACAAGCAGGATTTTTATTTAATGTATGAAAAAGGGCATTAAATATTCGAGAGAATGAATCTATACAAAAAATAAATTTTTTTGAATAAATAAAAAGTACATTAAACATTCTTTATCATCTTTAATGTCTAAAATATAATAAATCTTGAGAATTCATCACTGCATGTAGTAGTGGTAACGCATAATCGTATCATCCCCCCCCCCCCCCCCCCGCGCAATATTAAATTTAGACCCCATTTCTAGGACAAAATGGTACAGGTATTAATTTTTCTCGTTTATTAGACATAAATAATGAATAATGGCTAATCGATTGCGTAGATAGTTAGAGATCATATCGCGATAGAAAACGGCGTTTCGACAGTTAAAAGCCACAGATGACATTCACAGCTGATTCTAGTTCCGCCGAAAAGTTACTAGATTTAGTGTGGACCGTAACAAGTTCACATGTCGGTTCGCGTCCTATTATTTTCGTTGTTTTTTTGGTGTTTTTTAGTATTTTTGTGGCTGTTTTTTATATAGTGTATATAGAGTTTTCTGATTGAAAGTTAGAGTCATAACTAAAATGAAGCATAGTGATTGTTTTGTATACCAATATTTTAACCATATATACCATGTTTTACGTATTCTACCTAGCTGGTGCAGTATTACCGGTATTTATTACATTCTTTAATATTCACGAGCAAAGGAGAGTAGTGTGTCGATAAGTTAAATTTTAAAAGCTTTGTCGATAATATTTATGTTACTAGTACCTACATTACCTTATTGTAAGTAATTCCTATCACAATATCTAGGTAGTATTCAGTGGATACCTAATAGGTTCTTGACTTTTGTTCCCATTTGGATAACATCTCCAAAAGTTTCTTGACAACTTTAGTTAAGAACGATGATTTAAATAGAAAAATTTTTAAAGTCTTCTTTGATAAATTAAAATGGGAGATAAGGAACTTAATATTTAAATATTGTTTAGTTTGTTAATGGAACATAAAAATAGTCCGGTCCTGTCTTTTTAGCCAACTTCTAAACGTAAAATAGACCAGACGTCAACAGGGTGCCATAAATGACAAGTGACTCTTCTTAAAAAAATTTGACTTTATTCTATGGGCGTTATTGGGGGAATTTATAAGAGGGTAGTTACGTAGGGCACCATATAGATGAAAAGTGCAGCCGGCGTAAAATTTTCGGAACCACTCCCAAATTTTGATAAATTTGGTCAAAAATGTCTAGTAAATAAGTAAAGCTAAAAACAAAACGTAACAATCAAGTATAGACATATAAAATAATATTAAATATACTCAGGAAGCACTAAAATAAAGACGTAACACTTCCTTCTATTTAATTCGTTTATTGCAGAATACAGTAAGAAATGATATAATTCAAAACCTAAACCTTGCTTGTTGTATGGAAAAAAGAACAGTTAAGAAAATCAACATTTAGAGTAAATAAGTAAAGCTAAAGACAAAACATAAGAATAATATATTAACATATAAAACCATATTAAATATACTCAGGAAGCACTAAAATAAAAACTTAATACTTCCTTCTATGTAAAAAAACGTTCATTGCAGACTACAGTAAGAAATGATATGATTCAAAACTTAAACCTTGCTTGTTGTATTGAAAAAAAATAGTAAATTAGATCAACAATAAAATGTAAAAGTAATTAAAAGATATTAAGGAAGAAATAAAACGCTTTTTCGAAATTAAATTTGTTTAAAAAATATACATATTGAGTCAATCTCCAGGGAGGGGGTACCTACTAGATGAAATGACCTCCTTTACCATAATATGAATTTTCAGATTTAACTTTAATATTCGAAATATACATATACATCTTACAGCATAACTTTATTGAGCAAATTTTTGTTTTTAATTGAGCTAGCGAAGCCAATAATGAAATCGAATCCAATAGAATGTATTATGGGCAAGGGCCTGTCGACATACTAAGCACCGGTTCCCACAGATCGCCGAAGTTAAGCGGTGTCGAGCGCGGTTAGTACTTGGGCGGGTGACCGCTTGGAAACACGGCGTGCTCTTGCCTCAGGGAAGAGTGTAAAATGAATCGACACCTAGCCATCCTATTTACGCCGGACAGGCCGGATGAGATCGGATATCTCGTAGGATGAAGGTGCCGTTTCACACTCCTCAGTCGGTAGATCACATTTGTGGTCGATGACCGGTTCAAGATGGCCTACGTAGTCGGCGAACCGTAAAAAAAAAAAAAAAGAATGTATTATGTGTGAATGTGAGTAATATACTGCATGTTCTTTAGTTTTTTAATTCGAGGCCTAAATTACACTCTTTTAAATATTTTCTAGTATACTACACAGTACTACACTTATGTTGTTCCTAAGCAATTTTTTTAAACGCCTAAAAATAGATACTTAGTTTCAAGAAATAAGAAAATGGAAAATGTTAAGATTTTTTTAATTTTGCGTATTTCTTGATCCTTAGTCAAATAAAGTAGTAAATTATGACCATCAAACAATGTCATGACGTAGTAAAATATAATAGCAATTTATGCGATTATATACCGGCTATATTTAGAAATTATATATTTTCTCCCAATTAAAGCCCTTTAGAAAAAATACATAACATTGTAGAAACCTTTAAACCATTAGTTAGTAAGTTAGGGGCGATAATTTAAAACCTGGACATTACCTATTACTCTACTTAAAAACGAAACAAATAATTAAATAGAAATATTTGAATTGTAGTGATTTTTCAAAGGGGTTTGATTGTGTGAATCACGGAATACTGTTAGGTAGAAATGTTACCGGTATGGCTTTAGAGGGGTTGCGTTGCGATTGTTCTCATATTTGCTAGGTAGAAAGCATGTTTACACTCCGGAGATAATAATCCGGTTTGACTGATATTAAACATGGGGTTCCTTAAGAATCAGTTCTTGGGCCAATTCTCTTTTCTTGTATCTAAATGACCTCCGCTGCTCAGTCGACACCGGCGGCACTAGCATCTTGTGGGTGATTGAGGACTCGAGCTTACTGGAAAGCATCATTTCTGAAGATCTTCAAGGTTTAAAAATGTAGTGTGATGCAAACCGCCGTGTATTACGCAGAATCCTGTTTGTCACGGACTATCTGTGACTACTGTGGGAACAAACTCTATAATATTACTAAACAAACTTCAAGGGATCCATCTATTTTTCTATTATACAGATTAAAGTTTCAACTTAGGGGCTTCCACCCTTGCTAGTGGGACAATTTGATTATTAGAAATAACGCCAAAAGGTTAAAATTAATCTAAAAAGCTATTATCAGTCCTTAGCAACGAAATTATTTTAATGCAAATACAGTTATTTTACTGTTGTAAAAATGAAATCACCCAATAATAAACACACTTTATCAGTACCTTATGGCTGGTGTTGCGATGGTCATGGTCCTATAAGTTACATGCATGGGTTTAAAATAGAATATTAAAGTACGGAATTATGTAAATTATGATTCAATTTTATGTCGCGATATAATACCAGGCACGTTTAGATAAGAAGGGCCTAATGAAGGAGAAAACGTAATTTACTTGAAAATAATATATTAATCTACAGTAGCGTAACAAACACGTCACTCGTTGGTTTCGAGTGACTGGTATTGGTAGGTCAATTACAAGTTGCATGAGAAACTTTATCAAAAACTATGCGAGAAGGTAAAAACCTTTTTCAAAAATTATGCCAGGAAGTTGATGACAAAATGACTTACAAGAGTAGAGATAAACCTAGTATTATTAATGTATTTTTTTATAAACGGATATGGAGATTAGCCAGCCAGGTTTAATTTTCTTGAAGGCCTGTAGGCAAAATCAGCAGAGGAGTTACCTACTCCTAATTCGTTGAAGTTAACTTATTAACTGTCATAAAGCAACCAATTAAGAAACAAAAAATACAGGGTGATTCTTAAGTATCCTTTTTTTAGCTTTGTATAGAAGGCATTAATATAAACAACATTTTCAAATACCTTTTTTCAAAAAACTTAAAAATAGGCGAGATACAGAAGTAAAAAATTTTAGTGCGGGCTTGGTCATCAAAACGTAGCCTGCTATACTTTATGTTTTTTGTCTTATCTCTTATTAGTCATGCAATTTACGGATAGGTGGTGAGTTATTTGGCAATACGCTGCGGTGTGTTTTTCTGAAGCAAATTAATTTTAAATTGGTGACACGTGCAAATGGTAAAATTGTGTGTCCTTAAAGTGCGGCTGCTACTTCGAGATTATACGCAGAACGCTCTCCCTTGTAGGCTCATCCTACACCCAGAAGTTTTTTAATGTTATTCAACGGGCAAGTTAGGCGCAGGGCCATATTTGATCCATAGTGTAATAAATGAATGTAAATACCTTATTTTTGAGTTTTTTTAAAAAGGTATTTTAAAATGTTGTTTATTTTAATGGCTCCTATACACAGCTAAAAAAGAAGTATCAACTTAGGAATCACCCTGTATAATTTTTAAAAATTGGAATTCATACATCGCACATTCCTTCACTGGCGTGGCTTTCAAATGCCAATGGATAGCGGGGGGGGGGGGGGGCACATTTGATCTCCCCCCCTTCCCATTAATATTATAAAAGGATCATTACTATTATAAAAATAATGCATTACAGTGCTGCATTTTGTTTCCGCGCTAAAAAGACTAAAAGCCACTCTCGATAGTTTCTTTTCCAATCATAAATATTTACCAAAAACGTAAAAAGAATTGCCTTCGCAAATTTATTAAAAACATTGTTAACGCGCTAGATATTAGTAAGTTAGTATAAAACCACAGATTTTCTGTGGTAGTACCTTATAAATTATTAGTAATTGATAAAAGCGCCAAAAAAATTTTAACAAACGAAATTCAGTATTAACCACGTGGATTATGTTATTACTAGATAAAATGATTCACTTTTCAAATGCCAGATTGATAAACTTGTAAAATATCCTTTCTGTAAACAAAAATGATGAATTAATTTTAAATGTTGTTTGTGTAAATATGACCTAATTCAACGAGGATCAAGCATAGAAATTTATTCGTAATGATACACGAGGACAAATGCAAAGTTTGTATATTATCTACGGTTCACGTAATACGCATTTGCCAAAGACTCCTCCCTTTTATTGGTCTTTGTCCTAAGTTGTTTATATCGCTTTGTAAACAAGCTTGAAGTTTTACAAATTTTCTATATCCATTTTCTTTAAATTTCTGTTGAAGTTGTCAAAATGAAGTTTGAGCTTGGTACAGTAAAAGGATAAGTGTAAAAATACAGTCCCTTTTTCTGGTATCTTGATATTGTTACGCTACTGCAAGTATCCTTCAAAAATTTGTTTATTGCAGTCGTGTTTACAAATTACAAAAACATAAAATTCATCAAACATATATTAACTGGATTTACAAAATTATTTTATTGTTCCTCGCTTACGTTACCTAAGCTATAGTTACCTACGTAGGTATGTACATCGTAGTTACAGATCTAAAAATATGCTCATCCGTAACTTAATCCCGAGCCGATAAAATAAAATCCACAGAAATTTTTTATCAAAAATTACAAAAATGTTAAACTGTGATTTAACTAATTCATTCGACTTTACTCATTATCATTCACATGTAGTAGCTACCAAAATATAATCACTAATATATTATATAAATACTACTAAACCTAAGTTCCTAAACACTAGTGTGGTTATGATTAAACTGTATGAAGAAAAGGTATTCTGGGTATTATTATCTCTTTTGTGTTTTGTATTTCTAATATTTGGAGGTATTAAACTGTGTCAAATGAGTAAGTGCTCTGTACTTTTTTGAGAATTTAAATGGGTACTTTTTTATTTTTTCTTTATAGTTAGTGAACGCTGGACTGACCGAGGAAATGCTCGAATAGTTATAATAGATGAAGAAGGTGAAATTACCGGTAAAGTATTATATACAGGGTTTATTAACGGTGTCATATTTTTTTTATTAAAAATATTTCATGTTTCTATCATCATATATTATCATATTTCTATCATTATAATGATGACCAAATTAAGTACAGCAACTAGGAACTTTTATTAATTTTATCATTTACTAAATTATACATGATAGTGAAAATTCAATTATTAACGTTTCTAATATCACTGCATCAGAAATAAAATGACTTACACCCAAGTGCGGATTAAGGAGGGGAGAAGGACCTAGAAAACCTTTTTGTTTGGAAGGTTAATTTTTAAGTTTCTAATGAACTTGTTGATTATTAAAATGGTGACCCAATGCTTCCATGCCTGTTATAATTACACTTTCTTTATGTTATCTTTCCTATCTTTAATTTGAAGAAGCCATATTTAAAGTAGAGTGGCAAGTTAAATAGGAAAAAATAATACTCTTAAGCCATTCTTCACGATGTTATGTGACACCTAAAGGCCCATAATTGATTAACCAGCTAGTTTGACTGTGACACAAATAAAACTGGCTTGCAATCGAAGGTAGCTGATTAGTAAATTAAAAATTAAGGTAACCGAGGCACTATGATTGTGAGATAGTATATTACATAACAAGTGATGAAAGTGATACTTTTCAGCCGAGTGCGGAAATTCTCCGAGTTTTAGAATAATCACTCTCACAAGAGTAATGGACACTATTTTTTCTATGACCACAGAGTTATTAAAAAAGCCTTTGATTTGTGAAAAAAACATTTCAAAACTATAGTGTTGAAAAAATAATATTAACAGTAGTGTTGAAATTAGCATACTTAGGATTATGTTTCACTTAATATCTCGTTTCATAGTTTGTCAATAGGCTTTTCCTTTATTTGTAGTTTAACTTTTTTATTTTTTCATATTTTATAAATCATAGGAATAACTAATCTGGATTGACTTCTAGATTAACTAGAATAAAAAAATTCAAATTTAATCAAGTAAAGACGCATTAAACATAATTTTTAAAACTCTACCTAACAAGGAAGATTACAATTCAAAATAATTCTATGAATTATTTAATGTTTTTATAAAAAAAAGTCAAATACTCCTGATGGGATTTGAACCTGTGACCTTTCGATCTGTAGGCTAGAGCTCTATTCTCTACGCTATGACTACCGATAAACATTTGTTGTTTAATACATGACATTTTCTTCAGCGTGATTTGTTTTTTTCTGATAATAGATTTTCCAGTATATTATGAACATTTTTTATAATTTCAGACCGCGTATTTTCACACTCTAATTCTGAATCACTCGACAAATACATGATAAATAAGTTAAACACTTTAAAATTACTGCTTTCTAAAATTTGTTATTTTTAATAAATGTCAAATTGGCATCACATGTTTAAATTACATAGTGTGCCTTGTATTTCAACACTCGTGTGATAAGTATACGGCGCAAATTAACTGTGCTTTTTTCTCATTTCATAGTGGTGGTCGTAGGAAAATAATATTTCTGTCAGTGATGTATGTTACCGTCAAACTTGCTGGTTATGTAATTATTAATAAAATTATTTGCGCAACCCGACATTTAAAACACAACGTTTTGTGCTTTAAAAACAAATAAAGACAATAACTCTTCTATTGCTCAAGAAGCAACCTTTACAGTTTACACGGACACGAAAATCTTTAACTTGCTCTATGTCTCACATGGCTCAAAAAATATATTGTTTCTCGGAATTTTCAAATATTCGTCAAAGCAAATTGTGTGTCTTTGAATAACGAAATTTGAAACATTTTTTTTTACGGTAACGATTATTATACAAACAATGGCATAGTGCCTCGCGCGGCCAAAAGAAAACTGTTCCTCTAAAATCTTAAATTAACACATGTGACACATTTTTGTCTTTGAAAAATGAAGGGCCCCTAATCATGGGCGTCCATAGAGAAAATTTCAGACGGCAAGGGAAATGCAATCATAAAAACAACGTGGCCGAAATATTCGGTATCAACAATTTCTCCTATGAAAAGTGACTTCTAAAATCCACACTATCCAGGGAGGCAGTCCTGCCCATGCCCCCCACCTTTGCCTATTAGAAAAATAGGCCCTGTGCACCGGAGCATAACTGAGATAGCTGTAATCATGCGTTCAGATTGCACTTGGTATTCTGTAACTGTCTGTAACAAATATTGGAAGCCCAGTCATCATATCATGTGAATAGAAGCTGAAATCCAGCATAAAGAACCAGACTGGAGGAAGTTCAAGGAGGCTGAACACCAGAACCCGATATGTTTTAGTAAGCTCTTATCAGATATATGAAATATCTGGAAACCTCGGTTAAGCAGATGTAATTTGAAAATAATATCAAGCACAAACTTAACGCATAACTGCACCCATTTCAATTATGCTCCAGTGTACTTAGCTAGTAACTCTAGTTACTGTACTTACTTAGAATTTACCTGAGGACGATTAGAGATATTTACCAGTTTAAACGTTATGGTCTAAAATTTTATATCTTAGCAGATTGCGGCGTTTTATTTCTCAAAACATTTTACATAAATAAAAACTAATTTAAAAAATTTATTATAACCAAATTCGATTAAAAATCAGTATATTCCTAAAAGCACAGCTTAGCCTAGTGTATCAGTACAATCTTCTTAATCGTTAGATATTTACGAGCAACTGAACAATAAATTTGATGTATCATATATTTTACTTTTTTTTTAGTTATTGATATTACTCCAGTACAAGATTACGAAGAAGAATTAACAACTATTAAACAGTCGTACAAAAACCTGGCTCCACCCATTTACTCCACGATATCCAGAAACAATACTTTTTCCTCATATGAGTTACCTCCTCCCTATCCTATCCACCATGACCATATTTAATAAATGCAGTTTTATATTAGATACCTACTTGCTTTTATTTGAGGTGGTCCATAGGGTGGCACAGAACTCCAAATGAAGAAATCCAACCATTTGGTTTAAAGAATCATCCTTAAATTTAAGATCATACTTCAATAACAAGGTTTTAAAACATTTTCTATTACAATAATTATTCGTTTCTAATTTTGTCTAAATTTCATTGCTACTAACTAAAGACCCATACATTATTAAATACTTTACAAAAACGTCAAATAATGAAATATAAAAGTACCTATCAAAGCAAAGATAATAAAATAATTCCACTTTGGTATTTCAAATGTAGTCTTGTCTAACCTTTTGTGACCACAAATAGTATGTTATTTCGAAAGAATATGTCTGCAGTAGTAACGAATCCAGGATTTTGGGCTGGGGGGGGGGGGGGGGGGGGGGCTAAAAAACTTGTATTGTCATGATGTCTTCAAACTTCACTGTAGTGAAGGAATGGGTTTTTGTCTACTACCATAAATTCATCATGTGCTTATTCTGGTGGGGGGGGGAGGGGGGGGGCCATGTGCCTGCCACCTCCTCTAGATTTGTCACTGTGTAGTAAGTGAAACCATTAGTCAATATGGTAAAACTCAGATCATTTGTAACAATTACAAGTTTAGTTTTAATTGTGTGCTATCATCTGGTGAAACCCGATGCCGATGTATCCAAAAAAATGGTAAAGCTGTACTTCTTACGATTGGACAAGGAACTGAAAGAACGGCGAGCTCTGGAAATGTTGACCATCATCATGAAAACATCAGTTTACGTGTACTACAGCCACAGAGCCATCAAGTTTCGGCCAGTGCATGTCACTTTCAATTACTGTACTCAATTTTTTAAACAATTTTTTACCGTCATGGCCTTTTAAGAGGACATGGTTTTTTGCTAACTAAATTGATTTGATTGATTGATTTTGAAAAAGCTATCCAAAAGGCCGTATGGCCATAGGCATCCCATAAGTAAAAATGTGTATGGCCAGATTACCAGAAACACAAATTGTTAGATTTAAGTTCCATTTGACGCAAGTCTGTTCTTCAAATTGAATAACCGGCGGAGTCTCATGAACCTTTAATCTTTTTACCTGATCCCGAGCGGAGTTTTGAATCACCGATTATTTTACAAGGAACATTTTTTATTGTGATTAATTTTTACATAGGTATATTTCAAAATTAAGTCTATCTATTCTCTTCTAATCTCCATCTGCGGATTTGTATTGTATAATATATTTTAGTATAGCAAAATAAGGCTTTTAACAAATTCAGATTGTCAGCCTTTAAACAAGTTTATTATTAAAAAAATATATACGTTTGTATTTGCATTTTCTGAGAACGTTTCCTAGTTTCTTATTAAAAGTTATTAGAAATTCCGCAGTTTACAGTATTTAGTAAAAACTGTACTTTCTCCACTAAAATTTGAATATTGACAATTCCGATCATTTCCAAACTTTAACGAGTATCAAGTAACTAAGTAAACCCCAGAGGTCTCACCTAAATGGGAGAAAGCGAGGTGCCAGACTTCAATGTAAATGCACAAGACGCGAAGTGTCTTTAGACGGATGTTTATCCGCAACAAGTTACAGATTTGCACGCGTGTCCAAAATTATGAGCGGTAAAATTTTTATATTGGATGATTTCTCTTGGTTTAGTTTCTCTATGCCTATAGTATAGAGAGGCTAAAACAAAAAATACTAGTTTTAAAAAATGTACTTGCTAGTTCAAATTGTATGCATATTTCTAGCAATATTTAAAATAAAACAACAATGTCATTGACATTTTTAAAAAAATCACCCATCGGACATTATTTAAATTTTGCCCTCCTGTTAACAAGTTTCTGGATATGCTTGATAGATGTGCCTATAAGGCCGCTTTACAGTTTGCAATTTTTCTTTTATGCAAGTTGTCTTGCAGCAATTAGTATTGCGGAAATAAAAATTTCACTTCGTTTTACATTGTGCAATGACTTGCCAAAGCTATGTACCACTTGCCAACCTTCAAAATACAGACATTCAGTTAGGACGTACCGGCGCTTTTTTGTGCATTCATTTTAACATTTTTATGTTAATGATGTTTCATTATAGGACACGAAAGCGAACCAACAAACACAAAACGTACCCACTATAAGTTAGAAAGAAGATAAACAAATAAGGGATTTTCATATTTACGTTTGGTGTCTCATGAATCACCAAAAACTCCCCAGAATTGCAAGCAATACATATTGCGCCAGCTGATCACTAGCCTCGTTCTGCGCATACTCGCAGGCAATCTTTTCTTGCAGGAAAAAAATTGCAAACTGTAACACGGCCTATAGGCGCTTTACAGTTTGCAGAGACAAGAAGACATTGCCTGCGAGTATGGGCAGAACTAGATTAGTGATCAGCTGGCGCAATTTGTATTGCTTGCAAGAAATATAAACCCTATTTTTATTGCAATTGCAAGCGCAATTCTGGGGATTTTTAATGATTTATGAGACACCAATCTAAATATTATAAAAAACCCTGACATTTGTTTATGTTCTTTCTAACCCATAATAGTGGGTACGTTTTGTTTTTGTTGGTTTGCTTTTATATCCTGTAATGCTGTTATGTTAAAATAAATGCACAAAAAAGCTCCGGTGGGACCTAAGTTTTTTATTTTAAAAGTTGGCAAGTGGTACATCGCCTACGACCTTGGCAAGTCATTGCATGCTGTAAATCTGTTTAAAATTTGTATTGCCACAATATTCATTGCTGCAAGACAACTTCTGAAAGAAAAATTGCAAATTCTAAAGCTGGGACTGACTTAAGGCTAATATTTTAATCTACTACGCATTTTGTTTTTGAACAATTTATATTTTTACAATCAATGAAATGGTAGTAGTGAATAGTAGTTATTAAACATATACATATTTCACATTCTGTTTTACTTCTTTTTACATATGCAAATTTTTGTATTTTAAAATCTCATAAGGTCTTTGATTTGAAATTATTCTTTTTACAAGCGTACCGGAAATCTAAATCTTTATGAAACGCCAAAAATTAAAGTCACCAGTGTAAATATTTTTATTTGCTGTTTTTTCTGCTGGATTTTCCACTTGAGGTGCCTTTTTCGGATTGGTCAGTATCATAAACTGGATCTTCAGTTTTCATAGATTGTTCGTCATCTGTGCTATCTCTTCTGGCACCTTTTGGTCTAGCTTTAGCTTCTAGTTGTTCTTTTGTTATGATATTTGGAGGTACAAGAGTATCTGGATCTACAGATAATCTTCTGTCATCGTCAGATTCCTTTTAAAAAAAGGTACAGTTATTTAATTTTTAATTTTTTACTACTTCGCCATGTTAACAAGGCGGCGAGAAGCTATGGACCTCAGCCTCTCGCCAAATTGTTGATGTAAAATTATCGCAACATACAAATTCTGAGCATTGAAATCTGAAGAAGAGCGAGCCTCCCTCTCTCCTCGCTGGATAAAATCAAATTAAAAATACACTTGAATAACTTGAATTCTTAACATTTTCTACAATTTTTATTTAATTTTATTATACCCATATAAAATATATTATATAATTTTACTTACGATCACGACCATAAATAGCAAAAATATACTACCTATCTAAGTAAGTTAAATTTTACGGGCTGTAAAGTTAATCGCACAGTAAACCCACCCTATACCGGGTGTTGCATCGTCGAGCGGGACAGAGGAAATCCCATGTAATTTTAAATAGGGTCAATTATTGGCTTCCCTAATTATTTTAGAGAAAAAATCTATTTAGATTTATTAAAGAGCATTAAAACCCACATTCAAAAGAATAACTTTAGATATTTTTGATGAGCCCGTTTACGGGTTATCGCCGATTTCTTTTTAACTATTTCTCCTTTTTATGGCCCCGTATTTGCGGGCACCACTCAAGGTAAAGGATGACTGTCAAATAAAGTTGTAATTTTGAAATGTGTGCTTTATTGTTATAAAAACTCGTACACCGAAAATATTAAAGGTGTATTTATGAGTACAAATTAATCTGAATAAAACTAAAATAAAGTATCCAATTACAAGGTTAATTATGACATTTTACTTGTTTCAATATTTTACTAATTAATAGGTAGGTACTATTAAATTGTTAGAACTTTAGGATTTAAGGAGATGTTCAAATATTCCTCCATTGACTGCTAGACAATAACCGAGGCGATCATAAACTTCTCTTCTTACATTCGCTAGTCGGTAAACTGAAATTCTATTGCATTCGGCAGAAATAGCATTTTTTAACTTGTCTAGATTTGGGTATTTTTTATCTTTGTATATCCTGTTTTTTAAATGGCCCCAGAGAAAGGAATCATTTGGCGATAAGTCAGGAGACCTGGCTGGCCAATTTACTGTATGATTTAAGCCAATAACATTTCCATTAAAAGCACGGTTTAAATATTCCCAGGGTACTATGTGCCGGGCAGCCATCCATTTGGTACCAAACTTTCTGATTTTCCCTGGCGGCATCATGTAAAGTAGGTAAAGTATGATCTTCAAGTAGTTCCAAAAAATATTCTTCATTTAAATTTCGTGTAAGAAATAATGGCCCGATAGTATTTTCTCCGAAAATCCCAGCCCAAACATTAACTTTTTGTGGATATTGCGTCCTTGTTTCGACAAACCTGTGTTGGTTTTCTTTGCTCCAATATCGATAATTTTGAATATTGGGTTCATTGTTTAAGGTAAATGTGCATTCGTCAGTGAAACAAATGTTTTTAAAAAATTCCCTATCCATGTTTGCTCTTTCAATCATACCAAAACAAAACTCCTGTCATCGTATTTCGTCCCTATCTCTTAGCTCTTGGTGTTTTTCATGTTTGTATGAATAATATTTATGTCGTTTCAAAGCTCGTAACGCTGTGGTGTGATCTAATCCTATGTCATCCTCAAGTTTCCTTGTGCTGATCTTCCTATCATTTTCTTCCACGCACAATAAAACTTGCAAGTCCCTGTCATTTCTTGCATCTCTTCTTTGTTCCTGCCATTCTTCACATCTGCAGTTATTTATTACAGTGCCTTTTGTCTCAAATTTCTTGATAGTCCTTTCGATTGTAGATTTTGCAGGTATCGGTCTATTCGGATACAGAGCAGCAAACATGTCTGACACATTTTGATAACTATTTCCTTGATAATACCATTTAATCATCAATATTTTGTAAAGTGTAATTCATGACTAATATTTTCGATGTACGAGTTTTTAATAACAATAAAGCACACATTTCAAAATGACAACTTTATTTGACAATCATCTTTTACCTTGACTGGTGCCCGCAAATACGGGGCCATAAAAAGGAGAAATAGTTAAAAAGAAATCGGCGATAACCCGTAAACGGGCTCATCAAAAATATCTAAAGTTATTCTTTTGAATGTGGGTTTTAGTGCTCTTTAATAAACCTAAATAGAATTTTTCTCTAAACTAATTAGGGAAGCCAATAATTGACCCCATTTAAAATTACATGGGATTTCCTATGTCCCGCTCGACGATGCAACACCCGGTATATACACCAATCTACAGCACAAAGCACCGTGAGAGGACGTGATTGATAGCACACTCATTATGAAAACTCCCAACAAAAACAAGCATTAAATCAATGTACATTATCAACATTATATTCTTGCTGCAATACTTCCCAAATCAATGGATGCAAGCTATAATTATTTCCATCCTAAAGCCTAGTAAACCCGCTATAAGACCGGACTCATACAGGCCTACCTATAGCACTCCTAAGCACGCCGGGAAAGGTTCCAGAAAGAATTATACTCAAAAGAATAAAGACCAAAAAGTTAAAAGAATACATTCCAGAGGAACAGTTCGGTTTTAGGGAAGGCAGAGAGACGCAGTCTTGTTGAAATAAAGCAATGTACCGTACTCCTGTCCCTTAACATCAGAAAAGCCTCGACTGTGTCTGATTTAATGAATTAATGTTTAAACTTATTACACAACAGTTTCCCATTATACTTAACAACACTTATACACTCATACATCACCAATAGAACTCTAAAAGTCAAAGTGGAAAACAATCTCTCCACTCGGTAATACTACATGCAGGATTACAGCAAGGCACGATACAAGCCCTTATTTAACTTATATACAGCTGATGTCCCAATCTTCTCAAATTCAAACCGGGTCATATTCGTAGATGACGAGAGCATTTTACTGTGTGCCAATTCATACTACGCAAATGTGGCTAGGCAATCAATTCAATTAAGGCAATCAATCCAATTAAGCAACCTATTCAATCATCCAATCATCCTCCTCCCTTGGCATAATAAATGTAAATTAGAAATTATCTAAGTTAAATGCGAATGCCTGACAATTACACGAAAAAGACTAAATACACACATAAATCAATACATAATAATAAATAATACACCAGTTGAAGCGAAATGAAAACTAAAATATCTAGGGGTAATCCTACTTTTTGTAACAAACACAACGTACATACTACAAACATACTTTATGGCAACATAACATTTATACAAATTACTTAATAACAGATCCCATCTAACCCCATAAAATAAAATAAACTCCACAATATATAAACAAATAATTAGACCAATACTGACCTACTAAGCACCAGTCTGGTGCAGTATGTCAGATCATCAATTTAATAGAATTCAAAAGCTACATAACAAAATACTAAGATTTGTAATATGGGCCATAAGAGCCACCTATATACATATAAAAAAAACACACACAAACCCCTACACAGTGACTGGTATTTTCAAGACAGAATATAAAAGAACCAAAAGTTTTGTATTTCCATTTCTAACCACGTGCACTAAGCTCCTACCACAAGTGTCTCCACCCAAAATTTTAAACTCTTAATTAAAAATGCTACTACCTAACTAAATCAAGCTGTTTTTTTCGTTCGTTAATAAATTTTTTTTAAATCAAACATTAAATAAAACAAAATCCCTTATAGCAGTATAGATTACGGAACTGACTGGCCAAACTTAATTCCAAAGAAATTTTCACAAAACTAGGATTAACAAACCGTGAGCGTAGCCTTGTCCTAGTCCTAGGTAGCAGTACCTAAAGATACAATATAAAATATGTAATAATATTTAAATTGTTTATAGTCGTTATAACAAAATAATGTAAATGAATAAAGATATTTTAAAAGTAAGTAAGATGCCTCTTACTGCCTTACTGCCTGCTATTTATATCTACATAATATCTAACGGAGAATTATAAAATATCTGTCAAAGAATCATAACAAATTAGATACTATAAATAAAAGGAAACTGTAAAATAAATCCATTTTTTAAATATATTTTAGTATATTAATACTTACAGATAAAATGGACTTTCTATCTTTACTGCTTCCAGCTTGATCTTCTTCCAGCAAAAACCAAGTGTCTTGCTTTATTCCGCTTATGCGTATTCTGCTTTTAAGTGGGGCCAAAATTTTGTTGATTAAAGATTTGCAGGTTACCGATACCTTTGGTTCTTTTGGAAATACAACTTTACTGGAGACTTGCTAGAACAAAAGTATTAATCTAGATGTCTTTAAGTTCCTGCATTTATTTATATTTTAAGTATTTCATCATGTATCTAATAAACTCTTTATACTCACATTCAAAGGTAGGTGATTAGTAAATTAAAAATTAAGGTAACAGGGCCAGTATGATTGTGAGAAAATTATTTCTGTCAATGTTACGTCTGTCACAGTCAAACTTGCCGGTTAAATAATTATTATTAAAATTCTTTGTGCAACCCGACATTTGATATTTGAATAATAACATTTTCCTTTAACACGTTATAGCTTGTATATAATACTCACACTATAATGAACTTATTAGGTAACCCAATTTAGCCTGTTTGAGTTACGTAATAAGTTGTATTTTTGTACTAGTGATGTAATAAAATCATTAAATTACTAGTGATGTAATAAACATTTACATGGCCCATTCTTATTAAAAAACAACAATTTATTTATGCAAAAGTAAAATTAATACCTGATGCTGATGACAGCTAGGGTTGCCACCTCTCCAGGTCTGACCTGGAGTATCCAAGTTTGGTTTGGAGTCTCCAAGTTGAAACACTCTCTCCAGGTTGACACCCTTTGACTCCAGGTTACGGGTTACTGCGGGCACTGGCCCACCTTAGAAACATGAGTGCCCACCCAGTAATCTTTTTTTTTTAGACGTCACTGGGGACAAGAGGGCAGTTTTGTCTGCCCCAGCTTATTCTGTTAGAGAACGTGGGGGAGGCCGCTTTTTTTTTAGAAGTAATTTTTGATTTGTGTAGTGCCCAATGCATAGACTCCAGGTCAACCACAATAAAAAAGGTGGCAAACCTAATGACAGCACCTGGTCTGGGTCTTAGATAAAATTTTGTATATCACACGTACAAGGTTTATTACAGCACTCGTGTGGTTAATATTCCCCAGTCGCTACTTTAATGAAGATCTTACCGTACTAGTAATATAAATAACTAGTTTAGATACAATGGCACGTTCCATTTTAATTTTTCGATCTTTATTTAAAAATCCCCACTTTTGGTGTCATTGTGAAACTATTTAAGATAGAGCTCGTCAAGGGCCGGAATTTTGCGACGCGGCAGACCTGAAGAAAATTATTAGGGCTTGAAGATTGTTTTACAAATATTTATTTAAAAAAAGAACATAGGTTAACCAAGACTGACCCGAAAGACCGACTAGATATAAAAGTCCGGCAGGCCCGACAGGCCCGAAAAAAATTGTTACGGTCCAAAACCCCGAATCTTTTTTATTAAGAGCCCGAGAGTCGGGTCGGGCCGCATTAAAGCCCGAGATGAAAACCCGGCCCGTGCAGGCCTCTATTTTCAAACCTATTTTTAGGGGTTAAGCAGTTAAATTAGAAGGAGCTAATTTCAAATAAAGGATAAAAACTTAAAACAGAAACTTGCAACTCGCGCAAAAATGGGGAAATTGTAATTTTTCAAATATCAATATCTCGAAAACGGTAGATATTAATTATAGGAAACATTACGGCAATTTTACTTGGTTTATTCCGTAAAATAAAACTATTCTCTAAGGAACAAGGGTTTCCAGTGGCGGCTCGCGGTCTTAAAAAATGGCGAAGAGTATAGCGCGGGTACTTAAACAAACATTAACTAAAAACCCGTGAAACAAAACATCTCTCTTATCCTAATCTGCCCAAGTTTCGCGAAGCCTCAAACTAAATACCTTAAGGTTGGGCGAACCAATGCTAAAACTATGGTGCATACGACTGATCTATTTTTAAATTACCCTTCATCATAATGGAAATTGTTACATGCTGTTTGCGTGACTGACGTCACGTAACCATAGCAACGGTGAATATCAAAGCCTTGTTGGGCGTTGGGTATTCACTTGCTTTGAGCTAACGGACACGGTCGGCTGGGGCGCACCAAAATGCACGAGTGTTTATAATTATTATCCATCGGAGTTAACCGTGGCCCTATCATGCATAACTACATTCGGATTAAATTAATATTATTAATTCGAACATAATTATTTTTTAAGGGCTAAGATGGTAGCTGTATTGGTACATTAATATTTAATATTGTCGAAAAACTTTCCTCCTGGTTTTATTTTTTTTTTCTTCACCTGACGAGCCGCCACTGAGGGTTTCTCATTAAAAAAAAATTGAGTTTATTTTCCATCCAAAATCAAAAATATTTTTGTAGGATATGATCTCCTTAAGCTCTTGTTATATTTAAAATAACAACCGAGCTGTTGTAATTTGCTAACGGCCCCCCTTTGTAGCAGGCTTACTTTTATTAGTTCTTTATAGTTGCTGTCGTCAAACGGTAATCTTCCAAAGACCATAGCAAACAACACTACGCCCATCGACCATATATCCGCGTATTGTGGTTGATAGGGTATTCCCCGAAGTATTTCAGGCGAGGCGTAGGCGTAACTTCCACAAAAAGTTTCGCTTAAAATCGGCTGTCCATTTTTAGGTTTCATTTGACCTCTTGCAAAGCCGAAATCGGACAGTTTAATGTTCCAACCGTCGTCCATAAGCATGTTCTCACATTTAATGTCTCTAAAAATATTTATTTTTAATTTGTTAGCAATGAAAGCTATTTTAGTTCCTATATGCATCGTAGTTAGGAAATCCTATGCAAGTTTTACACTCTCCCAATAATTGCTCCCTTGCTGGCTTAAGAGCGGGGTTGTAGGGAGACTTTTTTAGGGTCTCTGTGTGGTGAGTGCACATGCGGAGTTTGAACAATTTTGAACATCCCGATCTTAACTTATTTGAATAGGATTGCGATTGGTTTTTAATTGGAATTCAACAGGTGATGCTGCGGACACCAGCATTGATTAGACTTGTCAACTTGTGATTTTTCATTGTCAAATGTAATTTGCAAACGGTCCCCATTTTAAAAATCTTTTACAGATACATTTTACATTGGATTTAATAAATATTTTCAAATAAAACGGATATTATTTTCGAAACGGATCTTTTAATAGAAAACGAATTATTTTACTTACAATAAAACCTAGATAGTGTTAAAATCATCAAGATTTGCTAAAAGGGGAAGAAAATAAGACGATGTTTAAAAATAAACAATTATTGTTTATAAAAAAACCTAATAATTTTATTTTTTAAAAACTGTACAGTCGTTTGGAATATTGTTAATTCTTAACTAAATGTTCAAACAAACCGCAATTTGCAACTAAACAATATCCTTAACGATCGTAAAATTTTCTACGAACATTAGCGAGTTTTTACTGGGTAATTCTTTCAGATTGCATTAAAATTTAATTTTTTAACTGCTCTAAATTTTCAAACCTAACAGTTTTTTTAATGCCCCCAGAGAAAGAAGTCGTTTGGTGAGACGTCAGGAGATCTAGCTGGCCAATTAATTGTTGAGTTTGGACCGACAACGTGCCTATTAAAGGCATTATTTAGATATTCGCGTACCGCAAGCGAATTGAAGGCCAGGCAACCATCCATTTGGAACCAAATCTCCTGATTATTATCAGCGACTTCCTCCAGTGAGGGTCCAATTTGCTTTTAAAGAAGATTTAAATGATAATATGTTGGACCCGCAAGATTTCCGTCAATAAAACCCCTTGCCCGAGAGTTCTACTGCTGATATTTTTATTTGTTTCGACGTGAAGTAAAATATTAAGATCCGTATCATTGTTTTCTTCAGCTCTCCCATAATTATGTGCTGGCAGTTGTTTATTATAGTGCCTTTCACCTCAAACTTAGTAATACCATTTTGTATTGCCGACTTGGTAGGAATGGGTCTATCAGGGAAATAAATGGAAAACATACTCAGATACAAAGCTTTTCCCCGCATAGTACCTACCATTTTATATAGTGCATTTTCCTTCTATTGGGTAACTTATCCAAAATTCAGAAGGAAAGAAATAAGAACACAAAGTCTTCCTCCACTATTATATTAAAGACATATTTATGAATTAAAAAATTCTCTACATGTTTCGAATGCAGAAGCATTCATCTTCAGGAGAAGAAATGAAAAAGAAGACATTATTAGATATCACCATAACGGAGCATCAAAATTTGTAGGTTCAAAGAAACCGGTTCAATGAGTAGAACGGTGAGAAAATCATAACGTATATTGCATTATGAAAAACAAAAAAAATATGGGTTTATGGCTTAGGGCACATAAGAGTTCAGAGGTAGAACGAAGGGTTTAGCATCTGTGTATGAGAAAAACTATAGGTGGATTATATGAAATTGAATAGAATGGAAATTTGAAGAATTATTTAAGAAAAATATGGGCTAGTCATTATGAGAACTGTGCTTGAAAGTTTGAGGAAGAAAAACGTTGATAAGATATATTGAAGAAATTTTTTTTTATAATAGTAGATTCTAACCGAGTAGCAGACTATATTTTCTCCACGACCAAAAATACTATTCGCAATATTTGTAATTTCAGGTGGAGTATTATCCAGTTCCATATTTGATTCATCCGATTTTTCACTCATATTTTGACTTGCACTAAAATTTGTCTGCTGACATTGACAGTTTCGAAATTCAGGGCAACCTATGTCGTTTAGATCAATTACAGAATATTCATTCCGTATTTTGTTATGGAATGAAAATACACGCAAAACGCATAAGAAGCAAGTGTTTCAGAATAAATATTCCAACTCAAGAGCGAGAATTTTTACATTCTATTATCAAAAATGATTTTGGAATTATTGCATTCAGTAATGGTCGTGGAGAAAAGTAGTTCTGGACAAGATGTAAATCTCATAATGAAGTGAGATGATTAAGAATGATGAATAAGAACTTCATTATGAGATTTACATCTAGTCCAGAACTACTTTTATAAAAAAAAAATTTTCAACGTTTTTCTTCCTCAAATAATATTTTCTTCTTTTTCATTTATTCTCCTGAAGATGAATGCTTCTGCATTCGAAACATGTAGACAATTTTTCAATTCATAAATATTTCTTTAATATTATAGTGGAGGAAAACTTTGTGTTCTTATTTCTTTCCTTCTGAATTTCCACTCCACTTTAAGTATGGACTATTTCTTCAAGTTTATCTAAAATTGTTCAAACTCCGCATGTACACACAGAGACCCTAAAAAAGTCTCCCTACAACATTGCTCTAAAATCAACAGGGGAGCAAATATTTGGACAGTCCAAAACTTGCATCGGATTTCTAAGCACGATACACCACCCGCTATATTACAGTCCCACCAAACTGTTATCTTTATTATTTTGTTTTTTGTTATATTTTTTATATATTTTCATTGAATATTGTGTTTTTTTACATCTATATGGTAATTTCTGTATTTTTTACTAATTTTCATAATAAATTTCACTTGCATCGTTATTATTAACTTTGGCTTATAATTCAATCTTATAGTTTACGGTTCCTTCTCCAAAATATCTGGGGCGGAATTTACATTTTAAGACCAATTAGAATGAAGAAAAAACATCAATAGTATTCGATGTATTGACACCTATGCTAATTTTTGTAATTTTTACTAATTATTATTTTGATAAAAATATTGGTCTATAAATTGTATATTTTGCAAGAATTTTTGCTAAGGGCTTATAATTCCTTTTCCAAATTATCTGGGAGTAGTGAGGAATTTTTTTTTAAGGCCATCAGGATAAAGGCAAACATGGATAGTAGTCGATATATTAAAATATCTATGTATCATTGCCATCTTTACTAATGACAAGCAAACAGAACATGTCGGTAAATACTTCCTACCTGTGAACAACTCCACGATCATGACAATAATCGATAGACGCGGCAAGCTGTCTAAACCATTTTCTCGATCTAGTTTCATCAATGAATTGGTCTTTTCTTATTATGTCGAGCAAACTGCCGTTTTCTGCAAACTCCATTATAATGTAGACCCTTAAAACATCTGTATATATTATGTAAAGAACATTAACTAGGTGAAACATCCAGTATAGGAAACGTTTTTGCGCATCCCTACACTTTTTCTAAGGTTTGTAGATTCAAATATAGATCGCGCTGCAGTAGCCCACTGGGGTGTTGCACCAATCCGTAATACAATGACGTGTAAAAAATAAAGTAGTAGAATTTAGTGTCCGTATAAGTATTTTGCATTAAAGTACACAGGGACACCAAAGTACTGGGTTCCCTGGGGCACAGGTTGACAATGACAGGCTGTTTCGTCATTCGTCTACCGCTAAAACTTTCTTTCTATTTTTACTTATACGGAAACTAAATTCTGCTACTTTATTAACTAGGTAGCTCAGTGGCTGAGTTACCAGCATTTTTCATTCGACTGTGGCGGACCACGTTCAATCCTCGGCCAGGCCATACGCTTAGTAAAAAAAATATTGTCAATCAACATGGGCGCCTATAGAGTAAATTTCAGAAGAGAGGGGTACTCAGTCAAAGACACCTTCTATCAAGTGACTTCTAAAAAAAGCCGTCGTCCATGATCTATGCCTCCCCCGCCTATGGAAGTTCATGATGACCGCGAATTTAGTAGGTTTCAGAACCGAGGAAAGAGTGACTAATATCTAACCCCATTCACGCTGGTAACCAAGCTTGATGAGATTGGGTAACTGGTGGGATGCGGAAAATGGTACACACACCGCAATTGGTAGATCATGCCATGATGCAAGAAGCCGAGTGTTGATAACCCTTGGTGGAGGAGGCGTTCTATGACCGAGCATCGTGGTTAGTAAATTATAGGCACCCTAAAAATGGCCCTGGCAACAATCGAAGAGGCAAAAAGGAACTAGCTATATTTTTATAACGATTAAATACACCTTTACGTTACAATCTCTTCAGACCTGGAGGTCAATTACACAGAAAAGTAACATATTTTTTAAATTCAGATCGCGACCAAGAAATTTTTGACTCTTCAATTACATTTATTTTTATTAATACCTTTTATTAATACCAATGTCACCATATACCGTGTGTAACAGGATCATGGTACACCCCCGTATCTCCGTTAGTTTTAAAGGTAATTGATTGAAACTTGGGATATCCCATATACATAATAAGCGGCATTTCACTTCAGTAATCTCTTAGCATTAAATTAGAACAAAATAATTGTATTTTCTTTTAGCTGTTATTTTGACTGTATTTATTGCACATGTTATTACCGGGTATGAATGAATTCCTTATTAATAATACTAAGAAATGGTACCACGGTACCAATATGGTTCCATTTGGAAAAATTGAGTTTTACCCCAAAAACGATTACGATGAATTTTATTTGCTTATAAAAAACGCAATTTAGTATTTTTGACGGGACTTTAATTTTTCTAGCATTAGACAGATCAATTGGAATAAATCGGAACCGTCATGGCACACTTAAATGAAAAATTAAAAATTAAATAATAAATATTTTTTACGCTTGAAATATCACTTTGTAGTATCATTGGATTCAGAAAATTATGCAGAATTCAAAAATGTAATAATATACAGGGTGTTCCATTTAAAAATCGAAAGTTGGTGTCGCTTTCGGCGAAACCGGAAGTGAAAAAAAAATCATTTGTAGGTCAAAAAATGCAGCTTATTATGTATATGGGATATCCCAAGTTTCAATCAATTACCTTTAAAACTAACGGATATACGGGGGTGTACCATGATCCTGTTACACCCGGTATAATATACCAGGTTCCAAGCATATAATAAATTCGACCCAATCTAAATATCATATTCTTTATCTGAGGAAGTGAACATATATTCGGATGAAATTTTGGAGGTTCAATGAATTTAAGCAATATGATTTAAAGCATAATCAATCACTACAACAGAACTGTGGAAGGTTTGGAATTAGTTTTTTAATTAATCATTTGTCCTAATTTTCTGAATTCATGTCATGATGGAGAGCTAAACTTAACAACCATTTAAACCCATATTTCCAGATCAGGCATGAACGATAATAAATCGA
Source organism: Polydrusus cervinus (assembly GCA_935413205.1). NCBI lineage: Eukaryota > Metazoa > Arthropoda > Insecta > Coleoptera > Curculionidae > Polydrusus > Polydrusus cervinus. The sequence goes on from OW284510.1 coordinate 53,125,760, forward strand.
TAGAGGTACTGTAGGTACTAATTTAAAGAGAAGAACTTTAAATTTCTGTTTTCTAGATTTTGTCTCAATTACTGGATATAATCCTGTTTTCACTTACACAGTAATCAGGATAAATAGTTATTTTTTTTTAATGAAAAGTGTTTGTGTGTCATTTATGAACACTGGCATTATGTTCCAGGAGGGCAACTAGTTCCTCTTTGTCCTTTACCCTTAGCTAAGCTAAACGACGTTTATGAATGCCGCAATCCCAATCAAAGTATTATTAAAATCAAATTTGTTTACCTATGAGTGGTTTCGATTGCTTGCAGAAATCTGATTAAATTGGCATGTCTTAGACCTTTTACTACTTCTATTTCTCGAGGTAAAAATTTTTTCAGGTAATCAGCTGGTGCGGAAAATTTGCTTACTATCTTTATTGCTACATTTCCTTCGTGTCGATCGCTGTGTGCCATCTAAAAAAAATGCAACGATTTTATAAAATTACGAAACATTTAGATCCGGTTGTACAATTACAGCCTAAACTTAGTTCAGCATTAAACCAAGCTTAAACTTCATTTGTATACAACCTTAACAGGAATTTAAAGCTTGATTCAATGATGAATAAGCCGTAATTGAACCACCGGACCTGAAACTACATTATTTAAATTATAGCTATATAGCTATAGTTATTTTGATTTAAAAGTTTATTGTGGGATTCAGGTCAATATACAGGGTGTCCGGTAACTTATGGGCCGTAACTAAGCCGGTTAAGTCATATAAGTTTTTTCGGATTGTTCCTCGTTCTAGAGATACAGGATGTTGAAAGTAAAAGTTTATTCTCGAAAATAGGCCATAATTTTAAAACGGTTTAATGAATCGAATTGAAAGTTGACAGTGTTATGTTTTTATGAGCAAAAAATAAGAATTTGTAGAAATTTTTAAGTTTAAAACTAGAGGGCGCTAGTTGCATACACTGGGCTTCATAAATCTATAATTTTTTTTCTTACCTGTGATTTTAAGTGTTTTTCAATTATAGTTTCTTAAAGAAGGGCATTTTTTGAGTCAAAAACTGTACTTGATTGATCTTAATATCTCTAACGGGTTTCGAGATATTTTCCTTTAAATATCCCAAAGCATAAAAAAACATAGAACATAATTAAATTATTATTTTAATTATCAAAAAAAAACTTATACTAGATACTAGACATCAAACTAAGCCGATTAAGTCATATAAGTTTTTTCGGAATGTTACTTGTTCTAGAGATACAGGGTGTATATAATTTATGTATTATTAATTTAATTATGTACTATGTTTTTTTATGCTTTGGGATGTTTAAAGGGAAATAGCTCGAAAACCGTTAAAGATATTAAGATCAATCAAGTACACTTTTTGACTCAGAAAATGCCCTACTTTAAGAAACTATAATTGAAAAACACGTAATATCACAGGTAAGAAAAAAAATCATAGATTTATGCAGCCTAATGTATGCAACTAGCGCCCTCTAGTTTGAAACTTAAAAATTTCTACAAATTCTTATTTCTTGCTCATAAAAATATAAAATTGCCAACTGTGAATTCGATTCATTAAACCGTTTTAAAATTATGGCCTATTTTCGAGAATAAACTTTTACTTTCAACACCCTGTATCTCTAGAACGAGTAACAATTCGAAAAAACGTATATGACTTAATCGGCTTAGTTTGATGTCTAGTATCTCCAGTTACTCTACGGCCCATAAGTTACCGGACATCCTGTATTAAAGAAAATCATGTTCTGTTGTAACAAAGAAACGAGAAGTTTCTTAAACGCATTTGCACAGGCATTGGCCTAAATCCGCACGTATTCTATGGATGAAAAATAAGAAGTTCAACTTTAATAAGTCGTCGCCTTAGAACCAGAATATTATATGATATTTTTTTTTAAATGCAAGTTGAAACCATATGAAAATTTTTTTTATTATTAGTTTTACAAAGAAAGTAGGTATTCTTTATAAAAAGTTGTACATGTTTTAAAATGCAACTAATAAGACATCAAAATTTTTCAGTCATTCAGTGAGAAGTTTGTCAAAAACTACTGCTGTTGAAGACGAAACATGTTCTGGGTGTCGGAAAGAGGGGGGGACATACCGTTGCGCTTCCTGGGTACGTTCCAAGCCCTGGGAAGATCGAGACACCAAGTGTTTGACTCGGCGTATCTCAGAAGAGAGAATCGCCTAGAAAGACGTTCTGACATTTATACTGAGGTCGGGGAGGTTTAGCGAGAGTGCTAATATTTAGAGTAGCTGGAGAAAGATTCAGGGATAGACAACAAAGCTCTCCTTGGTTCAGTTGCCAGGTTGCTGAGCCTTCCTACAACTTCTACTAATAAGTACACTTGCCAAAAAATGTGAATTTTCCCCAACAGTAAAGTAAGCGTCACAAATATAACATTATTGTTTACATTTCTGGCTTTTGTATAAACTCCAGCAAACTGAGCAAACATAACCGCTTCTTTGTCAATAAGAAGCGATAGATTGTTGGCTCTTTAAAGTTTGTCAGGGGCAGATCTTACAGGAACCCCCGGAACATAAAGATAAATGGTAACATGAAGCCATAGATATGGTCATCAAATTGATTAGTCATTTATTAAAGCAAGAATGCAACCAAAAGTAAAAAAACTTTTTGATGAACTTTCTTTTGACTATCGTTTTAAAAACAGACAAGAATATTTTACTAACTTTGTTATTGACATAATTTGCAACCAAATTACTACAAGATTTTCTGTCATGGTCACTGCAAAACAAACTTTTGGTTTTTTGGAACCGAGAAGCTCGAAAGAAGAAATTTACAAAAATGTGAAGAATCGACTAATAAATATCCGAATGTTTTGACCACAATCGTTTTGTAAATTAGTTTCATATGTTGCTTTATTTAATAATATATGACCTTAAAGAGGTTGTGTCCTTTAGAGATCTTTTACAATTTATTATCAAAAATTACGCGTGTATGGAAGCAGATTTTTGGGAAGTTTATACAGTTTTTATTTTATTTTTTACTCTTCCTGTAACGGTGGCCTCTTTGAAATGATCTTTTAGTAGACTAAAAACGTTACAAATTGTATAAGATCTACTACAAGTAAGCAGTGATTGCATTATTTATTAGTATTACATAGGCGTAGTTAGGGGGGTACTTGGGGGTGCTAACACTAACACCCCCAAAACAAATTTACATTTACTTTTTTTTAAGGTAAAATAAAATACCTAATTAAATAAATACACACAATCTGTTTCTTTTTTGTTTTTTTTTAGGACTTCAGCACCCCCAGTGTTGACCGTCTAACTACGCCTATGCAGTATTATTGGTAGAATATAAACTTGCATCCAACTTAAATTTCACACATTTAATAGATTGCTTTGCAAATGCCAAAGTTAGAAAGAGGGCATTATAATAATAAAAACATACTTATGTGTTAGTTCTTCTGCACGATTTTAAAATTTGTAAATATTGTTAAAATATATGTTTGCTATTAAATTAGTCCAATTATTTGTATATTTTTAAAAAGTTCGTCTTAAAGGCAAAGGTACATGTGCCGACAAGCTAGTTTAGCACCGAGACCCACATCTGACTAGATCCGCCCCTGAAGTTTGTACAGCTATCAAATAAAGTAAGGATTTCTTAATTTAGAATTTGTTTGTAATGTTTTTTACTGGATTTTTTAAAATGTATTTCTCTGTTAAACAAAATTCATATTTTCTAACAAACCTCTTATATGATTGAAAAATTTTAATATTATGGTTTTATACTACGCAGAACTTTTGGTGAAGAATAACTTTTTTCGTAAAACTAATAAAAAAAATTGTCTGATTTTAAAGCGACAAAATGGCATCCACTATTATAACTGGCTAAATTTTTACTTACTTCATTTTAGAAAGCTTCATAATTATTTTAATGATCTTCTATTTACAAGTAGAAAATAAAAAGTTATGTCTAGCTACCTGGTATCGATCTTCGTAGGGTCCAGAGTACTAAGAGGTAGTAGTGTATTTTTCAGCATACTTATCATGGCCTGGCCGATCCTTAAGACACCGCAAAGTATCTGGCATTACTTTGATATGATGTAAAGTTACAACTTTTTTTGTTACCTTGCAGGGCTCTAAAACCTATAGGAAGATCTACGTCGGCACCGGGTAGGCAGACATAACATTTTATTTTTGACTAATAAATAATAAAAGTTTAATCAAATGTATAGCTTGCTAAAAAATAAAATAAGCTAGTTAAGCTATTGGCATTCACTTTTTAATTTTTTTTCATTTGTGTTAAGAGCATTACAGACTAATTTCCTAAAAATTTCATTGTTGTGTCGATTATTTCATTTAGTCTCCTTATTAATAAAACAGGTCTTTGTTCTTCTGTTGGTTATGATGATGAAATACAACATGCGACAAGACAAAATGTACTACTTTGAAAAGCTACCATCGCTTTTGAATATTTTCCATTCACACGTCGCATTTATGATTTTTAGTCAAAAACGACCGAATTATACATGGTGGTTCCCAAGTTGATACTTCTTTTTTAGCTGTGTATAGAAGGCATTAAAATAAACAAAAACTTCAAATACCTTTTTTCAAAAAACTTAAAAATATGCAGATACAGAAGGAAAAAATCTAAGTGCGGGCCTGGTCATCAAAACGTAGCCTGCTATACTTTATGTTGTTTGTCTTATCTCTTGTTACTCATGCAATTTACGGGTCGGTGGTGAGTTATTTGGCAATACGCTGCGGTGTGTTTTTTTGAAGCAAGTTAATTTTAAATTGGTGACTCGTGAAAATGGTAAAATTTGAAAACAATGAACTACTAGATATTGTGCTAATTTAATGTGAGTGTCGTCAAAGTGCGGCTGCTGCTGCTTCGAGATTATACGCAGAACGCTTTCCCTTGCGAGCTCCCCCTACATCCAGAAGTTTTCTTAATGTTATTTAACGGGCAAGTACCTTATTTATGAGTTTTTTTTAAAAAGGTATTTGAATATGTTGTTTATTTTAATGGCTTCTATACATAGCTAAAACAGAAGTATCAACTTAGGAATCACCCTGTATAATTTATTTCAAGATATATTTACATATTGAGAGGTACTGAATAATTTTTGTACATTTGTCGCTTATAATATTAACGAACGTCGAGATAAGTACTTCAAAATTATTGCAGAGGTTCGGCTGTCAAAAAATATCATCTTTAATATTCAATTAAGCACTGGTGGTCAAATAAGCGATGATACCGGCTTTATCTCGGAAACCATTAATCCTACAGCTTTCGGTAAAAAATTGTATTAGGAAAGTGGCAAAGGGAAACCGCTATAAGTTATTCTTAAGTATCTCAAGTGGCCGCTGGAGGGCATAATACTAATGCTCAAGCAGGAAAATAAAGGTTTCTTGTTAATATTGCTCCAGCTCCTCAAATAAAGGGGTGAGAGAAAGAAAAACATTTTTTTATGGAAAAAATAAGAAGCAACTTCGGTTAGGGACAACGAAAATGCTCGAACTTAGTCTTATTTATTAGAGATGGAATTGCTTAATAATATGTTTTTGGTGTCTGTCTTTTCTAGCTAAATATATTATATTAAACATTCTAAGAATAGAAAAGTTTGAATCTCGGTCCTAAAATCCTATAACTAACACGGGGTATTTATTACTCATAAAACAATGACATTTTAATTAAGTTAATTATTATCAATAGCATGACAGAGTTAAAAATGGGGAAGTATAAATAAAAATTATCTCAATGATATGGAATCTATTCAAAAATACATTTTAAAAATTATTTATGAAAAAGTCCACCCATATTCTTTGGATTTGCCATACAAAGAAAGCACAACATTAAAATACAATAAAATTAGTATACTAAAAAACAGATTTTAATTTTAGACAGCGACCACCGCAGGAACCAAAAAAACATATATTATAATGAAAATGAACAATTGAATCTTCTTTTAAATAAGACTACGTTTGATAATATAATTTTCATTGTCCCTAACCAAAGTTTCCTAATTTAAAAAACTGTTTGTCTGAACCAAAAATGCTCATAAGTTTTTCAAACTTATAATTTTCAATAAGTCTTAACTAGGCATACTAAAGGAAAAATATTCTTTTTCTTAGGATTACGCCTTCTAGCGACCATTTGAGACACTTTAAAGTAATTTTCAACGATTTATCTTAGCCACTTTCCTTATAAAAAAAAACTGGAGCTGTACGATTAATGTTTATACAGGTAGGTAAAGCTGGCGTCCTTGCTTATTAGACCACCCGGTACAGACTTGGCATCACTGGAAAGTTAAGGATTTAAACATTTATTTTGTAATAGATTTTTAATATAGGGCTTTTATTGTGAGAAAATAATTTCTAAAGATGGCCTATTTATACTCTCTGTAGATCCAAAATTATGTCAGCAACTCATCGCTTTCATATCGAGAGCAGCGGGTTGTATGAAGTCAGAGGAAACAAATTCCATGAAAATAAATATTCTGCTCTATTAGAATTTCATAAATACCGCTGCACTCTATATGAAAACGATGAATAACAGGCAGTAATTTTTGATCTGCATACAAGGGCAGATTCAAGGAGGGGTAGGGCAGTCTCCCCCCTCCCCCTGAGCCTTACAAATAAGAGTTTTGTTTACTTTGAGCCTTGAAAATTGAAAGGCGTCTGAATGGTCGTTGTTTTTTTAAAAGTCTCCTTTGAGAGTAGAAAGGTTTTTAGCGCCGGGATACGCTCTCTTTTTAAAAGTAACTTTTTTTTAGTCGCCCCCCTCAGCAAAATCGTGGTTCCGCCACTGCATGCATATTTTAAAAATGAAAAATAAATCTAAAAATTAGTTATAGTCCGTATAGTTACTGGCTGGATGCACGTCACAACTCACAAATGCATAATCATAACATAAACAAAAAATAAGGTAGGTTTGTTATTAATTAAAGGGTTCTGTCAATTGATATAAAACTCCTTTTGACAACCTTCAGACCTGACAGAATTGAAAAAATATACGATTTAATCAACGACATGACTCAAATCAACAATTTACGTTAAAAGCTTTGACGTACATCTAGCCGGTAATTGTATGGATTTTAATGAGAAACAGAGTTTAAGGATATCTTTTTGGTCACTGGCATCATTAAGGAGGGGGGGAGGCAAAGGGGCTCAAGCCCCATAAATATTATAAAAAATAATACATTACAATGTTGCATTTTGTTTCCGCGCTAAAAAAAATAAAAGCGACTATCGGTAGTCTCTTTCCCAATCTTATGAATATTTACCAAAAACATTATGAATGCGTTTTAAAAAATGTTTTATCTTAGATATTAGTAAATTAGCAAAAAAAAAGTTATTAGAAATGGTAAAAGTGTAAAAAAAAATGTTTGATAAGCGAAATATGGTATTTCTGGGCGCAGCACCCAAACAAATGTTCGTTTGTTTATCCTACATTTATGTCGCGAGTTCAACATTGTCCAGTCGTCGTAACTGAGGCAAAGCGCAGTTTTCGTACATACAGATTATGTCGGTCCCCGCCTAGTCTATTCACTTAGAGCGCATACCTATTTTATTAAATGAAATAATCTTCAAAATAATGAAATTATGAAGGGATCGGCACCTATGTACTTAATTCTTAATTTTAAAAAAACTGTTAAATTATTAATTTCAATTTAGAAGTAAAAAAAAATATTGAAGAACATTTTTTCAAAAATTAAAGTTAACGTATAAGCAGGTACCGTAAAATGGGGTGAAAAGCAACTGCAAGTTCAATTGCAACAGTTTTTATTCTTGACTTCAAAAAATATATTAAAAGTTTGTTTTGCTTGGGAAAGGCTTGAAAACGTATATAATTAAATAATAAAATAGCTATGACGAAAAGCTTTATTACAAATAATAAAAAAGCGAATAGTATAAAATGTATAAATAAAAACAACAGTGTTATAAGCCAAGAAATTTTACATAGGTACCTATAGTAAACATATAATATACCATTAAAATAGCACAACAATTGAAAATGAGTATAATCAGAAAACGTATGAAATACCTAGAGACCTGTTAAACATTTTCACAACCTATGAAGTTTTCAGCAATTACAAATATTTAGATATTATACAAACTAAGTAAATCTGGACTTCCCAAAAAATCCGCTTAACAAATTCGCAGCATAGCGATCAATTAAAAAAAAATGTTTTCTTTATACTATTTATGATGTTTGAAAAGATTTTAATTTAAGGGTTCCATTTTCTTTAAAACTTTACGATAAATAAACTCTAAATTCAATCTGTGTTACTAGAGATTTAGTATATTAATAGCTAAATGGGGTGAATAACAATTTATAGAGGAGTTTAGAAGAATTTTTACTTAAGTAATATATGGAACGATTATTTATCAATGTGTACCTAAACAGAGCTACTTGTAAGTCAGTGGCGGATCGTCAGGTGAAGTAGGTGAAGGGGTCCTTCACCAAAAAAATAAAAATAAAACCAGGAGGAAAGCTTTTCGACCATATGAAATATTAATATATACAGCTACCATTTTAGCCCTTAAAAAATAATTATGTTCAAATTAATAATGTTAATTTAATCCGAATGTAGCTATGCATAATAGGGCCACAGTTAACTCCGATGGACAATAATTATGAACACTCGTACATTTTGGCGCGCCCCAGCCGACCGTGTCCGTTAGCTCAAAGCAAGTGAAGACCCAACGCCTAACATAATTTTAATATTCACCGTTGCTATGGTTACGTGACGTCAGTCACGCAAACAGCATGTAACAATTTGAATTATGATGAAAGGTAATTTAAAAATAGATCAGTCGTATGCACCATTGTTTTAGCATTGGTTCGCCCAACCTTAAGGTATTTATTTTGAGACTTCGCGAAACTTACGGATATAAATATTTTGTTTTTATTTTTCAATTAATTCAGTAGTGTACGTACCTACTTATATAGTTGTGTGTTTTAAAAATCAACCCAATTTATGACATAGTTTGTAATTTATTGGAAACTCCATTCAGTCGTTGGGCAGATGAGGATAGGAGAGACGTTTAGTTTCACGGGTTTTTAGTCAATGTTTGTTTAAGTACCCTACGCTTACCATTTTTTATGACAAGCCGCCACTGTTCCAGTACCAGTAAGATATAAATAGTTAATTATTATTAAATATAATTATTTAAAAAAAAAGAAGTATGTACCAGTACATGTCAGTATTCTCAGTGAATGATTACCCGTGCGTAATAACTTATACGTCATTAAAATCGTACGATTCAAATTGAAGAAATATGGCCAAAACAAAGTCTAAATTCATAAATACTATATTAATAGTTGTGCCTGTCTAATGTCCCGTTTTTTTTGTGCTGGGGTTGGCAAAAGAGCCAGTATACTTAGGCCTATGAAGTCCACTGTATCCCCTATTGTCCGTATATTGTCAGCCAGAGGACCTACAGCCTAAGGTGGGATCTGAACCACGTGTATGCACTAGTTATCCTTAGTACGCCCCCAGAGGTCCATGACGTTCTTCTCGGTCCCGATATTAGGAATCACTAGTAGCATACTGCATTCTTTTATCCACTAAAGTTCCGGCCATACTTTTTTTTATTAAGCGTATGCCCTCTCCGAGGATCAAACTCGGACCGCCAATAAATTAATGTAGTATAAAAATATGAATTTACCTTTCCAGAGACGTTACCCGGATCGAACTTTCTATAGCTACCTTAATCTAAATTCCCGATTGCATATATGATTTTATCGTTTTTATTATGTCAAAGTGTTGCTATATTCACCCCATTTAACGGTAGGTATCAATTTTGGGACTCATTTTGTGTAAAAGAAAAACAAAGAAAATGGCAACTTTTGAAATGTCCCCGCAAACAACAAAAATTAACTTATGCTGCGCAAAAAATTGCTTACTGTTTTAAGAGCCCCACTTCCTCTCTCTAGTTTCCAATGTGCAATCTGAAAAATAGCCATCGTATGTATCAAAGAAATAACATTATTGATTGGACAAAAGTAAAGCCATAAGACCTTTGGTTATTATAGTCCAAACTCTAGAATGTATAATATAGGTATCAATTTAAAACTAAACCATTTTGTTTAAAAATTGTCGTTTTTTTTATTATTCATAATAAGTTTTACATTTTCATTGTCGCCTTTTATTTTCTATTAATTAAGATTTGGAGTTTGACATTTCGTCAACAAGTTTGTTGTAAAGGTATTTTTTAATAATTCGGATTGGTTTGATTAAAATTAATACCTATTACCTTTAAATTAAATAGACAAACCTGAGGTTAACAAAGTTGTAAGTACCTAAATAAACAACAAACCTAATGATAGGATACATACGAAACGTCGTACTAAAGTCTCGGCACACCAAAATTATAGAAATATTTTGTAAGAAAAAAGACACAAAGTCTCGGCCTCAAAATTTTTCGGTCTGTTTATTATGGTTGGTTCATGTTTCGCCTTAAACTGGCATCATCAAATTTAAATTGTTTTTAAAACAAACACACGTATATTACAACAGGAACCAAAGGATACCAAACTGACCGAAACATTTTGAGGCTGAGACTTTGAGTCTTTTTTCTTACAAACTATCAAATATTGAGTAAAAATGGACGAATTCTTCGAAAATTATAGAAAATGAAGTGACAACGAAAATGTAAAACTTGTTATGTGTCAAGTGTGTGTAAATAACGCCATAGAAAGAAACACCTACGACAATTTTTGGTCTTTTACGAATATCTATGGAAGTTCTCGCAATTTTTCGAATTTCCTAAACGCATGTTAATCGACTCCAAGTTGTGCAACGTTGCCACCATTTAATCTTGGATGTATCTTCTACCGTTTATGAAGAAAAAGATTGAAGGTGTATTTATTGGGGTCGAAACGGCCCAATGCACACACCAAACGCGGGTTTTCTTGGCGCGGGCTGATAAATGAAGGAAGGTCGAAGGCTGCGATCTCTTTATACCCTACTGACTACCGGCTCTATCCCTCTCTTGCTTGCTTCCACTCGTACAAAAGCAGTGCTTTTGCTTTTGTATAAGACGCTAATGTACAGCGAGATCTTTGCTTCTAGAACGGTCTTACGGAATGCTATACAGGAATTTAGGTTACGACGATATAAATAAGCAATGAGTGCGTTCGTGGAAATGATATAGGATTAATTTTTCAATCCTATATTATTATTTATTATATTAATGTAGACATAAATTGCCAAAGTGGGATTACACTGATAAAAACTAATATATAAAAATAAATTGTTTCTGTTTGTTTTATTGTTCCTAGGGTAGGCAATGCTTTTTTGCCTATATTGTATGCACGCCACTGATATTTAAAAAACTTACCACGGTACCCGAAAGACGAAACGTCATAATCAATTTCCAATAACAAGTAATAGAAAACAGAAAGCTAGGAAAAAATAGACAGAGAAAAGAGAATTTTCGGTTTTTCCGAATATCTCCATCAGTACTCGAAATTTTTTTAATTCGTCAACGGCTTGTCAGTCGTCTCCAAATTGTAATACTTTACCCCAATTTAACCTTTGCTGTACATCTCTTACCGTTTACGAGACTCCAATGGTGAACGTTGAATTTGTAAAACACTGTACAACTAAATGATTACACTCGTAAGTTTTAAAAATGGAAAAAATATTTTGTAATCACCTATCAAATAAGTTGCGCTTATATTATTCGAAAATAGCATCAGTCATAAGAAGGGTGCCTTACACAAGTAACCTTTAAACAGAGATTATACTTTTTTATTCGCGTCAGTAAACAATATTACTAATATTAACCAAGGTTTAGACATCAGGTACCATTATTGCCTGAGCGTCGAGCTTAAATCAAGAGGAGTGTAGCGACGAGGGATTTAAGACGCGTGAGGGGCTATAATAGTATAACGGTCTAAACCATGGTTAATATTTTTTTTTCTACTACTAACACATGCATTTACAAGATACTTATTTTTACAGTAATAATAATTATAAAAATATATACATATATTTAAAAGACTGTTTTCTATACTTAACTTTTTTAATCAAGTTACCTGTGTCGAATTCGTAATTTAATTAAATTATTTTGTCTTGTCAGGTAGCTTTGTAAGTACAGTTGATTGTAGAATCAAAAATCAAGTTACCTGCTTTCAAATAGGTTGTTTTTATTGCTAACCATGGTCAATAATCATTATCAAGGTAGAGAAACCCGATTTATAAGGTTTAATAAATCGGACAATAATGGCCGTTTTATAGGTGAGTAGTGGAAAAAAGTTTTTTAAGATATCTCTGTACTAACAAGCAAAAACTGGTTGTCAGTCATAATTGTTTAATTTTTATAATAAGAATTCAATAGATCCACATCACTTTCGACTTTTGCTGCTCTGCCTATTACGTTATTTTAAAAATAATTTTCAAAATTATTAATTCGCCAAAAAAAGTTACTGCAACCATTTTTAGTAATGTTTTTTTAAGTTTGTATAAAAAAAATATAATTATTGTGAAAATATGCATACCTACGTAATCTGATCTTCACGAACATGAATTTTAAGAAGTAATAACTTAGACACATTTCCAAAATTATTCTTGAATATGATCATACATTTTTGCGCTGTAAGCGCTAACAGCAAATTGTCGTATTTTTACGCTGAAACTATATCTACTTAGAAGATTTTTAAATATCTTTAGCTAATTTCGCGTTGCTAAAAGCCCAACATCGAAACAAGACGTCTGTACAAGAATATTACATACTTACCAAAAAAGATATCGTATAATTATGTAAAGTAAAATAGTTATTTTAAAAGCCGCGGAGATCAACGAGCTTTTTAATTAATACCTACTTACTCGCACAGTGGCATACGATCCCGTCCCGATAGTTTTTCCTAGAAAGTATCCATGAGATTCTAAAACTGTGGGCTTTTTATCCTTTGTAGGATCATTCCCGACTTGAGCGGCATGAGCAGTCTCAGCAACTGGTGGCTGATGAACACTAGTAACAGGGGAAGGCATATTTCTAATTCGCTAATCATTTTACAGTAAATTTAAAAGTACAAGCATTTTGGACATTTTTCCAAAAAGGTAAAATTTTGAATAGACAGCCGTCTGTCAAGATGACGTTGTCGCTTTCGACAACAAATTGATCTCGAGAGCGTTGAGTTTCCTTATAGGTTAAATTAAAATACTTTGTTTTATATACCTAGAGATTAAAAATCAATTACCATTAGGTACTATGCGATTAAATAACAAAGGTAAAAATATAAAAAACAAATTGGAGACAGTATTATTATACCCCTCTCAGGGCTTTACAAATCCGTTAGAGATGATGCATTGCGGTGAATTTTTGCTACATTTTTGTCCAATAAATCGACAGAATCAGCGGCTTACAATTTTTTGAACTTTGTATAGGTACTATAGTTTAGATCAGGATATATATTTTATGTTATCACCATTTTTCTATAAAGTTCGATAGACTTAACAAAAATTTGCTTTTAACTAAACCCTATAACTTAATGTTATATAGAAACATAGTCAACTCTCTTTCAATGGATTCAGTGCTACCTTTCGACTAGAGTAGAGATATTAAAATGTGAATTTTTCTTGTTATAGTTAGTCTCAGCCAATTATATTAGGAGCCTCTTGGGGATCAGTTCTGGGACTGCTATTATTTTTATTATATCTTCCTGATAGTCTAAGGGCTGATTATTTGGCTATGTATGCCGATGATACGACAATAGTTGTAATGTCTGATACTTAGTCTAGAAAATATTTTTAATAAAATTAAAAATATCATTAAAAAAATAGAAAACGGGTGTCGTAAAAATAATCTAATTTTAAATACCAAAAAAACTGTCCTTACGAACGTGTGTATGTACAGAGCAAATGTGGAGTTATCTATCTCCACAAAACTCTTACGACTTTTTATTGATTCTATTCTGTTATTTGAGTATCACGTCGATTATATATGTTCATGGATTAGCTCAGCTTTATTGCTGATTAACATTAAAAACTCTCTTGTTGAAACAGAGAGCATCCATCATCCATCTGTATATGTTATGGTATACAATCAATCATCTAACGGTATGTCGTGAGGTAAGCAGCAGTCGAGTATCTATGACAAAAAAGAGGATATTAAAATTAATATTTAGTCTTAGGTCACTTTCTTAAAAGAAAAAATTCTGACACTAAGTGATTCTGTTTTTAAATGTGTATTCAAAATAATTAAGTACGCGAATTTATAATATGCTTAAAGTACCATTGCACAAAATAATCATTTTTCGATGGCTCACTCTTGTACAATTGCATAAATGTATACGAAAAATTACCACAAAGATTTGCATATCGGCCACATGAGAAATTTAAAAATTATTAAAAGAGCTTAAGAATACGTTTTATTCTATAACGGAGTATACAAATCGTAAAAACTAAACAAATTGTATAACTCTTTGTTTAATTTATTGTATAATTGTAATGCGCCATTTGTGTGAATTTTATATGAAATTATGCGACATTGTGTGTAATACTAGAATTTTTATATATATTTTTCTATATTTACAAGACTTGACGATCCAATGTACAGTTCTGTATTGTGCATGGCAATAAAGTCTGTTTCTATTCTACAGGGTGATTTCTAAGTTGATACTTCTTTTTTAGCGGTATAGAAAGCATTAAAATAAACAATATTTTCAAATACCTTTTTTCAAACAAATTAAAAATATGCGACATACAGAAGTAAAAAATCTAAGTCCTTGCCTGGTCATCAAAACGTAGCCTGCTATACTTTATGTTGTTTGTCTAATTAGTCATGGAATTTACGGATCGGTGGCCAGTTATTTGGTAATCCGCTGCGGTGTGTTTTTCTGAAGCAAGTTAATTTTAAACTGGTGTAACGTGAACATGGTAAAATTTGAAAACAATGAACTAGTTGATATGGTGCTAATTTACGGTGAGTGTCGTCAGAGTGCGGATGCTGCTTCGAGATTATGTTTAAGTTAGGCAGGACCGTATTTGATCCATAGTGTAATAAATGAACTTAAGTACCTACCTTATTTTTGAGTTAAAAAAAAGGTATTTGAAAATATTGTTTATTTTAATGCCTTCTATACATAGCTAAAAAAGAAGTATCAACTTAGTAATTCCGATTACTATTCTATTCTCGATTTAAATCTAGTTCCAGTTTATATGGAAGAAATGGCAAAAATAATCATTATACCTCTATAATGTGGAATTGACAGCAGTGCGAGTTAAAAGTTATTTACCTGTCAGAATGTGTGTCAGAATAAGTCTAAGTACCATTGCGTTCAAAAAAAAGTAGTACAACAAAATATGATTTAATCTGCTGGTCTATTATAAAATATTTTCTTTCAGGCTGATAACTCAGTGTCACCAGAATTCTTGTGTCAGTGTCATATAATTTTTAAAAAATGCCTTTAACTTCAGAGCAAAAATCCATCATATTTACGCGATTAAGGGATCGGGTTAAAATACTTTCATTTCGCCAGGTATATAGTAGATTACCAAATTCATGGTAATGCCTAAAAAGTTAGGTGGCATAATTATATTGTTTTCATAGTGACGACGATATCCACTTCTTGATATCCTTATAGACCAAGAGTTCTATCTGGGACTACTAATTCTTGTACTACTTTTTTTTTGATCGCAATGGTACCTACTAAGTTTTGCATTGTAAATATTTTTTTTTGTTTTTCTTTAAGATTATGAAGAAAAATGATTAAAAAATATTTTAGAACACAGATGTGTTCTTTAATAGAACTAAAATTGTATTTATACAACAGCATCTCGGTAAAATTATTTACCGGTAAAACAATGTAGGTAATTATAAAGAAATCAATTTAACACAAAAACGTTATAGTATATATTATCACAATAATGGTGACATTTTGCAAACCAACAAAATGCCGCTAATCGATTATCCAGGCCTTAAAATCTTCGCAATGGCTGATACCTGCAACCGCGGATTCTCGATTCCCTGGAAATAATCATACCTATTTATCGCTGGATATGAAACAGGTTTTTACAAAATTGTTTGTGTGGATTCCGAGAAAATCACATTTGAAATAGCGTTTAGAGGGATTTCGTTGGTTTGCAAAATGTCACCAATGCCCCGAGAAATATACAATATCTAAATTTAAATATTTCGATGGTCTTTAAATTAAAAACCCTTTAGTGAATAAGGGTGTTAATACATGCTATTAACGTAAAAAATGAAAATGTACGCCCCCTTCTATCTGCTCCTAAAATCTGTGTATAATAATATTTATTGATATGCCACGTAAATAGATTATTATAAACAGTGACTCAAGGCCTCGACGTAAATGTCGAGAAGCGAAGCGACTTTAGACGTATATTCGCGCTCGCGTAATGTTTATTACCTTAGACGAGGGGTTCGGGGATTCCTTGTCTAAGTTTATTACAGACAACGTTTAGCGTAACCCGTTACCGTTTTGGACGTCATGCATCCACAATTTATGAGCGGTAACATTTTTATATTAGACCCTTCCTCTTGAATTGGTTTCTCTATATGTGTACCTACCTACCATATTTCATATATAATCGGATATATATGATATTTATGTCTGTTTTTATAGTAAGTAAAATCGATGAATTACTATCGATACTATATGTTCTCTTATAAATTTTCATGAATTTTATCTCGGAGACGGTTAGATATGGGTAAAAATATTGTTAACAAAATGATTTAAATTTTTACTTAGACTCGATAAATAAATATAGGGTATTCTATTTAAAATTGTAAGCCCAACTTCAATATCTCTTATCGTACCAGTACTATTTCAAATTTTTTAAAACTCCTTGAATGGAATTGAAACGACCAACAATATATGTTAATTATAATTATATTTTTAATAAATAATTTCAATATTTCCAGTTGGCTGTTTAGAAAATCTACGCCTATGGAATGTAACTGAACTGGCGCACCCTATATGCTTATGCACACCCTACATGCAAGGTTCTTAGATCTATGTATCTGATCTAAGAACCTTGCCCTACACAGCATTCAGACGAGAAAATTTGGTAGCAAGAGTGTTTTTTTTAGAGGTTACATTGTTTAAAGCGATTTGGAGCGATGGACTGATAATTACTGCGGTTATAGCCTTGGAACCTTTGAATGTGCTATTTTAAATGTATTTCGTCACACGGCACAAGAAACGCTTGAACCATTGCCTTCTCGATGAACGTAAAGACAAGAAAAATACTTATCCCTTTTCTACTTTTACTTAAAACATTGAGAACGCCATGATAACTCACATTAGAGCCCTGCATGGACCGTAATTTCTCAACCCGAGCCGGAATTTTACGACGCGGCCCGTCAACCAAAACCGACAAGCCCCCGGCAAACCTGGCGAACCCGGCAGATCTGGAAGGCCCAAAAAAATTATTAGGGCCTGAAAATTATTTTACTATTTCAAAAAAAAATGACATAAGGGCCCGAAAACCTGAACTGACCAGAGTCCGAGAATGAATTCTAAAAGGCCATGCCCAATTTACTTCATTACCTACTTTTCTTCTGTGCGTTGGTTCGGAGGTCAATGTTGCCAATAAAGGAAATAAACTGTCAAAAATGATTGACGAAAAACACTAAGTAAAAGCGGGAATTTCAACTCTCTTAATTTATTTTGGCCATTCCCATTATTGCCATTAGCCTCTGGGATCGTTCTAAATAGTAGTATATTCTGCGCTGGTTTGTACTGTGAATTTTTTAAAACTTATAAATTAAGTCTTGAAGAACCTACTACCAAAAAATTTGATTAACTTTAGTTTTTGGAAAAAGTAAAACGGGCATGCTCTTGCATCAGCCACATCGGCCTTCAGTTTTAGATTGTGGTATCGATTTTCGTCATCTCCACGCCTGAATAAGGTCTGTGAGTAGTGTAGAATATCATTATATTTATAATTAAGCTTCTAAAACAAAATACAAAAAGAAACAATTAGGATAATTGAGTATAATGGATAAAAATAAATTGGAAATATCCGGCAAAGTAAACTTGGACCCTGTGCCTACATCTTATAAGCCTATACCAGAAAAAGACATGGAAGGTAAGTTTAGATTGCATGCAATTCATACTGTTTATTTTAGCTCCTTGCTATTTAGCATAGATGCTCCCGGATTTGTTAATTCCTTCCCTGGTCATTCTATCTAGGTACACAAAATACACTCAATAATCTGTATATTTTGGGTCAACAAAACTACTTTTATTGGCGGTTTCTTTAGATACTTAGGTAGGTACGTACTTTTCCATGCTTACCATAATTTTCCCTCAAATTGGCCAACTTTTAACTTAAATAAAATAACTCGTATGATCTCAATTGAGACAGTATGGAATAAAACCAATTTACAATTACTTATTGTCAATTGTGATCATTTTCATTTATTTGGTAAAATGTTCTCTGCTTATATTTCATACATAACGAAGATTCTGACTGTTAGCCCAGTTTAAGATTTTACCAAATACCTGGCTGACCTTACTAAAAAAGCTACATAATTTTTAATATTTAAAGTTAATTTTAAAATGCCCAAGAAATTTTAGGTAAACCATCATGAAAAACCAGCCCTGTATCTTGTGCATTAGTAATGATCCCTTCCCACCACGTCAATCTTTATATGACAGTACAGGGAGTGTCAAAAAATTGAGGCATATTATGTAAAATACATTTTTTTAAAGGAACGTGTAGGCATGGAAACTATGTAATTCTGAACTCTTAAAATCAACTAGGTATACCATATTGTCGGGTTACTGCAAAAACTAGATAAGTCACGTATAGTTCTCAAGTTATTCATGTTTTAAACATATCATGAAAAGTCTCTGAAACAAAAGCTACTTTAATTTTTTAAATATTACATAGAGAACAAGCTTAATAAGTCTTATTAACAAATTTTCAAAAAAAAAAAATTTCACAATTTTTATTATTTTTATAAAAAAAACTGTGTTTAACCTGTTTTTGTTGTCAAGTTGAGATCAGACAGACATCATATAACTCATTCAGATAAGTGGCAATTAACTTGTTTTTAGTGTAAAAGGTTTATATCCATTTCAGAATCAAATAGCTTAAATCAGATAAATACCACATAACTTTTTACTACAGTTAAACGTCAAACTTTGCCTGTCAGTAGTGAAGCAAATATTTAAGTCGGTCGCCAAAATGTCAAGAACCTTATTACGTCACAATAAAAATATAAATATTTAGATCTTATAGTATCCCAGTTGTGTTTTCGTCGTGACATTATTGTGATATACCATATGACGCTTTTGTGTTAATTTAATTTTTTTGTAATTAAATCGTTTTACAAATTGCAAATACATTTTTAGTTAAAGAACACAGTACGTGCTAAAATACTTTTCTCTTTATAAATTTAGAGAAAATTCATAAAAAATATATACCTACAATTTGAGTTAAATTATTCTGACCCTTGTCATTTTTAAATCTAGACAACTACTAATTTAGGATGGTTTTAATGTTAGATCCCTTTAGTGAATACGGATAAAAATGTTTAATGATGGCTCAATTAAAAGATGATTCCAAATATTAGCTTTGCGTTTTAAATATTATATTATTTTTTTGACTGTGTATTTAGTGTTGATTTTATATTATTTGTTTGACTCTAGGTTTAGTAATGACACGACTTTTAGAACTTAACGTCCCTTAAAATGTAACCGTAGTTCCTATTTAAATTTTTTTGAATTTTAGAATATAAGAGTACTACTTATTGTAAAACTTTTTTTTTGCTTTGTCAACGAAACATTGTCTTAGACAATAAAGCTTTTTTGATTTGATTTGATAGATTATAAAATGTTAAAGTATTATCAGTCCATTATTTTTAAGACTGTTACAAATTTCATATTTAATAATGTCCATGTAATTAAGGGGAATAGTTAATATTATTGAGATACATTAATAACTCATTACTAATACTTACATTCCAGCTAGCTATTTTAGAGATATAAAATTAGAGATATACATAATGTACATACATAGATTAAATTCGCGATTAAGTAAATACTTCATTATTAAATACCGGGTTTGAAAACTCAAAAATAGATTCTTACTATTGTCTTTTTGAACTTATTTTAAATCTTTTATACAATCTCCGCGGAAGAGTTTGCACGATACGTTTTTTAAAAATCTGCTTTCTACATTTTTGTTTTACATTTTCCAGAACAATAAAAACTTGAAAATGTTTTACTTGTAATGTGCTTTACACCTGTCAATTATCATTTGAAAATTTTAAACTTTTAAAAATTTAAATTTATCGTATTATAATAAGTTTTTTTGTGTCAGTTTATTTAAAATACCTATTTTAAATCAGACTAATGACTTTTTAAAATTTAATTTTCAATTAAATCGATTTTGTTACAATGAAATTTTTTTTCTCAAAATTTTAAGTCACTCCCTGCTTTTTTAATTAATCGTAAAGGACCCTCACAGAGCTTATGAAAAATGGCTTTCAGCTAACGTTTCTGAATTATTAGTATTTTGTAGATATTGACGTCCTGATTAAAATTGTCCATGGCAATGACTAGTTTTCGAGTTATGACCATTTAAAGTTGGGAACACTTTAACATTTACTGCATTGTCTGAAGTTTTCAGTTATTTCTTTAAAACCATTAACTTTTTTATTTTTCTTTATTGGTGGTTAAGTTTTCTTGAACTTATATAAAATAAAATATATACAGGATGTTGAATACTTTATAGACTGATTAAATAATTAATAATATTTAAAAATTATGAAAATCCAAAAAAAAAATATTGGCTTTTATACAAGACGTAGGTATTAAAACTACGCAGAGTCCTAATAATAAAATTTTTTTCGTAATTTATATATTGTTCTAAAGGTAAAGTATTTATATATATTTACTGTAATGTTCTTACTGGTTCTTTTTCTAAAAGCATTTGAAATATCTTATTTTTTATTTTCCTATTTTTACAAGTTTTTACTTCTCTAAATTATTATAACTGCCACACCCTGTAAGTATAAATATCTACAATTAGAGTGTGTTAGAAAATAATTATTATAAAAAAAAAAGGTTACAGATTGGATAATAATAATAATAATAATAATAATTTTTTTTAAGAAATAAAATACAATACAATATAATCTGGATCAACCTATACCCGTTTATTTTCCTTTATAGTTTGGTAGGTACTACAAGATATTAAAAAACGAACAAAATCTAGCCGTTTGTTTTCAAAATTAAAAAAATGGGTGGTAATAATTTTGTTTTCATAATTTTTAAATATTATTAATTATTTAATCCGCCTATGAATTATTTAACATATGCTTTATTTCTACATAAGTAAAAAAAAACTTAAGGCGTAATTTTCCACTAATAAGGAAAAATAAAAAAAGTTAATAGTTTTTAAGAAACAAGTGAAAACACCAGACAATGCAGAAAATCTAAAAGTACGAAGTTGCCAACTTTAAAGGCTATAACTCAAAAACTAGTCATAGGATTGGCTTACGGCCATAGACACTTTTAATCAAGACGTCACATCAGATCTGCAAAATACTACATTTTTGGGAAAATTAGCCCAAAGTAATTTCCCATAAGGTTTGTGAGGGGTCCTTTGTCTAGCGCAAATTTTATAACATAAACTTTATATAAATTAAAAAAAAAATTAAATATATAAACGAAATTCTGGAATCAGATCTTAAATATATAAGAAACAATATTCTCTTATACATTTTTTCGTTTATCTAAAATTAATTACTTTTTCGTCGGTTTGAAATTTTTAAATTACATTTGGCAAGTGTCCCACATGTCACAAGTCAAAAATGTTAAACTTTTTTCTGTTCGAATCATATTTGCAAAAAATAAATGCAAAAAAAAATTGCCCTTATTGTGCACACTTTTTCCCTTGTATATTTTGAAAAACGTTGTAAAAAAGTAATCTCTTAGAAGCTTTAAAGGCATTCTGTATAAGAAATAGTATATGTTTGTGACGCATTAACAGAGAAAATGGGACATACAGTGCTAAAAAAAACAAAACTGTGCCGAGGGTGTGTTGAGGTTCTTCTGAGTTTAAGTATTAATTGCTAAGGCAAGGGCCTGTCGACATATTAAGCACCGGTTCCCGCAGATCACCGAAATTAAGCTGTGTCGAGCGCGGTTAGTACTTGGGTGGGTGACCGCTTGGGAACACAGCGTGCTCTTGCCTCAGGGAAGAGTGTAAAATGAATCGACACCTAGCCATCCTATTCACGGCGGACAGGCTGGATGAGATCGGATATCTCGTAGGATAAAGGTGCCGTTTTACACTCCCCAGTCGGTAGACCACATTTGTGGTCGATGACCGGTTCAAGATGGCCTCCGTAGTCGGCGAATCGTAAAAAAAAAAGTTTTAATTGCTTGTTACAAAAATAGTAGATGATCAAAATACATACAATTCTTTTGCCCTTTTAATTTTATATCTAGTTTTTCTGACGATTTAACATTTTTGTCGTAACTTAAATAAATAAGGTTGAGTGTATTTGAGATGAGACGTGATATAAAATACAAAAACTAGGTTTTTAAGAAACTCAGTTATAACTCAGTTATGATGACAGGACAGAAACTGATAACGCCGTTTTGCAGAGAAGAGAAAATACGCAGTTTTTATTTAAAGAACTTTTTCTAAAATTTAAAAAAAAAATGTTATTATATATTAATTTTAGACGCTTTTAACAAATCACCGTATATCTCAAGCATTAAAAACAATTCGGCAAAGCAGTTAATAGTAAGGCTTTAAAAATGAAACAATTTCTCTAATCTAATTAATTTCGTAGAAATTACGGTCAATAATTACCATTCTGTATAAAGTATAGGAACACAAAATACCGACTACCTTGTATATGTACCAATGTAGGGCCTCGCAAGACATAAAATGTTGCATCACCTGCATACCTAAACGAGTTTTAAAAATAATCGAGCATGCACTTTTGCAGACGACGCACTTTCTCGACCCAAATCGGCCATTAAAGTAAAAGCCAGTCCAGAAGCTGATGGTGCCCACGAAAAGATGTTGCCTGGGGAAGATAAGGTGCCTGAAGTAGTGGTTTATAACAACGAGAAGAGTCCGCAGAATGGGGATGCCAAGCTTGATATCGGTAAGTTATTTATTGTTTAATGTTATTTTTTTTTAATTTGATTTGATTGATTGATTGATTGATTTTACAATGGAAATTTATATTTATTACTTATATTGAATTTCCTATTTTATGAAAAGTTAAGTTTTATTCAGGGAAATAGCGTGCCAATTTGTCGATGAAAGGTCACATTCCTTATTGTTGATATTACCTTCATTTTAAGTGGATATGATCGCGCTAGAATTTCCCATGTTAAATTGCGGCTTTCTTGAAGTGAATTACAAAAAAACCAAACAAATTATTGATTTTTTTTCATCAGTGGGAAAGTGGTATCTATGTGGGTGAGACGGAAAACCCTTAAAAAAAATACTAAAGTTCATTGTATTGTAAAAATATTGAGAATAATTTTTTTTAAAGCAACTTTCTTACATTCTGTAAGAAAAAAGACACAAAGTTTTTTTCTTTTTTTCTTACAAAATATCAGGTTAAAAATAGACGAATTCTTCGAATTTCTCACATTCTCCAATATCCAGATTAAAAGGTTTTTAAAAATCCTTTAATGAACACGGACAGGATTCGTTTCAAGAGATATCAATATCTTGCTAACCAAGAGATTGATATAGCCGGCCTTAACCATGCGTTTACTTAATTTAAGGGTAATCTATCACGTACATGCCCTCGGGGCATAAACATTTAGTTTTTTTGAGATAATTTAAAAATTTGCATACATTTTCCAGGGGGTTAATGAGTGTCATTTTGATTTAGGAAATATTGTGCAAATTCGACGATGAATGGTTACGGTCTACCAGTCGGTAATCGAAGAGACCTTGTAAATATCGAACTTTTTCTCTCTGGAAATTTTTGGTATGGTTAGGAGGGGGGGGAACTTTTTTTAAAATTTAATGGTTATTTATATCCGTTCCCACAGATAGTTAATATATAATGTCCGCGAAAAAGTTTACTCTGTAGTATGAACAATGTTTAATAACACTGGTGGTCAATGCAAGAAATATTATGTTCATATTACTGAGTCGTTCATAAGAGTGCATATTCATATTATCGCGATTGTACTGTATAGTAAAAATATTACAAAATACCTGGATATTTTTATTTTAGAAACAGGTTAATTAGGCTAGCAGAAATGTATAAATGAAAAATATTTTTATTAAATTGAAAAAGTTTATAAAAAATTACAATAAAGTAGTTTTTACTTTTTATCTGATTTCGCACCTTGAAAGTTGTTACCATAAAATTCGGTCAACTCGGTGGATAAATAAGTAGGTATTATAAAGATTTTTAGCAATAATTATCTAACCAGCAACTTCGACTGTAGCATTAATGACATAGCAGGCAATATTTTTTAAAAATCAAAGTTACCTGATGCAATTTTTGATACAGATACGAATTGGGACAACTTAAATAACAAAATTAAAAAAGATTTTAAAATAATAAAAAATTGGTTTGATAAAAATTTATTAACCATTAATTTTGATAAAACTAATTATCTACCTTTCACTTTAAATCCAAATAACATACCACAAAATATATATATAGTATTAAAATAAATGATGACATTGAAATTTTAAAAGGTAATCAAGTAAAATATTTAGGAATAATCTTGGACAGTAAATTAAATTGGAATTTTCACATAGTATATTTGATTAAAAAATTAAGAAGTTTACTACCAATTTTTAGAAACATTAAAAAAAATTTGAACGTAAAACAACTGGAAATATTATATTATGCATTAGTTAAAACCCATTTAAACTACGGAATGTTAGGTTGGGGAGGAATAAATAGAACTTTAGTTAAAAAATTAGAAATATTACAGAAAATATTTCTAAAAATTATATTTAATAAAGATTATCTTTATCCTTCAATAAAATTATATTCTGAAACAAAGAAAATGAACATTAGACAACTTTACACTTATAATATCTTAATATACATATTTAAAAATAAAAATCTTATACAATTTAAAAACCATAATCATAATACTCGTCATAAAAAAATGAAATAACCATAAAACCTAAAATAAATAAGTCCATAGGACAAAAAAATTTCAAATATTTAAGTTTTTATTTAAACGATTATTTACCAACAAAAATTTTAAAAAAATATTTCATTAAAAAAATATAAAGTCGAAATAACAGCATGGATATTGGAAACGGATAATTTAAAAATATTTTTGGAAATGTTTTAATTGATATTGTTATGAATAATATATTTTTCAAAATTTAATTATACCTATATCTTCAAAAAACTGCGTTTATATTTATATGTTACCGGCCAAACCCGATTTCAGGATAAACTAGTTTGGCCTAGCCCGATTTCAGGATAAACTAGATTTGCCTAGTCTTGTTCGGGTTTGTTCGAGTTTGTTAGGGTTTTTTCGTATTCCAACAAACCCGAACAAACCCGACCAGACCAGAACCAGAAAATCGGGTTTGGCCGGTAACATATACATATATTAAAAAGTTTTTTATTTACAATTTAACTTTTATATAGTATTAACAAATATTTAAACAAAATATTTTAATGTTCTCATATATTTATAATTTAAAATATTAACATTTGCCCCTAACAAGCACGTCTTCAGGGGATTAAAGAAGAAGTTTATTAAGGAAGATAAATAAACAAATTTATTATATTATAAATATTGAAAATAAACTCTTAATTAATTAATTAGTAAATCAAGAATTAAGCTAACTGGGCCACCTTGTAAGAAAACTATTTCTGCCAATGACATTTATGCCACAGTCAAAGTTGCTGGTTAGTTAATTATTGTTGATTATTATATTATGTATAAACATATCAATATGGTTTTATTTTTAACTTGAAAACCCGAACTCTAAAAAACCTGGTTAGAATATATGAGCGCCCCCAACATATTTTCTGGCTACGCCACTGTTGTGATGTGACTTTAACCGTGTTCGCACAACAATAGCTTTTTTATGAATGAAATACGAGAGAATACTTTGTCTATGGTAATTTGTCTGAGGATATATCAATATTATTGTTATTATCGATATTTTCTTTTTTAAATATCGATAAAAATGTCGATTTATCGATTTTTTTTCCAGCCCTAGTCGTGAGAATGCTAGTTTATGCATTTTTCTTATAAAATATAATATAACACTATAATATGCATTCCGTATTTTTGTTTTTATTGCTCGGAGACCTACGTTTATTTTCTTATGAAGTAAAGTATTGTGTAAGAACATAATCCTACATTTTACAGCGTTAATATATTAAATAAACCTAGACAAATTCGACTGCAAATTATGCAAAGGCTTATAAAGAATGATAATAATGCAATAAAATGTTGTTTGCTGCATTGCTTATTGTCAGCAGTATCAAGTTTTTAAAAGAAGGGTTTTGCAAGAATATTCCAGCTCGGGTGAAATGGACAGTAGGTGCCCCTACGGCAAAAATAACGTATCATCTAAATCACAGTTCAAAGTCCTATTAAGGTAGTATTTTATAGTATATCGTTTAGGTGAATAAATGCCGCTTTTTTTGTCTGTTTAAGTATTAAGAGCCTTTTATAACAGCGTGAAACGCGGCATCGTTTCCTGGCTTGTCTAATTAAAAATTTGACACAAAAATTTTACTAAGCGGTTCACAAGAACTTCTAGTTTGACAGATGATACCTTATTTTTTAAAGTTTTAATTATATAGGTTCAATTTATCATCCGCCATCCAATTTCTTATTTTCCATTAAAATTATCAACGATGCCCTGATATTATTTTCAAAATCTCCACTGACGCCGCGCCACTTAGTTCTCGTGAAATTCGTTTATATAATATTTTGTATATATAAAAAGAAAGAAATTGTATTGCCATCGCCAGACGCAGGTACAGTATGAACGCTGTGGTGGAAATGTAATATCTATTCGTGATGACTCATCAACTACTGTTTGCTCTTAAGTGAATCCTTGCCATGTAAAATTTACGGCTCTTTTTTGACTAGAATTACAAAGAACTAAAAACAAACAAGATAATGATTTTCTGTTTTCATTAATGGAAAGGTGGTATCTATATGGGGGTGTGCGAAAGTTATTTTCATGTAAAAAAACAATATACAGGGTCCTGCAATAGTATTTCAGGCTTCTATACGAATTAAGTTAGATATTTCATTCATATGCAGATGCAGACTTATACTGTATCATAGGGTGCATTTCAAGAAAATATTACCATAAATATACCATTAAAGTATGATTTTTTAAATGGAACACCCATTATTGTATTGCATATTTGGGTTCGCATTAGAGTCCTTTATAATTGTCCAAAATTTTATTTATTTTGCTTTGGTAGTTTAATAGTAATAAATCAAAAACTAATAAAATAAAGTTTTACGGTCATGGAAAAAAATCATCTAAATTAATTTTGAAAGTCAACAGGGGAGCAAATATTTGGACAGTCTAAAACTTGCATGGGATTTCCCATGTTTCCAACCACGATACACCACCCGGTATAAAAGGCTAATCCGTTTCTTTATCATAACGCTGTATACCATCAACTAAGTATAATTTTTAAAAGTGTTCTTTCATAAATACAAATTAAAATTATCATTGAAATAGTGTAGAAGGCGATTTTTTTTATTAAAATTAATAAAAAGTAAAGAAATAAGTATCAATACTTGATGTAAAATGTTTGCTTAGGATACGACAAGACTTGTCTACAGACCACCCCAGAGTCATGATACAACTGCACAAGATATGATATCAACAGGGTGCGCAGTGGATCGTGACGTCACCTTGTGAGGAATTTTCGATTGAATGCTCCGAATTATACGGCAAAGTGTAGTTTACGTTATTAAAAGGCAATTTTATATGAAATTTCTAATAAATTTATTTCAAATCATATTAGCCTTAGAATTTCTACTGTAACTTAAATTTTGAAACATACATTTTATATAGATAGATTGATTATTGTGATCAAAATTTAAAACTTCCTTTTACTGACCTTCCTTAACTCAAACTTTTAGGTGTGTTTATGCTAAAAGGAAAACTTCTTTAAAGTACGTAGGAATTCATTTAGACTAAAATTTTACATGGAAACAGCATGCTACTTATTTTACGAGCAAGTTAAAAATATTTTATTTTTAAATTATTTGAAAATATAAATATTTTGACTCAGAGTACTTTAAAGATGATATGCACAAGTAAAATTAATAATATATGATGGCATTGTTCGGGAAAGTTAATAATAATAAAAATAACAATAATAATAGAAAATACCTTTATTTAAAACAATTATAAAAATAGACAATAGAAATGAATATTTAACCGTTTACTCTAAAAGTTGATATACTTAACACGAACAAGTTAAGCAGGTAGGTATACATTGCGAATATGGAAATTGGAAAACGACCAATATTTTTTGTATAGAAAAGAGCTTAAAATATTTTTATCCGTATTCTTAAAAAAAATTGTTCTGAATTTATTTTACATAAAAAGTTTTAATACAAAATTTAGGTTATTGTTTTTTTTTTCATTTTTCTTTTTCTAGAAATGTTCACATCATTTTAATTCTCTGCTACAAAAATACAACCTACATCAAAAAATAACATTTTTGCCCTTCGAACATAATATCGAAGAGCTAATTTCCAAGAATGAATATGCATAGAGTAAAAAAAATAAACAAGGCCGATATTTGTCAGGTGTATTTTTCAACAATTCGTGTTTCAAAACTTCGTTCATGGTCATCGTGTTACTGAAATGTTTGGAGCAAGCACCAGCATTTTTAATTTTAAACTTATCGTCGCGTTTACACACACGCTTCCAAACACCTTGTAATTCCTTAAAATTGGACATCAGGAGTAAAACTCTTGCGTTTATTATCGACATTATACAACCAATACCGCACACCTCATTTTTCAATAACTTTACAAATCAGTTATCAGAAATAAACGACTGGTACATAATTCAAACTCTAACGTAAACAACGGAGAATATCGCAATATGGCAGTTTTTACTCACCAGGTGATGTCACGAAAGTCACGCCCACCTGCGCGGTATCATATCTTCTTGTAGTTGTATCATGCCCCAGAGTGTCAGTTATTCACAAAAAAACTCGACAAAATTTTACTTTTTAAGTATTCACGCATGCTCGCAAGTGTTAGAACATGTAGAAACTCGAAGAAATCGTCCATAATTCTCAAAGAGACCGGATATAGATTTAAAGGAAAAAGGAATGACAACAAAGTCTCGGTCTCAGCAAATATAAATGTGTGGTTACACGTGTTTCGCCCTTTCGGGCATCATCAGACCTAGAATTTAAAACTGAGAAGAAACAGTCATAACATATTAAAAGTTAAAAATGTAAATAACAAAAACAAAAAATCAAAAAAAAATGGTATGACTGTTTGTTCTCAGTTTTAAATTCTAGGTCTGATGATGCCCGAAAGGGTGAAACACGTGTAACCACACAATTATATTTGCTGAGACCGAGACTTTGTTGTCTTTCATTTTTCCTTTAAAACATGTAGAAACTTTAACCCCTGAAACAAGTCGTCCAAAAATCATTTTTTTACAATGACAACATTTTTCAGCTGATTTGAAACCAGCCTTTGTGGGATTGACAAAGGATGAGCTTATGAAATATGCTAATGATCCGTTTTGGATAAGGCTGAGATGGTTCCTCTTTGTCACTTTTTGGCTTTTATGGGCGGCTATGCTTGTCGGTGCTGTGCTGATTATTTATGCCGCACCGAAGTGCGATCCACCACCACCTAGAACATGGTAAGTAAAGTATTGAAATGAAACCAAAATAAATCTCATAATTTCGACCAAAAAACATTATTAGTCTTTAACTACAATGGCACGAAGCTTTCAAAATATATTTATCCGTGAGGCCCCTACATTGAATATTTTTTAATAAATATATACATATTTTCAAATTTATGGTATCTGAAAAAATTAAATTAAAAACATTACATTTTTCATTAAAAATAGAGTTGAAATAAAAACATGGATATTAAAAAGCAGATAATTTAAAAATATTTTTGAGAATGTTTTAATTAATTATAATTGATATGAATATATTTCATAACTGCATTTATATATACTTGAACGTTTTTGCTTTACAATTTAATTTTTATGCAACATTAACTATTTATGATTTTAAATATTAAACAAAAATGTTTGCACCTAACAAGGACGTGTTCAGAGGCTTGAAGAATAATTATTGTATTAAAAAAGATTGTATAAACATTATTAGAAACAAATCGTTATATATCTAATTTCAATTCATACGTATACATCAGAATATAATGGTACAGGCAACTCCCCTCGAATTATTTTAAATACATTATAGGAGTTTAGACATTTTTGCAGTATTTATTTTTACTGTTCCCGTAGGCTTGATTTAGTCAGTCTGAAGCAAGTTGCTGCGGGGGGTACTGTATTCCATTTAATTTTGTTCTTTTAATATTTATGGAGATATTTTATTTTGATTCCTTCTCATTTCTACTATTATTCCCTATCCGATATCACGGATGCTCAAAGATTTTTATGCAAATTTAATTATTTTGTAATTTATTAAATTAAAACTTCAACTTTAGGTATCAACAAGGTCCTCTTGCTCAGCTACCACCAGATGCGAAACCAGAGACTATAAAAACACTAGACGAGAACATCTTGGGATTAATAGTGCAGTGGTCAGCTGATGCTTACGCGCCATTAGAAGACAATCAAAACGTCTTAAACCTCATCACAGCTGCCAAGGAACATGGGACGAATGTTATCATAGAATTAGAACCTTCAGTTTCCAATATTTGGTTTGAAAAATCTGAAAGTAGAGATCCTGACTATGATAATTATTATATTTGGAAGTCCGGTAGTTCCAGAGCTAGTGCTAGTGATGATACAAAGACTCCACCTAATAACTGGGTAGGTGGTTGTAATATATTGCATACGAACGTCGTGTTTGTAAAAATGCCACTTTCTCTATTTGTCAGTAGGTAAAAATTTAAATATGACATAGGATGCTCTCTACTTAAATAAAAATTTTGGGTTATGTTTTATGTGTACTAATATGTGTTTTTCATTCCGAATTTAATTGGATTTTTATGGTTAATCCGTCATTCGCGGCGTTAACGGTGATTGGTGAATCGGGCCATACCCTTAGTAAGTAATGCGTTATTTTAAATTTAAATATTGTATCTTTGAAGTTAATAACTGTTTAAACAATTTGATAGTTATATCCAACGACGAAAAAGGAAAGATAGACCCCGCATCTCATTTATAAAACTATTGCGCCGAGCCGACAACTCACTGTTTATAAGAGGGCGATAGCATGTGTAGACTACTTCGAAATCCAGGCATTGAATAGATTATTTTGCAAACCTGACAATAACTCGCCATATTGTGTTATTATAATTAACCCACAAAACTTTCAAACGCTAAACTTATAGCAGTTTTTATTTAATTAAGCTGGAAATAATTTATTGTTCTTAATGTCAAAATTTTCATTTCCGTATTTTCACTTGCTACCGCTAGGAGGCCAACGTTGCCAAGTTTTGCGCTAGTGTGGAATAATCCGAAAAATAAATTTTTTATGACTGTTTGTCGACTGTATGTTAAATTCAATTTTAAAATGTCATCGTAATGCTGATTCACTGTATTTTAAAATATATATTTACTTCTCGAATATATGAAGAATAGGTGACTTAGTATACTCAAATCGTTTTGACAGATAACTATTTTATAATTAATTTCTACAGTAGTTTAGCTCAAAAGTTAGGTTAAGTTATGTCAAACTGATAATCACGTTCCAAGTTCGATTCTGTTGCGGTTTTCATTTAAATCTCGATACGGATACAATTACTAAATATGCCAACACGACCTTGAATAATCGAACTCAATACCTGTGTTGATGTAATTTTTAATTCGCTACGTGGATTCAGGTCGATTTATGTAAAAAGGTACTTCATGAAAATGTGGTAAATTATTAGGAATACCTGAATATACCACCTCTGGTGGCAGTCACAGAAGCTCTCTTAGTAGCCATTTAATGAGAAATTTTTCTCGAAATGTTTTTCGTTATTAGTAGTTTGACTAGTTTAAGGTTAGAATATGTTTTAAGCAATCCAACGATGTGTTTAATTAGGTATAT
Organism: Polydrusus cervinus; assembly: GCA_935413205.1. Classification (NCBI taxonomy): domain Eukaryota; kingdom Metazoa; phylum Arthropoda; class Insecta; order Coleoptera; family Curculionidae; genus Polydrusus; species Polydrusus cervinus. The sequence continues at coordinate 53,157,947 of OW284510.1, forward strand.
TATTTTTTTCACCGGTGGGTTCACCGGTGGCAGTAGTTGAGCCGCATCGCGTTCTTAAATTGCCTATTGTATTACCGGTTGGACATAAATCATGTTATTTTATTCATGGTTAACAACGCTAAATTAACTCCAAAAGAAATTGAGCAACTGAGGAAAGATTTATAATGGAGTTTTATGACGCTGTGAGCAAAGCTTATTTTAATAAATTTGTTGCCCAAGCGGGCAGAGCCGTGTTTCTTTCGACCTTAGCGGGACACCCAGTATATGATAAATTCGTAATAGCAAAAACACAAAATATATTTATTGGGTGTGAAAATATACTTCAATGCAAAACGTAAACACATAAATAAGAACAATTGCGCCGATGTACAAATTATTATACAAATGCTTGCAAAGGGTTAGGCAGAAAAGAAACTAACTATTAAAAAAAAAGGTTTAGAATCTATTAATTTTTTTTTTTATTTTAGGTTAACTTCAACAATGTTTCTTCATGGAAATACTCAGAAACAAGAAAAGAATTCTACTATTCGCCATTCGAAAAACCTCACCTTAACTTTAGGAACCGATCGGTTGTTCAAGAATTCAACAAAGTTATTGAAAAATTCCTAGGAGCCAATGTGTCGGGTATACGTCTACATAATGCAGCATTTTTACTGGTCGATTCAAAGTTCGAAAATGAAGAGCCAGATGTTTACGCACCTCCAGATTTAGGTCTGACAAATTACGGGTTCTATAAACACTCGAAAACGAAGAACTTGCCTGACATTGCTTTACTTTTAAAAGAATGGCGATCTCTTATCAGAAATAAGACTGGAGATGGCCCGCTAATGATTGCCGAGGAGTTGGAACAAGTCGAGTCGTATAAGTTTAATGAAACATTTGTTGTGGATATGCCTTTGCAGAGCCGTATTTTCTCCAAGCCTGCTTTGTATGTGAATCAAACTGCGAATAGCTTAAATGAGACATTCAATATTGACAACATTGAATGGCCTTTGTGGGAGGTATGTTATTTTACATTTTTAGAGTGATTCTTTATTTTTTCAATTTGATTTAATTAGAAAATACGAATTTTTTAATTTAGTGTCAAAATAATAGACATTTTGAATTTTCGAGTCTTTGAGTAAAAATGGACAAATTCTTCCAATGCTTACACAAGGGTTTTAATGACTTATACGGGTTTAAGAATAACATTTTTCCAATACTAACCTATAAAACCGACTATATTGACCGATTATTAACCTTAGAAATTTGGTCTCTCTACCTTAACAATTATTATTTACCGTGGTTAATAATGAAAACAATCTATTTGAATGCAGGTAACTTACTCGGGTCGTAATAAAGCTTAAAATTAGTAATGTTACAATTAATTAATAAAAACGGACACTCAATCAACAAAAAATTACAATTACAAAGTTAGCCGACAAGACAAAACAAATTATCTTGCCAATTCCACAGCATAGGTATCTTGATTAAAAAAGTTATAAAAGCAATCTTTTCAATATACCTACACATTTTTATAATTATTAATACTGTAAAAATAAGTATCTTGTAAATTGTTAGTAGTGGAAAAAAATTATATTAACCATGGTTTAGTCAATTATACTATTATAGCTCTCACGTCTTAAATCCCTCGTCGCTACGCTCTTCTTGATTTAAGCTCGACTCTCGGACAATGGTAGTTGTCTAAACCTTGGTTAATAATATACTATTTCTTGTTCATTTCTAGTATTACTCAATGAATGTTTTTTTAAAAAGCAGGTTGTAAATAAAATAGCCCTAACGGATACTTTTTTCTTGAACAAGTTGATTTCATATTATAGTAATATATATATATATATTAAGTAGGTTAAAATGAACCATTTTAACGTTCCAATGTCCCACTCTTTAACCTTGTTTTACTAAAGTTAAGGACATTTTAGGGAACAAAGGAAAATTGATCGATAGGCGACCATTTATAAAACAAATGATAGTGTGTTATATGTCATTAAAAAGTGATTTTCTATAGAATTTAAGCATATTTGTGTTTTCGTTAAAAATTTACCTTCCCTTCCGGATTAACCGGAAGTGATTTCGAAGGTTTGAGTTTGCCGAAAAATAGCAATTTACACACTTATTAACTCCTAAAATTTTAAAATCTTTACTTCTAGAATTACGGCAAAAAATCTTGTGTCACCGGGTATAAGCACCATGAAACTAACAAGCTTGACAGGTTTGTCACTTTTCCAAATTTATCTAATATTATTTTTGTTCTTATCAGGGACATCTTTCTTAAGATAAAATGGACAAATTCTATATTTTTTTGTGTGTACGTGATTCACGGACAAGCAAAAAACTCAAAAACTTATAATTTATCCTATTAATAAAAGATATTGTTTGATTTTTGTTTTACTTTTAGGCGAAGACAAATGCTCTGCCCTCCGATGTACTGAACATTATAACGCATCTTCTGCCAGGAGCCCCGTTAGTGAACACAACTGAAAAAGTTCTTTTGAAATTAAGAGATAGTCCTTCGGTCATGAGGGGCATGTGCGGAGTGTATACATTGCAGAATAATACTGTTTTGGCATTTATAAGGTAAATGCTTTAAGTTTTAAATTTATTATAAATATTCTAGGAATAGTTACTCTAAATTTTCGATATATTTGCTTAAAAAAAACGCGCTTATAGTAAATTTCACGTAAGTTTTTAATGCTTTGACGTTTCTCTTGTCAAACGCGTTGGCCAACATGCGATTTAAAAATTCCTTAATTCCTAAAGCGGCTTTTCCTCACGAACATTGGCTAGATGCATGAGAGATTGGTATATAACTTACTGTATTTTTACATGCACACTCCAATCTGTTGCCTTACAATCAGCAAAAACCTATAATAAGTCGTTGGTTGTTACAGAACCTGACATCAATGCCGTTAGTATGTGTATCTCTTTCTTACGCTATTGCCCTGGCACATCTCCATCAATCCGCGTGTCTTTTCTGCGTTCTGTCAATATCACAGCGCCGGCATTTATTCGTTCACGTGTTGAATAAGACGTGCAGTATTGTTGTTTTTGGTATTTTTAGAGATAATTTTGCTATTATTTTGTACGTAGACTTTCTGGTTATAAATTGTTGGACCGTGTGTATCTGTAAAGTGTTCTTTTTATGAAACGGCAAGTAAATATATTGTTTATTTGAATATTATTAACTATTACAGGAACACCAGTCCGGCCCTATCCAAACTTTAAGTTCTGTTAAATAGATGTTACTAGAAATGATGTGTGTCATCGACGGTCATTAAAATCTTACGTGAAATACACTATAAAACTAATATAATATTAAATACTATAAATGTTTACGAGCGTTGATAATTGTAAAAAAAATGTTTAATAATTTAAATAAATAAAATACTTGAACTTGAAAAAGTAAAAAATAAAACTATTTTAAGGATATTATAACCAATTCTAAACACATACTTAACTATTAGGATCCTATGTTAAATGTTTGATATCTATGCAACAATATTTTTCTAATTAAATGTAACTGAAAATATTTGTACTGATGTAATAGTATATAACATAACAAGTGATGAAAGTGATACTTTTCAAACGAGGAAATATTTAGCACAAGGCGTCAGCCGAGTGCGGAAATTCTCCGAGTTTTAGAATAATCACTTTCACACGAGTAATGTACACTATTTTTCCTACGACCACAAAGAATTATTAAAAAAGCCTTTGATTAGTGAAAAAAATATTTCAACAATAATGTAAAAAAAAATAATATCAACACTAGTGCTGAAATTAGCATACTTAGGATTATGTTCCACTTAATATCTGGTTTCATAGTTTGTCAATACGCTTTTCCATTATTTGTAGTTTAACTTTTTCATATTTTATATCATAGGAAGAACTAATCCTGGATTGACCAGAATAAAAAATTTTAACTTTAATCAAGGAAAGACGCATTAAACATAAATTTTAAAAATCCACCCAACCAGGAAGATTTCAATTCAAAATAATTTGATGTTTTTATAAAAAAAAACCTAAATACTCCTGATGGGATTTGAACCTGTGACCTTGCGATCTGTAGGCTAGAGCTCTATTCTCTACGCTATCGATACCAGTAAAGATTTGTTGTTTAATACATGACACTCTCTTCAGCGCGATTTGTTTTTTTTTTCGTAATAGATTTTACAGTATATTATTAACATTTTTATAATTTCAGATGGCGTATTTTCACACTCTAATTCTGAATCAATCGACAAATACATGATAAATAAGTTAAACACTTAACAATTACTGCTTTCTAAAATTTGTTCTTTTTAATAAATAGGGGTGGTCTGTCAAATTGGCACCATATGTTTAAATAATAGTGTGCCTTGTATTTTAACACAAGTGTTGAAATATTTTTTTCAACACGCGTGTGATATTCGGCGCTTTCGAGCCAAGTTAACCGTGCGTTTTTCTCATTTTCATAGGTGGTCGTAGGAAAAAAAACTAAAAAGTTGCGTAAATATGGTGTTGTAGAGTCATATATCTGTTATATTAATCTCAAAATAATTTCATTTTTACATTTTATAGCGTTTTTAAAGTATGCTTGACTTCTAAAAATGTATATTGATACTTATTAATTTCTAATTAACCTTAATAATGCCGAACATGACATTCCACTCAGTATTTTTGCAAACATGTTACTTTATTTTCTTTTAACAGAACGCCTTTAACTTTTTTAACATATTGAATTGGTTCTTGAAAAGGCTATAACACTCAATATTTTTGATAATGATGATGCCTCTGGCATCCACAAAATTTACTTTTTTACTGCAATAACTATTTTATAAACATTCATTTCTTTTAACTCTTAAAAACTAAAAATCAAAATTGCGACTGTTTGAAAATTACTTTCTTAATATGATCTAATATTTATGAATTTTGTTGTTCGCTTTCTGGGAATATAGACAAAGGTAATTACAATAAAAAATAGATAGATAAAAATAGAAATATTATCTGCTATAGTGCAAGTCAATGGTTGTTTTAAATGGAAAAACTTGCATCAGCTGATTACAAATTACATTTTAATAACGACCACTTGCAACTTGCATCTAATGTAAAAAGGCCTTAACAGATGTTTGTTATTTTGTTAGTTGTTAACTTATTACTAAGGACTTTTCTCTCTAGAATACTTGGGAGCACTTTCAAAAATGCTTGGAAGCATTGAAATCTAATTGTGCTTGTAAGTCCTTTAAGTTTGCAAAGCATTCAAAAGAGTTTTCAAGCACTTTAATTAAAATGCGAAATTCAATTACCAATAACAAATCACTTTTTAAAAAGGGCTTCCGAGCACTGTATTTTAAAAGTGCTTAAAACATTTTCGAGGCAATTACTGCCCAGCTCTGCTTATTACTAGATGAAAATTCCTATTTTAAGTATTCTAAATATTTACTTTAAGTGTATGTTAAGTTTTTCCAAAAAATACCTTTATGGGTGCTATATTTGTTTGTCTCTAATCTTATTATTAACTGAGATTTTTGGGAAATCCTATTGTACACTGACTACTTGAACGAACGGGCTAAATATTAACCACTTTTAACTAATGTGCCGATTCTCTAACAAAATTTACTCGACTATAAGCCTACGGCGGGCGATACGACGAACAAATGTAACAATAACTGCTGACGCATCTGCCATGTTTACATCCATTCTTAAAGCACCAAAGGCTTACTATAGCTCTATAATAGTGACAGAATCATACCCTTAACGTTCTTGTACAAACAATGTTTGTTAATTTTAACTTTATATTTATTATTTAGGGTCACAGCAGGTAGCCCTGGTATATTGGTAGCTGTCAACCCAACAAATGAAACTGCCACAATTAATGTAAATGCAGAAATTCCACTATTGTTCGATCTACAAGAGGTGACAATCCGTCACTTTAGTAGTAACTATAATATAACAGATTTTAGAGATGTTGGGTAAGTTTCTAGCCTAATTACGTACATTTGATGATACATGTTTTATGTTTAGAATTTTTTTATTGATATTGGCAACAATAATAAAAAAAACTGTAGGTTAGAAAATTCTCTACAAAGAAAGTATAAATATCATATTACTAATTATTATTACTATTAAATTTAATAATTACTGTTAATTACTGAAAGGTCGTTGCATTGATAGGGAGGACAGGAAAGGATTTATTCTACATGCGTTGATGAATCTCGTTATTTTATTATATTTTATTCATGCAGTATGCAATAGTAATTCATATTTAATTCTTTTGTGTGTACAGTTTTAATTCACATTTAAATAATTTTTTACTTATTCCAGGGGCAAGAAAGAAGCTACAGCAATACCTGTTACCGCTCAGTCAGCTATTGTATTTGAATATGTGCCCTAAAGAGGAGAGTAATTATTACTAAGTAAGTTCTCTTTGTATTAATAATAATTAAGTGGAGCCAAATGAAATTTGTACTAGAGGGTTGAAAATTGATAAATGGGTAAAAATTAAAAAAAAAATAATCCTTTGACATCTTGAAAAATTGTCTAATTTTTTTCAAGGTGTGTCAAATTTGACAAATGAATAAAATCACGTGATTGATCATGTGCATATCATTTGGCAACATTTTTAAAGCAAGAACCAATAGCAAAACCAACATTTTTTTTTTGATCAATTAGGTACTTAATTTCCCATATGATGCTGACTTTGTGTGACCTTATACATGGTGTTCCAAGTTCGAGGATGATTATTGGGATCTCGGAAACTATATGAGCAAGTTTAAATTGTGCAAACTTGCACAATTTCATGCTCAATCAAATGTCTCTTAAGTACTTCTGGAGATATCTGGAAAAAAACGAAAATTTCCAAAGTTGTTTTTATTGAATAAATGATTTCAGAAACACTTTAAGTCCACTTTTATCATTTTTTGGTTCAACCGGAAGTGACAGTCTGACATAATCTACCAAAATTTTATAACAATGTATTATTTTATATAAGGACGTGACAAGCTGGGTTGTAATTTCGTTGTCATCCGGTGTTCGATGATGGAATATGTTTACTAATAAGACTTAACAAACATGTCAGCCCAAATCTGTCATAATGGTGTAGCATATGTTTTGTCTCATAACCACATTTAATTTATTATTTAAATTCCTTCTAATTTTTCTATTATATAAAATATTTTTGCAGATATATGTAGATATATTATGTTTGATGATGTTTTTCGTCGAAACGTTCAATAACATAACAAGTGTAATACATCAGTATCTGTTTTAAGAATGACGAGCTCTTTTGAAACCCGAAGTAAAACATTCAGGTTCGTTTTAAAAAAATAAAAATTAATAATGGGCCAATTACATCGAAACGTATTCAAAAACTGAAAATGCCATTTCGTAGAGATAAAAAAGTACAATTTGTATCGTAATATTTATTTAAATAAAGTTAAGAAAAATAAAAATACGTACGATTGAGCACCAAATTATGCAATTTTGCCACAATTTAAATTTGTTCATATCTCATAATTACTGAGATCCCAATGATCACTCTTGAACATTTATACATTTTTAGTTGTATAATTCATCTGTTTATTTCAGTCCTCCTAAAAGTCGTCATTGCATCTTATGTCATCAAAAATGAGGACCAACCACCCAACACGCACTCAGGGTACCTATTTTATCTTTAAAATATTTATGTAAGAGAACATTCCGTTCTAATTAAGGGAACATGCATTTTAAATGTTAACCACTGCATTTAAAACAATAAAATATGACAATAAACTTACATAAAGGCTTTTGTGTCAAATATATAACCATTTATTGTTAAAGTAATATAAACTGACATTATAAAACATAAATTAATTTTATTTAATTAGTTTTACAGCAATTCATTGGAAAGTAGCGTTAAAAAGTCGTCGATGCTGTGCTCTCTTTGAAAGTTATTCAAAATCCAACTACACAAAAGTTGAATTTTCAATAATACTTTGCTTTCTACTAGTGACAGGGAATTTGTTCAATGACCTCCCACATAGACTATCTTCCTATGCAACTCAATATTTGGTAAATTAAAATGCCATCCAACTATCCTCGTTTCTACTACTTATTACTATTACCTGTAAGAGATTCCTCATATTTTTGTATTAATATTAGTAAGCAAGTCAGGCGTAACTACTGTATATCCTCGGCCAAATTTTTAGCCAAGGATCTCGTGACCGCGGGTTTCTATTCTAATTTCACATATACTGCGAACAAGAAAGAGATAAATACCACGTGCATGAAAAACACAAAAAATGCAGTAATCGTGCTAGCGACGAATAATTAAACTGTTGCCGGTTGGCGCATAATTGGAATTGCGCACATTTTGTACTCTAAATGAAATCCCATAATTTCGCATAATTATTCAAAGCAAGCACGGCATCGATGACGTTTTACTTTATAACCTTTAATTTAAGATATGTACACAAATTCACTTTGCTTTAAATATATCCAAAATACTGACATAATTAAGCCATCTAATAATTCTGTAACTTCAACAGTAAATATTTTAACTTTCTGGCTTCATAACTTACAGTTTCTTTGCCATTTGGCACATTGTTTTCTTCTGAGAGTGTGGAGTATGCGATAGTTCTGACGGTCTTGCCGTATACTGCAAAATAAGTTATATATCAGTGACTTCAGACTTACATTTGGCCATGATGACGTCCGATTTTCATAGAATAAGAATTAACGCACTGTAAATAAAAATGTGATCGCCAACACATGTTTCTGACTGCACAAATATTCATATCACTAGTAGGTAAACGGGAATAAATCGCAAACTTGTCATCTTATGGCGTTGCCAACGTGACAGCGTTGCGCCAGATACAGTAGCTATTTGATGGTTGCCTACGCTTTCTGGTGGCCTTCAGTTCATAAATCAATTATTGACGTTTAATGTTTTTTTAATATTGTGACGCGCGTGATCCCCCCTTTTAACCAGTGGCGTGCATACAATATAGGCAAAAAAGCATTGCCTACCCTGGGAACAATAAAACAAACTCCAACCAAAATTATTTCTTTATGTTTAAATTTTTATCCGTGTAATATCCGGCAATATTTCTGTGTATGTAGAGGACCAGGACCGAACAGTTAATCGTATAACATTAAAGATCATTTTTACGAACGCATTCGTTGCCAATTAATCGTAAATTCGATCGCTGTATAAGCATAAGAGAATGTACATTATATTAACCGCTTATGGGAAAGCAAAAGCACTGCTTTTATACGAGTGGAAGCGAGCGAGAGCCGTTAGGCAGTAAGCTAGAAAGAGAACAAATACACGTAACTCGCAACCTGAGCCTCCGTCAGCCATCCGCCCGCGCTGGTAAAATGCATTGGTGCCAATCTTCCAATTTTGTCGTAGTTTCAAAAAATACTACACGTTCTCGATATAAAAAGGTAATGGCGATGTCAACTGTGTTGAAAATTTTTAGTCCATTGTTCGGAAATTAAATGTTTGCCTACCTTGTTCAAACGACTTTGCACGCCACTGCTTTTAAGGGCTAGAGCCATGCTTGTATCACAAATATGACTTAACTACACACACCATGGGCACCTATAGAGTACATTTCAGGGGGACTACCGTATATCTAATCCCTTTTTCAAAGTTCAGGGGTAACTGCCCTTCGTAGGGGCGTTCATGACACACTACAATAGCTGCTTTAGCAATGAAATAGCTTGTCTACGGTTATTGGTCTTCGTTAGTGACAGTATGAGTTACAAAAAATTATAAAGAGCAAACGAAATCGATTTATCTAAAAGCAAATAAATAGAGATTTTGTTGACGAACGTAGTTCATCGATTTGTTCGTGTTTTCGTCCACGAACCAAGTAAAACAAAACATAAACTTGTTATACATTTCTAAAGTTTTGACCCCTCATCTTGGAGTACCGTAAAACATAAAGTCATATTGCGCAAAGGAGTAAAACGTTGACCACTGGATGGAAATTAAAGAAGAAATATTTTTCTTCCATTTCCACCTTACTAAGAGATCAGATTTTATACCGGTCTTTCGCGATATCACATTTTGTTTTGAAGTACTTTTAACGTCAGGGGATCAAAACATTAAAAATAAACAGTAGTCGACTCCAAATTACCAAAAAAAGTGATTAAAAAATGATTATTTAAAATTGTGCATAACAAAAGTAAAACGTATGCTTATCGTACGGACTTTATCCACCTAAGGTTTAACTTGCTAGACATGAATAAACCTGACATATGCAGCGAAAATAATGTTACAACTAGCTATACTTACATTCACAGCTGTCCAAAAACTGAATACATTCTTGGATGACAGAATCCCTTAACACAATCATATGTTTCGCTAGATTTTCTATTAAACTCAAGAAGCATCGTTTAGTGTAAAACCAGGTGTCGGTGCCAAGTTTTTTATTATAGGGTTCTAGGGATTTCATTACGCGGGATATTCCAAATTCATAGTTCCCTTTTGAGCAGTATAAAGTTCTAAAACATATTTATTATGGTGTAAAATACGTAACACGTTTGTAGTGAAATAATTATCTGTATTAATCTATAATATTTAAGCCTATTCTACAATAAGTTTCATAATTAAAAAAATGCAATCAGAACAAACCATTTATTCATTGCTGCGGTTAGTGCGTTAAAAAATAAATATACCTATGTATATATACCTATATATTTAAATTGTAAGAGGCATGATATATAAAAAAATAACGATACAGCTCGTTTTTCGACAATTGACATCCAGATACATGACATCGGCTAGCTGATCTTAGAACCTTCAAAATTTCCCCAGATTTTGAAAGAGACGTATTCAGCCGATGTCAGTTTGTGTTGTGGGGCGTTTTTAACGTAGTTTTAAATTGTTTTTACATCTCTTTTAGCGGTAAACTGGTAATTTTGGACATTGAATCGAACCTTTTATTTAGTATTTGATTATTGTAGTTATTATTAAATTGGCGCTACTTAATTTGTCCCAGAATGTTTTCCTTCTTAAATGTATTCTGTTTTGAACTAACAATTATGGATCATAATTATTGAAAAATAATTGATGCGTATGTATTATAAGTATGTAAGTATTATAAATTATATCAACGGGTGCAACCACCGCAAACCTTCGAAATTTTCTTACTTACCCTATGACAAGATTTATTATGCAATGATGAAAATATTTTTTTTCTGGATCTTCGAATGACATTTGGTCCTCTTCCTTCTCTATTTTTCGCATTAATTCTTCAGCTTCTTCATTTTGTGATGTCATTATATAAGACACGCATAAATTTGCCAATACAATGGCGTTTACATTTAAAATCTAAAATGAAGCAAATAAACTCTTAGAGCGTTTTCACACGGCACCATATATCGCGCGCGACAAATGGTCGCAATATTGCTTTTACACCAAATTATGTGTTTTCTAATAAGCCATTTTCACACACAAGCGATATTAGAGAACACATAATTTGGTGTAAAGCAATATCGCGCGCGATAATTTGCTTTACACCAAATTATGTGTTTTCTAATATCGCCTGTGTGTGAAAATGGCTATTTAGAAAACATAATTTGGTGTTAAAGCAATATTGCGACCATTTATCGCGCGCGATTTCAAATACCTTTTTTCAAAAAACTCAAAAATAAAGTACTTACATTCTTTTATTACACTACGAATCAAATACGGTTCTGTCTAACTTACCCGTTGAATAACATTAAGCAAACTTCTGGATGGGGCTCATCTGGCAAGGGAAAGCGTTTTGCGTATAATCTCGAAGAAACATCCGCACTTTTACGACACCATATCTATTAGTTCATTGTTTTCAAATTTTACCATTTTCACGTATCTATCACATTTTTAAAATTAACTTGCTTCCGAAAAACACACCGCAGCGGTTTGCTTAACACTAGCCGTATGACTAATACTAATAAGAGATAAGAAAAACAACAGAAACTATAGCGGGGTATGTTTTTATGACCAGGCCCTTAGATTTTTTACTTCTCTATCTCGCCTATTTTTGAGTTTCTTGAAAAAAGGTATTTGAAAAAGTTGTTTATTTTAATGCCTTCTATATACAGCTAAAAAAGAAGTATCAACTTAGGAATCACCTTGTACCTGTTATTGTGCTGTTATCTATATCTATCTACCTATACATATATAAAGCTCAAACGAGTTAGAATGGATACATTTTGATTCTGACCCTACCGCGTAGAGAAAGAAAAAATAAAAATACTGTCCAGTTAAAGTTTTTAACATCTTGATGTATACTAACAAAATAGTTAAACAAATTACACTCTCTAATAAAAACACGCGAAAACAATAATTAATATATATAAAATTATTTTTTTTACCTCTGCATAACTTTTCTTTACTAAAGGTTCATAGAAACCTGTAGCTTCTTTAAACTTATTTTCCTGCATAAATAATACGTGGGCAACGTTAAGTCGCCACGTGTCGTGTTCGTTACAGAATTCTGCACTTTTTCTAAATATCTTTTCAACTTGAGGATAATTTTCTAGATCCCAATAAATTTTTGCTTGGGCCATAAGGACTGGTATGTATCTGAAATAATGTTTATTTAAAAAGATGTTTAATCTGCAGTATTTTTGTACACTCTTTAAGGTATTTACTTTTATTACACATTACACAATGGATGCAAATTTTATCCATCCACTACTTTGACGACTTTTATACAGTTAAGGAAACATTTCAACTAACTATGCCGAAATTAATAAGTGGAAATAGTACGAAAATTTGAATGCCATAAATTGAAGAAAATCGTAGTGTAGCGATATTCTGTTGAATATGATGAATGAAAATGAATAACGTTTCGTTGTGTGGTCAATAACAAAAATTATTAAATATTCTAATAACTATTAATCGAAAGTGTAGATGTGGCACTAGTGAGAACGTGTGAAAACATATTCATTTCTGTCCCGGTTGCTATACCCCTGTGCTTTACTGCACTAAATTTTCCTTGTCTGTATATGATTGACTAAAATAAAGCTAAAGATAAATAGCCCGAAAATATGGTAATGGACAGATTTTTTTAACTTTTACTGATAATTAAATGTTTAAAAAATTGTTATTGTTTTAAATTTTCCATTCTATTTGCTTGTAAGAAACGGGGCTTTAAGCCGCATGTTTCTTTAATTAAAGGTGTTTTCAAAAAACATATACTTAAAATTTATTTTCTTTTAAGAAAATAGCGTTCAGTTAACTTTGTGAAATAATTTAAGGAACAGAATTGGTTTTTTCAACTAAACTGCTGGACAATTCAAGCGGACCGAGCTAATTGTTAGGTGAACTTTGGAGTAAAATATTTTACGAACGAATAAAGCTATCGATGCGCGGTTAGCAAAATTTTAAAGAGAATTTAATCTTAATATGCATATTTTTTCCGATTTTTTTTTTACTTCTAACCTTTAACTGTCTACAGGGTTCAAAGAGAAGTATGTTTTTTTTACCAAAGTTTTTAAGTACCGGATTTCCACAAAAATAATTTTAAATAATTTTGGATGGCATTTTCTTTATCTCCTATTTATAGAGAACAATATAAATTCTCAAATTTTTGATATCCCTGTTTGTTCATGAAATTTCGATTTTTTTGTCAACCCCTGTAAATTTCAGGTATTTTTGTCATTAGGCCTTACAATGTTTTGTAAGAACGGGTTTTGGTAAGTGATTATAACTTCTTAGGATCACCTCTTTTGCAATGAGTTTATTTTATATGCCTCCATTTCCACACATCGTGTGTTTCGTGCCAGGATAACGTTGCAGTAGGAATAGAAAAATACATCTCCTGAATTATTAATGGTGTTACCATGGTACCTACTGCAACGTTATCCTGGCCCGAAACACACGATGTGTGGAAATGGAGGCATATAAAATTTTTAAAAAAAACCTACTATGGGTACGCCACTGGTCACGACGAAACGCAAGAAATTAAAATAAACTCGTTGCAAAAGAAGTGGTAAGAATACCTGAAATTTACAGGGGTTGACAAAAAAATCGAAATTTCATGAACAAACAGGGATATTAAAAATTTGAGAATTTATTTTGTTCTCTATAAATAGGAGATAAAGAAAATGCCATCCAAAATATTTTAAAATTATTTTTGTGGAAATCCGGTACTTAGAAACTTTGGTAAAAAAAACATACTACTCTTTGAACCCTGTAGACAGTTAAAGGTTAGAAGTAAAAAAAAATCGGAAAAAATGTGCATATTAAGAATTAAATTCTCTTTTAAATTTTGCAAACCGCGCATCGATAGCTTTATTCGTTCGTAAAATATTTTACTCCAAAGTTCACCTAACAATTAGCTCGGTCCGCTTGAATTGTCCAGCAGTTTATATTTTATATTTTAAATTAAAACTTTAAACATAATTTACTAAAAATCTTCTAAATTAAGCCGCGGTACTTTATTCGGTACCTCTTTAAATGGATCAAATCAATATTGCTATTTTAAATCTTGAGTTTTAGCAAAATATTTCTCTTTTTTAGTTTCAATCTGGTATGATATTACGCCTTAAAAAAATGCTGAGTGCTTGACTAATATTTTTAAAAAAATATTATTCGGCGTTCTTGCAAACGTCCTATCTTTCTTGCTCGTCCTAGCAAAATGTTGCCTAATTTAAATAGAATCAGGTCCACTACGAGTTCTATACAGAAACAATCTTACCTATCCAAACATTCCTCGTATTCCATAATCGCTTTTTTAACAATTTCAATATCGCCTCTGTTGCGATGCTCCTGCACTTGCTTTGCTAACTTCCGGAGCTGTTCCGTATGTCGACTTGCTAATTCGTCAAGCTTTTGATAAGCTTCGCTGGGAGATGTTTGTTGTGTTATAATAGCATCCAAGAAGTCGTATAAATACTGAAAAAAAATGTAAGAACAAAACACACTACATTTATAGAAAAATATATTGTTTTGATGAAAATAGAATATAAAGCATATTGCACAAATGGTCAAAAAACGACGGGGCAGCAAAATGAGACATATTTGTGATATGGTTGATGTGCAATATTTTTTGGAATGGAGTATTCGCATTTTTGAAATGTTTTGTTTTAATCCTTTGAATAGCAAGACTGAAAGAAAGGAGTTTAAATACTTAATGTAAATTTAATGAAATCAGCTGCGAAAATAGTCAGCGTGCGGTCCTTCCCGAAGCAAAAACACGAAAGAGAAGGAAATACCTTTTCACCAGTAAGTAATTTAGTCATTTATGCTTAGATTAGTTGATTGAATCCATGAAATATACAGAGGGGAAGTTGTAGATCTTTTCGTTAGTAATACGACAAGTGCTTTAAAATTGCCGATAATTTTTTACAAATGCGTGTTTTCTTTTAATTTCACAACTCCGAAGGAGGAGTGAAATTTGTAAAGAAAACACGTATAAGTGAGAAATTATCCGGTTAATTTTAAAGCACACATGGTATTTAAAAGAATATTTGACGTTTCTAAATGCATAACTTTAATAACTAAAAATTAAAACATGCATTTTTATTAACTAAGAAACTATTAACAATATTTTTAGGTAAGTTTACTAACTTAAAAAATATTATAATCATCATATTATGTAACTAACTTTGAAAAATATAAAAATTTATCAACAAAGTGACACTGACAAATATTTGATTTGCCATCCTGGGTTACCCTGACGACGCGGTATTTTCGTTTTGGTGTTTTCGATTTTGTATATTCGCTGTAAGTTTTCGAAAATACCACTGTCCTTATGGGACTTTTTATACGTGAGTGGAATATTCGCTGTAACTGTTAATGTCACACTTTTGTCAAAGTTTAAAAAAATGTAAATATCAATTATCCATTTAAAAATGGATGATTATATTTCAATTAAGCATTTGCTCATGTTTTATTCATACAAATCTGTATTCTCAGCAAAATTGACTTGAAATTACCAGAAAAAAAAATGTTTAAATAATTTTAAAGATGTCCACAGGAATCCGCCACTGATCAGGCGTGGAACCAGAGGAGGATGTCCTTAAAACATAACATTGGTATTTTTAGGGGGTAAATGGTCCCCCCCCCCCCCCTCGAGTCGGATCAGGTATGAAAAAGTGAAAGACTCAGATAGGAGAAGACGTTTGGGTTTTGCACAGAGCCTTTTATTTATTATAGAAGTCACTTTGGATATATTTTTTAGAAGTCAGTTTTTAGAGTAGGAAAGTATTTGCGTAAAATGTTTTTTAGAACATTTTTGAAAGGATGAAGGATTTTAGACCGAGCCTTTTTATTCGATAGTTGCCCCTCCCCCCTCAGCAAAATCCTGGATTCGCGACTGTCATTGATTTACTGGAAACAAGTAAATAATATTGAAACATTATCCCCGTCTCAGGGGGTGGTAAAAGAAGATCCTTCCTTTCAGTTATTCAACGGTTTAATCTGGATTTATAAACTCTCTTTGACGTTGTTGGCGCCAGCGTTGATTATCGACGTTCGTTGACGACATTTATAAACTTGGAGTTGACACTGGGCGTTGTTCCTGTTCCAACTAGGCAATCCAACGATGTGTCAAAAATGGCAGCTGGATGGCAAATATTACTTTATAATTGGTACATGTGACCATTAAAATAACATTGCTGGTGACACTGTTAAGATAACAGATAACCCAACATATTTTTGTTTTAACAGCTGCCAACTTGACGTTATACAAATAGTAAAATACTAGACTTGACGTCATTGCTACGCCCGCCAGCGCCGAAAAGTTAAAGTTTATAAACCGCTGTATAATCCCACTGTTTAAACTCTAGAGCCAGCGCACGCGCCGACGTGAAATTCGAGTTTATAAATCCATCTTTAATCAGCACTTACCGGTGTTAGATATTTGTATGTCAAATGAGCATTTTCAGCTAAAATGTCAGCGGCTAAGTCAAAACATTCATGTTGACAGTACAACAATAATAAATTAGCAAACGTTTCTGGCGGAAAAGGATTTTGCTGGAGCAAAAATTGCAGTTTTTCAAAGCCCTCTGTTGGGTTTTGGTCAAAATTAACCAGAGCTTGATTGTGAAGAGTAACCGCGTCTAGTTCATATTCTGCTCGCGGCGGCATATCTGTCAACGCTTCTCGAGCTGCCTCAACTAAAATATTAAATTTGTCAAGGGTCTACCATCGTATTTGGAGATTTTCCACTCTCTGAAGCTATCAAATTAATTTTTTTAATAAGGTATTTTTGAATATTTTTTAATCAAACAAGTATAAACTTGGGTTCACTGAATAGCAAAAGGATTAAATGATAGCTTTAGGAATGTTTTATGGAATTTTAAGTGAATATCAAAATTTTAAATTAAAATCCTTTTAAAATATAAATTTTGTGCTAATTATAGAAAGTCAAAATTGATTGCCTGATGAAAGCAAGAAAGCTATTTATCTTTAAGTAGACCTCCTATTATAGGCCCTCAGACTATCTCACTTTGGTTACACTCAAGGGCGTCATCAACAAATTAATAAAATAATACATTTTTAATTTTTATTAAATGGTACATTCCGTTGGTGTATTTAACCAAACTTACTATTTTTTAACTGATACTCTATTGCTGCCTTTAAGTTAAAAGCCTCCGTCAAAGAAGTTTCGTGTAGTGTCAACGTATTTCCAACTGATCTTACTTCAATTCCTTCTGTTTGCATTCCTATGCTTAATTCGGGGTGATCTCGAATGCCTTTTTCAATTATATCAGCTTAAAATAAGAAAAATATGGGCTTATTAAAAGGCATAAACAAATTAATACTGTTTTTAAAAAGTTCCCTTTATTAATGTACTATTTTTAGGATTGCGTACGTATACACCGGATGATAATACTATCCAGGCCACCAGTTTAAAATACAATCTGCAGAATTAAACTACAGAAAAAAACTCATTCTTATTTTAAATTACAATTATAAGTCTATAGAAAGAAAGTTTTTTAGCGGCAGGCGGACAAAATAATGCATCTATCTTTTGCATTAAAGTACACAGTGACACCAAAGGTAATGGGTTCCCTGGGGGCACAGGTAGACCATAACAGGCTGTTTCGTTCTTATTGGGACTCATCAGAAAGTCATAACCTGTAAGCAATTCCCAGTACAGCGAAAATATGTTTCCCAGATATTTTTAAGAATAAAAATGTGATGAAAACCTAGCATCGATACTAGGCCTGTCATTGTCTACCTGTGCCCCAGGGAACCCATTACCTTTGGCGTCCCTGTGTACTTTCAGGCATTAATGTACTTTGTCCGCCTGCCGCTAAAAAACTCTCTTTCTATTTACTTACACGGACACTAAACTCTACTACTTTAATAATAAGTATGTCCTATTAATAACCTCAATAGTTTTTAACTTATGGCGACGTTTAAAAATTCCATCTACTTTAACATTAATTTGATAATTTCAGATAGCATACAGCCTGTCAAAGTGCAAAAAATATGTTTTTTTAATTTTTCAGATGTTAAAATCTAAAAACTTTTCAGTTTAGACATTTAAATTATTTAGATCCGGTTGTACAATTACGGCTTAAGCTTAGTTCAACGTTGAACCAAGCTCAAACGTCATTTTGACAACCAACAAGAATATAAAGTGGTTGTCAAAATAAAGTTTGAGTTTAGTTCAACGCTGAACTAAGCTTAAGTCGTAATTGTACAACCGGGCTTAGGTATACAAAATAAACTAAAAATGCAATAAAAATTATTTTTTTTAAAAATGTTTCTTTATTATTTTAATATGTAGTGACTGTTTTGCTTCTCAATTTTAACTTCTAGGTCTGATGATGCTCAAAAGGATTAAATACGTATAACCTTTACATACATTTAAATAGAACTTTCTGAGGCCGAGGCTTTGTGTATTTCTCACCTTTATAAATCCATATAAAAGGATGAAATTGGGCGTACATAATATAAAACATTACGCGAACAAAAAAATAGTGGTATTTTTGCGGAGAAAAAAAGAAAATATTGACCTACCGAGGCAATCAAATGAAAGAGATCGTCAAATACCTAGAATATAAGTTTTTAAATTGGTAAATTAGTGACCACACGACAATGACTATGACTAATGACATATTTAGGGGTAGAAATAGTTGGGAAATGGTCAGTAAAACAGCTCAAAAATTCAAAGTTTGTATTTTGCCTACGCACCCTGAGGATGATCTCATATAGGTCGAAACGTAGACAAAATACAAACTTTAAATTTCTGAGCTGTTTTACTGACCATTTCTCAACTATTTCTACCCCAAATATAGGTTTTTTTTTTAATTTTTTTTTGGTCTAAAAATTGCTCTAACTATTTTTTATTTAATTTTTCACATCAAAATGGGAAAATGATTTATATAAATAAATATATAAAATTTGATACCCCTTTTATCTCAAAAAGAATTATTGCAATGTTGCAAAAATCTTAATTCTTTTTTATAATAATAATAAATAAAATTTAAATTAAATCAATTAATAGATTAATTAATCCAATAGATAAATAATTTACCACAGAATTTTAAGGATAATCCATAGTCTTTGACTCTGTAATAGCACAATGCGATGTTGTATGCCAAGTAAGGTTTAAAACCTTGGTTTTGCAATGTGTTTGTAAATTTTGCCAGAGCTTCTTCATAATTGCCATCCTGAAAAAATATGTTTTCGTATTTAACTTGTAATTAGTAATTAAAACATTATACATAGCATTTTAAAAAGTATGCAGCTTATGGAAAATCTTATAGTTTTAAAAAAATATATATTGTTGGTGGATAAAAAAATAACACTTATGTAACATATCAGGTGACTGATGAGTTTTACATATTCACCAATAATTTCTTCTAGCTTTTGCAATAATACCAATCTTTACTGAAATATGATGTCGCATACTTTGAGTTAAATTAAAAGAAACAATAATTTAAAGCAGGATCCAAATTTTGTTACCAATGAACGTAACTGCACTGCGTCCATTACCTTATTATGGAATAGTTAAAAAAATACTTGAAATTCAAAAACCCATATTTTCACCAACATTCAATCATTCCGTTCCTTTTTTCAGTTTATTTGTAGGTCTCTTAAAGTACTAAGTACAATGTGTGTGACTTCACTTTATGTTTTTTTTTATACAAGGTGATGGCTAAAATATCAAGCTGTGTAAAATCTGCTGATTTTAAAATTGATGTTTCTAAAATACGAAGCTATTAAAGTTGAATTATATTATTGTGCTTGTTACAGCTTTATGTTAGTTACTTACTGTGCCCACTACAGCGCAGTGCTGTTCGTGTAAATTTAAAAAAATAATTTCCAAAAATTGTTATATTATTTAAACCTACTTTTTACTAGTTTTCGAGGACGAAGAATATAAAAAGTGTTGATTACACCTTTATATTAGATACCTATTACAGGTCAGTGCCGTTCATGACACAAACGGTACTGCGTTTCAATGGGAACAGTAAGTACCTAACACAAAGCAGTATTTTTTATCCTCGAAAACGAAGGGGAGCGTAGGTTTCATAGCAGCGTAACTGGCAATATGAAAATTTTCGGGATTTTTTTTAATTGGCACGAACAGCACTGCGCTGTAATAGATATAGCAAGTATCTAATATAAAACTGTGACCAACACAATTCTAAAATTCAATTTTCATAGCTTCGTATTTTAAAATCAGCAAATTTTACATAGCTTGATGATTTAGCCATCACTCTGTATAAAAAAGGCATAAAGTGAAGTCACACACATTGCACCTAGCGGTGCAAGAGACGGCCTACCCAGTAAACTGAAAATGGATCGAATTGATTGAATTTTAATAAAAATATTAGCTTTTGAAATTGAAGTAATTTTCATTAATTGAAACTTTTTTGACATTTATTTATTACATTACATACTTACTTATGTTTATTCGTTTTCTCCTTATATTTAAGAGCTGTAATATAAAAATATAGTATTACCTTATACAATAAACATCCTAAATTTACTTCTTTATCCGGATCATCATTAGGGCAAGAATCGACAAGACTTTTTGCCGAAAGTACATCCTCCTGACTATATTTGATGGCAGCTTGCAGTTTAGTTATTTGACCTGTATATTCCGGATTCTCAATAAGCTTATTTGAGACCTAAAAATGAACATTTTAAATAGAGAAAAGGAATCAATGTCTAAAAATTGAAAGGCATTTTATTAAATAACTTAAAAATAAAATTACAATTATGATAAGTTTACTAGACGAGATTTAGTTCAGTTATTATCTGATACTCGTAGAAAAAAATAATGTTCCTAACGCATGCGCAAAGTACTTTTCCGCACTAGGCTGTTTGCCCAAACTCCGTTTCGCATCGTTTCTGCAGAGTCAGTCGTTTGAGATAATCAAGAACTAAGATAGAGAGATGAAAACCATTTTTCTTTAAGATGAACCGTTCCAATGTTACAGCCTGTCAGAGTCTGAAAATGCCATATTTTCAACGTAAACGTATGATATTTTATACAAAATAAGCGTAGAGTCTTGTGGGGAATTAGAAAATAATATAATGTATACAGGGTATTTCCATTAAAAAAAAGTATGTGTGATATACCCTGACTATTTGGAACACCCTGAATAATTTTCGTTTATAGAACTAACGCCTACCTATAACGCTATTTTTGAAAAACATTTAGTTTATTTTTAGATGCTATAAAATCCTGCGTTGAGAGTGGGCCACCCTGTACCCTGTATACAGGATGATTCCTAAGTTGATACTTTCTTTTTAGCTGTATGTAGAAGGCATTAAAATAAACAACATTTTCAAATACCTTTTTTCAAAAAACTTACAAATAAGCGAGATGCAGAAGTAAAAAATCTAAGTGCGGGAATGGTCATCAAAACGTACCGTAAAATTGGGTGACTTTGGGCCATTTTTTTTTTCAACTACTAATAGTTTTTTAAGTATGATAGATAAAAATATCAACCTTGTACTCAATTGTTAGTCTTGATCTATATTTTCATTATTTGTATTAAAAATACTATGTTTCCAACGTTTAGTATTTTTTTTTTTTTAAACAGGGTGGCCAAAGTCAGCACACCAAGTTGGGTGGATTTGGCCATAAGTTTGAAAACCGTGTTTAAACAAAGAACAAGGACCTGTAATGCGTCTTTGGCCATTAAATTTTTTTTTTTAAATACGGTGCAATAGAAATCATAAAAATGGTGTAATAAATACGCACTATATGTCAAAATATTTATTTTTTAAATACTTTTACTAGTGTAAAAACAAAAAAAATATCTTAAGTGTGTGTGTAATTAGGTTTTATAGGGCTTTGGTTGAAACCAAATGGCCAGAACATGTCTTAAAATTAAGGAAAAAACATTTTTAGGAACTGAAACAACAACTAAACATAGGTAGGTACCTAGTATTTAAACATTTCTAATGCTGCAACCTAAAGGTCGGTGGGTAAAAACTTAAATTTAAAAGCAAAACAGGTAAAAACTAAAAATTACTGTATTTGGTCATCTCTGGGATGGTACAGAGATGTCTCTTGCTCAACACGGGGGCCTGAATTTTTTCTTTGATATCAAAGTCCTGATAACTAATAATATCATCTTTCGCAGGCCATCTCCACTGGATGCCGCTTTTCTCCATTGATTTAATTCTATAGGTTCGCTCGAGAGCTTCCAGAATTTGTCCTGGGAAAAATTTATGAGCGTAGGTGAAGATCACAAAGTCTCCCACTTCATATTCACTTTCCCTATAGGCATGTTCATAATATATGTCATCGGCATCGCTGTATAATGCCGACTCCTGACTATCTGAATAAATAGAAATATTTTCGTGTTCAGATGTTTCAGAATTGGACTTCTGGATTTTCTTTTTTCTCTTCTGTAAAATTGTTGATTTCGGTTTACTAGGGCC
This sequence comes from Polydrusus cervinus, assembly GCA_935413205.1. Classification (NCBI taxonomy): domain Eukaryota; kingdom Metazoa; phylum Arthropoda; class Insecta; order Coleoptera; family Curculionidae; genus Polydrusus; species Polydrusus cervinus. Next base: position 53,180,763 of record OW284510.1, read on the forward strand.
AGGTAGAACGATGTCAAGTTGGTTTTTCTGTGACACAGAGTTGGCATTTTCTTTTGGCTTAACATCAGCAACTGAAACACTTCTGCCTGGAGCGATTCTTAACTTTGATTTCCTCTTCTTTTCGTGAATTTCTGATGATGTTCCAAATCTTTTTAATTCCAACAGATCAATGATTGATGTATTCAGAGGGTCGTCGTTTTCCAGAGTGACACTCTCTTTTGAAGGGATTCTATTTAGAACCTCATTGCGATTAATTGGATGGATTCCTGATTTTCTAAAGCCACTCATTAAATTGGTTTTTCCATTTTCTCGTAACGATTCCATGAGATTTTTTAGCAGCCTTGGAAAATCACATTTGGCTACAGTTTTGTTGGCCGTTGTCGATTTATAGTTGCTGAGAATTTCTCGCCATTTCTGTTTTAGAGGACGAAAAAAAGCAACGTCCAGCGGTTGTGTCAAGTGAGTCGTGTTTGGTGGCAAACACAAAAATTTTATATTATTTTGCTCGCATAGCGTCAATACATGGACGCTAATATGGGATGCAAGATTATCTCCGATAATTATCTTAGGTCCATCAAGTTTTTTTAAACGTCGGAGCAAAGAATTTTCGAACCAATCTTCAAAGATGTTTGACTCGAACCAGCCGCTTTTTGATCTATTGTATCTAGTATGGGCAGGGCCTCCAATACTCCACGTGTCGTATAAATTCTGTGCCTTGTAAACAACATAGGGATCCAGGATTTCCCCACTAGCACTACCACAAAACATGAGAGACGTAGATTGCTTTGAAAAATTTATGATCCTTTCCGGATATTTACACCCACGTTTTGTAATAATTTTTTTTGTTCCTGGATCGTCGCTTAGGTTTGTTTCATCGTAATTCCAAATGTGGGACGGCGGAATCTCTTGAAGCTCCAATTCAAGATTATCAAAATACTGATTAATCGTTTCTAAGGAAACACAAGCTCTTTGACTCTTAATATTGGCTGACATTCTTTCTGTAAGGTCTGGGTGTCTACCAATGAACAATCTAACCCATTCCAATCCAGGATAATTATCACGAAAGCATTTTATTGTGACACCTTTACGATTTAAATACGTTTGAACCATCCATCTAAGATCATTCCTATCCATTGGAAAACCATACCTTGATAACAGCAAAATATAATTTTTAATCTTTTTTTCTTCATCAGTCGAAAGCACAGTCTGCCCTCCAGCTGGTTTTTCGTGAAGATGTTTTCTTTTGTTTTGCAGGGTAGATCGCGCAATTTTAAATCGTTTAGATGCATCTCGTTCTGAAATCTGATTTGTTGTAATCAAATGAAGAGCTGTGTTTAATTTATTTTCCGAATAATTTCTATAAGGACGACTATCAATTCTTCTTCTATAGCGACCCATTGCGTGGGAAATTTAGGTGACCCTAACCTACAACAAAAAAGTTATTAATTTAAGAACCAAACCTAAGTTCACTCGACCTTACCTGCTGTCTATTTAGTTATCTAAATCGAAATGTGTTTCTTACACCAACACAATACCTTAGGGCACTGGTAAAAATAAACTATTTTGCACAATATCACCGGTATTAGCCCGTTTAAAATAAATGAACCACCGGCCAAAGTCATACCACCTTTGAAGAAAAAAGATCGTTTGACTTTGGCCGCCCTCTATCTGCCACAACGTGAAACATTATATTAATATTGATCCGCATAGATTATCACAATAGACTCCTAACCACTCAGTACAACAAACAGCTTCGAGATGGTGGCACCTGCCTCTGCAGATCCAAAGTTTTTGGGGCTAAATTTTTAGCACATTTTTTTATAATATTATAATTGTATGACGTTAACAGAAAAATAGTCTTATTGACCAAATTTTATGCAGAATCGGATATTTACATTTAGACCTTTAATATTCTGCAATAAAATATTACAACTAATATGTCACTTTCTGGCTAGAGACCTACAAAACAAAATATTTTTTTCGGCCAAAGTCACCGCAACGGCCAAAGTCACCCAATTTTACGGTAACCTGCTATACTTTATGTTGTTTTTGTCTTATTAGTCATGAAATTTACAGGTTGGTCGTGTTATTTGGCAATCCGCTGCAGTGTGTTTTTCTGAAGCAAGTTAATTTTAAATTGGTGACACGTAAAATTTGAAAACAATGAACTAGTAGATATGGTGCTAATTTACGGTGACTGTCGTCAAAGTGCGGCTGCTACTTAGAGAATATACGCAGAACGCTTTCCCTTGCGGGCTCAGCCTACACCCAGAAGTCTTCTTAATGTTATTCAACGGGCAGGTTAGACAGAACCGTATTTGATCCATAGTGTAATAAATGAATGTAAGTACCTACCTTATTTTTGAGTTTTAAAAAAATATATATATGTATATAAAGAATAAGTATCAACTTAGGAATCACCCTGTATAAGAAATATATGCGATTTTGTCTATCAAAGCTTTTTATATTTACCTGAAAAGCTTGGTCATACAAACAAGCTTGATACAATGACTGAGTGTAGTACAATTTATAGTCATCATTTTCCGGATACATTTCAGTAAGTTGCTCGTAATAGCTTGCGGCATTATTAAAATCTTGAATATAGAAATAACAGTAGGCCAGTAGTGACAAACCAGCTCTGGTTGAATTCGATTCTGGTATTCCATGAAGAACTTTTATGGCTTCGTTAAATCGGTTCTCTTTTATCTAAAATAGAGACTTAATTATATTGATTAAAAATCTATATAGGTAAGTAGATAATATCTCGTAGTAGCGTAGCCAGAAAATATGCTCATGGAGTGGGCGTAAGTAACACATTTTTTTTCTGGAAAGAGGGACAGTCGCGACTACATGTATTTCATGACATTGTACCTAGTGAAGAAGGCGGAAAAGCGCCACAGGCGAAACATTTTCGGGGACACGCCCAAAGTTCGTTCAAAATTCACCTAACTACTATCAAATTTCGAAAATTAAATTATAACCTCTCCCTCTCTGCATGGTTGGGTTAAATTTGTTTTTGTAATTTTTTTTTTACTTTTTTTTTGATATTCCTAGCTGTCTCTTTATTTAAAAAATATATAATATTTGGGAAAATATAAATTTTGGTGTCAATCCAAAATTTTAACATAAGACGTTTTTCATGATTAAAAATAAAGCAAATATCGCTCACCACGCAAATTGATGATATTTTCAGAAATCATGTATTTTAGGAGCGTAGATCTAAGAGCAGTTTTTGGTGCAAATGTTTAGGTTTTAAAATACTCCTTCTTAAGTGCCGTTTTTTATATTCCTAATAAAGCATTCTCGTTTCTTCCCGTACTATTTTTGTTATTATAAATTATCACACTTCTTTAATAAAAAATGTTTCAATTAATTGCTTTTTGCTTTGTTGTAAAAATATTTTATTGCATTAATTGGCTTATATAATAGCTCTAAGAAAGGGAAAACGGAACAAACAAGTATATAATAGAAAAATACTATACTTTTTACTCGTTTTCCTTTAAAACTGCATCAAAAACCAATAACTAAAACGATATGCATCTGAAACCTTAATCTCTATATAAAACAGGACTTTAAGAAGGAAAAGTTTAAAAACTAAACCTTTCCTACAAGACCTTTGTCATCTAAGCCAAGAATACATTATTTAAAGATTTAAGTTAAGTGTCCAAGCGTGAGACCACAAATTAGGTTGCAATTAGACTTTTAAACCCGAGCTTCTAGGCTGGGGGGGGGGGGTAAAATTGCACATTCATTACTGTCAGTGCTGCACAGTATTGCAACCTTTAAAAATAAAATTTCCCATTTTTTAAGGAAAATTCCACGAATGCACACAACACTGAAAAAGTATTTTTTTAAGCAGTTCACAAATTTGGCGTGGATCTATCATTCCTCTGTGCTTTAGATCTTTATTTCTCACGAATCCGGAAATTTTCTATTAGTTGACAACATTGTTATAAAAGTTGGATTCCTCTGTGGCGCCCTTATAACAGTACTGACCAATCACAGTTTATTATACTTACTGAGGCCCCGCCTTATTTTTCAAGACACTAAATTAAATAATTATTAATTTGTTCAACATAACAAAATATATACACATCTATCTTAATTTTTTATCAATAATGTACCTAAGGCCCTGCACGGGTCGAAATTTCACAACCCGACCCGGCACGGCCCGTTAACCAAGACCCAAAAGCCTGACTGGCCCGAAAAGCCCGGCAGGCCTAAAGAGCCCGGCAGGCTCGAGAAGCTCGGCATACCCGGGGAGACTCGGCCGGCCCGGGAGGCCTCTACTTTACTTAGTAAATGCACTTGCCTTGCGTCCAAGGACAGGTTGCCAACAGATCGAAACAAATGTAATGACAAAACTTTTCTGCCTGGCAAACACAATAATGCCAGGAATCCACAGTAAATATTCAATCTTGCTTAAAACATAAAACATAAAAAGCTCGGTTGATCTGAAAGCCCAGCTGGTCAGAAAATCCCGGCTAGCCCGAACAACCTAGCCAGCTCAAAATGCCCGACAGGCTCGGCAAAAATTGTTTGAGCCCGAAAACCCGAACCTTTATTGATTACGTAGCCCGGCAATAGTCGGGTCATGCCGCGTTAAGGTCCGAAATGAAAACTCGGCCCGTGTAGGCCTCTAAATGCAATGCTGAATGTGCATAGAAAATTAATTTCATATATCATTATTATTCTGTTCAACATTTAACAGCAATAAGCCGTTTGGTAGTCGATCTTCCACCAATTAATCAGAAATAAAAAGACTACCCCGAATTTAAATATAGTACCATCCATATCTAGCAAAAAAAAACGAACTTTTAACACGACAATTCATCCAGAAATGTATTATGCACATAAGTGGGATTATAGTTCAAAAATTTAAAATGCGCTGTCAAATGAAATGATTAGCAGAGGCGGAACTATAGGGGGGATTAGCCTCCCCCTGATTAACCCTCTAGACTCTAGACTAATTGGTGCTTACATCCTTTTCTATATAGGGCGACTTTTTTAGAAGTCATCTTTGCAGGTGCTGGGTTATTACGCGATCGACCTTTTTTTTAAGCCCGCCCAAATATAAGTGTCTAGTGGCGCCACTGATGATCAGTGGGCTTAATTTTCAATAACTTACATAGCAACACATATTTTTGACTAACATTTTTTTGTAAGTGGTATTTTGTTACCCGATTTATTTTTTTTAATGTAATCTCGATTTTCTACAGTTCAAATAACATGCAAATTATGTTTGAAAAGATAAACATTCTTACATTATTACTTACCAAAGAATATACAGTTTTAGTAAAGTCTCCGTCATTTATTACATGTGCTGAATACATATTCTTTCATAAATAACCCGAGAAAAATAGGAGTTTGTTGACAATCTATGGCATTTCATGGTTGCCGTAGCAACCAAGGTTGTGTGTTGTCCCGTGGTTATAAAGGGTCAGTGGAATCACAAAGTTCAATCGATACAAAAACGATGTATCAAAACGTTGAAAAAATAACACGGGATATAGTAAATTCAACCAGTGGCGTATTTAGGATTTTAATAATGATGTATCTACTTAGCAAAACTTGTTTCAAGAGAGCCAAGGCATTAAATACAGTGGTGTAATCACACTTTAGGGGCGGGTGGGGCGAAATGTTTTCAACTTTCGATTTTTAGAAAAACCTGAGGCACCTTTCATATTGTTAAACTTTTCTCAGAAATTTCATCCCGTTCCCACAAATTTAAAATGTTAGTGCCACTAATACTTTCCATCTTACACCTGTGTGCGCTTTCCTTAATTTAATCACTGGTCCCTTTCTATAATTATTTTGGTATGAATTTTTATTATTTTATATATTAATTAATTAACATTATTAAATTTCAGAATACAATCTAAATAACCATGAATGTAAAGCTCCGTTAAGACATCAGTTTTTTCCCTTTCTTAAAGTTAAAGCTATTCTCCCGAAGACATGTAGAGATTCCAAGTAACTTCCAACTAAATTTTTCTGATGATTATTGGGTTGCACAAAGATTTTTAACCTGAATTAACTAACCAGCAAGTTTGATTACGACATAAATGACTTTGAAAGGCATTATGTACTTACAATTAAAGGTGCCTGATTAGTAAATTAAAGTAACCGGGCCAGTACGATTGTGATAAAATTATTTCTGACATTGTCATATTCAAAAAATCGAATTATTTATATTTCGAATTCCTCTGAAGATTAAAAAATCGAAGGCGAAGGTGACTCAACGCGACGCGACGGGCTAGCGTGGCTAACTCGGAGAATCGAAATCGACGCGAATTCTGTGCATTCGATTCTACTGTACTGTACTGTAATATCTCGAATTCTCGGTTTCGCATCCTCACAGAAATCGGTCGGTAAGACACCAACAGAAGGCAGGATTTCGATTTTTTAGTATTCGAATACTTCTTGAGAATCGAATGCATTCGAATTCAAGCCAGAATTGAATACGTCTCGATTTTGAATTCGAATAGTCCCTTCACTAATTTATATAGCTGCGCTCGGTAGTGAACAGTCGAGATGAAATAAAGTAAAAGTGAAAATAAATTATTAAGTTTTTAATTTATTTATTAAAGTTGTTCCCGACTTACATTTTATATTTTAATCTATTATTTTTTTTTGGTTTGATCCGCAGCAACCGAGGCAGCAACTTATAAAAAATGTGGTATCCGATTGTTAAATTTTACTCTTTAAAACCCACAGTTCTTAACACTTTGAATAAATATTAATTATTATTTTTTATTTGTTTGTTTGCTTTGGACTGGTCATTAAATAATGAAATTATTTTTTTCTAAAATTTTAATTTTGAATTTTTTTTCGTTGTGTTTGTGCAACATACTTCTACTGAAAAGTAATATTTATTTATTTGTTATTATTCTTCAAAATAAATATGTCTAATGTTTCCATATTTCCAACATGTCCGGAAAATATATTTCGGGAAATTTTATTTACCACACTATTCCTGAAAGAATTCGAACATAATTTTATTATTCAAAGCAAATGCAGGACAAGAGAAAAAAAATACTTCTAAAAAAATGTATCCCTTGGTTTCAAAAAACCTTCCTCCTCCAAAAAATTACTTTAAAATGAAGCGTTTCCGGATTCTCTTATCGAATCTACTACTCTTTGAATTTTTCATACACACAAAGTGAACAAAACACTCATTTTTCAAGGCTTAGGGGCACTTCACCTCCCACTGGATCCGCTCCTAGTCAATTAAAAATGCAAATAAAATAAACTTTTTTATTTCTATAAATTTAGTAGATACATTCTAACATCCCATTATCTAAAATATTAACCTTGAATCAACATAATTCACCCTAAAAGAAACAGATCTATAAAGAGATTAAGTAGAATATTACATATCACACACAGTATTATTTGTTTTAAGAGCTTTGTGGGTATATTAATAATTAAAAAAATCACCATCCACTGCACTTTTTTTAAAATAAAGTAATGTCATGTAACATGGTGTATTTCTTGTGTCAAGAGATACCATTACCGTGGAAAAATGGAAATATTTCTTGTGAAGTTATTATCACTTTTTCAAAGTAACGGTATACAATTTTGTAACATTACCTCATTACAGAAGTACGTACAAAAATTACATAGTTCAATTTGAAATAATCATCAAAACCTTGAAATTTTCAAGAAATTCACCAATATTCTTGATATGATCGATGCGTCAGCGGAATAGTAATTTATTATGCAAAATATATAAACCGAAATAAAAATAAGAAGACAAAAACATGTTTATGATGCTAAACAAATATTAGAAGGAAATAAAATTTTTGAATTTTCTTATTAAAAATAAAAACGATCGTAGGTAAATTCACAATATCACAAGTAATTCGTTTGTTAGATAAAATAAAAGTATATTTTATATACACATTATTGTTATCTTAGGTCCGATTAATGTAACTTAGGTACATTTGTTGATGTGAAAGGTTCATGCTTACCATATCGCTCATCTGGAAGAAAACTGATCTGATCAAAAAAATTACATTTTGCAAAAATTCAAATAAGGTTGTGTTAAACTAAAATGTACAAACGTCTAGCGCCATCTAACGTTTGATTTGTTAATTTAAGGCGTTCCTGTAACTTTGGTGTTCTCATGTAATCCTATCTTATTTTGTACCTATTTTGCAGTGATCAGATTTAATTATTATCGGGCATAGATAAAGACTACTATAATTTAAGAGATAATATTATCATTTTTTGCCGAAAAACGTAATCATATTTCTTTCTTTTTTCTAGTAAAAAACCACTAGAAGTTTTTTAAATGCAGATCTATTTGATGGTCACTACACTAATACATTTACGCCCTATTAAAAAACAACTAAAAAAAATTATTTATTAGAAATTCGCATTTAAAAAAACACAGCCAAACAGCCACATATCTCTACTAAACTTTGTTCTTTCTAACGTAACATACAATAAAAAAAAAGTGATAACGAAATATCCAGGAGATCCTGAGAGACTGAGCGTCTGGCACAAATGTTGATATATGAAGTATGTATGTGTATAATCCGCCACGGTCGTACGGTATCAAGACTAGCATATCTCAATTTTTAAAGTTACGTCAATAATTGAGTTGATATGTAGTTATATTCACAAAAGGTAATTTTTGACTTGTTGCATTTTTCTTCCACATGAGCGTGAGTAACATCGATTTCGTAGTATTCACTCCTTTTACTGATACGGTTCAGGCATCTCTTGGGTGTGCTAAAGGTTAGCCAATAGATTATTACAGATATAAAGTGAAATACATCAGCTTATAAATCGTTTAAACTAATTAAAAATGGATGCAGTAATAAAATATAATTTAGTAGATAACTTTAATATTTTATTATGTACTAAATTATGAACCAGGATATGCATTTTGATATTTTAAATCGATTTAAATATTTTTGGCTGTAACAATCTGCACGATACTAACAGTTTTTTCCATTTAGTATCATTACTTATATTTTACAAGATATATAAAAAAACAAGATTAATTTAAAAAATAACTCCCTTATTCACTAAAGAAGTCAATTTATTCTATTAAAATATTTAGATCCTAAAGTATCCCAGTATGATACAATAAAAATGAAACGTGAAGATTTATGTGCAATAACGAAAACGGCGGGAGGTCGGTCGTCTCACGTTGACTGCAGATATTTTGGTTGTGATGCATCGTTAACTCTCGTTTCAACTCGATGCTACAAGAAAAACCGGTTTACTATTTTAGGGCCAACGCCCGTTGGTTCGGGCTGGCGTATTCAAAATCATAATCGAGAAAGCGGCTTATTGTTGCTTCTGTGTAGCTTGGTTTTCTGGGCCTTGACTGTCAGAGTGAGGTCTAGTGACGCATTCGCGATTTTGTTTTTTGATCAATATTTCGTTACTATTTCCTTTTAGAAAAATCGGCCAAATACCGACATTTAAAGCATAATTACCTACAATTTAAAGTTAAACAAGTTTGAATTTATAAAGTAATAAAAGCAGAAAAAGAGCAGAGGGCAAATTTCACAAAATTTTGTTTTTTTGCTTTTAATAAGTCATTAATAAAAATTTTATTAGTTCAAAACTCTACGTAATTGCTACTCAAGGACGCGTATTTGGCACCTTTTTGAATAATGCGAAAAGGATAAGAAATATTGATCAAAAAATAAAATCACTAAACTTCACTCTTAAGAGCGGGTTTAAATTGAAAATCTATTAGTGAATAAAGCTGTAAAATTTTACATAAACAATGTTGAAGATTATAACTTAAAATTATTTTATTTTTGCATAACCTATTCATTGTTATCAAAAATAATTAGTACTAAAGTAACGCCACAAACTCTATTTATATAATTTAAACACTCTTCAAAACAAATTTAAAAATCTAGGCTGTACTAGCCTATTTTAAAAATCACATTTATTTTAGACATCAAACTTCTAATTAGGCAACAATGGCACTAGAGGGCGTTTGATTGAGCCCACACGTTCCATCGCCACGGTACACTCTGTAGTAACCTTGTTCTCCCCATGATGGACTCCATGAGTTTTTCACGATCCAATATGGAAGAGTCTTGTTAAACAAGGTATATTCTGTAAATTATAAAAGTATGTTTTATAACTTGGAAATTTGGTAAACAGTAAAACAAAATTTTGTATCTTTTATCACTCAAAACTTTGTATGTTATAGAAATAAATTATGATCATTCCAGCATGACCAACAAACGTACTTAGTACGATCAGCCTTTTATACAGGGTGCAGGATGGTGCATCGTGGTTGGAAACATCGGAAATCCCATGCAAGTTTTAGACTGCCCAAATATTTGCTCCCCTGTTGACTTTAGAGCGGGGTTGTAGAGTCTTTTTAAGGGTCTCTGTGTGGAGTGCACATATGGAGTTTGAACAATTTTGGACAACCCGATCTTAACTTTAAATAAATAGGATTGCGGTTGGGTTTTCATTGGAATTTAACAGGTGATGCTGCGGACACCGGATTGATTGGACTTGTCAACCTGTGATTTGTCATTGTCAAATGTACTTTAGAAGTAGTAGATTTTTTACTAGTAAAAATTGTTTACATAGGTAATTATTTTAAGTTATACAATATAAGAAAAGTCACTATGATAAAATGGTACTATGAGGAGAAAGGTACTGTAATAAACGACTGTAAATACACAGCACAGAATCATGAGAGACTTAAGAAAACATGATAGAGATCTTAATATCTTACCTCACGTCGAAGAAAATAAAAATATCAGTACTAGATTTTACCACTATTTAATAGGTTTTATGTAAATAAAATAATTTAATTTCTATTAAAGTATCCGTTTTGAAAATAATGTTCGTTTTATTTGAAAATATTAGTTAAATACAGTGTAAAATGTATCTGTTAAAGATTTTCAAAAAGCCTACTGTTCGTAAATTACATTTGACAATGACAAATCACAAGTTGACAAGTCCAATCAATGCTGGTGTCCGCAGCATCACTATTGAAAAGCAACCGCAATCCTATTCCAATAAGTTAAGATCGGGTTGTCCAAAATTGTTTCAACTCCGTAGTGCACTCACCACACAGAGACCCTAAAAAAGTCTCCCGCTCGAAAGTCAACAGGGGAGCAACTATTTGGACAGTCTAAAACTTGCATGGGATTTCCTATGTTTCCAACCACGATGCACCACCCGGTATATAAATAAAATAAAATAAATAGGTCTTTATTGTAATTTAAAAAAAAAATAAAAAATTACAATTGGTGGAGTTAAAGCTTAGCTTCCTATCTCAAATAAACAGGAACCAGCTGAGAACCATTACAGGACTTCTGATAGGACACATGGCTGTCAAGAACCATCTGCACAGAATGCAACTTGACACAATGGCGACCTTGACTGCAGATTATGCGGTCAAGTCAGGGAAACTGTACAGCACATAATTTGCCATTGCGAGTCACTAGATCGGAAGAGGTAACAAATACTTGGGCAACCAAAACTGAACCCAGACGACATCCTTACCCTCTCCACAGTTGACCTACACAAAGTAGTGCAAGGAACTGGTATCACGGAGTGGGTGTAACAACTAAACAGGGAGAGCACAATGGGCCAAACCTGGCCTAAGTGCATCCGGCGCACGGACGGACTCTCGGGGAAAAAAATTGTTTCAACCTAACTTGTTACCGTTCTTGAAGTGGTTCTCGGGCCATTATTTCGATCCAAACTCCAGCATCGAAATTCTGCGCGTTAAAGATTTTAGACAGCTGGGGCTGATACAAGACTTTTCATTTACTTATTTTTGATTTTAGAACAGTCTCATAAATTTTTGTTATTATTTGAGCATTTTTAGTTGAAGTTGTTTATTTCCAGCGATTATTGTCGTTCAATCTTATTCTTTTGCAATGAATGACAAAGGAAATAGTGATGTTCTATCGGAAATATTTGCAGATAATTCCTAACGGGCGAGAAAAGATTTAGAATGATCCCAATAACTGTTTGGGGACGATACAAAAATCGTTGGTTGTAACAAACTAATGGTAATATATTTATATTTTTTTTATTTTTAAAATATTTTATACACAAGGATTTCACTGTTAATAATAAACAAAAATGTAACTTCAATGCAACCGATTTTTTGTACCGGGTGATTCAATAAGAAAGGACGCCGGCTATATCTCGGAAACTACTGGGCATAGAAACGCGGGGGAAAAAAATGATAACTAAACTGGCCATAAGAAAATCCTGGAAATGATTTTTAAGTTCCGCATTTTGCCGCAACAGGGCGTAATTGAAAAGTAAATTATAAAAGTTTACATATCTCGGAAAATTCCACATTAAGGTATATCTTTGATAACACCATTCAAAAGCTTGGACAATTATGCATCATTTTGGTCTTATACTCATTGGCGTACCGATTTTAATAAGAGGGAGGAAGCTGTTGAAAGTGTAATCATTTAAATCGCTGTAACTTATAAACGACTTATCCGATTTTAGCAAACTAAAGACTGGTTGGAAGAGAAATGCACAGTATGCACTTTTACCAATCGTATTTAGTTGTCCATAATAGTTCTCAAAAAAATTGCTAGAGGGCGCAATTTGTAATAATAACACATTTTTTGATTTTACTCCGAAAAAATAAATCATACGGTATAATTATGATACCATAATCGAAAAGTAGATTAAATTTGCTAGAAAAAATATTAAAACTGCAGCTCGATATCTTCGTTCGTTTTAGCGTTATCGCCAATAGAATAAATTTTAATGAAAAAGCGAATATATATTTTTTAGAAAAAAAGTGGGACGCCACTGATATTTTTTCATGTGGATATTATTTCTGATTAGGCTGGTCAATTCTGCATAAAAATGGTCTCTTGCGTTTTTCTCCTCAGGCACACCGTTCTTAATTTTAATGGTGTTATCAAAGATATACCTTAATGTGGAATTTTCCGAGATATGTAAACTTTTATAATTTACTTTTCAATTACGCCCTCTTGCGGCAAAATGCGGAACTTAAAAATCATTTTCAGGATTTTCTCATGGCCAGTTTAGTTATCATTTTTTTTCCCGAGTTTCTATGCCCAGTAGTTTCCGAGATATAGCCGGCGTCCTTTCTTATTGAATCACCCGGTATATAATAATTTAATAGATATCTACTATTCATAAAGTAGAATTGACATAACTTCATTACAGAAAAATATTTCAAGGAGTGTTATTTTATAATAATTTGTAAACGTGTCAAATTATGTTTGAGCCAAATAATTTGCCTATATTCTCAAGTGAACATTAAGTCTAATATACAGAGGTCGTTGTATGGACCTAATTCTAATACAAGCAATGCGGTACTGTATTTATTTAAATTAAGTATGGTGTCCATTTTACCGATACCCTCTGCAGGTTCATTTTTGACTGGTGCCCAAGTTACCTACAGATTTTCCTCACATGGCATCAAAATTAACTTAGCTTGGTTTTCCCCTGTACCGTTCATTAACTGTACTTACTGTGTACTCCATATCCTACAATAAGAACCCCATGATCCAAATTCTTAGGATTGCACAGTATCTTCCAAGGGTGCGATACTCCACCAGCGTAGAACTGCATGGCATTGGCGTTTATAGCAATAGAAATGGGACCGTTCTGAACCAACCATTTCGCCATATCAGTTTCATTGTGGCTGATGTTAAGGGCGCCAGTTAGTTGTACTTTGACTTTACTTGGGTTGAAATGACATGTCTCATCGTCACCCTCATATGGGTAATCAGATTCGGCTTCTAAACCGCCAAGTTTTTCAATAACTCTGTAAAAAAATATGAAAACTATATCCTTACAATTATCTAGTAAATATGAAATTTTTGGGTTAATATGGCTTTTTTTCAAATGGATCTTATAAAGTTTATTAGTTTAAATTCTAAAAGATAAATAATTCTTTATTTACAATGCTTTAAAAAAATAAAAAAGTTTATATTCCATATCACAATTTTGAAATAACATGTTCATGTTTATAGAAGATCTCTAGGATAATAGTACATTGTTCAATAAGCATATATTGATGGCTGTTATTCATGCGGATAATATTTATGACACGAACCGTAGGCGATGTAATTCTGTCAACTCCGTTATACCATCCCCGTTATCAATTAATGATAACAGAGGTGGTAATTAATTAATCTTATATGAATAAACCATGCCTCTTTTCATCATTTCGAACTGATATGCTGAACAAATAAACCGCGGAAGCTGAAAGACGAAGACGGATATGAATAAGTCAAATCAAATATGAAACGAATGAGGGAAAAAATATAATCGGACCCTACAAACTAAAGAGTATAACAGGAAAGAGCGGAAATGCTATCTTTAAAGTCAAGAAATAGGAAAAATTAAAATGCCTGATACATGACATAGACTTAGTAAGTCCAATTTGGAAAATTATGGTCCAATTATATTGTCTATTTTCTAGATTTGCTAATCTTTGCTAATATTTATTTTTTGTTGTTTATAATGATATGTACTAAGACTTAAGAGAAAATAAATATTATTATTATTATTATGACACAAGCTCAGCCACTAATTCTAGAAGATAGGTTAGTATCTTACAATTATTATAAAAACACCAACATATTTAAGTTTGATGTTTCTATTTTTTTATTTGACTGGGAAAAGTTTCCTTTCTGATGATAATGAACCAAGTAAGAATTGATGCATTATACAGGGTGATTCCTAAGTTGATACTTCTTTTTAGTTGCATTTTTGGCATTAAAATAAACAACATTTTCAAATACCTTTTTTCAAAACACTTAAAAATAGGCGAGATACAGTACGGGCCTGGTCATCAAAACGTAGCCTGCTATACTTTATGTTTTTTTATCTTATTAGTCATGCAATTTACGGGTCGGTGGTCAGTTATTTATTTGGCAATTCGCTGCGGTGTGTTTTTCTGAAGCAAGTTGGTTGAAGAAAATGGTAAAATTTGAAAACAATGAACTAGTATATATGGTGCTAATTTACGGTGAGTGTCGTCAAAGTGCGGCTGCTGCTTCGAGATTAAACGCAGAACGCTTTCCCTTGCGGGATTATCCCACACCCAGAACATTGAAAACATTGTTTAAGTTAGCCAGGACCGTATTTGATTCATAGTGTAATAAATGATTGTAAGTACCTACCTTATTTTTGAGTTTTTTTAAAACAGGTATTTGAAAATGTTTTTTTTATTTTAATGCCTTCTATGCACAGTTAAAAAAGAAGGATCAACTTAGGAATCACCCTGTATTTATTAGATGATAAGTCGACTTTTACCTATTTTTTACTGTCATAAGTAAAAAATTTTTGGGTTTGTTCGTGTGATTAATTATTGTGAAATCAGTGAACTTGATTTATTGAAAAATGTATATATGTATTTTCGAAAACGTAAAATTTTCGCTAACCATAATTTCGAGACTGAATTAAAAAATTATATAAAAATAATTTTTTTGATGTTTAAATTTTAGTGCCATCTTATATCGATAAAAACTAAGAAAAATAATTTTAAGTATCATCTCCTTATGTTGGGTTGCATAAAGATTTTTAACAATAATTAACAAACCAGCAACCGTGACATAAATTACATGGGCAGACATTATTCGCTCACAATCAGAGTTTAAATTAAAAATTAAGGTAACCGAGTCGCTTTGATTGTGAGAAAAGCATTTCTGCCAATGTCAAATATGACAAAGTTAAAGTAGCTGGTTAGCTAATTATTGCTAAAAATCTTTATGTAACCCGACATGCGTTTAAAATATGAGTTAAAGATTAATGATTTACACATAAATTATTAACTGTGTAGCTGAGAACGTACCTATAAGCATTATCCATAAGACCTCCGTTACACCCTTGATCGACTTTGTCGCAATCTACCAATTCTTGTTCAGAAAATTCCAATAACTTTCCGTAATTAATTGCGTACTGGCCCTCGACGTTTCCAGTTACACTGAAGGCCCAGCAACTGCCACATATTCCTTGGTTCTTTACTTGAGTGACCGCACCTTGTAACAAAAACATTACTATAGTTCAAAATGACCAATTCGTACATTTTTGGAAATAATTCGATACTCAAAATACATATTGTAGGGTATATAATATATTATTTAAAACTTAATTTTCGGGACTGAAAAGTCGGTGGATCGTCTGTCATCTTGGAAAGAGGAGTAATGGTTTGTCCCTTAACTTACGAGTTCAAAAACTTTTTGCAACAACTATAAAAATTATCTATATATTTAGCTATATATAATATACAGGCTGGGAACTTTAACTGGAACAAAGACCAAAAAGAAGGTCAGTGCCAAAGGATTGGCGCCAGATAAGGGCTGCATATGAAAGATGTGACTGGAATATAAAAAACTACGCTGTTTTTAACATCTCCGGGGAGACATTTTCTGCAAGACCACGTAGGATTTTTTTAAGCCGGGAGGCCACTGCAACCACTCCCAGAAACTTTGTTTCCTCAACTCCCCGATCCATCACACCCAGATCCCTCTAATAAAGAACACCACCCTAACAGTTTTACTCATTTCATAGCAATTCATTGTTGCAAAACCCAGGCCTCTATTGTGCCATCTGGGATTTCCCCAATGATTCTTCTAGTATATCCCCACTGACACACACTGTTGTGTCATCGGCAAAGATTGTAAATTCAGACATGGAATCAAAAGACTGTAGGACCAGAATGTATCCTTTGCCGATGTCACCCCAGGGTGACGTACAGCCTGATATCTGCCCCTAAGGTATGAATATATAAAATCAAGACTCCCTGGAGAAAATTTAGTGGAAAGGAAACAACAAATACCCATGTGCAAGTAGAAAAATACTATTCAAACTTTTTCCTTTCAGTCTTTCTATTCAAAGGACAAACCCGACATTTATGATATAATAACCTAGCTTTTGGTTACGATTTTTTTAACATGCAATACATTGTAACATTTTATTTAAAATGGTTTCAAATAAGTTGAAGATACCAACAAAAAACGGCTGAGAGACCTCTCAATGAAGAATATTTGTTACCAGATCAGTCGTCATTAACCTGCAAAAATTCAATATATCTAATATACAATATTTTAAAAAGTATTTTTTATTGGTTTGATTTTATAGTCTTAATTTTCAGTTTGTTTTCGATTGCTATCAAAAACCCTGATAAGGTCATAATCATTTTTTAAAGTATATACCTTTCGTCCGCCAGTCAAACTCTGTGGGTAATTTAATGTCAGGAATTTTAGCTTGAACAAGTGGTAGCTCGTTTTCGTTTTGCAATTCTGGTCTATAACCGTGGCTCCGAGAAAACTCTTTTTCGGTCATGTCGGCAAATACAGTAATTGCGTATTGGGCAGTTCCTTTTTCGTATTTGTTAAGAAGAGCAATCTTGTTAACGTTATCCCTGAAAACCTAAAATAATACAATAAAAAAAATGTAGTAATTAGCGATAACATTTTTTCAATTCAGTAATGTGTATAATACACACAGTAGTTTAAACTGTAAGGATACATTTTTATTTTGGAATATTATTGTCTAGGGACGTACGGTCGGGAAAAGAAATATTAATTTGGGGGTTTCACTTGCTTTCTCCAGTTTAGTTGTCCATTTGACTGTAAAATTCAACATATTGTTTTATTTAAAATGTTTAAGAAAAACCGCAAATTTCAATGATATTTCAAACGGCGCCCTCTATCGACCACCGCAGAAACCAAAAACAATATCTTTTAAACGATGCCAAGTTTGATCGTTTTCGTTTACTTAATTTTTTCCAAAAAATTATTTGCCCCCCGCCCTTTTATTTGAGGAGATATACTCTATTCAGATATTATTTACGCCGAAGTTAACAAGCTTTGTTATCATTGCTTGCCATTCTTTCAAATTAGGCTTTTTTCCTCTTCGTTTGCTGCCAGGGTCCCGAGGGAACCTACAGCTTGTTCCGAACCACAATCCTCGGTCATACGACACCCCCCAAGGGCTACCAACCCTTGGTTTTTTGCCATTGCATGACCTACCGATTGGGGATTGTGTATCGTCTTCCGCACTCCACGAGATGTCCGATCTCATCCGGACTGGTTATCGGCGTGAATGGGGTGGGTTGGGAGATGCTACCTTTTACACTCTTCCTTGCATTCTTAAATTCACTAAATTTCGGATATACTTTTTTTTATTGCACGTATGCCCACTCCGGGAATCGAACCCGGGTCGCCACGGTCGAATGCCAGTAACTCACCTCTGAAGCACCGCCGCGGTTGTTAACAAGCCTTTTGGCCAATACACAATTAAATTTTCAAATTTCTCGTGCTGTTTTTGGTAACAGCGTGTTGACCTCGGTGGAAATGATATCCGAATAGACTGAATAGGCTATAGAATAATAAGTGCTGAACCAAAGTTTCTCAAAATTTTCAATAAGGCCTAACTAGGCATATAAAGAAGAACCCTTCGTGTTCTTAGTTGAGCATTAGCCCTCTAGCGGCCACTTAAGAAACTTAAAAGTAATTTCCAGCGATTTATCTCAGCCACTTTTTGAAATTGAGAAATTAGATATAGATAAAGACACTCAGCGCCTGAATGAGCTTATTAACACCTACTATAAGATAGCGGCAAAAATTGTAAATTTTTCTACCTGGTCAATATCTATGATAAAATATTTTTAAACGTTCTTTTTATAACTATTAGTTTTATATTTTCCTATTTTATAGTAAGTAGTTTTTTTTTATATTGAGATGCATGTGTTTGTCAGATCTGACCAAATATTGTTTTGTGCGTCTGCGCTTATTTGACCACCCGATACGCACGGTTACAAGTCATCTGCAATCATCTGTTCCTTCTTTAGAAAGCGTTATTTGGCAGCGTTAATTTATGAATTAAGTTAATTAATGAACTCACCTTTAAACGATAATTATACTCCTCAACTCCATACACCTTTTTATACTTCTTAATAAATCCTTTAAAATTTCTTTCATAATCAAAAGCGGATAACTTGTCTTCACTAAATCCATTAATAGGCATGTAACTATATACTTGATCATCATTATCACAGGTTACATTAATTGTTAGACCATTGGCCTCCCAAGGCCGGTTCAATACTATGAAATGGCAGTTTATGTTTTCTGTAAAATCGGGACACATCGAGTGAGTAGTACGAAGTAGCTCTACCTGCCGGCACAGAGCTATATCTGCCTCGATATTCCATAGAGCACCCGCAACAATACGCCTATTAACTTTTTTAATTTTTTTCAATTCGTATTGGCCTGCTGTCTCGGATTTTGATGAAATGTATTCTAGCGCCATCTTAATAAAATTTTTAGCTTCGATATGTTCAGTTGAAAGCTCTTCATCGGCTCCTATAAAAAATTAACATATAAGTTTGGTTGAATAGTATACAAGAAAATTATCAAAAGTAGCTAGTGTATAGGTAGTATGTGTGTATATAATTTTCGATGGCACTGGACAACTTCCAACAGCCAGACTTTATAAAAAAAATTTAATATTATCATTTTTGATCTTTATCTTTCCGTCTTGATTTATTTAATAACGATAATTAACTCATCCTAATATATCTTATGACTATCAACGAGTATTGTTAGCATGTTAAATATTTTTTTTTGTATATATTTTTTTAAATTATTATATTTTGTTCTTTCTTTGATAAGACTTTTTTTCATTTTTGTTAACACTGGGACACTGTGTAGGGATTTTGGCCGGTTGGCTATCCCGGATGGAGATACTAACAAGAGGCCAAAGTTTAGGGTAGGGTAGACATGAGGTGACATAGGATTCTTATATTTATTAATCCCCCCTTGGCCGAGTGTAGGGATCCGTCAAAGAGAGGCTGTGATTTAATATAATGCTTATAAACCATGTTGAAATTTTTAACGTCGGTCAGTAGATTTGCGAGGTTAGAAGGAAGCAAAATTTTGCTTTTTATTAGCTGTAAGAAAAATCTTGAATATTATTTGTGTTTAATGAACATTTAAATAGAATATGTTGAGGGTTGGGTATTTCATTACAGGTAGTGAACCAAAAACCAGTAAAAGAACAGCGCCGTCATAACTTGCAATACAAATTTGGCAACAATGTTTATTATGGAAATTACTAAATATCCTAATTTGCACTCAATAATTAATAATAGGAATGGCATTTTTAATGGGAAATTAAACACTAAAAATAAGGATGTAAAATCTGTTTTTCTCGAAGGTGCTCCAAAATTTTTAAATGTCCACACGGCCTCTAGAATTTAAAACAGCTAATATGTTGTTAAATTTTAAAAAAATACAACTTTATGATGGATCTTAATTTTGAGACACCCTGTAAAATTGACAATAATTTTGTAATATACCCCTTAAGACTTTTTTTAATTTCCCGGTATACCTTTAACAACTTAACCATAAACATTTTTAATATAATTGATTAGTTCAAGTGAATTGAATTTCGTAGATATTTGATCTAAAATGTAAACCATCAATATGGCACAATTTATTCTCCTATTTACAGCAGCAGAATCATCAATAAGATATAGAAAGAAAATTTTTAGCTGCAGGCGGACAAGGTAGTGCATCTATCTATTGCATTAAAGTACACAGAGACGCCAAAGGTAATGGGTTCCCTGGAGGACAGGTAGACAATTCGTGACAATGACAGGCTGTTTCGTCCTTGTTAGGACTCATCAGAAAGCCATAACCTGTAAGCAATTCCCAGTACAGCGAAAATATGTTTTCAATACATTTTTAAGAATAAAAATGTGATAAAACCTAGTATCGCCACCTATAGAAATGAACTGCCGTTAAAAACTTTTCTTTTATTTACTTATACGGACACTAAACTCTACTACTTTATTTTTAAACACGGTATTGTATTACGGATTGGTGTAGCACACAGTGGGTTACTGCAGCGTGATCTATATTTGAATCTACAAATCCGTAGAAAAAGTGTAAGGATGCGTTTCGTATACTGGTGTTTGTTGGCCACCGTACTTGGTTTATTGTTGTTTTTACGTCGTTTACTATCTTTTGCATTGAGTTGATTCCTATAGGTGGCGATACTAGATTCGGATGTTCTTATGGCAATTATTTTTGGGGATTGCTTAAATATTAAAATTACATTACAGGAAGTTATGGTGGCCGTTTATTTTTTCAAAAAGATTTACCGTCCCAATAATCTAGGAAGTAAGGCATGAGAAGTTATTTTATTTTTTAATAGTATTTTATTTATTTTATGAAGATAAGATATAACGTATATCTTAAGTTCTATGGTTTTTGCCTTAGACCTAGACCGAAATACTGTAAAACAGAAAAAAAAATAATGCTCCGGATTGAAGAAAAGGTAACTGGAGTGTTAATCTAGTTATGTTACTATAATGTGCTTGTTTCAAAAACAACCTCCAAATTTTTTTTTCTGTTTATCAGATCTAATGATAGTTTCAGGCGAAACATGTAACAAAAATAAACAGACAAAATAATATTTGAGGCCGAGACTTCAGGTCTATTTTCTTACAAAATATCAAACATCAGATCTCTTTGAGTAAAAATGGACGGATTTTTCAAATCATTTTTTTAGTTTGGCTCTAAATGTTCAGGACCGAAAAATGAAAAAGATAATTTGAAAAATGTGTTATTAGATGACAAAGCGTTAAAATTTTAAAAACTCCTACATTGTATTAAATTTCTAAAGCTTAGAAATCCCTAAAATTGTATTTACAGAACAAAACGTCGAATTTAAAAACTAATAACGCCATCTTGTAGAACATACAAAACGGCTATAAGAAAGTGTTTTTTATTTTTTTGCCAAGTTAAAAATGAAAGCGCATAAAATTAAAAACCACAAATGAAAATTTCCATTTTTTTCGGATATCTCCGAAAGCATTCGGAATAATTTGATTTTTTTTTCGCCAAATTATTAAGCCCTAAAATACGCAACTTTGCCTCAATTTAAGCATCTTCGTATCTCTTACCGTTTTCGAGATCCCCTTGTACGCACACGAATTTGTAGCACCCTGTATATTGGTATAATAGCTATCTGTATCTATTGCTGGACATAAGCATCCCCTATTTTTGCCCATCGCTCCTGTCTTGAGCGCTCTGCGTTCAGTTACTACTCATTATTTTAAGGTCATCAGTACTATAGGCGGTCTTCTTCTACTCTCTTTGTCAGGCTCTTGGTCTCCACTCGAGCAGTCTTTTCATCCGTCATTTACATGCCCAACCCAGTTCCACTTTAGCATAGTGATCTGTAAAATAGCATCGGTGGTGCCTGTCTTCTCACGCAAGTTTTCATTTCTGATATGATCCCACAATGTCACAATAAGTATTGATCTTCATTCAAAAGAAAAAGCGATGGTTAATGTTGCAGCTCTGTAGGTCATAACCGGCGCAGCACACACCAATTAAAAATCTTCCTCTTCAGGTAGATCGGCAGGTCACTCTTAAGAACATCTTTAAGCTTTCCAAAGCTTTTGCAGCATTATTCTAATATCCTTTCGATTGTGGTATCCAAACTATCTCGTATAACAAACGCAGGTTTGTCAAATTTTGACCATTGTGTGTCTAACAACGACACAGTTCTCGCTCCGTGCAACATCTTGCTGGTGTATTCCAACAAATACTGCATAAGTAATTTTGAGTTATTCCTTTTTTTCGTCAGATCCTGGCTCTATTGCTGAGCCATGATATGGCAAAACGCGTCTAGGGATGGATCTGACGAAATCAAAAGAAAATATTTATTTGATATTTACATTTATGCCTTTCCCCCTCCAGTTGAGTTTTGTAAAAGCGTATTACACACCGTAAACAGTTTAGAGGACATAGTGTCACCTTGCCGTACCCCTCTCCAGATAGAATGGGGTTGATGATTGGTTTTTTTGTGCAATTTTACAATCATAGTGACGTTTTTGTAGTTATTATAAATTAACCTATAATACAGGCAATACGATTTTAAGACTGCGTCTCATGCGAAGATGAGTTGATTCCAAATCCAGCCCGAAAACTAGCCTGATATTTCGGTTGGTAGAAATCTAGTTTGTTTTAAATTGTATTGTTATTATCCTTGTGAACAGTTTATAAAGGTGACTAAGTAGGCTGATGGATCTATAAATTTTTTAATTAATTTAATTTCATCCCTGCTCCCTTCTTATGAAGTAATATTACGTCGATACGATTGTGTCAATCACAGAATACTGTTTGCAAAGCTGTCTCACTGTGGTTTTAG
The DNA here is from genome assembly GCA_935413205.1 of Polydrusus cervinus. NCBI lineage: Eukaryota > Metazoa > Arthropoda > Insecta > Coleoptera > Curculionidae > Polydrusus > Polydrusus cervinus. The sequence goes on from OW284510.1 coordinate 53,203,947, forward strand.
GGTTAGGTGAAGTGGTTTAAGTCGTATCTTACGAATAGGAGACAAATTGTAAGATCTAGAAAAGGACACTCCGGTACTGCCGATATTAATCACGGAGTTCCTTAGTGTTCAATACTGGGTCCACTTCTCTTTCTCCTAGATATCAATAACATCACTTTCCATGATATACAAGGCTTTTTTACCATTTTTGCAGATGATATAATTATATTTTGGTCCCACAAGGCACCTAGTCTATTAAAAAATATTGTCTTTGAGTATATTAAGAAACTTAAGGAGTGGTGTGATGCTAATCTATAATGTCTTAATGTGAATAAAACGATTGTTCTTAGTTTTAAGTTTAAATGTGATATCATAAGTTTGGATGGTTGTGATATCAAAAATAAACAGTATAATAAGTTTCTTGGACTGGTGATTGACGAAAAGCTGAAGTTTGAAAACCATATTGACGTCCTGAAGGTCGCAGTGGTCGCTATGCTGTTAAGGTTGTGTCTAATGAGTTGAGTAGATCGATTGTCAGGTCTGTTTACTTTTCCCTAATCTAGAGCCACCTCAAACATGGTATTGCGTTTTAGGGATTTTGCAGTCAATTACATTTTAATGTCAAGTGTTATACTTAAAAAAAGGGCCATCAGATATATCTGTAGGGCTAAAGCACGAGAACACTGTAGATCACTATTTAGACAACTAGGAATATTGACATTACCACGCTCATTTATTTTAAAAACGATCTGTCTAGTTTACAAAAAAATTAAAAATCGTGAGGATGCTACCACAAGTACCTACTTATAATACCAGACAAACGAATAATATACCAAATTTCTTTGGTTACATAAAAAAAATTCTGATGTTATAGTATATGCTGTACGTGCATAGTTTAAGGTTTAAAGTATATCGGACTAAAATCAAAATACTTTATGTTCGCTGATGATACCGTACTAGTTTTTTCTGGCATCAATAAAGAACAGATAGAACAAAATGTGAACAGTCGCCTAAGACTATATTTTAATTGGCTATGCTTTAATTAGTTAAACGAAGTCGTATTTACTCTCCAGAAGGGACATGATCATGTAGGGTTGGGAACAGAAAGCCCTATCTTCCTTCTTACAAAAAATATTTTATTAATTACAACCTACGCGTTTCGGCCTACAAGGCCATCATCAGGGCGTAAAGTAATAAGGGCAACACATATAGACCACAAGCAGGACGCACCTTAGTCAACAAATCAATTAATAAAACACTTGGCACATTGTTTTACATGAAAAACACATTTACACTTGTTAAAAAAAAATTAAAATTTGGAAAACAACGACAATCAACAGATTAAAAATTAAAAATTGGTATACATTTTAACATTACATATATCTCAGATATATGTACTGTTAAAATGTATACCAATTTTTACTCTGTTGATTGTCGTTGTTTTCAAAATTTTTTTTTTTAACAAGTGTAAATGTGTTTTTCATGTAAAACAATGTGCCAAATGTTTATTTTTATTAATTGATTTGTTGACTAGGGTGCGTCCTGCTTGTGGTCTATATGTGTTGACCTTATTACTTTACGCCCTGATGATGGCCTTGTAGACCGAAACGCGTAGGTTGTAATTAATAAAATATTTTTTGTAAGAAGGAAGATAGGGCTTTTTGTTCCCAACCCTACATTTAATTAGTTAAGTATCAACACTGAGAAACTGTTTATATGATTATAAAACAAAAAGGGAAAACACCATGTGATCCAATTATTAAGTTAAATGACATAGTGCTAAAACAAGTTACAGAATACAAGTACTTGGGACTAATAATATCAGACCAACCAACTTGGAACGCACAGGTGGACCATATCGTTCAAAAAGTTGCCCCATTTATAGAAGCAATTAGAAGATGTAGTCATCGGCTAAATAAAAACTTAAAATACATGTTGCACAATAGTTTCATCGAACCACATCTTAGGTATTTAATACCATGTTGGGGCTGTGCTAGTGCTGGACACAAGTTGCAGAGACTTCAAAATAAGGCAATAAAGGTTATCTTCTCATTGACTATTACACCACTACTGATACGATATACAGACAGGATCCGTTTCTTAAAATAGTGCAATTAAAACAACTCGAACAAATAAAACTCGAATACAATGTGCAAAATAGGATGCTTAAAAGTAATGTAGACTTAAAACAAAATAGAGACTATCATGACCATAATTTAATAAATAAAGACTCAATGCGAATTAATCGTTCAAGAACAAAAAAGACTCTCCTATATCTCAAAGTGTACAAATTTTCAACCAAATACCAAAAAATATTTTAGTAGACATGTGTCATAATCTCAAAAAGTATGTATCTGTACAGGGTGGGGACTTTATGTATTTTAGGAGTTGTTGCTTTAACTGGAATAAATTCGATTACGTTACGCCTACAAAACTTGGTATGTGGAGGTTTTGGAGCATGCGGAATTGGATTATGATGTCGGCGCAGTTGCCAGATTTCTTAGCTTTGCGCTACACGTAGTAATTTTGTTATTTTAAATTGAATGCCCAATTTATTTTTATTGCAGTGAATTGGGCGTGTCAAATTTAGTAAGATCACAAATTTACAAAATTCTATCTTTACTAGTTGCTGAGCTATGGCAACACTGTAGTTCCATTAAAAAGTACCGGGACGCTTATCTACGTTAAAGTAGCGTTACCTTGTTAACATCTCGATAGTTACTAAGTTATTGACAAGCTTCAAGAAAAGTTCTTGTCGTGTCAAAATGGCTTATTTAACTGAAACTTTAAAAATTGAAATCCTTATGGTACTTTTTAATGGAACTACAGTGTTGCCATAGCTCAACAAGTAGTGAAGATAGAATTTTGTAAATTTGGGATCTTACTAAATTTGACACGCCCAATTCACTGCAATAAAAATAAATATGGCATTCCATTTAAAATAACAAAATTAGTACGTGCGCAAAGCTGAGAAATCTGGCAACTGCGCCGACATCATAATCAAATACCGCATGCTCCAAAACCCCCACATACCAAATTTTGTAGGCGCAATTTCAGCAGTTTTAATAATATCGAATTTATAAGTCCCCACCCTGTATATATTTAGATATATTATTCATATTTTATGTATTTAATATATCTTTATTAATATGTAATTAAAGGCCTTTGGTGCCAGTTTATTTGCAACTGATTTGAGGTCTGAAATAAATCTTTTTCAAAAAAAAAATCCATAGTATATCACATAAAAAGCGATGGTCCCAGCCCTGCGGGCTCCTCTACTTAACAGCTTTGAATTGGATATAGTTAACTTTACATATCAGCTGCTGGTCAAATATTATCTATTTGATATTTTTGGTCGATACTTGGCAGAAATCCATAATAAATTTGTTATATTATAAAAAGTAAAACAACTTTTTTACTTAAATTTCCACTGGTGTTTTTATTTGACAATACGACATGTTTCACTGCACTGCAGCTTCGTTAGGTAAGTTTTACTGCACTGGCTTCGTCAGGTATTGTCAAATAAAAATACCAGTGGAAATTTAAGTAAAAAATTGTTTTACTTTCTATAATATAACAAAAATAAATATTATCTATGTAATCGTTCTAGGCGACCTACGAAAACCAGATTGACAAATGGGAAAGAGCTTATTTTCAGACAAAAAAGATAAATGTGAGTAAATAATTCTTTCAAAGAAATACAGGCTGCAGGATTGAGTTTTTGCAACTAATAATAAATTAAATTAAAGAAATAGTCCATGCTTTAAGTGGAGTGGCAAGTTAAATAGGTAAATTACACACTTTAAGGCTTTCTTCACCAATGTATTAAAGATTTAGAAAATGTATCATCTACATGTTTCGGACGAAGTGACGTCTATCATGATTAACTGACAGCACCTTATCAACCTTACAAATGCAGCCCATTACATGCAGAGCTCTTTCTGTAATGCACTTATATGACAAATAAAGTAATTTCAGAAACAAAGCATACCCAACCCTGAATTTACAGCATTTAACTCTTGGCCCTTAATGTTATAGGTAGTACTCTCAATTTATTTCTTGTGCTTTAAAAAAAATGGAATGTAAACCATAAGTATGGCACAATTTATTTTCTTATTCACATAAGAAGAACCATTTGCACAAAATCAATAGATACATTTTATCATGCAAATTCATATGGTGTAACGTTAAAAAATGATTTGGTTTAAATACGTTAAAATTAAAAATTTTATACTAACCTAATAATCCTGGCTTATCTGGGATAATCGATCTTTTTCTTCTAAACGAATGGCTCTGGTGGTTGTCGCATGTAATATTTGTCTGAGTAAAGTTAAGCCACGGTTTCTCCCAAATCTCAAAGTCACAAACAGTTGGCTTACTAAGCGTATCATTCAATTTGGTACAGTTCTTTAATTCAGATCCTTTCTTGCAATCTGACACGGCAATTCTAGCTTGGATTCTGAGCAACCAGCCAGCAACCACTTGCCTTGAAGCAGATAACACTTCATCAACTAAGTATGTGTTCTCGTGATCCGATTTGGAATCCAGATATACCAAACTTCTAGTTAAATGGTTTAATACGTAGGCAGAATCTTTAGGGATTTCAGTAATTCCTAAAAAGAAGCATTATTAAAAAAGGTAATATTAACATTTCGATGGACCACGATGTAGTTTTCCTTTATTGCTTTAATAAATAGGGCATTTATATTCTGATAAAGTTACATCTGTACAAATGGTATAATATAAATTAAATACGGAACACATTCAAAATATATGTAGCGGAGTGAAGAGATCGCCGGATGGTCCTGCTACAGCTCTGAAAACTACTTGTTTCGCAGTATTCGAAGGCGGAGAACACGACAGTGACGAAGTGAAGTAATTTAGCAGTTTTTTTTTGAATGGACGGGTTAAAGCTCTAAAATCCACCTCCTGCCGCTTTTGAAAGTGGAAAATAAGAAACAAAAACATTAAAGTTCTCTAACTCTGCGCAACCTCCTTAAACGAAAAAAACATCCCTTTTTCGTGTTTACGGGATAAGTTCTAATTAGATGGGTAAACATCTAAATGTTACGATAGAGAAATGCTGCCAATACTGCCCCACCCCCACACATAGTCGAAAACCACCCCCATTTTCTTGTTTTCTCGAGTCGAGTCGTATTTGGACGGGAAAAGTAGGAAAGAGTTTCGGGGCAAGATAGGATTCGCGACCGAAGAATGTCGCTATCAATTCTTGAGGGTTGAAATTACCCTAATTATTTTTCGTCCCTTGGAAGGGTGGTTCTTACCCAAAAAGTGGTGCTCTCGGTTAGGGGGGGGGGGGGGGGTTGTTAATACCATCCTTTAGTGACCTACACTCCTCTCGAAACCCTTTTCACCTGCGACTTATTCTGAAAAAAGGGTGGTTTCTGGCCGTTGCGGATAAACAAAGATATTTAACATTACAGGTTTAATCAAGATGACTTCAAGGAGATCATAGAAAAATATAACGCTATTCGCAATTGCGATTGGGGTCGGCTACCAGTCAATCAGACATTTTTGACGTGTTTAGTTAAAGGTTAGAAAATGTCCGTTCATTAGGCATTCCAACGATCGGTCAGAAATGGCGGTTATTGGTACACGTGACTATAGTGGTATTTAACTGATATAACTCGATGCTTTTTACCATCAACCGCCATATTAAATCACGTGGTTTGGATTCCCTAATTGACAGTCTTGCTTTAATGACTTTTTGTATGTAACACACAATATTTCAAAAATTGACATTACCGTCAAATATTACTCTACAGTGAAGACAATAGCAGAACCAAGACAACTGAACTATTAACCGAATATGCTCTATAGTAGAAAGCAAGGCGGTTAGCAAACGTCAAAAGAAATTAGGTCAGCGCCCGGAAAAATTCCAATGCAGACAAAACCCCGAATTTGCGAACAATCAAAGCCAATTTTCAATTGAACTGATTTATTTCTTTAGTTATGAACAGTGGCAGCCAGTGTATAAAAGCTGCTGAGCTGCAGCACCTGTTATGAAAATATGAAATTATTAATAATACATTTCTATTTTTTTGTATTAATTATCCAATGCAATTGCAAAACCAAAATTTTTAATATTTTTATTTTATTTAGTATAATTTTTATCCGCAATCAGTCACAGCTGCCTAACATCAATCGAATGAATCAAAGATAAAAGGTGACGTATGCTCGTCGTCGCAACACCGGGACATAATAAGGCGAGACTACATACAGTACATAAAGCCCGCAGTTATTTTATGGAACTTAAACCGGCCAATTAGAGATGATTTACGTTAGGCCTGAGAGAGAAGTTTATTTGGCGCGTTATTTAAATTTATTTTGCGGATGTAGCGTACTTTATTCAGGTGGCGGAAACGGTATAGATTATTTCCTAAATCATTTGCAAATGTTTGTAAACGTTCGTTAACATATTTTTGGTTTTACTTTAAGAAATAATCGACTGTTTCCATACATAAAAGCGAGAGTTGTTAAAAAGAGCTACTAATTTTAGCTTAAGGATAACTAAACAAAGAGTAGATGGCGCTGGAGTAGTTAAGGTCGTGTGCCGCTCAGAAATTAGGGTTTTGAAGGAAGTGAACAGTGATCTAAGTAGGCGTTTAGACACTCAGGAACAGTATTCCCGCGCTTGCAATGTCCGCATATTTGGCTTGAAATATGCAAAGGACGAGAACTTGGTAAATATATTGACCGATCTTTTTCATATTAAAATGAACCTAAATATTGGACCTGTCGATATTAAAAACTGCCATCGTATCTCCGCAAAAAAACGTTGCTGATAAGCCGCCGGCCGTCTTGGTTCAGTTTCGAGATATCAACGCACGATGTTGTTGAAACAACGAAAAATCCTTAAGAAAAGCGGTGTCGTAATCAGGGAAGATTTAACCGAGTCGCGACTTTCTATATATAAAAGTGCCATTAATAAGTTTCTGGTAAAGGATGTTTGGTCGTTACACGGAAATATATACGTAAAATGCGGGGGTGTTGTGCACCGTGTCAATAATGAGAGAGATGTGAATAATATTAAGTGAAAACTAAAATTACTAGTGCGTTATTAATAACGGCCTTAAACCATCAAATATTTTATCGCAAACGGATTCTGGCCTTTCCCTTTAAATTATATTATCGACAAATTTTTTTTCTACATCTTTTTGTTCTCCATATCTCATAATTTATATAAAAATAAATCACTTTTGAATACTACTACTCTATAATATATTGGTAAAACGTTTTTAAAGTAAACTTTTTTAAATATAGGACATTTTTTTTCCATTTTTTGCTCATCAATTAATGATTCTTTGTATGCCCGTAAAAAGAAAGTATTCTGACTATGTAACTTTATCTATTATGATAATTTTGAGTCAATAGTATTATGTCATTATGTCAACTAAAAAATTTTTATATTTAAAAAAAATTAATATCAAATAAGTATGTATTATTTTTTGTTGGATGCGCGGTACATGTTCCCATTTTTCTATTTTTCTTGCTCTTTTCTTCTGCTGAAGCTGTGAGTCTTCTTTTTCTATTTTTATTCATAAATCCCTTGCCTTCTCTTTCTACACTCACTTGTTCTTTTTCCTTTCTTGAACCCTTCTCTATTTTGGTGTTGTTATGAATCTCTTGGTCGGTCACGTGAACACACGATCACTGTTAGCAAATGTTGATTCTTTTGTAAATCATGTGAAAACGAAGGATTACGATGTTATTGGTGACTGAGACTTGGTTACGACCTGGGACTCCTGATGCTGCTATAAGTATCGATTTTTATAATTTTTTTAGTCAAAACCGTATAAATAGACGCGGACAGGAAGCGTATACAGACCACCGAACTCAAATATTCCGCAGTTTTTTAATAACTTGGAGGACATGTTATCAAATTTATACGCCGAATATAAAGATATCATATGTCTTCCAGAAGCCGGGAAAAAAGTTATACCAGAAAATGTAATAAAAATATATATGAAAAATGCGGGTGGATCTGTGTCTGTGAGACAAAAAATAGTCTATTTTGTTTTGTATGTGTATTTTTAGTGGTGAAGCACATTGAACATGAAACAAAGTGTTAATGATTTATTTAGTGCATCTAGCTGAAAAGGCCAAACTGCATGTAAATTCCAAACAGCTCTAGAGTAAAAAATAGGTAAGTGGAATGTTAGTCTAGTTATGTTAGTGTAATGTGCTTATGTGTGTTTTTAAAATAATTAAACATTTTTTACTGTTTATAAGATCTGATGATGCCAGTTTCGGGCGAAACATTTAACAAAAATTAACAGACAGAAAAATATTTGAGGCTAACACAAAAATATAAAAGCTCAGTTTTTATGTTTTTAAATTATTATTGTTGATAGCTATGCTCTGCAGCACTATCTCTTTAACAGGTCACGAGCCGCCACTGGTTATGAACAAGGAGGGAAGGAGTGCAAAAGGTACGGAGATTTTCATCATAATAAAGTGATATTTTTGAAAATGTCATAGCCTACCTCCTACTATCTGATCCGACCTTTTTCTTCTTCGTCTACTTTCCTTCTTATCGTCAAAATCATCCCATACAAACGAATGGCTCTGTTGGTTGTCGCATGTAATATTTGTCTGAGTAAAGTTAAGCCACTTTTTCTCCCATATCTTAAAGTTACAAACAGTTGGCTTACTAAGCGTGTCATTCAATTTGGTACAATTCTTTAATTCAGATTCTTTCTTGCAATCTGACACGGCAATTCTAGCTTGGATTCTGAGCAACCGGCCAGCAACTACTTGCGTTGAAGCAGATAACACTTCATCAACTAAGTATCTGTTCTCGTGATCCGATTTGGAATCCAGATATACCAAACTTCTAGTTAAATGGTTTAATACGTTGGCAGAATCTTTAGGGATTTCAGTAATTCCTAAAAAGAAGCATTATTAAAAAAGGTGATAATAACAATTCGATGGATCATCATGTACTTTTCCATTATTGCTTTAATAAATAGGGCATTTATATTCTGAGAAATAAAGTTAAATTTGTACAAATGGTATAATATAAATCAAATACGGAACACATTCAAAATACATGTAGTGGAGTGAACGAATCGCGAAGTTATGGATGGTCCTGCTACAGCTCTGAAAGCTACTTGTTTCGCAGTATTCGAGAGTGAAGAACACGAAAAAAAGGTTAAGTGAAGTAATTTAGCAGGTTTTTTTGGATGGTCGGGTTGAAGCTCTGAAATATACCCCCCGCCGCTTTTACGAGTGGAAAATAAGAAACAAAAATATTAAAGTTCTCCACATTCTGCGCAACCTCCTCAAAAACACTCATAGTCGAAAACCACCCCATTTTCCTATTTTCTCGAGTTGAGTCAGTCTAGTCTAGTCGTGGCGCATGGTTTTAAAACGTTTGCCGGGTCTGTCTTTTCTGTTTTAAGTTAATGAGTTTAATGTTTTGCTTTTGATAATTGAGAAATGGATTTAATTTCGAAATATAGGGACTTTTCAAAATTGAACATTGACGAAAAACTTGAAATTAAACGAGACGGACGGGCTATGCCTAACTTAGGGGAAAAAGTTATACCAGAAAATGTAATAAAAATATATATGAAAAATACAGGTGGATCTGTGTCTGTGAGACAAAAAATAGTCTATTTTGTTTTGTATGTGTATTTTTAGTGGTAAAGCACATTGAACAACTAGTTGTGTTAATGATGTATTTAGTGAAAAAGCAAAACTGCATGGAAATTCCAAACAGTTCTCGAGTTAAAAATAGGTAACTGGAATGGTAGTCTAGTTATGTTAGTGTGATGTGCTTATGTTTGTTTTAAAAAATTTTTAATTTTTTTTCTCTGTTTATAACATCTGATGATGCCAGTTTCGGGCGAAAAACGTAACAAAAATAAACAGACAGAAAAATATTTGAGGCTAACACAAAAATATAAAAGCGCAGTTTTTATGTTTTTACATTTTTATTGTTGATAGCTATGCTCTGCAGCACTGTCTCTTTAACAGGTCACGAGCCGCCACTGGTTATGAACAAGGAAGGGAGGAATGTAAAAGGTACGGAGATTTTCATCATAATAAACTGTTATTTTTGAAAATGTTATAACCTACCTCCTGGTATCCCCGACCTTTTTCTTCTTCGTCTACTTTCCTTCTCATCGTCAAAATCATCCCATAAATCAATCGATCTTTTCCTTCTAAACGAATGGCTCTGGTGGTTGTCGCATGTAATATTTGTCTGAGTAAAGTTAAGCCACGCTTTCTCCCAAATCTCAAAGTCACAAACAGTTGGCTTACTAAGCGTATCATTCAATTTGGTGCAATTCTTTAATTCAGATCCTTTCTTGCAATCTGACACGGCAATTCTAGCTTGGATTCTAAGCTTCGACCCCGCAACCACTTGCGTTGAAGCAGATAACACTTCATCAACTAAGTATCTGTTCTCGTGATCCGATTTGGAATCCAGATATACCAAACTTCTAGTTAAATGGTTTAATACGTTGGCAGAATCTTTAGGGATTTCAGTAATTCCTAAAAAGAAGCATTATTAAAAAAGATGATAATAACAATTCGATGGACCATCATGTACTTTTCCATTATTGCTTTAATAAATAGGGCATTTATATTCTGATAAATAAAGTTAAACCTGTACAAATAGTATAATATAAATCAATCAAATACGGAACACATTCAAAATATATGTAGCGGAGTGAAGGAATCGCAAAGTTATGGATTGTCCTGCTATAGCTTTGAAAGCTACTCGTAAAAGTAGGAAAGGGTTTCGAGCCAAAAGATGATTTGCAACCAGAGAATGTCGCTATCAATCCTTGAGGGTTGAAATTATCCTAATTATTAGGTTTTCATCGTTAACACAGTTCTTTGGCTGCAACCCACACTCCTCTCGAAACCCTTTTCATCTGCGACTTATTCCGAAAAAAAAACTGAGAACTGGGCTTAAGAAAGCAAGGCGGTTGCGCAGCAAACGTTAAAAGAAATAAGGTCGGCGCCCGGAAAAATTCCAATGCAGACAAAAGCCCGAATTTGGGAATAATCAAAGCCAATTTTCAATTGAACTGATTTAGTTTTTAGTTATGAACACTGGCGGATAGTGTATAAGAGCTGCTAAGCTGCAACACCTGTTCGGATAATACGAAATTATTTATAATATATTTCTTTTTTTGGGTCTTAATTGTATTATACAGGGTGATTCCTAAGTTGATACTTCTTTTTTAGCTGTGTATAGAAGGCATTAAAATAAACAACTCTTTCAAATACCTTTTTCAAAAAACCTAAAAATAGCAGAGTTACAGAAGTAAAAAATCTAAGTGCGGGCCTGATAATTAAAACGTAGCTCTTTACTTTATATTGTTTTTCTCCGTTTTTTGTATCGGTCGTCAGTTATTTATTTTGGCAATTCGCTGCGCGGTGTGGTTTTCTGAAGCAAGTTAATTTTGAATGGTGAAAATGGTAAAATTTGAGAACAATGAACTAATTATGGTGATAATTTATTGTGAGTGTCGTAAAAGTGCGGATATTTCTTCTCTACACCCGGAAGTTTTCTTAATGTTATTCAACGGGCAAGTTAGGCAGAACCGTATTTGATTTGTAGTGTAATAAATGAATGTTAGTACTTTATTTTAGGTTTTTTGAAAAAATGTATTTGAAAATGTTGTTTATTTTAATGCCTTCTATACGCAGCTAAAAAAAAGTATCAACTTAGGAATCACCCTGTGTTTGCAAAACCAAAATTTTAAATTTTTTTATTTTGTTTAGTATAATTGTCATAAATGTGGTTTGTCTTATCCGCAACAGTCGCGGCTGCCTAACAACATGAGACAAAGCGGTAATGATTTATTTAGTGCATCTCGCTGAAAAGGCCAAACTGCATGGAAATTCCAAACAGAGCTCCCGAGTGAAAAATAGATAACTGGAATGTTAGTCTAGTTATGTTAGTGGGATGCGCTTATGTTTGTTTTTAAAATAATTCAAAACTTTTACTGTTTATAAGATCTGATGATGCCAGTTTCGGGTGAGACATGTATCAAAAATAAACAGACAAAAAAGTATTTTAGGCAAATACAATATATAAAAGCGCAGTTTTAATTTTTCTAAATTTTTATTTTTGATGCCTATGCTCTACGACACTGTCTCTTTAACAGGTCACGAACCGCCACTGGTTATAAATAACGAAGGGAGGAATGCAAAAGGTACGAAAATTTACATCATAATAAAGTGATATTTTTGAAAATGTTATAGCCTACCTCCTTTTATTCCAGCCGATCTTTTCCTTCTAAACGAATGGCTCTGTTGGTTGTCGCATGTAATATTTGTCTGAGTAAAGTTAAGCCACTTTTTCTCCCAAATCTCAAAGTCACAAACAGTTGGCTTACTAAGCGTATCATTCAATTTGATGCAATTCTTTAATTCAGATCCTTTCTTGCAATCTGACACGGCAATTCTAGCTTGGATTCTAAGCAGCGAGCCCGCAACCACTTGCGTTGAAGCAGATAACACTTCATCAACTAAGTATCTGTTCTCGTGATCCGATTTGGAATCCAGATATACCAAACTTCTAGTTAAATGGTTTATTACATTGGCAGAATCTTTAGGGATTTCAGTAATGCCTAAAAAAAAGCATTATTAAAAAAAGGTAATATTAACAATTCGATGGACCACGATGTAGTTTTCATTTATTGCTTTAATAAATAGAGCATTTATATTCTGATAAATAAAGTTAAACCTGTACAAATAGTATAATATAAATCAATCAAATACGGAACCCATTCAAAATATATGTAGCGGAGTGAAGGAATCGCAAAGTTATGGATTGTCCTGCTACAGCTTTGAAAGCTACTCGTAAAAGTAGGAAAGGGTTTCGAGCCAAGAGATGATTCGCAACCAGAGAATGTTGCTATCAATCTTTGAGGGTTGAAATTATCCTAATTATTAATTTTTCATCGTTAACACCGTTCTTTGGCTGCAACCCACATTCCTCTCGAAACCCTTTTCATCTGCGACTTATTCCGAAAAAAACTCGAAAAAAAGGGCAGTTTCTGGCCCTTGCGAATAACAAAGATATTTAACATTACAGCTTCAATCAAGATAACTCCAAGGAGATCTTAGAAAATATAACATTATTCTCAATTACGATTGGCGGTTCGCTACCAGTCAATCAAAATTTTTTGACGTCTTTAGTTTAAGGTTAGAAATGTTCGTTCAATCGAACGATACGTCAAAAATGGCGGCTGATGGCAAATATTGCTTTGTAATTAGGCAATCCAACGATGTGTCCAAATGGCGGCTGGCTGGCAAATACTGCGTTGTAATTGGTGCACGTGACTATATAAATAATATTGCTGGTGACATTTAACGGGTGGCTCAATGCTTTTTACCAGCCAACCGCCATATTAAATCACCTGGTTTGGATTCCCTAATTGGTACACGTAACCATAAAAATGACATTGCTGGTGGAATTTAACTGATAACGCGATGCTTTTTACCATCAACCGCCATATTTAGTCCCGTGGTTTGGATTCTCCAATTGAGAGTTTTGCTTTAATGACTTTGTATGTAACAGGCAATATTTCAAAAATTGACATGACAATAAAATATTACTATACAGTCAAGAACATAGCAGAACCAATACAACTGAACTATTAAAGGAATACGCTCTATGTTAGATTAAGAAAGCAAGGCGGTTGCGCAGCAAACGTTAAAAGGAATGAGGTCAGCGCCCGGAAAAATTCCAATGCAGACAATAAAAGCCCGAATTTGCGAATAAAATCAAAGCCAATTTTCAATTGAATTGATTTAGTTTTTAGTTATGAACACTGGCGGATAGTGTATAAGAGCTGCTGAGCTGCAACACCTGTTCGGATAATACGAAATTATTTATAATATATTTCTATTTTTTGTGTCTTAATTGTATTATACAGGGTGATTCCCAAGTTGATACTTCTTTTTAGCTGTGTATAGAAGGCATTAAAATAAACAACTCTTTCAAATACCTTTTTCAAAAAACCTAAAAATAGCAGAGTTACAGAAGTAAAAAATCTAAGTGCGGGCCTGATAATTAAAACGTAACTCTTTACTTTATATTGTTTTTCTCCGTTTTTTGTATTGTTAGTCATGCATTTTACGGATCGGTCGTCAGTTATTTATTTTGGCAATTTGCCGCGCGGTGTGGTTTTCTGAAGCAAGTTAATTTTGAATGGTGAAAATGGTAAAATTTGAGAACAATGAACTAATTATGGTGATAATTTATTGTGAGTGTCGTAAAAGTGCGGATATTTCTTCTCTACACCCGGAAGTTTTCTTAATGTTATTCAACGGGCAAGTTAGGCAGAACCGTATTTGATTTGTAGTGTAATAAATGAATGTAAGTACTTTATTTTTGGGTTTTTTGAAAAAATGTATTTGAAAATGTTGTTTATTTTAATGCCTTCTATACGCAGCTAAAAAAAAGTATCAACTTAGGAATCACCCTGTATTTGCAAAACCAAAATTTTAAGTTTTTTTAGTATAATTGTCATAAATGTGGTTCGTCTTATCCGCAACAGTCGCGGCTGCCTAACAACATGAGACAAAGCGTTAATGATTTATTTAGTGCATCTCGCTGAAAAGGCCAAACTGCATGGAAATTCCAAACAGCTCCCGAGTGAAAAATAGATAACTGGAATGTTAGTCTAGTTATGTTAGTGGGATGCGCTTATGTTTGTTTTTAAAATAATTCAAAACTTTTACTGTTTATAAGATCTGATGATGCCAGTTTCGGGTGAGACATGTATCAAAAATAAACAGACAAAAAAGTATTTTAGGCAAATACAATATATAAAAGCGCAGTTTTAATTTTTCTAAATTTTTATTTTTGATGCCTATGCTCTACGACACTGTCTCTTTAACAGGTCACGAACCGCCACTGGTTATGAATAAGGAAGGGAGGAATGCAAAAGGTACGAAAATTTACATCATAATAAAGTGATATTTTTGAAAACGTTATAGCCTACCTCCTTTTATTCCAGCCGATCTTTTCCTTCTAAACGAATGGCTCTGTTGGTTGTCGCATGTAATATTTGTCTGAGTAAAGTTAAGCCACTTTTTCTCCCATATCTTAAAGTTACAAACAGTTGGCTTACTAAGCGTGTCATTCAATTTGGTGCAATTCTTTAATTCAGATCCTTTCTTGCAATCTGACACGGCAATTCTAGCTTGGATTCTAAGCAGCGAGCCCGCAACCACTTGCGTTGAAGCAGATAATACTTCATCAACTAAGTATCTGTTCTCGTGATCCGATTTGGAATCCAGATATACCAAACTTCTAGTTAAATGGTTTATTACATTGGCAGAATCTTTAGGGATTTCAGTAATGCCTAAAAAAAGCATTTTAAAAAAAAGGCAATATTAACAATTCGATGGACCATGATGTAGTTTTCAGCTATTCTGACACCACTCTTACTGGACGAGAGAATGATATTAACCGCCATGTCAAACACCCACATGTTGGGAAAAATCGTGAGTTTCTGAAATGTGCATCTCAAGTGAAGATAAGGGGCCCCTACAGCACCACTGAAGCAACATCAATCAAGGTGAGTGGAGTTTCCGACTTTTATCAACCTTTAATCAATTGTTATGTTTTAATTTTACTATAAATATTTCTGAATCCGCCAGATTAATTTTACAGTCCATTAATCATCCGTTTTCTTTTCAAACCAGCAAAAATACGCTCCAATGTAGTTTTCGTTTATTGCTTTAATAAATAGAGCATTTATATTCTGATAAATAAATAAACCTGTACAAATAGTATAATATAAATCAATCAAATACGGAACACATTCAAAATATATGTAGCGGAGTGAAGGAATCGCAAAGTTATGGATTGTCCTGCTACAGCTTTGAAAGTGTCGCCCAATTTACTTAGCCAATTTTCCCCCTGCCGGGGAAGCGTATCATTAATGAATGGATTGCTTCTAGCACTGTCCCCATTTAAATTGGTTACTCCCAAGAATGGATTTTCCCCACCAAGATTTAATAAATTTGACGGAGTCAGAGTCCGCGGTAAGGAGATACGCCCCCCTAAATTGACTGACGTAATATGCTGCTCTTCCGTCTGGTAGATATCGAGAGTCTTATACCTTTCCAATAAATCAAGCTCAGATTCAGTAGACGCGCTACTGTCACCTACTCTATTCATATTTTATTTATATATTATTATTTTTTCTTTTTTATTTTATTTCGTCCAGGGATGCCAGGCCTTAATGGCCGTTTAACGAACTGATCACGCTTTGTCAGTCCGTCAAGGAGAGGTCCCACCACCGTATTCCCCGCTAACTGAAGTGTCAGCAGACCACTCAAGCGCAAAGAGAAATAATGGCTTTTTTCAAAAATAAATATTTAAGGGAATTAATTTAATTTATTTATTTATAATTTTTTGGAAGTAAAATCACGACTATATTTGAGTCTAGGGCGAGACCTAGTGTAACCTCAAATAAGCGTTGCTAAATAAACTTGTCGTTGACTGGGGCACGTTCAACTAACCTCCAAACACAATGCAAATGTTTGTGGTGAACAAGGAGGGCTAATTTTTTAAATTTAAATTTACTCAAGGGAATTGTCCTGTCTTTTGTCGCTACCTTTCGCTTAAAAACCCTATAATGTTTTACAGCTTATCTGTCCCTATCTTGAGTCACAAGGGGAGCAAGGAAGGAGCCTCCACGCGTGCATTCTTTTGCCTACCCACACAGAGAATGCCGGCGCTCCCTGGAACTACTGTCCCTACAGACAGTGGCCAATCCTTCCAACACCGGAAACCAATGCAAAACGATCTGAACAACAGGCTCTTGTCAGAGCCAACCCTGACAATTGTTAGCCTGAACATCGAGGGAATCACGAAAGATAAACAAGACCTTATCTCTCAACTATGCCAAACACATAAATGGGACGTATTATGCCTTCAGGAAACGCACAGAGACGAAAATGCAAACAGGCCCAGCATTGATGGTATGCGTCTTGCCGTCGAATCACCCCACAGCAAGTATGGTAGCGCCATCTTCATAAGAACTAATATGTCGCTGACATCCACCGGCAAAAAAGTGACCGACGATACTGAAATACTTACCATCGAAAGCGGAGCTTTTACCATATCATCCGTTTACAAACCCCCTGGCAAACCATTGAAACTAGAAATGCCGGAGAACTATGGGAGACAGGAGACTCAGTTCATCGTTGGGGACTTTAATTGTCACAGCACATCCTGGGGCTACAATGAAACCGATACAAATGGGCAGCTCCTAGAAGAATGGGCAGAAGTCAATAACCTTTCTCTTCTCCACGATCCAAAGTTGCCGTGCTCGTTCAATAGCAAGATCTGGAAACGCGGCTATAATCCCGATAACTGCTTTGTGAGCCAAAAGATCCAAGACTCATGCATAAAACACGTCTATGATGCACTGCCAAAGACTCAACACAGACCTATCGGAGTTCAAGTTTATTCAGTCATCAAAACAGCTGAGATACCCTTTCGAAGACGTTTTAATTTCAAAAAAGCAAACTGGCCCAAATACTCGGCTAATCTAGATGCCGAACTCGAAAACCTAGACCCATCACCAGAAAACTACCAAACCTTTCTGCAAATCCTACGAAGAGTATCAAAGCGCCACATACCAAGAGGCTGCAGGCAACATTTCATTCCGGGGCTGTCAGAAGCCTCTAAAGGGACCTTATACAAGTACGAAGAACTTTTTAATAAAGACCCGTTTAGCGAAGAAACTATAGCCTGCGGCAACGCGCTCATGATAGCACTGAGCGAAGCTCGAGAAAAAAAGTGGATAGACACTCTTGAGCGAATGGATATGACGCACAGAAGCAAGATGGCTTGGAACTTAATCAAAAAGCTAAATGGAGATCCAAAGCAAAACAAAGCGCCGTCAAATGTAACTGCTAACCAAGTAGCTCACCAACTGCTCCTCAACGGCAAACCGGACAAAAAATGCCAGAAAAAACGCATCAATCGGTCTCCTACAACCGAGGAAAACCACTTCAACACGCCCTTTACCATTAAAGAGCTAAAAAAAGGGATAAACTCACTGAAAAATGGTAAAGCAGCAGGAGAAGACGACATCTGTGTAGAGCAAATCAAAAACTTCGGAACAAAAGCAAAAAACTGGATCCTGAAACTTTTTAATACCTGCCGAGCCACACTACAGATCCCAAATGTCTGGAGGAAATCGAAAGTCGTAGCACTACTAAAACCCGGGAAAGACCCTGAATCTCCAAAAAGCTACCGCCCCATATCGCTCCTCTGTCACCTATACAAGCTATACGAAAGGCTAATCCTCCAACGACTAGAAAGGGTTGTCGACTCAAAAATCATCCCACAGCAAGCCGGTTTTAGACCTGGGAAGTCTTGCACCAGTCAAATACTAGCTCTGACGGAACACATCGAAGATGGCTTCGAGAAAAAACAAATAACAGGCCTGGCACTCGTCGATCTAAGCTCTGCGTACGACACCGTCAATCACAGAAACTTGATGTATAAAGTCTATGACACACTGAAAGACTACCAACTTGTTCAAATAATAGAATCCTTACTACAAAACAGGCAATTCTACGTTAGTCTTGAAGGCAAAAAAAGCCGTTGGCGAACCCAGAAAAACGGTTGGCTCAGGGCAGCGTACTAGCACCAATCCTCTTCAATCTCTACACCAATGACCAACCAACACCAGTTTTTACCAGAAACTTCGTGTATGCCGATGACCTGGGCATCACAGCGCAAGGTTCAAATTTTGGAGAGGTAGAGCAAAAACTGGAAGCTGCTTTGAGCACGATGTCCACTTACTATCAGGATAACTCTCTAAGACCGAATCCCTCCAAAACCCAAGTCAGCGCCTTCCACCTCCACTCCCGACAGGCAAATAGAAAGCTCAACGTTACCTGGGATAACAACAACCTAGAGCACACAGATAAACCTACCTATCTTGGAGTCATACTAAACCGCTCCCTAACATACAGGTTCCACTGTGAAAAAACGCGGAAGAAGGTGGAGGCGCGAAATGGCCTTCTGAGGAAGCTCAGATACAGCAAGTGGGGTGCAAGACCAACAGTACTAAGGACATCTGCGCAGGCGTTATGCTTTTCGACAGCGGAATATGCCTGCCCAGTGTGGAGCAGATCCACTCACGCCAAAAAAGTAAATGCCAGTCTGAACGAAACATGCAGGCTTATAACCGGCTGCATGAAACCCACGCCACTGGACAAACTATACAAAGCCTCGGGCCTTTCGGACCCTGACTCACGTAGAACAGCCTACGAACACACCGAGAGAATCAAACAGACCTTCGACGAACGCCACTCACTATTCGGACACGAGGCGCAACTGGGCAGACTAAAATCAAGAAGGCGCTTCCTGCGCACGCCACTGGATGAACCACCCGCCTGTTATCCAATAACAGAACTCCCACCGAGCGGCGCATCAAGCGACTGGACAAACTGGAGAATGCTGAATCGTATCAGAACTGGTGTTGCCCCCGTCAAGACCAATCTCATTAGGTGGGGCCTGCTGGATAGTAATGACGACAAGTGCGACTGCGGAGCTATACAGTATATGGAACACCTACTCATCTGTCCCAACTGCCCACATAGATGTACCCTCGATGCTTTATGGACAAACAATCAACAAGCATTGGACATAGCCCGACATTGGGCTCAGAAATTGTAGTTTTCCGGACTCGAAAAAGTAAAGTAAAGTAAGTGAGTCACAACATTTCTCTTCTTTAAGAGATTTACAAGGCTCCTACTTTTATGGAAGTATTTTCTTCGCAAGAAATATTTTATCTGTACTAAGATATTTTAATTAAACGTATCACAATAAAATATTTTAAACTATAAAATTACGCGCCCGCACAATAACGGTAACTTAATTAATTCCGAACAATATCGCTAAGCTAATTAACGCGCAATTTTTTTTTTTTTGACCTATTGTGACTTCTTGCTTGACCCTAGAATTTTATGGGATAAAATTTATACTACTCCAGCACGCGCCGTCGTTCTCAGTTCAGAATCAACGTGGCCATCTGTAGTCTACGAGCTTTGACTATTCCGCCTGTGTGTCTTTACCCAACCATATCCATCGATGTGCGGCTATCTACGAGCGCTTAGACACACAGACTAGTCTTAATACACGCCCGAAATTTATTGAAAAAACACTATTTCGGCTCTGTGCCTCTTCTTGCTTCTTTACTTCACTTTATAAAAATCGCACTTTTATAAAGGCTGGCGCCCAGCTTAATTGGTACTAGAGGTTCTCGACAGCCTACAAGAGATCATGAAGTAGTTCTCAATGCACCAAATAAACTAGGCTCGCAACTTAATAAGTCATAAATTGTCAGATATATAGATGATATCTCCGCAATCTACAACCTACCAATTACGATGACGAACACGCGGGACCTTGGTTACGCACAAGGTGTTATTCCTCTGATGGTCTCCAGACGAGTCTCTCTATGCTCGCCGCTTCACGGCTTGTCGGCAAGAACCATCATTTTCCTCACGCCTTTCCAACGGGTTTTTAGTGGGAGGGACTGACTAGAGAGTCGTCTTGACCAGGTGGCTCTTGACCATCTGGCGGTGACGTCACGGTATGACGACTAAGCGTTGAAAAAAAACCGTCGGACGTCGCGACGGCTTTTTTTTTCCTTTGAATCTATTTTACAATATTAATCTGATTTTTAGTAATATTGCAGTATTGTTTATTGTTACTTTAACAAAAGTGAGTTTTAAGACTTATTAAGACGTTATTAGAACACTCACTTCTGCATCCATTTAGGGGGGATTTCTCTTAAATTTTTCAAAAAAATTTATTTTATTTTTCTCCCCAACTTTTATTTTTCTTGAGGGGGTATCCTTTACACACGGTGTTCCCAAGCGGTCACCCATCCAAGTAGTAACCGTGCCCGACATCGCTTGACTTCTCAGATCGCTGTATTGAATAGCTACACGTGGACCAGGTCGCCCCTGGAAGTCCTAGGTTTGTATGAGAAGTATTGAGACATCTTTGTAGTATTTGAATTAATGATCTTATTTTTCTAATGAATATTTCAATTTTTTCAATACTACGACAAAAGCTACTCGTAAAAGTAGGAAAGGGTTTCGAGCCAAGAGATGATTTGCAACCAGAGAATGTCGCTATCAATCCTTCTTACCATCAACCGCCATATTTAGTCACGTGGTTTGGATTCCCCAATTGAGAGTTTTGCTTTAATGACTTTGTATATAACAGACAATATTTCAAAAATTGACATGACAATAAAATATTACTATACAGTCAAGAACATAGCAGAACCAATACAACTGAACTATTAAAGGAATACGCTCTATGTTAGATTAAGAAAGCAAGGCGGTTGCGCAGCAAACGTTAAAAGGAATGAGGTCAGCGCCCGGAAAAATTCTAATGCAGACAAAAGCCCGAATTTGCGGATAATCAAAGCCAATTTTCAATTAAACTGATTTAGTTTTTAGTTGTGAACACTGGCGGATAGTGTATAAGAGCTGCTAAGCTGCAACACCTGTTCGGATAATACGAAATTATTTATAATATATTTCTATTTTTTGTGTCTTAATTGTATTATACAGGGTGATTTCTAAGTTGATACTTCTTTTTTAGCTGTGTATAGAAGGCATTAAAATAAACAACTTTTTCAAATACCTTCTTTCAAAAAACCTAAAAATAGCCGAGTTACAGAAGTAAAAAATCTAAGTGCGGGCCTGATAATTAAAACGTAGCCCTTTACTTTATATTGTTTTTCTCCGTTTTTTGTATTGTTATTCATGCATTTTACGGATCGGTCGTCAGTTATTTATTTTGGCAACTCGCTGCGCGGTGTGGTTTTCTGAAGCAAGTTAATTTTGAAAAAGCAAAACTGCATGGAAATTCCAAACAGTTCTCGAGTTAAAAATAGGTAACTAGAATGGTAGTCTAGTTATGTTAGTGTGATGTGCTTATGTTTGTTTTTAAAAATTTTTAAATTTTTTTCCCTGTTTATAACATCTGATGATGCCAATTTCGGGCGAAAAACGTAACAAAAATAAACAGACAGAAAAATATTTGAGGCTAACACAAAAATATAAAAGCGCAGTTTTTATGTTTTTACATTTTTATTGTTGATAGCTATGCTCTGCAGCACTGTCTCTTTAACAGGTCACGAGCCGCCACTGGTTATGAACAAGGAAGGGAGGAATGTAAAAGGTACGGAGATTTTCATCATAATAAAGTGTTATTTTTGAAAATGTTATAACCTACCTCCCGGTATCCCCGACCTTTTTCTTCTTCGTCTACTTTCCTTCTCATCGTCAAAATCATCCCATAAATCAATCGATCTTTTCCTTCTAAACGAATGGCTCTGGTGGTTGTCGCATGTAATATTTGTCTGAGTAAAGTTAAGCCACGGTTGCTCCCAAATCTCAAAGTCACAAACAGTTGGCTTACTAAGCGTATCATTCAATTTGGTGCAATTCTTTAATTCAGATCCTTTCTTGCAATCTGACACGGCAATTCTAGCTTGGATTCTAAGCAGCGAGCCCGCAACCACTTGCGTTGAAGCAGATAATACTTCATCAACTAAGTATCTGTTCTCGTGATCCGATTTGGAATCCAGATATACCAAACTTCTAGTTAAATGGTTTATTACATTGGCAGAATCTTTAGGGATTTCAGTAATGCCTAAAAAAAAGCATTATTAAAAAAAAGGTAATATTAACAATTCGATGGACCATGATGTATGTTTAGAATTTCCTTTTTTTTGTTTTTCGTAAAATTAAAAATATATTTTTTTTTATGGAAAAAATATTGGTGTCAAGACATTAAAAATAGTTTTGCAGTTTATTCTTTCTTAATAGTAAGTTTAAATAACCGCGCATGAACAATAAACTCCACAAGCTATTCTGACACCACTGTTACTGGACGAGAGAATGATATTAACCGCCATGTCAAACACCCACATGTTGGGAAAAATCGTGAGTTTCTGAAACGTGCATCTCAAGTGAAGATAAGGGGCCCCTACAGCACCACTGAAGCAACATCAATCAAGGTGAGTGGAGTTTCCGACTTTTATCAACCTTTAATCAATTGTTATGTTTTAATTTTACTATAAATATTTCTGAATCCGCCAGATTAATTTTACAGTCCATTAATTATCCGTTTTCTTTTCAAACCAGCACAAATACGCTCCAATGTAGTTTTCATTTATTGCTTTAATAAATAGGGCATTTATATTCTGATAAATAAAGTTAAACCTGTACAAATAGTATAATATAAATCAATCAAATACGGAACACATTCAAAATATATGTAGCGGAGTGAAGGAATCGCAAAGTTATGGATTGTCCTGCTACAGCTTTGAAAGCTACTCGTAAAAATAGGAAAGGGTTTCGAGCCAAGAGATGATTCGCAACCAGAGAATGTTGTTATCAATCTTTGAGGGTTGAAATTATCCTAATTACTAATTTTTCATCGTTAACACCGTTCTTTGGCTGCAACCCACACTCCTCTCGAAACCCTTTTCATCTGCGACTTATTCCGAAAAAAAAACTCGAAAAAAGGGCAGTTTCTGGCCGTTGCGAATAAACAAAGATATTTAACATTACAGCTTCAATCAAGATAACTCCAAGGAGATCTTAGAAAATATAACATTATTCTCAATTACTATTGGCGGTTCGCTACCAGTCAATCAAAATTTTTTGACGTCTTTAGTTTAAGGTTAGAAATGTTCGTTCTATCGAACGATACGTCAAAAATGGCGGCTGATGGCAAATATTGCTTTGTAATTGGTACACGTAACCATAAAAATGACATTGTTGGTGGAATTTAACTGATAACGCGATGTTTTTTACCATCAACCGCCATATTTAATCACGTGGTTTGGATTCCCCAATTGAGAGTTTTGCTTTAAGGCTCTACCACGCGCAAATTTAGAGGATGAAAAACGCCGTTTCGCTACTGCAGGATTCTGCAAAGGCTATTTGAAATATTTGTCGGGACAATTTAAAATTTAATAAAGGAATGTTTGTATTTCTAAGGTACAAAGCCCTTTTTTGAAAAAAATAAGAATATGTATAAGAAAATGCCCACTAAAGGTGCGTATTTTTAGGCACTTTTCCAAGGTTAATATCGTAGCTAAGAATTTTTTTTTCAAAAAAATAGCCATGTACCTTAGAACTTCCATGTCTTATCTTTAAGACTTCAAAAATTGAGACAAAACAATGTCGTAATAAGTCCGTTATCTTGCAGCGCGCAACTCATGTTTTAGGTAAATTTTGTTGTCATGTTATAGAAGTTGCCTATATACAGCTGAATTTATTCTCGGCTGACGTGAAACAATTTACATGCAGAGAGAATAATGATACACTGAAAAAAATTATGGGTGGTCGAACAAGAAGTAATTTCGGGGGTAATTTTTGGCTAAATTTTATGTTTTCCTTTTTGGATTGTCTGTGCCAATAACAGAATATCTAAGCGTTAATATTAAAAAGACGTAACTAGTAGTTGTGCTATTAACTCCGGGTTACCATACATTTTTCGGCTTAGACCGGGATGGTTTATAATGCGCCGCAGGGCAAAGGCGCGTTCACCATTTTGTCAAAACTGGTGTTTGGGCTTTCAAAATTTCTTATTCATAAGGAAGGATAAGAATTGAACGAAATCCAGTCGATTTGTTGCAATCAAAAATGGGCTATATTGAATTTTTTGTTTCGTTTTTTATCGAAATGGGTTATTCTCTTGATAATGAACAAATATACTACAGTAAATAGCTTATCGGTATTAGAGGCCCAAACTGGGTCACCGGGAACTTACGACAAATCCCAGGATGTATGGTAACCCTGGTATATTAACTCTTAGATCTAAAATTAAAGTTTAATTTGTCTTGGTAAAGGGTGATAGGTGCAATAAAATAAAGCCATTTATGAAGGTTCTTAGTGAGTAAAGAAACCAACTGTTGCATAATGAATCTATTTCTATTCGATTGTTTTATATTTTATGCTTATTATACAGGCTCTATATATTGTTTATATAGTGAGCTTCTGTCTAAACCTGTTAAAATATACATTCATTTTAAGGTGAAATGTGTTTATATCCATGGTTTAACGATTTAAAAGTAGTTGTCAGGCACGAATTTGGCGTTGGTCACATGACATTTATCTGTTCATGTTATTGGCTCGCAGCTACAATTTGGTGCAGCGAGACTACTGTATAGTGACAATGCTTCTAAGAAGCTAGGTAGGTAATAAATAAAAATTGGACAGTAGGTATGCCACGCAGAGTAATAAAATACAATTTTTTGTTAGGCATGGGCGTCCATAAAGAGGACAGTTGCCCCTGTCTCTTGACCAAGGGGGAGCGGGGGGGGGGGTAAATATACTTTTTACTAACTTTTGTTAGGGGGAGTTTTTTTGTAGGAATCACTTTTGATAGAAGTTCTTAAAAACGCAAAGTTTTGTTCCTTTTGTAGCCACTTTTGAACGGTGGAGAAAGTGTAGAAAAGGCTGCGAAGTATTTTATTTTATAGAATTAACTTTTAAGAACTTACACGTTTTTTTGGCTACCCCCCTATTACTTTATGTTTATAAGAAACATTAATACCGTGATTTTGTATCGGATTGGCGCGACGATACGGTACTACCTCCTGTTGTTTCTGTGTTACTAAAAAAAAATCTAGGTACTTACTTTTTTTTCTTTTGAAGGTGCAGCGCAACTAATCGTCAAAAACATACCACTTTTAAAAAAAATTAATTATAATGGCACGGAACGCGACGGACAAAATACTGCGCGAGTTAGTAACCACAGTCAACAAATCCTGGAACCAGCGGGACTTATCTTTTGTTTTATAAATAAACATGGTGAAAAATTTGTAATATAAAAAAATTTTGATTGAAAAACTATTGACCTTACGAAGTATTTGATAACCAATGCTGAAAACCTTTAGTTTCAGGGTAGGCCTGTGCCGAGGGGTGTCTCACTCCCGAAATACGTGTACCTTTTCTCGCGAAATCCTACGAAATCCTCCGAAATCCCAAACTTGGAGTCGAAATCGCAAAATCATAGCGAAATCTATGAAATCCGTATTGATTTCGGCGAAATCCCTATATTTCAACCGAAATCCATTGAAGATTTCGCCGAAATCACAATATCCGTACAATAAAGATGGCGCTGTGAAAACTTTATTTTTGTGCAATGTTGCCACTTAGTTCGATTTTCCTTTATACTTCAGTATAATGTTAAATATTTGCCTTAAACTTTATGTCAAACGCTCGGTCAAAAGTCAACAACCAATTTTTTATCTATCACATATTTACATTAAACCGAGAGCTGAGATGTGCCGAGAGAGCATTAACGTATTCAGTAAGTGTAGTAAGGCAAAAACCGAGGCAAAAACACATCCCATCGAAAGATATGAACGATCTGGCAACAGAGCAACGGTACACGCGGAACGCCATTTCGGACGAAATTTTCCGTTTGTTGCAGGATGTCTTTGTACTTATAAGGAGTAAACTGTTTGTAATCTATAATAGAGATTATGTGTTAGATTATGTACTCTCGTCAGCCCTGTGAAGGATCTTTCTGATCCAATCCGCTCTTGACCAGTACGTTTGAGACAGTGGTAAACTTCGATATTTATGAATACAAGTGGATGAGTATACACCTAAAGTAAGCGCCACAAATATAACATTCTTGTTTACGTTTCTTATGCAAAAAAAAATCGGCTGGAGTTTTTATGCAGGAGACAGAAATATAAACAATAATGTTATATTTGTGGCGCTTGCTTTACCTACCCATACTTCACTACTAAATTAAGCGATCTTTACGGCTGTGAAGTTCTTCGTGAATTTATTCTTGAAGTCACTTCAAGGCTAAATTTTATATTACACAGGTCAAAGAGCACACTGTGATATCAAATAAATTCGTAAATTTCTTTGTGAAGTTTTACAAATTGGAACTAGTTCTATTTTCCTGTAAAATTTTCTGCCGATTAGGATGTACTTAGGTACCAACATTCAAACGTTTTTAAGCAACTGGGTTATACGTTTTTTTTATTACTTTATGGCACTAAATATACTATTTTTTAAGTAAACTAAAACCAAAACAAATAAAATATTATGCCAGTTGTTGTAAACTGTTTTGAGGGCTGAAATAAATTGTTTTGAAAAAAGAAAAAAAAATATGTAGGTATATATACCTATCTACTTACAGATTAAATTTTATCGAATTATTTACTAAATATGGAGCTACACATAAAACTTCGAAATCCCAACGATATCATTAAAAAATACCGAAATCCCTAAAGAAATCACGAAATCATAAGAAAAAATGTCGAAATCCCCAAAAACATTCCGAAATCCTTGCGAACATCCCGAAATCGCCTTGAAAAATGCGAAATCCCTCCATAAATTCTGAAATCTCCTCAAAAACTTCGAAATCCCTACAAAAATGCCGAAATCACTGGGATTTCCGAAATACATGTCCTTTTTTTTCAGGAATGAGACGCCCCTCGGCCTGTGCCTCCCAATTTTGAAAATTTGACAGTATATGCTAGTGCTGACGGGGGCGATCGGGCTAAAATATATTTATAATGGTGGCACTTCCCATTATACCGAAAGTAAGTGTCAACTTGCTTATTTTAAATAGAATAATCTATATATTACTACATTTTTGCATTCTACGCAAGAATTTAGGCATATCTTGTATACCATGTCCTATACCTATGTCTAAGCGTTTTAGATATTTTTAATAGATTTTTTATAATATTTTGATAACTATTAATACAGGGTGTTTAAACAACACGATTAAAAATTAAATTGAAAAACTGCAAAAAGACTAGATTTTCAAATGGAAATACACAAATTTTATAATTATTTCTTATTTAGCATTAAAAATAAGGGTAAGTTTGTATATTCCAAAAAATTTTAGTTTTAGAAACATTGCCAACTTAATATTTTTATATGGCGATTTTGCTGCAGATTTTAAGTTTAGTTACTTTTAGTTGGCTATAACGGCGTTGAAAAACAATCAAATGCGAGAAAAATTTATAAAGCTGTCACTTACCATTAAAACATCATTAATTGTCATGCCTGTGCGCTTAAATTGTACATACAAACGAAGATTATTTAAATTTATTTATTATTTATGGAGAATGTGTTAAAGTTATATCAAGAACATGGGACACATTTGCCAATCGATATCCGCAAAACAGAAGCCATCACAATGTGCTTATTAATAATGTTCAACATTTTTGGGATATACAAACTTATCCTTTTTTAATGCTAAACTAAAAGTAATTATAAAATTTGGGTGTTTCCCTTTGAAAATTTAGACTTTTTGCAGTTTTTTCAATCTTATTGTTTAAACACCCTGAATTAATAGTTATCAAAATATTATAAAAAATCTAATAAAGCAGGTCCTTTATAACAAGGAATCCCGCTTAAATTAAATAAATATAAGGCTTCTTTATAGAAAAAAATGATAATTATTTCAAGGCTTGCAAACGTCATTCTTAACAGAAAAATTCAAATATCTCAAAAACGCTTAGATATTTATAGGTATAGGCATACAGGGTAGGGACTTTAACTGGAATAAATTCGATAATATTAAACCTGCTGAAGTTGCGCCTACAAAATTTGGTATGTGGGGGTTTTAGAGCATGCGGAATTGGATTATGATGTCGGCGCAGTTGCCAGATTTCTCAGCTTTGCGCTACACGTAGTAATTTTGTTATTTTAAATAGAATGCCCTATTTATTTTTATTGCAGTGAATTGGTAGTGTCAAATTTAGTAAGATCTCAAATTTACAAAATTCTATTTTCACTAGTTTCTGAGCTATGGCAACACTGAAGTTCCCTTAAAAAGTACCGGGACGCTTGTCTACCTCCATAGTTACTAAGTTATTGACAAGATTCAAGAAAAGTTCTTGTCTTTTCAAAATGGCCTATTTAACTTAAACTTTAAAAATAGAAATTCTCATGGTACTTTTTAATGGAATTACAGTATTGCCATAGCTCAGCAATTAGTGAAGATAGAATTTTGTTAATTTGGCATCTTATTAAATTGGACACGCCCAATGCACTGCAATAAAAATAAATAGGGCATTCCATTTAAAATATTAAAGTTACTACGTGTAGCGCAAAGCTGAGAAATCTGGCAACTGCGCCGACATTATAATTCAATTCCGCATGCTTCAAAACCATACATACTAAATTTTGTAGGCGTAACTTCAGCAGTTTTAATAATATCGAATTTATTCCAATTAAAGTCCCCACCCTGTACAAAATCTGCCTAGAATCTTACGTAGAATGCAAAAATGTAATAATATATAGGATGTTCTATTTAAAATAAACACGCTGCCACTAGGGTTGCCAACCCTCCCAATTTAGTCGGAAGGCTCCCGCTTTTTTACTTAACCTCCCGCCTCCCACGCACTTAAACAAAACTCCCGCTTTTCCAATAACACGACGGACGCCTAATAACTGTACAGCTGCCTTAGAGAGGGGCGACCTTTTTTTTTTAGAAAGCACGTTTGATGATAGGAGGAAGAAATATAAAAGGCACGCCACGGCGTAAGGTCAACGGGGTATGGACCTTTTTTTTTTAGAAATCATCAATATAATTATTTTAAGCACCTCAAAAAAAACTTGTCCTCCAGGCATTATCCACTTCCCGCTTTTCAATTTTTAAAATCTGGCTACCCTAGCTGACACTAACTTCCGGTGTAACCGGAAGTACCACCATTATGAAATTTTTTTAGTCCGGTCGTCCCCATCAGCATTACCACGATGGCAAATTTTGAAAATTTTCCTATGTATAGTTTTCCATATATAGTTCGAAGGGGTTCCCTGTGGAACACAAACACCCTGTTTGCAGGTGCTTTTATACCTATTATTAATTAACACTTTAAACTTTCTGCTCTACCTAATTTTATTTTTTGTAAATATTCTATAGCTTTAATAATAAAATAAGACAAAATTTAAAAGATATATCCGTATAACGATTAGGTACATTATTTTAACTAAGAATACAATAACAAGTACTTATTTTCCACAAAACAAATTTCTCGTCTCCGAAATAAAATCAACCAAAACTCATTAGCATAATAAAGAACCTACCGCCTTGCATCGTGGTTTCAGTGTGTGTCGATGTTTACGGAATATTTTTCACCACGTCATAAGCTCGCTAGTATGCCCACTTCGGGTGAAACTATCTTGCAAATAAATTTCTTGCTGCACAAAGTTCCGCCTTAATGACTTTGTATGTAACAGGCAATATTTCAAAAATTGACATGACAATAAAATATTACTGTACAGTCAAGACCACAGCAGAACCAATAAAACTGAACTATTAAAGGAATACGCTCTATGTTAGATTAAGAAAGCAAGGCGGTTGCGCAGCAAACGTTAAAAGGAATGAGGTCAGCGCTCGAAAAAATTCTCGAAAAAATTCCAATGCAGACAAAAGCCCGAATTTGCGAATAATCAAAGCCAATTTTCAATTGAACTGATTTAGTTTTTAGTTATGAACACTGGCGGATAGTGTATAAGAGCTGCTAAGCTGCAACACCTGTTCGGATAATACGAAATTATTTATAATATATTTCTTTTTTTGGGTCTTAATTGTATTATACAGGGTGATTCCTAAGTTGATACTTCTTTTTTAGCTGTGTATAGAAGGCATTAAAATAAACAACTCTTTCAAATACCTTTTTCAAAAAACCTAAAAATAGCAGAGTTACAGAAGTAAAAAATCTAAGTGCGGGCCTGATAATTAAAACGTAGCTCTTTACTTTATATTGTTTTTTTCCGTTTTTTGTATCGGTCGTCAGTTATTTATTTTGGCAATTGGCTGCGCGGTGTGGTTTTCTGAAGCAAGTTAATTTTGAATGGTGAAAATGGTAAAATTTGAGAACAATGAACTAATTATGGTGGTAATTTATTGTGAGTGTCGTAAAAGTGCGGATATTTCTTCTCTACACCCAGAAGTTTTCTTAATGTTATTCAACGGGCAAGTTAGGCAGAACCGTATTTGATTTGTAGTGTAATAAATGAATGTTAGTACTTTATTTTTGGGTTTTTTGAAAAAATGTATTTGAAAATGTTGTTTATTTTAATGCCTTCTATACGCAGCTAAAAAAAAGTATCAACTTAGGAATCACCCTGTATTTGCAAAACCAAAATTTTAAATTTTTTTATTTTGTTTAGTATAATTGTCATAAATGTGGTTTGTCTTATCCGCAACAGTCGCGGCTGCCTAACAACATGAGACAAAGCGGTAATGATTTATTTAGTGCATCTCGCTGAAAAGGCCAAACTGCATGGAAATTCCAAACAGAGCTCCCGAGTGAAAAATAGATAACTGGAATGTTAGTCTAGTTATGTTAGTGGGATGCGCTTATGTTTGTTTTTAAAATAATTCAAAACTTTTACTGTTTATAAGATCTGATGATGCCAGTTTCGGGTGAGACATGTATCAAAAATAAACAGACAAAAAAATATTTTAGGCAAATACAATATATAAAAGCGCAGTTTTAATTTTTCTAAATTTTTATTTTTGATGCCTATGCTCTACGACACTGTCTCTTTAACAGGTCACGAACCGCCACTGGTTATGAATAAGGAAGGGAGGAATGCAAAAGGTACGAAAATTTACATCATAATAAAGTGATATATTTGAAAATGTTATAGCCTACCTCCTTTTATTCCAGCCGATCTTTTCCTTCTTAACGAATGGCTCTGTTGGTTGTCGCATGTAATATTTGTCTGAGTAAAGTTAAGCCACTTTTTCTCCCAAATCTCAAAGTCACAAACAGTTGGCTTACTAAGCGTATCATTCAATTTGGTGCAATTCTTTAATTCAGATCCTTTCTTGCAATCTGACACGGCAATTCTAGCTTGGATTCTAAGCAGCGAGCCCGCAACCACTTGCGTTGAAGCAGATAATACTTCATCAACTAAGTATCTGTTCTCGTGATCCGATTTGGAATCCAGATATACCAAACTTCTAGTTAAATGGTTTATTACATTGGCAGAATCTTTAGGGATTTCAGTAATGCCTAAAAAAAAGCATTATTAAAAAAAGGTAATATTAACAATTCGATGGACCATGATGTAGTTTTCGTTTATTGCTTTAATAAATAGAGCATTTATATTCTGATAAATAAAGTTAAACCTGTACAAATAGTATAATATAAATCAATCAAATACGGAACACATTCAAAATATATGTAGCGGAGTGAAGGAATCGTAAAGTTATGGATTGTCCTGCTACAGCTTTGAAAGCTACTCGTAAAAGTATGAAAGGGTTTTGAGCCAAGAGATGATTCGCAACCAGAGAATGTCGCTATCAATCCTTAAGGGTTGAAATTATCCTAATTATTAATTTTTCATCGTTAACATCGTTCTTTGGCTGCAACCCACACTCCTCTCGAAACCCTTTTCATTTGCGACTCATTCCGAAAAAAAAAACTGAGAACTGGGCTTAAGAAAGCAAGGCGGTTGCGCAGCAAACGTTAAAAGGAATGAGGTCGGCGCCCGGAAAAATTCCAATTTTTTTTTTTTTTTTTTTTTATGATAAAACACCTGCACTGTAGGAAAAATCCTTTAAGGCGCTCTGGGAGCGGTGCGAGTGCGAAAAAAGCGATTAACGTTGGTCTTGAAACGTTGAAGATTGTATTCATTGGGAAACACGACTTCAGGAAGATCATTCCACAAAGATGACGTTTTCCAGATGAAAGAATTCTTGAACAATGAAGTTCGAGGAGTACTAAGCTGAACAACATATGGATGAGCGGCAGTGGTTCGCCGTGTATTTCTGTTTTGCATTGCTCTAGGTGGAATCAAGTGGGCAATGTCAGTCGAACACCTGCCATGGAAATATCTGTAAAAGAGAGCCAAATCACCAACCTGTCTTCGATGCTCCAGGCTATCGAGGGTCTTGGTCAGCTCGGGGTCGCCGATCAGACGAACGGCTCTCCTTTGAATGGAATCCAGGAGCCGAAGGGTGTGCTTGGGTGCAGAGCTCCAGACATGAGAGCAATATTCTAATGATGGTCGAATCTGGGCTTTGTAGAGTGTCAAAAGTTGATGAGGTGTGTACAACCTTTTGGTGCGGAAAAGTACACCAAGTTTCTGTGCAGCTGTCTTGGCAATTACGGCAACGTGATCATGCCAAGACATATTACCTCCCAGATTGACCCCTAGCAAATTAATAGACGGTGCCAGGGGAATTGCGTGTTCTGCCATGACTATATCCGGTTCTGCAATGTTAACCTTTTTGGAGAAGACTGCTGCCTGGGTTTTCTTAGCATTAAATTCGACTTGGTTACTGTCACCCCAAGCCAAAATTTCTTCCAGGTCATTGTTGAGGCGCAAAACTTCATGCTGCCTGCGAAGATGTGCGTCGGCAGCGGATGTTTGGGGAGTCAAGGTAAAAGATGAGACAAGTGTGCTGTCATCAGCAAAGCTATAAATTGGATTTTGGGTTTTTACTAGAAGGTCGTTAATATACAGTAAAAAGAGGGTAGGCGACAATATGGACCCTTGAGGAACACCGGCATTGATGGTGAAGGTGTCTGAGAGAAACCCGTCAATCGCCACTTGCAGAGAACGGTTCTTAAGGAAGCTGGTTAACCATAAACAAAATCCATTAGGCATACCGTAGGATCGCAATTTACTTAGAAGCCCATCGTGCCAAACACGATCAAAAGCCCTAGAGATGTCCAGTGCAACAGCCCGGGATTCTCCATGATGTTCGATGGTGTTGCTCCAAAGATGGGTGACATATGCCAGAAGGTCATCTGTTGATCTGGACTTACGAAAACCGTATTGATGATCGCTGATAATGTTAAGCCCTTCCAGATACTTTAGGAGTTGTTGGTTAATAGCTTTCTCCATTACTTTTGAAATTACTGAAAGCAATGCGACGGGTCGGTAGTTGCTTGGCAGGGTCTTTTTACCTTTCTTTGGAATAGGCTGGACACGCGCCGACTTCCAGCAGGATGGAAATATTCCTTTTTTGTAGGATAAGTTGAAAAGTCTACAAAATACTGGTGTAAGTTCATCGGCGCATGTCTTGAGAACAATGATAGGAATTTCGTCTGGACCAGAAGCTTTATTGACGTCGAGTCCTTTAAGAATCCGTTTAACAAGACGCTGGCGGAACACGATTTCAGACATTTGCGATTGAACTGAGGGAATGTTGGGTGGTGATTTTCCCTGAAAGTCTACAGTCGAATGCGAGGAAAACAGTTCAGCAAGTAGGTTTGCTTTATCCCCGGCTGTGGTTGCTATTGTGCCGTCGGAACGTGTTAGAGGTGGAATAGTTGACTTTGTAAAGTTTTGGCTGACGGCCTTAGCGACTGACCAAAAGGACCTTGATCCGTTAGGACTGGCAAGAAGTTTGTTTTTAATTCTCTCGTTATGAGCTTCTTTGCTTTGGTCTATCATTTGCTTACATTGGTTTCGGGTGGTAACAAAGATGGCGCGATTTTCAGGAGTAGGGTTTTTACGCCACTGTCGGTAAGCCAGGTTTTTAGATCTGACAGCACGCTCGCAATTCTTGCTAAACCAGGACTTGCCGTTGGAAGGGCGCTTTTTGGAGAAAGGAATAAAGGCCTCCATGCCAGTTAGAATGACGTCGGAGACCTCCTTTGCACAGACAGATGGATCATCCGAAGAAAAGCATACGCTTAGCCAGGGAAAGTTGCGAAAATGTTCCTTTAGGTCTTCCCACTTAGCTGATGTATAGTGCCAAATCTTACGGGGTTTAGGAGGTTGTTCAGAACTAATTGGCAGCTCGCTTAGGGTTGAAATAAGTTTGTGATCGGAAGAGCCCAATGGTGGATGTACGGTGACCGTATATAGGTCTGGATTTGAAGTTAAAAAGAGATCTAAAAGACTAGCAAAATCCCCAGCTCGGTCTGGAACCCGCGTTGGTTCTTCTACGAGTTGAGTTAGACCAGAACTGATCGCAAAAGATTCGGCCTCGCGG
Source organism: Polydrusus cervinus (assembly GCA_935413205.1). NCBI lineage: Eukaryota > Metazoa > Arthropoda > Insecta > Coleoptera > Curculionidae > Polydrusus > Polydrusus cervinus. The sequence continues at coordinate 53,238,937 of OW284510.1, forward strand.
CCTTGCTCATCGTTGGTGTTTGAGTATTTAAGCCAGTTGATATTGTGGACGTTAAAGTCGCCAAAGATAGCAACTTCGGCATTCGGATGATTGGTTTGCAAGAAGTCGATTGTGTTGGCTAGTGATGAGAAGAGGGCCCTGTAATGCATGTCGCTTGCAGACAAAAGCCCGAATTTGCGAATAATCAAAGCCAATTTTCAATTGAACTGATTTAGTTTTTAGTTATGAACACTGGCGGAAAGCTGCTAAGCTGCAACACCTGTTCGGATAATACGAAATTATTTATAATATATTTCTTTTTTTGGGTCTTAATTGTATTATACAGGGTGATTTCTAAGTTGATACTTCTTTTTTAGCTGTGCATAGAAGGCATTAAAATAAACAACTTTTTCAAATACCTTTTTTCAAAAAACCTAAAAATAGCCGAGTTACAGAAGTAAAAAATCTAAGTGCGGGCCTGATAATTAAAACGTAGCCCTTTACTTTATATTGTTTTTCTCCGTTTTTTGTATTGTTAGTCATGCATTTTACGGATCGGTCGTCAGTTATTTATTTTGGCAACTCGCTGCGCGGTGTGGTTTTCTGAAGCAAGTTAATTTTGAAAAAGCAAAACTGCATGGAAATTCCAAACAGTTCTCGAATTAAAAATAGGTAACTGGAATGGTAGTCTAGTTATGTTAGTGTGATGTGCTTATGTTTGTTTTTAAAAATTTTTAAATTTTTTTCACTGTTTATAACATCTGATGTAGCCAGTTTCGGGCGAAAAACGTAACAAAAATAGACAGACAGAAAAATATTTGAGGCTAACACAAAAATATAAAAGCGCAGTTTTTATGTTTTTACATTTTTATTGTTGATAGCTATGCTCTGCAGCACTGTCTCTTTAACAGGTCACGAGCCGCCACTGGTTATGAACAAGGAAGGGAGGAATGTAAAGGGTACGGAGATTTTCATCATAATAAAGTGTTATTTTTGAAAAGGTTATAACCTACCTCCTGGTATCCCCGACCTTTTTCTTCTTCGTCTACTTTCCTTCTCATCGTCAAAATCATCCCATAAATCAATCGATCTTTTCCTTCTAAACGAATGGCTCTGGTGGTTGTCGCATGTAATATTTGTCTGAGTAAAGTTAAGCCACGGTTGCTCCCAAATCTCAAAGTCACAAACAGTTGGCTTACTAAGCGTGTCATTTAATTTGGTGCAATTCTTTAATTCAGATCCTTTCTTGCAATCTGACACGGCAATTCTAGCTTGGATTCTAAGCAGCGAGCCCGCAACCACTTGCGTTGAAGCAGATAATACTTCATCAACTAAGTATCTGTTCTCGTGATCCGATTTGGAATCCAGATATACCAAACTTCTAGTTAAATGGTTTATTACATTGGCAGAATCTTTAGGGATTCCAGTAATGCCTAAAAAAAGCGTTTTAAAAAAAAGGTAATATTAACAATTCGATGTTTATTGCTTTAATAAATAGAGCATTTATATTCTGATAAATAAAGTTAAACCTGTACAAATAGTATAATATAAATCAATCAAATACGGAACCCATTCAAAATATATGTAGCGGAGTGAAGGAATCGCAAAGTTATGGATTGTCCTGCTACAGCTTTGAAAGCTACTCGTAAAAGTAGGAAAGGGTTTCGAGCCAAGAGATGATTTGCAACCAGAGAATGTCGCTATCAATCCTTGAGGGTTGAAATTATCCTAAATATTAATTTTTCATCGTTAACACAGTTCTTTGGCTGCAACGCACACTCCTCTCGAAACCCTTTTCATCTGCGACTTATTCCGAAAAAAAACTGAGAACTGGGCTTAAGAAAGCAAGGCCGTCGCGCAGCAAACGTTAAAAGAAATGAGGTCGGCGCCCGAAAAAATTCCAATGCAGACAAAAGCCCGAATTTGCGAATAATCAAAGCCAATTTTCAATTGAACTGATTTAGTTTTTAGTTATGAACACTGGCGTAGAGCTGCTAAGCTGCAACACCTGTTCGGATAATACGAAATTATTTATAATATATTTCTTTTTTTGGGTCTTAATTGTATTATACAGGGTGATTCCTAAGTTGATACTTCTTTTTTAGCTGTGTATAGAAGGCATTAAAATAAACAACTCTTTCAAATACCTTTTTCAAAAAACCTAAAAATAGCAGAGTTACAGAAGTAAAAAATCTAAGTGCGGGCCTGATAATTAAAACGTAGCTCTTTACTTTATATTGTTTTTCTCCGTTTTTTGTATCGGTCGTCAGTTATTTATTTTGGCAATTCGCTGCGCGGTGTGGTTTTCTGAAGCAAGTTAATTTTGAATGGTGAAAATGGTAAAATTTGAGAACAATGAACTAATTATGGTGATAATTTATTGTGAGTGTCGTAAAAGTGCGGATGTTTCTTCTCTACACCCAGAATTTTCTTAATGTTATTCAACGGGCAAGGCAGAACCGTATTTGATTTGTAGTGTAATAAATGAATGTAAGTATATTTTATTTTTGGGTTTTTTCAAAAAATGTATTTGAAAATGTTGTTTATTTTAATGCCTTCTATACGCAGCTATAAAAAAGTAGCAACTTAGGAATCAACCTGTATTTGCAAAACCAAAATTTTAAATTTTTTTATTTTGTTTAGTATAATTGTCATAAATGTGGTTTGTCTTATCCGCAACTCGCGGCTGCCTAACAACATGAAACAAAGCGTTAATGATTTATTTAGTGCATCTCGCTGAATCAAAAATAAACAGACAGAAAAATATTTTAGGCAAATACAATATATAAAAGCGCAGTTTTCATTTTTCTAAATTTTTATATTTGATGCCTATGCTCTACGACACTGTCTCTTTAACAGGTCACGAACCGCCACTGGTTATGAATAAGGAAGGGAGGAATGCAAAAGGTACGAAAATTTACATCATAATAAAGTGATATTTTTGAAAATGTTATAGCCTACCTCCTTTTATTTGAGCCGATCTTTTCCTTCTAAACGAATGGCTCTGGTGGTTGTCGCATGTAATATTTGTCTGAGTAAAGTTAAGCCACTTTTTCTCCCAAATCTTAAAGTTACAAACAGTTGGCTTACTAAGCGTGTCATTCAATTTGGTACAGTTCTTTAATTCAGATCCTTTCTTGCAATCTGACACGGCAATTCTAGCTTGGATTCTAAGCATCGAGCCCGCAACCACTTGCGTTGAAGCAGATAATACTTCATCAACTAAGTATCTGTTCTCGTGATCCGATTTGGAATCCAGATATACCAAACTTCTAGTTAAATGGTCTAATACCTCGGCAGAATCTTTAGGGATTTCAGATATTCCTAAAAAGAAGCATTATTAAAAAAGGTAATATTAACATTTCGATGGACCACGATGTACTTTTTCTTTATTGCTTTAATAAATAGGGCATTTATATTCTGATAAATAAAGTTAAATCTGTACAAACAGTATAATATAAATCAAATGAGGAACACATTTCAAATATATGTAGCGGAGTGAAGAAATCGCAAAGTTATGGATTGTCCTGCCACAGCTCTGAAAGCTACTTGTTTCGCAGTATTCGAGAGTGTAGAATACGAAAAAAGGGTTAAGTGAAGTAATTGAACAGGTTTTTTTTTGGATGGTCGGGTTGAAGCTCTGAAATATATACCCCCCCCCCCCCCCGCCGCTTTTGAAAGTGAAAAATAAGAAACAAAAATATTCACGTTCTCGACACGTTGCGCAACCTCTTCAAACGAAAAAAAGCACACTCCTTTTTCGTGTTTCCGGGATAAGTGTCATTGAGATGGGTAAAATGTAAATGTTACGGTCGAGAAAAGCTGCCGACAACCCCCCACCCACACTCATGGTCGAAAACCACCCCATTTTCCTGTTTTCTCGAGTCGAGTCGTATTTGAACGGGAAAAGTAGGAGAGGGTTTCGAGACAAAAGATGATTCGCGACCAGAGAATGTCACTATCCATCCTTGAGGGTTAAAATAACCCTGACTATTAATTTTTCGTCCTTTATTAGAAGGGTATTTTTCACCCCCCAGGGATTATTAACAACATTCCCGGCCGCGACCTTCCTCTTGCCTCGAAACCCCCCTCAATTTCCCATTTTTCCCTGTCTCGATAGGACTAAATTAATAGAAATCATGAAGAAGAGGTGCTCTCAGTTAAGGGCGGGGGTAGGGGTTGTTAACACCATCCTTTAGTTGCGACTCACACTCCTCTCGAAACCCTATTTACCTGCGACTTATTCCGAAAAAAACTCGAAAAAAAGGGTGGTTTCTGGCTGTTGTATGAAAAAGGGAGAAAAGACAAAACGATTAGAGTGGTCCAGACTGGTTGTGGCGTCACTTGAAGATCACTCCTAGTTTCTCTGTCGCAATCTTGGATAGCGTGAACGCGCGCGGTACTAAATTTTAGTCGTACGACACCGCCGTGAGTAGAGCCAAATGGACTGTGTCCATCGCGCACATTTGACCACTCGATGGTAAATCCAGACCCACTACCGGTAAAACACGGTTGAAATAACACGCGAAACAATATCCTGATGCATATTGAATTTTAATTAAAACTTAAATTATTTTGATGAATTAATACCAGAAAATAAATAAAATATAAATTAGTGTACGGAACATTCCGCCCATCAAAATTAAGGATAATTTTTTTGAAGCTTAATAAATACGTAGCGGAAACAGTTTTACAACTGGCCTCTGAAAAATGCCCTGTGACGTTTTCACAATACATACACATCTATGCCTTTGTGCAATTTAATTATACGACCTAAACGTCACTGTAAAGGCGGAAGATTATCGTATTTTATGAGAACTAACATATTAAGCTCAATTGAAGCTGTTGACTTATTCCACTTGGGGCGATGCTGAAGGCTATGCAAGTACTCCAGGTGCCAACACTTCCAAAAATATTGTGATATTCGGTGAATTAACTGCGATCTATTTAGACGGTTTAACTGAATACTTGTTAAATCGGTGATGGAATTGTGGTTAAAAGCTCTAAAACCAGAAAGTGGGCCCTGGGGTAAGGTCCGAAAGATCTAAAGGATCTGAACTTATACTACAAAGAGGTCGAGAATTAATAATGGCCTCTATTTTTACAAAAACAGTATAAAGTTCCTCATAAGTAAGGATTTGAGTTCCGACTACTCGAAAAAAATGGATTTGATTCCGGCCTTCCACAGACCGCCGCCGTCGAAATGTAGGGCTGAAGGCTGATTAAATGGACAGGCTATTTTTTCATGCTCAGCGGCATTTTTCATACATTTTAAAAGTTCTTTGTTGGCCCCAATAAAATTAGTACCTTGGTCACTAAATAAATTGTTACATCTGCCGCGCCGAGTAACAAAACGTTGTAGAGCTGCTAATATTCTGTAGACAAGTCAGAAGTTACCCATAGGTGAATAGCCTGGGTTACAAAACAAATAAAAATACATAAATATGCCTTTTGGGACTTAGAACCTCGACGTTTGGCCATGGTTATATTGAAGGGCTCAGCCATATCCACTCCAGTACAACTAAAGGGCTTAACTTGATTAACACGAAATGCAGGAATGTTTCCCATTATTGGTTGAATTGGCTGGGGTTAAGCTTACACCATTTTATACATTTGGATAAGGTTGAACGAGTAGCTTGCTTAGCTGAAAGGATCCAAAATTGTTGACTAGTTAAAAAATCTCTCTGTCTGCAAACCAGGGTAAAGGCTTTCGTTGTGAAATTCCTGAATAATAAGTTCAGTGATACGATGAGAACGTGGCAATAAAATTGGAAACCTGTTATCATAATCAAGGGCAATCTCCCGCCTACCCTTAAGATCCCATTTTCATCAAGAAATAGGGCAAGTTTTTTCTAAGGGCTTTACGATAGGTTTTGTATTGCGAAGGTTTGTTATATCATGGGAAAATACTTCAGCCTGAACATTTTTAACGAGGAACACAAGTACATGATAAAGTTCAAGCTCAACGAAAGGACCTGATCTTTTATTCTTTGAATTTTGAATGTTGTCAACAAAACGAAGAAAGTAAGAAATAATACGTTTTATTTTAGACAACGAAAAATATTTATGAAGAAGGTACAGAGAAAAATTATTTTAACTAATATAAAGAGCCAAAACGATCTTCCCTTCTTCTTCCTTTTTATCCGCAGAAGAAATAATCTGAGAATTAGGAGGCCAACTATCTTGATTATAGACAATCATGCTGGCCCCGCCCACTATAAAGAATGGTTAACTAATTTAAGAGGCAGGATACCTCGAGAAGCACGATCCGCTGGATTGTCCTCCGAGCGAAATGATGCCACCTCGATTACTCACAAAGCATTTCCAACGATGTGGAGATGATTTGATCCAGGATAGCGTGACCATTGAATCGGACCAGGCATATACTTCAGAGTTTATACTTTTGTAGATACCAAGAACATATGACATCAAATCTGACAACGAAACAGCGGCACAAAGTTCCAACCTAGGTAGCGTTTTGCGCTTTAATGGAGCGACTTTGGACTTTGCCAAGACAAGATTGACCTGAACCCTATTGCTACAATTAATATTACGGATAGAAACAACGGCGGTGTAGCCTTGTTTACTGGTAATTGATGTCTGTAACTGGGAGACCGCTAACAATTGGCAATACATTATCAGATAGAGCAGAGAGTAGATATTAACATTTTTCAACATTTGTTAATGATTGATTTTTATCGATTAAACTCAAAAACCAATCATAAAATATGGGCCAGGATTTAAAATCACCATTGAAGTTTGGAAGTTTTATTTTTGGTAGCTTAACACCTGGAGCTTGAGTGAGAGATTCATTTATAGTATTATTGCTTTTATTAGTAAGGTATCGTACAAAGTTAACGAGTTCTAGTAACAATCATCAGCTTTAAGCCGTATGGCGTCTTCAACTGCTTAATCAGATCCGTCAGTGTTAGACAATCAACAACAGTAAGATGCTGCTTTTCAAAAGACTTATAAATTGTTTCTAGGCCTAAGTAAGGCATTTTAAAAGAAGTGTACAAACCTGCATTATTTTCAGCTCTTTCAGCCAATTCGTGAATTTCATTTATGCGATTAAAATAAATATCTCTAATAGCCTTTGCCTTTTTTATTTTATCCGTCATTTTGTTATAAATTCTAATTTACGAAAACTCCAAAAAAAATATTTAAGTCGGTACTTAAATATTTTACTGAAAATTAAGGCACATAATCAAAGATCATTTAATTTTAATGTATAGATGACTAATTAAACTCGAATTAAACAAAATTAAAAATTTAAAAAGAGCTTAAACCATAGCAATATAATAATAATTATTATTGGATTATTTCATTTCTTACTTCAAATTAAATCAAATGGAGGAGTGGAAAAACAATTGTTTGTTTGAGAAATAAATTAGATGCACTACGGCCGAAAACAACTTATAAGCATCAAGCTGTGAGACCACAAAAAACTCGGTATTTAAATCTCACAAAAAAATGGTATACACTATTGGTAAACTCGAATTTAGGGTGCCGATATAAACGCATCAGACGGAGATTAGTAGCGTTTAAAACGTTAAACAGAGAACACCCTACCTCCCACCTTCCCTTCTTTTTTAAAACACGCAGTCGAAGCAGCCACGGAAGTGATCGATACGTCGACTCGTCAACTCCACCACACCACACACACATCCCCCCTTCCAGTTGGAATGTAGGAGTGGTTATGTGTCTCTTTTTAACTAAAGGTTTGCCCAAATGTGCCTTCTCTCTTGGTTGCATTAGAGATTTCGCACCCTAGATTCGAGTTTGCCAATAGTGTATGGGGTAGGTGTATACTGATAAATACAGACATTAAAATCTGAAATGTTGAATTGTTTAGTTTGGAGAAATATCTTTATAATTTATTTAGAAATAAGGATTATAAATATATTAATGAGGTAGTTAGGCTTTAATTAGATATCAGAGATTTTGACGTTGATTAAACATTGAACATACATTAAATTCAATTTAAAAAAAAACAATTCCCAAAAGAAAATTAGATATATGTTAATGAATGAATCATTAATTAATTAATATGAATAAATCCGACTCGATAAATCAAAATTATGTTGTATAAAAAAAGGAGAAAAGACGAAACGACTGGAGTGGTCCAGACTTACCAGACTGGTTGTGGAGTCACTTGAAGATCACTCCTGGTTTCTCCCTTGCAATCTTGGATAGCGCGCACGCGCGCGGTGCTTAATTTTAGTCGTACGACAGCGCCGTGAGAAGAGCTTAATAGACTGTGTCCATCGCGCACATTGGACCAGTCGATAACGTCAATTCCAGACCCACTACCGGTAAAGTACGGCCGAATTAACACGCGAAACAATATCCTGATGCGTATTGAATTTCAATTAAAACAAATGATTTTAATGAATTAAAACCAAAAAATAAATAAAATATAAATGCGTGTACGGAACACTGGCCATAAAAATGACATTGCTGGTGGAATTTAACTGATAACGCGATGCTTTTTACCATCAACCGCCATATTTAGTCACGTGGTTTGGATTCCCCAATTGAGAGTTTTGCTTTAATGACTTTGTATGTAACAGGCAATATTTCAAAAATTGACATGACAATAAAATATTACTATACAGTCAAGACCATAGCAGAACCAATACAACTGAACTATTAAAGGAATACGCTCTACAGTAGATTGCGCAGCAAACGTTAAAAGGAATGAGATCAGCGCCCGGAAAAATTCCAATGCAGACAAAAGCCCGAATTTGCGAACAATCAAAGCCAATTTTCAATTGAACTGATTTATTTTTTAGTTATGAACACTGGCGGCTAGTGTATAAGGGCTGCTGAGCTGCAGCACCTGTTCGGATAATACGAAATTATTTATAAAATATTTCTATTTTTTGTGTCCTAATTATCCTATATTTGCAAAACAAAAATTTCTCATTTTTTTATTTTATTTAGTATAATTGTCATAAATGTGGTTTGTCTTATCCGCAAACAGTCGCGGCTGCCTAACATTAATCGAATGAATCAAAGATAAAAAGTGGCGTATGCTGCTCGTCGCAACACCGGGACATAACAAGTGGTAGACCTTGGACCGGCCAATGGCAAATGAGAATAGTTTCTAATCCTGGATTATCTCCAATAGTTTTAAGAACGTGTTAACGTATACATAGAGAGCGCCAACATTTTCAGTCTAGTCTAGTCGTGGCCCGTGCGTTTAAAACATTTTCCGGGTCTGTCTTTTGTGTTTTAAGTTATTGAATTTACTGTTTTGCTTTTAATAATTAAAAAATGGATTTAATTTTAAAATATAAGGACTTTTCAAGATTGAACATTGACGAAAAACTTGAAATTAAACGGAACGGACGTCCTATGCCTAACTTAGAGAAAAAAGTTATACCAAAAAATTTAAAAAACATATATAAAATAAAGACAAGACAAAGACAAAATATATATTACCTACGTTTTGTAAAAAAAAATACAATTGTAGCAGGTCAGTGTTGTAAATAAAAATATTTCTTTATACATAGATTACATTAGTACAAATTATTACAAAGTACATTCAGAATTTGTTAATATAATAAAACTAACAAGTTAACAAACAAGGTAAATATATACAATATACTTTTGTAAACAAACAAATTATAACAATAAAAGTACATTATTAGAATAATCTCAATAATCAGCTGTGGCTGTGTCCATATACTCCCGAACTGAATAAAAGCAGTGACGGCAAAGAGAGTTTTTAGTCGGTAATTTGAACTTCAAATTACTGAGCAGCTTTGCATTATCAGGCAGTGCATTGTACAATGAGATATTTAAAGAGTTATCCCTAACTTTCTTGGAGCTAAATTTATGAGGTCTGATTAAGTCAGAACCTCTTGTTGGATAATTATGAAAATTAGAATTTAGGGAAAAACTATTCCTGTTGCTATGAATCTCGAGCAGTTAATAGAATATATATAAAGACCGGAGAGGCAAAATTTCAAATATTTTGAAAATGGACTGACAGTGATCAAAGTATCCAGCATTACCAATCACTCGAACAGCTTTCTATTGCTGTCTAAAAGCCTTGATGACAAAGTACCCCGTCGTAAGACACCATAAGTTTATAAGAATGAAAAAGAGCAAAATAAACAGTTAAAAGGGTAGATGGATTAACTGTATTTTTAAGTCTGCACAGAACAAAGATGGAGAATGCTGGTCGTTTTGTAAGACAATTGACATGTGCAGACTAGTTTAGTCTATCATCTAGTGTGATTCCTAGTAATTTTACCGAATTATTACATGTGACAGAGAAAAACTAATACGGGTGGATCTGTGTCTGTGAGACAAAAAAATAGTTTATTTTGTTTTGTGTGTGTATTTTTAGTGGTAAAGCACATTGAACAATTAGTGGTGTTAATGATTTATTTAGTGCATCTAGCTGAAAAGGCTAACTGCTTGTTAATTCCAAACAGCTCTAGAGTAAAAAATAGGTAACTGGAATGTTAGTCTAGTTATGTTAGTGGGATGCGCTTATGTTTGTTTTTAAAATAATTTAATTTTTTTTAATGTTTATAAAATCTGATGATGCCAGTTTTTGCCGAAACATGTTACAAAAATAAACAGACAGAAAAATATTTGAGGCTAACACAAAAATATAAAAGCGCAGTTTTTATGTTTTTACATTTTTATTGTTGATAGCTATGCTCTGCAGCACTGTCTCTTTAACAGGTCACGAGCCGCCACTGGTTATGAACAAGGAAGGGAGGAGTGCAAAAGGTACGGAGATTTTTATCATAATAAAGTGGTATTTTTGAAAATGTTATAACCTACCTCCTGGCATCCCCGACCTTTTTCTTCTTCGTCTACTTTCCTTCTCATCGCCAAACTGATAAACAGATTCATTACAATTTATACGATAAATAGTTTTGTTAAGCCACTGTCTATCCCACACATCAATTGTGCATGTTTCGGGCTGGTTATCGCTTAGTAAGCCACAAGTCTCTGGAAGTTTCTTTTCGGATTTTGAACAGTCTGATAAGCCGATGAGGGCAGTGATAACATATCGGAATCCCGCGACCATTTGTTTTGTGGCGGACACAATCTGAAATCGTAATAAGGAAATAATATTAAAAGTCCAATCATGGTACAATGTTGTATTGTTTATATTTTTTCGTTTGGCCGAACATAACTTTATTCGGTAAGAGTGTTTTCCGTTTTGATTGTTTTTTTAAATTCAGATAGTTATGATGGTAAAGGGGCCAAATGGTAAATGACACCTAATTAGCAGTCAAAAATACGTATGTTTGTCCGGATCATTTCTTAAATTGGAATATAAGATAACAAACTGTACTTCTTCCGGCTATAAAAATATACCGAAAGATCTTTAAACATTTTTCTTCTTGCCCTAATAACTTCTAAGCAATGCTCTGCAAATATATTTTTACGACTGATGAAACGAACCGGAAAGCCTAATTACAAGTTGCAAATGCAAGTAAATGGTCACTTTAAATGGAAAAACTTGCATCAGCTGATTAAAATTTCAAAAAACCGCACGCTTTCAGGCAATTTTGCTTGAACTTGCACCTAATGTAAAACGACCTTTAAATTAAGCAACTTTTCCGCACTATAGCGAATCAAAACCAAATTTTTATTTTTTAACATTCAAGAAGTAGTCCATACTCACAGTGGTTAAATTATATGGTACGGAATAAAACTCGGTCTAAACCACAATATCTTTAATGAAAATTTCTTTCAGGGGTAAATTACATAGTTGGGCGAGAACATGTTTCGACCTTGGTAAAGGTCATCATTAGCTATCTTTTTTATATAATATTATAATGTAATTATGTGTTAGATTTCCCTATTTGCTCCAAAATTTTTCTGATTACCCTTTTATGTCACTTTTGAGCATACAAAAGGCACCATTCTATATTAAAAATTAAAAAAACTTAAATCTTTCTAAAGTATTCGAGCAGTAATAAAATGTGCAAAAACTTTTGGACAAAATTGTAAAAATCTTACCTTTTCTCACTCGGTAGCGAACAAATATATTGATTTTTCTTTTTCGCACCCTTTGGGTGATCCAGAACCTCATTGTCATTAAAGACTTTAATGTGTGTACTTTCTTAAAATGCAAAGAAGTACCAGAAAAGGTTCAGGAAGAAATAAATGCTTGTTTTAAAAAACGTGTCAGTATCGGAAATAAAAAGGGAGGTGGGGGCCGGGGATCCCTCTCATTCTGCCAACATACCAAGTCGGTTTTTATTTTTTTTCGGCCCACCCTGACTATCTAGTCAAATCCATTTTTTTTAAGTTTTTGAAACCATATGATTGTGTATGTTATTGTGATGATACAGCTGTAGTGGTGACGACCTTTTAAATTTTGTCGAAGAAAAGGAAACTTTAAACCAAGCTGCGAGCACTTGGTTTTCTCAAAATAACTTAAGGCTTAATCCAGATAAAACGCAAGAAATTATATTCTCTACTAAGGCAAAATATATGATAAAACGGTAAAACCGTTAGGCATAACTCTGGATGAAGGGTTAAATTGGGGACCTCATATTGACGCAATATCTGCAAAATTAGCTTCTGCAATTTTTACACTTGGAAGATTAAGATTAATTTTGGATAAAGCTACCCTTTTAATGATATACTATTTTCTTTTTAACTCTTATGTGCAGACCAATTCCACGGGACATTTTTTTAATCAATAAATATGCAATTAATTTTGTAAAATGGAGTATCCTGTATGTTTAATAAATAAATAAATAAAAAGAATCAACAGGGGAAACGACAAATTAAATGGACATAAATATAAAAGTGCTAAGCGTACTGTCAAAGCTAAGTAAAGCTAATATAAAAGTAACAGTTTGTCTCGACAAGAAGTGACCGTAACGTATAAAGCCTAGTTCTCAGAACTTTGTTCTGTCGCTGGCGACACGTGATGTAACCAATAGAAAATGAGTATTGGAGTCACATGTCAAAATACTCATTTTCTAGCAGTCACAACACGTGTCGCCAGCGACAGAACGTAGTTCTGAGAACTAGGCTAAAGTTTCAGAGATAAGATGCTTTACTAAGTCGCCAATCAATTCAAATATATTTATTTATATTCATAACGAATTTGATTTATTTGGTGACAATTCGTTTTCCATTTTTTTTTAAATTATTTTTCTTTTTACCAGAATCCGGTTCTAAAAAACCAAACTGATAATAAACATCGCCTATACAGGGTGATTCCTAAGTTGATACTTCTTTTTTTAGCTGTGTATAGAAGGCATTAAAATAAACAACATTTTAATGCCTTCTATACAAAGCTAAAAAAGAAGTTTCAACTTAGGAATCACCCTGTATTACAAACTTTACACGCACACCTCATATCAATAAAAAAAAAATTACCTCTACAGTTTTATGTTTATTTGGATGATCAGATACAGAGTCCAAATGATTCAATGTATCCTTAACAAACTTTTGTACGTTGGGGTTATCGGTGGATGCATCCGTAATTCCTCCTATAACCACCGACCTCCTATATCTGCTATAATTCGTCCTGTTCCTATCATTTTCGTCTTTTTTGATATTCTGACATTGGGACTTTACCACTTTAGGGTTAGAATAATCATCGTCTACGTGAACTTGCACTTTACAGATTTTCGTTAAGTTGGTAAACAATTTCTCTCTGCAGTTTTCATTATGCTCGTGCTCGTGACAGTGAGATATACCGAGACGGAGAATAATCTGGTAATATATGCCATCAAGTTTAAGTTTTTTAGCACCCAATATTTGCAGGATGACTCTCTTGTGATGATCGTCGTCTATATTGTCCAATGTAGCAGCTGCGAAATCGGCCAAGTCACGGACAATAACCTAAAACAGTTTATTTTAAAATTTAGTCTTTGGATCAATGAAAACCATAAAATTTATTTATCACAATTATCTTTATAACAACATTCGCCAAGAGCTCAAATGTCAACCTCCACTAAGCTCCTCACAAGTTTCTGAATTTAACCACGTGGAAATATTAAAATAAAAAAGTCGCCAAGAAAAAAAACAATGTTCTAAAAATTAAAAAAAGACTGCTGCACGTTGCAGCAGTCAAATTTAATATGACTTTATAAGGTACTAAATTCAGTGGCGTAGCCATAAAACATGCTCGGGGGGGGGGGGGGGGCTCAATGGGCGTAAGTAGGCCATTTTTTTTTCTGGAGAGGGACAGTCGGGACTACATGTATTTCATGATATTGTTCCTAGTGAAGAAGGCGAAAAAGCGCCGCAGACGAAAAATTTTCGGGGCCACGCCCAAGGTCCCATTAAAATTCACCGAAGTTCTATCAAATTTCGAAAATTAAATTATTACCTCTCCCTCTCTGCATGGATTAAATTTGTTTTTGTAAATGTTTTTTTTTGATATTTCTAGCTGGCTCTTTATTTAAAAAAAAAATTATTTGTGAAAAATATGAATATTGGTGTCAATCAAAAATTTTAACATAAGACGTAACTATGGCTATAACCAGCGTTTTCGGGCTCAGTCCATGATTAAAAATAAAGTAAATATTTTTTCAGAAATCATGTATTTTAGGAGCATAGATCTAAGAGCAGTTTTTGATGGAAATGCTTAGGTTTTGAAATACTCCTTCTTAAGTGCCGTTTTGTATATTCATAATAAAGCATTGTCGTTCCTTCCCGCACTATTTTTTTTTTATTATAAATTATCAGACTTCTTCCATAAAAAATGTTTCATTTACAATTTTTACTTAAATTTTTCTCTTTAAAAATAAATACCTAATTGTTTTCTGTTTTTGTTGTAAAAATATTTTATAGCATTGGGTTATATTTTTGTTTAATTAAAATAGCTCTAAAAACGGGGAATGGAACAGACAAGTATATAATAGAAAAATACTATAAAATATTATTCTTTTTACTTGTTTTCTTTTAAAATTGCATCATAAATCAATAACTAAAACGATATGCGTCCGAAACCTTAATCTCTATATAAAACAGGAATTTAGAAGGAAAAGTTTAAAAACTAAACGTTTCCTACAAGACCTTTGTAATCTAAGCCAAGAATACATTATTTAAAGATTGAAATCAAAAGTCCAAGGGTGAGACGAAAAATTAGGTTGCAATTAGACTTTTAGACCCGAGCACCGAGAGGGGGGTAGGAAGGGGGGGGGGCTGCAGCCCTGTAGCCCCACCCCTAAATACGCCACTGACTAGATTACCTTTCAATTAAAAAAAAAAACAATAATCAGAAGCACACCTTTTCATCAGGAGAAATCTTTTCCATTTGTCCAACAGACCTCTTATGTCTATCATTATTGTTATCTTCGTCACTGCTACTACTACTGCTTGAACTACTATCATTATCGTTGTCATTAGTTTTCTTGAGTTTCTGAGATTTTGCTTTTCTTGTGGTATGGTTATCAGTGTTATTATTGTCATTATTATCATCATCATCGTCACTTGAAGAGCTGCTACTGCTACTTGAGTCATTTTTATCGTCATTATTGTTGTCTGCTACCCTCTTAGGTCTTAAATAAAAAAAAAATATATTTGAAAAAAAATGCTTTCAAATTCTTGAAATAATATTTATTTCACACTTTTTTGAGTATTTTGTATTTTTATTCGTGAAATATTACAGTGAAGAAAAGTATATTAATAGTATTTCCAATAAGGTTTGTCCGTGGCAAAAATAGGTTAGACCTTCTAGCTTCGACTCGAGGAATTCTCAAGTTTATATGGTCAGCAGGGCCGTCTTAGGGGCCCGGACGGCCGTTTTTCTGAGGCGGCATTTTTGTGAAAATGTAAAAAAAATGTATAGAAGGCATTAAAGTAAACAACATTTTCAAATAGCTTTTTAATAAAAACTTAAGTCTGATATACCTTATGTTGTTTTTATCTTATTAGTCATGCATAGTCAGTTATTTATTTGGCGATCTGCTGGTGCTTTCAAAGGATATACCGACACTGATGATAAGAAAGCAGTGTAGAATCCGGTAAAGGTTTAAAATATCAAATTGGGGTTATCTATGACGCTTTAGTAGACATTTCTGAAGATTTGACTTGACTTGCTTGACTTGTTGGAGAGACAACATAAAATCGGACCTCCAAAAAATGAATATTCTGTTTGACCACCGACTAATGGAAGGCCGTGTCAGGTGAAAAAAACTCGTGCAGTCAGCCAAGACCCACCCAGGGTTGTAGCGCTAGATGATGATGATAAATGATGTTTGAAAAAGTTTTATTCACAAAAATGAAGAAACAATAATTTTAACCTTCCATTCCGTTTCCTATATATTCTGTCCAATTTTCTCTTTGATTTTACAGTTATATGGCAATTTTTTTTATACCGAAAAGGAATTCTATGGATTGCAAACCGCTACCCATACACAACAAAATAGTGTTATATTTAAATATTTACCTATTTTTGCTATCTTGTCCTCTTCTAACTCTCTGTCTTTTTTCTTCAGTATTTAGAGATTCGGATGACTCCTCTGAAGTATTATCAGTCACCTCAGCTTTTCGTACCTCAACATCTTGCCTACTTCTTTCAGTACTGTTTTTTATTTCTGCCATTACTTCTTTTTCTTTACTTTCTTCTGACGTACTATCAGAGTCCGAGTCTGAATCGTCGTTATGCCTTGTCACTCTTTCTTGAACTGGCAAAGAACTTTCAAATTGAGCAGGCTCATAATTTCTAGTATCTTTGATAACAATATTTTCTTCGGATGTTTTTATCGGTTCTTCATTTTGATAGTTATACATTGTGACGACGGGTTCGGTTTCCTCTATAACTGGAACATCATTAAACAAAGGAATTCTGTAAAGGAGGCCGTCTTCTTCTACATTTAAAGGTTCAACTTTTAAATGATCTTCAGTGTCAGTGATTAACTGCATAGGTTCATCAACTAGATATAATAAAAAATAACTGAAATTAGTTACAATTCATTTCGAATTAATATCATATACAGGGTATCATGAAAGGTAGGCTTTTTAGCTGCCTCCTTTCATTTTTATTATTAGGGAATGATAGGTCTGTCTCCCGGCCTGTTTATGCCTGGAACGTTAATAAAAATAGACAATAATTTGTTTTTAAAACACATCTTTCTGTTGAGCCAGCGATGTGAACATTTGCATGCCGATAGGGAGCAATAGACGGTAAAGGAAATACCCCTTTTGAAGACCTTAATTCGTTCGAAAGTGGTGAAAAACTTCCGAGCGCAACATGGACAATCCACTCGAGTTGTACAGTATACTTAACTTCCGAACTTCATATTGAAAATTTAAAAAATTATTTAACTTGTCTCTTTAGTTGACCATGAACTTGTGAGAAATATAATAAAAACAATTGAAGAAAAACTATTTTCTTTGGCAAATCTACGAACCAAATAACTCTAACATATTTGTCGATTTGGGTCATTTCTTATATTTACACAAAATCACTTTGAATATATTTATCTTTCTCATATTCCGCCTTTTGCTGAATAACCGACAAAAAGCGATATATTTATTAATAAAAATGGATTTATTTCCCTCAATTATAGCCAGTTTGATTAATTGTTTTCTTGGTTGCCTGCTTGCAACGCCGAAAAACCAACAAAAAAGCCGTAAAATTAGTTTTAAACAGTTGAAAACGGCTTTAGCCCATTAATAGAAACTTTTAATGTTCGCTATGGTAAAGTTTTTCAAAATAATCACCAATTTACATACTAGCAACATTGTAAACGTGGAAAGAGAAGTGACAATACTGTAGAATTGACATAACCTTAAAACCATTAGTAATTTAGAACAAGACAAGTGGAATTAATTTCTTTCTAGAAACCTTATAATTTCGTCTGTTTTATCTGGTGTTATGTACTCATCTTCATTTTCCACCATTTAATAAAGTATCAGTTATTTTTCTATATCTGTTGCGTATAATAAAAGTTTTAAGGTCGATTGAGGTGGGATTCCCGTTCAAAATATATCAGAAAATATCGCGGTGTATTTGCATGGCAAAAAACCAACCAAGGTCAATACAAAACGTTAATTTTATAGGTCTATAGTACATTTTATACATTACATTCAACTTGTAGTAATTGTCTGACCTGTCAATTGCGGCCACCTTTCCATAACGGTCAATAGTTCTTATTTTTTTAGGTGGCCGGGATTGACAAGTCCTGCATATCATTGAAAAATAAAATTTCCTATAGAATTTAAGCGTGAAATAAAAATGGATGGTTTTTATTTTTAATGTAAAAGTCTGGCTAAATTGGAAGTGCTTTGCTGAAAAATGACAATTTACAAACTTAATAACTTTTAACTAAAAAAAATAAGTCTACCTGAAACATATTTCATTTCCACCATAGGGGAAGCCACACGTGTATTCTGGCTTTGGTCTACTTTAGATACTTTCGGAACTTCAATCATATCGCTAAAAAGAATTTGAGACTCTAACTCCGCCAATTGATCGGCGTCCATTTCGATTTCCATGTTTCCAGTTTGAGCAATGGCATCATAATTTGGAACCGGTTTGGGATCATCCTGCGGCGCAGGATTTATAAAACCTAAAAAATAACAGGGCGTAAATAAATCTCACTCTACCAATTTTAAATAAAATGTACCAGTACCAGAGTACTATAATTTTTTTAAAATCTTTATTCCCGACAAACTTTATTGTTCATTACACAACTAACTTACATATTTAGCATAAATTATATATCCATCCTCCTTAGTTTTAATATAATAAAACAGTAATGTCGGGTTGTATAAAGATTTTTAACAATAATTAACTAACCAGCATTTTTGACTGTGACATGTACCAGTTAAAAATAAATACACTTTAATAAGCCCGCATTTTTTATTCTGTCAATTTGTCTTGGCCACTCAATATATTATTTAATTAGGATTAAGTGATTACCTCCGTGTGGTAAAATTTCATTATTCATATCATCCTGATCACGTCTAGTTACATCTACTGGTTCATATTCCTGTGAAACGGTGCAATTATTCTTAATAATGTGTTTACTATCACTAATCCATGGTTTTTCGATAAAGGTGATTTCACAAATGAAAGGTTCTACTGACGTATCCAGAATACAAGGGGCTGACAAATCGGCATCCTTCGGGCACATAGTTTGAGCTACGTCAGCCAATAAAATGTATTTTACACCAGCAACAACCTAAAAATATATTTACCTTGTACCATTGAATAGACAGACTGAAAGGAAGAAGTTTAAATACTATTTTTATATTTAGGGTTAAGTGGGTTTGTACCATTGAATAGACAGACTGAGAGGAAGAAGCTAAATACTATTTTTATATTTAGGGTTAAGTGGGTGGGTATGTGGTGTACTTAACAATATTGTTTAGAACGTTGCAAATAATTGAAATATATAATAATATACAGGGTGTTCTATTTAAAATAAATTACTTACTGTATACTTATTTATTTGTAGTATAATAATTTTTAAAAACTAAACGTCTCTATTTAACATTTTTCGCTATAGCTATATCTTACTTTAAGAAATAATCGACCGTTTCCATACATAAAAGCCACCCTGTATAAAAGTATTTTATTCCCAGTAAAACCGACTCGAAATTATCAATATAAAACAAAAACAATTTAAAAAATGTTAATTAAATTAATATAGTGTTAATAAATAATTTTAAAAACATCTTTACAGGTGTGCGTCATTGATTTACCGGAAATAAATAGGTCATATTGAAATACCATCCCGATTTTTAGAAGGTTATTGAAAGACTCCTTCCTTTTAATCTTTCTTTCAATGCTTTGCAAGGAATAGAAATTTAGTGTTGGAAACAACCTACATAATATTATGTAATTGTGTACTTAAATCTAGGTCAAAATTTTTTATCAACAATTATAGACCAATAAGTCTTATAAGTAATTTTGCGAAGATATTTAAAAAATGCCTTAAACAACGGCTCAATGTGTTTTTTAGAGAAAACAACATAATACCATCCAATGAGTTTGATTTTGTGGAGGGATTCAGAACTTCGGACGCTGTGCATAGGATGATTACAGAGGTTGTAAATAATTTAAATAGTAAAACGAAAGTGCCTCGATGTATTTTTGGACCTAGCAAAGGCCTTCGATACTGTTCCCCACTACAAATTGATTAATATACTCAACAATTATGGTGGTTTCCTTGCTAGTTATCTAACAGATAGATATCACGTGAAATTAAATAATGTCATTAGTAAAAAATCAAAAAACTATGATTGGCGTTCCACAAGGGACTGTACTCCAGCTACTTTTATTTATTATTTACATATTGTTTGACGATCTCATATGCTGATGATACGGCCATTTTATTTGTTGGTAATACTTGGGAAAACGTGAAAAATAAAACAGTTATTGGTTTGAATAAAGTAAAAGATTGGGTTCAGAACTACAAACTAACACTAAACAAAACAAATTATATAGCACGTTCACTGACTAAAGCAGACAGACCAATATTTAATAACTTTTCAGTCTACAAGAAACATCACAAACTAAATATCTTAGAAATATTATTGACCGACACATTAAGTGCATCATACTGAGTACTTGTACAACAAAGTACGTAAACTAATCCACAAATTTTGTTTACTAACAAAATTCCTCGAGAAAAAAAACTTTACTAACGTTATATAAGGCATTTGTAGTAATGGCTTGTATAAATTAAATATAGTACAAAAATACATTTTGAAAATAATGTTTAAAAAAACTAGTCTTTATCGTACCAGAATGTTGTTTTTACCCGAAGTATGTAACATAAGAACTTTATATATACTTTCAATTGGCTCTTATAATCGTCAGAGTAAAAAATTGCAAAATGTTGCCAATGCACATTAGGGGAGTTAACAATAAGAAAAGGTTTGCCAATCTCTGCAAAGAATTTATTGTCCGAAATTTTAAACAGTTTGAAGAGTTATTCTGATTCTTTAATTTTTTAGTTGTATAAATTTACTGTTTGTAAATTGTTATTAACTAAAATATGTTGATAATATAAATGTGATGTTTTTAAAGCTACATTACGTAAGAATCATATGACGCATACAGCTATTTAATTAGCTAGGCGTCGTCCATTAGGTCTATTTTGAATAGATAATTAAGTATAATATGTAATATTAATGTAAACTCTGTATTAAATTATAGTAAATAAATAAATAAATAAAATAAAAAACTAGCCTATATAACCGAAAGTAATCGAAATATTAAAACATAGTTTTAAAAAAGGGCACAGTTCATTTCGTCAAATTTAAAGTTCCAATAAGATAAGTGTATTTATTACGTCTCAGAACAAACAAATTACCTGCTGTTGCAGTCTCCTGACATTAACAATCTTATGCCTTTGGTTCCTTTCGCTTTCTATATGTTTTACAGCGGTATTAACAAGTTCCCCCACTCCGGGGGCATGTATGTTCACATCGTATGGACATCCCGGACATGAAATATGTTCTCTGCGAACAGCTACAAAATCTGCACTACCTTGCGCTGGAGACAAAGCTTCACTGCTTAGATCAATCTAAAAAAAAATTATATCAATTAACTTTTTTAACAATTTAGTTTAACTTTGCTTTCGTTTTAAAAGAGCCAGTAATTTTTGAAGTGTTCTTGTATAAGTTTAATTATGCTTATCTTGAGTACACCCTTTATGTTTTTGTGATAGAACCAAATTATTTTATGTGCATTTTAACAAATAATTTAAACGGAAAGCGTTTTAAAGTTTTTAATTTCTTTAGTTGGGAGTAAAGTCTAGTGATGCATTCGCCATTTCATTTTTTGATCAATATTTCTTATCCTATTCGCTTAATTCAAAAAGGGGCCAAATACACGTACTTATTTTAAAATGTTGTTTAATGAATTAATAAAAGGAAAAAACGAAAATTTGTGAAATTTGTTCATTTTTCTTTTTCTGCTTTTATTACTTCATAAATTCAAACTTGCCTAACTTTAAACTGT
Organism: Polydrusus cervinus; assembly: GCA_935413205.1. Taxonomy (NCBI): domain Eukaryota; kingdom Metazoa; phylum Arthropoda; class Insecta; order Coleoptera; family Curculionidae; genus Polydrusus; species Polydrusus cervinus. The sequence goes on from OW284510.1 coordinate 53,260,841, forward strand.
AGGTAATTATGCTTCAAATATGGGTATTTGGCCGATTTTTGAATGAAAGGAAAGAGTAACGAAACTGTGTAAACGAAACTGTAGTAGCTTGGATACAAGGAAACTGGGCGACTCGGTCACCCAGTATGTACATTTTAACACAGTGGCGGCTCGTCAGGTGAAGGGGCTCTTCACCAAAAAAAATAAAACCAGGAGTAAAGTTTTTCGACAATATTAATGTACCAATAAAACTACCATTTTAGCCATTAAAAAATAATTATGTTCGAATTAATTATATTAATGTAATCCGTATGTAGCTATGCATAATAGGGCCACGGTAAACTCCGATGGACAATAATTATAAACACTCGTGCATTTTGGCGCGCCCCAGCCGACCGTGTCCGTGCGCTACCCTCGGTCTGTGGTGAGCAGTGTTGCCAGGTCTACCGTTTTAGCGGTAGATCTACCGTTTTGATGTATGAGCTACCGTGCTACCGTTTTTGATATAATTTCTACCGCTTTTTATACGACATGATTAAATTTATTTCCCCGAAAATAGGTCCTATTTTGAACGTAGAATCACTAGGGTTGCCATTTCTCCAGGCTGAGTGTTGTTGTGGCGGCGACCTTTCACATTTGATTGAGGGAAAATAATATAAAAAGCCCTCCACGGAATGGCCGGCGACCTTTTTTTTTAGAAATCACTTTTGATTGAAGGGGAAATATAGGAAATAGCATATAATATAAACAGCACTCCACGGAACAACGGCGGCAAACTTTTTTTTTTTAGAAATCACTTTTGATTGAGGGGGAAATATAGGAAATAGCATATCTACCGTTTTATTTTTAAATCTACCGCTTTTCTTATGTCCAGTCTACCGCTTTCCTTATTTTGAACCTGGCAACACTGGTGGTGAGTTCAAAGCAGGAAGCGAAGATGAAGACCAACGTCCAAGTGGCTTTTCACCGTCGCTATGGTTACGTGACGTCAGTCACACGAGAACATGTAACAATTTGCATATGGTGATGAAGGGCAATTTAAAAATAGATTGGTCGTATGCACCATTGTCTTAGCGTTGGTTCGACTAACCTTAAGGTATTTATTTTAAGACTTAGCGAAACTTATGGTTATAGATATCGTTTTTACGTGATTTACTGTGGGATTTAAAAGTTTTGTTTTTATTTTTCAGTTAATTTAGTAGTGTACGTACCTACTTAGTTGTGTGTGTTTAAAAATGAAATTAATGACATAGTTTGTAATTTATTGGAAACTTCATTCAGTCGTTGGACAGATGAGGATAAGAGAGACGTTTCATTACACGGGTTTTTAGTCAATGTTTGTTTAAGTACCAGCACTATACCTAGCTCATCACCATTTTTTAAGACCGCGAGCCGCCACTGTTTGAATGGCGCTACTCACACGGCGCTAGCTAAATTGCGGCGACTGGGAGACACGGCAACCCGAATATCCGCTCCTCGGCATACTGGGTCGCCACGCTTCTCCAGTCTCTTGAGTGACGCAAAGTTATAAATATGGAGCCAATTTTTAAGCTGACATTCATGAATGTGAAGCCTTTAGCTCGCGACTGCCTGACTATAGTATCGGCCGTGTGAGGATAAGAAGCAACTTGAGTAGCCTAATTGCACAGTCTCCTACTTTCACGCTACTACACTTTTTTTTAACTTGAAGAAATAGTCCATACTTAAAGTAAAAAAACTTTTTTTTAAGTTTCCTCGTGTAAGGACTGCCTTATGCGCTGGTATCTGCTCAAATGGAACAATATTCTTAGCAATTTCGAATTCAGTCTTCGGATATTTACAATTTTGACAAGGGTGAAGCTTTTAACTGATGCATTTTACAGAAAAACGTTTTTTACATTATCAGTGTTTTTAATTCTCTATACAAAAAAAACTTCCCAGTCAACTGATACGTTCGACAATCAGGTTGGATTATTGAAAATAATTGAAAACTAAGAAACGAATGTGAAAAGCATTTTTTTTTCAAGATGCACCATTTAATTGCTACAATTAAAATGTATTTTTCAAACGCCATTTCAACACCCTCTAGCCTGGTAGCCTATCCAGTAACCATCTTGAAGGAAACATTTTCATTTTGGCCCTTATGAAAAAAAAATTAGTCTTTATAGAAAGTTCAGCTTCCTGATAAAATAATACTAAACTATTAAAACTTGAGATGGCATATACAGAATGGTCCAAAATTAAAAAATTAATCTAAAAAAAGGACCGTTAATTTTAATTTTATAGTAAAATGGAATAAAAAAATGTTGCTTGGAATTAAAAATTAAGTTCAAGTTTATACTTAGGGTCTTTTTTTAAAAGATAATTAACCTAGACTTATATTATTTACTCAGGAAGCAGAATATTTTTATAAAAAAAAGTTTGCCATATGCAATATGGCAATATTTTCTTGAACACGCTTTAGAGTATTGAGTAGTTATTTATATAAGATCATACCATGTGTAAATAGAAATTTTTTTTTAAAAAACCAAAAAAATTAATTTAAGTTTAAAAAGTTATTCGAAGTAACAAAATAAAAAATTTGAAATTGATAGTTTTAAGAAAAAAAGTCTTGTTATTGGAAAAATAAACTAATATTTTATGGGTTTAAAAAAACTGTCTTTCATTTTAATCTATATAATTGAATTCTAAAGAATATTTATTAGAAATATTTCTTTACTTTCATAGTTTTTCTGATATTTGAAATATCTTTTTAAACTTCATTGTAATTTTTTTATTAAAACATTTCCAATTATTATCAAATATGTATAATAACAGCAAAACAGGCATAAATCTGGTACATATATATATAGAAATATTGTACCGATCCTTCAAAAAAAAATTCTAGAGATAACTAAAACACTTTTGAATAAAATATACCTACTAAATTTAGGTGAATGGAAGTAAAAAACGTATTATTTTACTAAAATTTCCACTATATTAAAAACACTGTGAATTAATTTTTACATGTTCGCACTAATTATGCTAACCATCTTTTAGAGACAAATCATAATTTCAACAATAATTTTAAAATTTTGCATATAGATAATAAAGGTATTAAATTAAATCTGCTTGAATCTCTAAAAATTAACAAACTTAAAAGCTCTGGTTGTTTACTAAATAATCAATTAGATTTAAATAGATACCCATCGTTAAATCTTTTCTAGTAAAGATAAGGTCAGTAAAACCCACTTTTAGGTACATTGTTATTATTGGGTATTAGATAGTACGTATAAATAGTTAATCCTTTGTTATATTTTTACACCTGAAGAAGTTGCCGTGCAGCGAAACATGTCGCAAAAATTAATTTACATTGTTTTAAATATAGAGGAAATTTTAGTAAAATAATACGTTTTTTACTTCCATTCACCTAAATTTCAATGGATTTCCATCAAGTATCGACCGATTTAATCAAAATATACTAAACCTTGATATTTGGTAATTGATTTAGGTTAAGTTTACCCTCAACATCACCTTTTGTAATTTTTTTTTCTAATTACAATAAAGACATTTACTATTATCATTATTATATCTTTCAGTAAGAGAGCTAGGGCACATGATAATATCGGTATTGTAAATTAGCTAACTCTGCCTTGTATATTGCTAAAATCTCGTGTCATTGCAAAATATGCTACAAAAACATCTGCTCCCAAGAAAGATAAAATTGTTTCTTTGTTGTTTCACAGACAATAAATGAGTAAATCATCATAATTGTCACGCTTTGAATCATCAATTTTAAAAAATATTTAAGGTATTGTCTTTATTAGCAACAGATCTTAAAATGTCTATGCAGACATAAATAATGATGATTAATGAACATAGGATTTTTTTGTTTTCAAAGAAATATTTTAAATGATGAATTACGAATGTCAAACGTTTAATCCATTCCAAGTTACGGAGGTCTGAAAATCCTTCAAATTCCCAATTCCTCATGCTGTATATATTTGGCACCGTTGCATGAATAATATTACTATACATACAGTTTTCTATCGCCGCAAGGTGATTTTTTTTTGCTCATGTAGCTGGACACTAGTTTTTAAAATATTTCTTCTTAAAATGCAGAAGTTAGGTTTCGGATCCGCAATGTACCATATTAGTTCTTCTTATCACTATTTTTTTGTAAATAAACACATTTACCCTTCATTAAAAAAGCAAAAAAACTAATTTTCTATGTATTTTCAATTAAAAATATTACTTTCAATTCTACCTTTAAAAATAATAGTCAATATTGTAGCTTAAGCATATTAGGTGATTTTAGAACTGTCACCTACCGTTGTATGTATGTAAAAATATTTTATTGCAATCGGCTTTGCATTTGGTTATATTATTGATTTAAAATAATTCTAATAAATGGAAAACGGGACAGAAAGGATCAGGCTCTATAAAATATTGCTCTTTTACTCGCTCTTCCTTAAAAATTGCATCACAACTGAAAAAATTTGAAGATTTGCGCCCGAAACCTAACCTCTACAAAACGGCACTTTAAGAAAGAACATTTAAAAAACTTTACACCCGTATTCATTAAAGGGGTTTAAAATTTAGACCATCAAAATATTTAGATCTTAGTCTCACAGGTGTGTTTTCACTGTGGCATTATTTTATACGCCATATGACGCTATTGTGTTAATTTTATTTTTTTGTAATTAAATAGTTTTACCAATAGATAATTTGACCGGGATGTTGGTGCAAATATAGTTTTAGTTCTATTAAAAAACACTACGTGCTAATATACTTTTTCTTTATAAATTTAAAGAAAACCCAAAAAAATATTTCTAATACAAAGTGTAATGTAGTGAATACGGCTGTTAATGTTTCCGGCAAAAAAAAAGTTTTCAGATTTATAGTCTACGCTTCTCAACGCATCGTTCTTTAAAAATCATCAATTTTGTCGTGGTAAGCGTATAACAGATATTTACCGATTATTTATTATAATGATATAAACAACATATTATATTCAAAACATCAAAATTTAGTAAGTTATAGTTTATTTCAAAAAGGTGTAAAGTAATAAAATGGGAAATTCCGTCCAGTTCGGCACAATTTCGGTGTTGGCCATAGGCGCACATGGAAGCGAAGAGGGTTAAAAGACGGTTTGCTAACCTTTCAGTCGTTCAATTCGGGAGATTACCACGAGGACATGAATTCGAATATTTTTGTGGAGTATTTTGGTGAAATGATAAAATATCTTCCGGCTGATTCAGTAGTAGGTATGGATAACACAAGCTATCATTCACGACGCACAGAGAAAACTCCAACTTCATCTTGCAGAAAACAAGAAATTATCGACTGGTTAACCACCAAAAGGATTGAATTTGAAGATAATTTGATAAAGAAGGAACTATTAGCTACAGCACATTTACACAAACATCGTTTTATGAAATATGCCGTGGAAGATATAAGTACCTGAAAATCATGGTCTAACTGTGCTGCGCACAACGCCAATCCATTGCGAACTGAATTCTATAGAACTTATATGGGCGCAACTAAAAGGATTTGTAGCAAGACAACACTACATTTAAAATGAAAGACGTTAAGCTACTGTTTGATCAAGCCATTAAGGAAGTGACACCAGAAAACTGGCGAAAAGCAGTCCATCATGTCATTAGAGAAGAGGAGAGAATATGGGATCTTGACCACCTAATCGATCGGACCGTCAACGCGTTAATTATAACGTTAAGAGATGACAGTTCCTCAGATGACGAAGAATATTAGAATTTTTTATAATTTAATTTCTGTATAATGAATTTTTTGTATTTTGTATTTTTTTATAATGTTTAATAAAAAATAAGTGTACCTAATACTAATGCACACCTTTATCACACCATTTCAGTGTTTGTAAATGGATAACAACATGCAAACCCCATAAATTGACCCAAACCAGGGTGGTACTACCTGCACTTGATGAAAAGAATGAAATTTATATTCGTTGGGTAACTCTGTAGTCCCTTTGCATATCTAATAAGCTTTTATTACTCTACACCTTTCAAAAATAGACTATAGAGACCATTATAGTAGACTATTTTTCTGTATTTATTATTATTCTGTTTATTTTATGATAAATACCACAGCCCCCTTGAGATGGGGCAATGTAAATACTTACCTTTTCCATGTCGCCTTGACTTTGTTCCCCAAATACCATGGGTACAGACCTTTGTACCTCCTCGACGTCTTCAACACTTATTTTAATCTTTGGAGAACATTTTACATCACTAAGTACTTGGTATGTTTGGTCAGGATTTTGACGGATGAACGCATTGCACGTGAGCACATCGTCATTGCAAGGGATTTCTGGATACGTTCTTAGACAGTCAACGTTAACTTCAATCGTTACTTCGATAATGTCGGCCTGAAAAAATAAATATATTATATACGATTCAATAGAATTAACATTATAAATGTAATCTGCAGTGTTAATGGTTAAAACAAGAGTTCTATAAAATGATGTTTAACTCAAAACCGGAAGTAGAAATAAATATACACCGACTTCTCCAAGGCGTTTGACAGAGGCAACCATGCTCTTCTGCTTAATAAACTCGAGAAAGTTGGCTTTGGAGGCGCATTATTAAAGTGATTGGCCACAAATTGTAAAGATTAACAACTTTAAGATCACAGGTAATTAAAATTCCATTAATGGTACTTCAAGGATCCCCCTTGAGGCCCCTCCTGTTTAATATTTTTATAAACGACATAATCACCTGCGTCCATAACTCAATATTTGTATGTTTTGCAGACGACCTAAAATGTTACTTAGATGCGTCATCAGTGGATGACTGTCAGAAATTACAAGCGGACCTCAACAGACTTGTCATTTGGTGCGAGCACAATGGTATGCACCTTAATGCCTCATGTCTCTCAAGAAGTCGTAATCCTGTACACATTGACTATAAAATCAGTTATACCATCTTATCAACAGTACTATACCGATAGAGGAGACGTCTTATCGGTAATACCGCTGTTTTTTACAAGAAATCGATTTTCTGATATAGATAAGACCCTCGAGCTAAAGCTCTCGGAATCTTATCAGATTATAAGTAAAAATTATATTGAGTGAAAATTTTCTTAGAAAATCTAGTTTCGAGTGAAAAACAACGGTATGAAGATAAGACGCCGCTTCATAGAGGTGTATTTTATTGGATAATTTACTGAGCCCGAAATAAAAGCCGTTTGTTATAAAGGAAACTATGCAAACACATCATTATGATTTACTTTTAAGTTTATAAAGGTGCCACAACTAACAATTAATTAAAAACCCAAGACTAAATCAGTCAAAATCAAGTCAAAAATCAAATTCGTTCATCAATTGTCATCACGCTTGCCATGAAAACGCCAAGATTTCTTAAGCTCACGTCAAAGCAAAGCACACTGGGTTTAATCTTGCATACATTTTGTCAAAACATTTGAAAATGTCAATAATTAAGTTAAGTTTATGCCCTAAAATCACCTTAAATACTGTTGTGTGTCACTTTTATTTTGTAGGTGTTATAATATTTATTTATTAAACTTGATTTCATGAAATAAATTATTGTTTGTTTAACAAAAAGCTACTGTGGTCTTACCGAGCTAGTCGTAGGTCTTATCGGAAAAGACCACGTTACCAAAGTGGTTGCTATGAAAATTTGCGTTCTGATTGGTTCTATGTATGTGAGGTAAATTATCAAAAGCTTCATCAATTAAAGATCTTGGGGTAATCATTGATTCTTTACTGCCATTAATTTCTTACATTTCTGAGGTTGTCTCTAGGACTCTTAAAATACTTGACTTCATTAGAAGATGCTCGCAAGACTTTAACAATCTATCTGTCTTATTAGACCTCACCTAGAGTATGCCTTCTTTGTCTGGGATCCCTTGTATGCCTGCCATATTCATAAACTCGAGCAAGTTTACCGTAGATTTTTGAGATAAGGATCTAAAACGTCTATACAATATAATTATTGCTCATGTCGATTGTTCGACTTTCTTAAGCTAAATTGGGTTAGCTGTTCTTGCAAGAAATACGCGATTCTACAGAACTTTTCATCAACCCCTTTATTGTACTTTGCTTTAAATTCTTCTGTTCCCCGTTTACCAAAGTAGCGAATCGACCTCCTAAAGTACTGGATTCTTTTGGCACATATCGAAGTTTTATTTGTCAGCTGTGATACCTAGAATTAACTAACAAAGTTGGGGGCGGTTGCTATCCCCAAAAGAGGGGTAAATGAAGACGTAAAAAAAATATGCCAAACTAAAAATAAACGCAGCCGTAGTTTTGTATTGTTTCAGCAAATAAAGAGGCTTTTTAATGATGAATTTATTCCAGCTAAAAATGCCACCCGGTATGTTATTAAAATGCTCCAATACCAAAACTATCAAGACAGCGGTCCTCAGCCTACAACTTCCTTACTTTCAATTTTAAAAATCTCACGTATCCGCTCCATTCGGAGAACTGATTTATTAAATTAGATTTAGTTTTACAGTTTCCTTAATCCAAAATAAGTCATGCTGCCTAAATGTCAAATTAAGCATTATTAAAATTTAACATGCCCACACACAAACTTGTTAAATAAAGGAAGCAACGTTTTTTTAAAAGTTTTGTAGTTTTTCGACCTTGCCTTGACTAGAATGGATTTATTTTATTACTTGACTTATATGTTATCTATGTAATAGTTTTATAATAATTTTTTAACTATTGCAATATTTTACCGATAAATTTATACAAATTAAAGCTATTTTATTTTATTTATTTAAATTAAATTTTTTGTCAGTAGGCAATTATTATCTTATACTCAATTCCGGTACGCGTACCTCCAAAGGTGATACGCAAACAGACAGACAGGCGTTAAAGTATTCACGCACAAAATAAATAGACTTTTTAAATTAAAATTCTAACTTTTTCGGCTATTTATATATTTAATATTGTGATGTTTTTTTTTAATGGGGAAACTCAAAGTCTCAATCATGTCTTAAAATTTAATCAATGGGTGACATGTTTCGCCCTAAACTATGGGCATCATCAGACCTAACATTCAGAATAAAAAACAAAAATTAAAATTAACACGTAATATACCATTGCGATCAAAAAAAAGTAGTACAAGAATTAGTAGTCCCAGATAGAACTCTTGGTCTATAAGGATATCGAGAAGTGGATATCGCCGCCACTATGCAAACAATATAATTATGCCACCTAACTTTTTAGGCTTTACCTTGAATTTGGTAATCTACTATATACGTGGCGAAATAAAAGTATTGTAATAAAGGTGCTTTAAAAAATTTACCTACCTTTTAAAAATGGACAATTTATCAAGTTTTTAAATAAAATAATAGAGTATGTATAACAACTATTGATTTATATATTGAATATAAAAAAATCCAAAAACAACAAAAGCCAAAAGTGGAAAAACAGTAAAAATACAAAATTTTAACCAAAAATAAAGATTTCTAAATGCAACATCCTAAAATAATATATACTTAAAAGTAGCTGTTTAATATTTAGTCATTGCGCCGTTGTTTTCAATTACTTTTTGTAACCGACGCGGCATACTTAAGACTAAGCTTCTTGTATACTCTTGGGTTATATTATCCCATGCTGCGTTTATCCCCTGGCGCAGTTCTTCTTCATTTCTTGGATGAAAGTCATGTTTATACATGAACTTGGTCATTTCTCCCCAGACATTTTCTAGGGGATTGAGGTCCGGGCTCTTCGAAGGCCATGGTAAAACTTGGATGTTATTTTGTCGAAAGTAATCTTTTACCATGCGGGCAGTATGAATGGGAGCATTATCTTGTTGAAAAATATAATTTTGATCACCGAATATGGCTTCAACCGATGCCGATGGCATAATAACATTATGTTGCAATATGTTCCTGCAGTTAGCCGCCCTTGCACAAATTGCCAAACTCCTGGGCCTCTAGCACTAATCCAACCCCACACATTTACGGAAGAACATCCACTTTGATTTGTCTTGTGCGTATATCTTTCATCATACCTTGTGTTTATGGGTCTATATACTCGGACTTTTCCATTATTGCAGGACTGGAACGTTTTCTCATCTGAAATACCTACAGACTCCCACAGTTGGTTTTGGTATTCGTGAGCAAATTGTACTCGTCTTTGCTTATTTAGTTCTGTTTAATATATTTTGTTTGCAGAACACCTATTTTTGAGTTCAGACTCCCGAATTCTTCTTCCAGCTGTAATTGAAGATCCAGGAAAATGGGTTTCTTCTTTAGCCTTAATAGCGGTCCCGAATGGGTTGTCCCTTAAATAAATTAATTAAAGTTGTATCTTCGTCATCGGTGGAAACTTTTGGGCGACTAAAACCTGGGTTTCTCACAATACTTCCATGTTCTCGAATTTTGGATTTAGCCAACAACACTGTTTTTTGGTTATCCCTAATGTGCCTGCAATGTCCCTTATGGGAACCCCATCCCTTCATCGCGTAAATATGATTAATTTTTGCTCTGAAGTTAAAGGCATTTTTTTTAAATTATATGACACTGACACAAGAATTCTGGTGACACTGAGTTATCAGTTCGAAAGAAAATATTTTATAATGACTATTTAACTAGAGTGTTTTACACTGGCAAAATGTCATAGCAACGGCCGGTCTTCTACTGGCAAAATTACTACCTGCACCTACCTGGACAAAATTCACATGTGATTTTTGCCGCGGCAAAATTTCTTTGTCTTTTTTCTAGTCAAATAGTCATGTCGAATACCACTCGAGAAAAAATTGTGTAAGCAAAATTGTTCTCAAGGATTTATTTAAGTTTGTTGCTTTTAAGCAATTTCGCTCATGACATTTTCGACAAAATCACTCGCCTGACGGCTCGTGATTTTGTCAAAAATGTCATTCGCGAAATTGCCAAGCAACAAACTTTCATACCTTTCGAAAATTTTGCCGACAAAATTTTATCTCTTGTGATATTATATATGATTAAATTATATTTTGTTGTACTACTTTTTTTTTATCGCAATGGTACATGACTTTGCAAATAAAGTGACAGACTATTTGGTCAATAACCCAAAAATAAAACAAGGATTGACTTTGAGTTTCCCATTTTTAAAAATTAAAAAAAAGTCTCTTGGAGAAATGGACTACTTCTTTGAACTGTTATTATTGTTGGCTAAACGGTTGATCCGTTAATTTTGAAACGAGGGGATTCTTCTTTAGAAATCCCCTCGTTTCAAAATCGTGACGAGCAATGCAAGTTTTGTTTGTTTTTTTCTTTAATAAAACCAAATGCGTAAGAGCATAACAGCGTGAAACGCGGCATCGTTTTCTGGCTTGTCTAATTGACAATTTAATACAAAAATTTTACAAGGGGTTCACAAGAACTTCTATTTTTTGTGGATGATAACTTATTTTTTTTAGAAAAAAAAATTGAAAATGTATTTCAAAGTTTCAATTATATAGGTACAAATTATATCATCCCCATGCAGAACTTAAAAATATTACAGCTATTCATGTTAATTTCTTAATTTCAATTAAAATTACAAACGATGTCCCGATAAAATCTTAAAAATTTCCACTGACGCCGCACCACTTAATTCTCGTGAAATTCGTTTTTATAATATTTTGTATATAAAAAGACATTTTATTGCCATCGCCAGACACAGGTACAATATGCGCGATAAGGTGGAAAATGCACTATTTGTTCGTGATGACTCATTGACTCCTGTTTGCACTTAACAAAAAAAGTTTTAATTTTTTCTTTAGTTCGGTGTTACGCGATTGATCACATTGCATATGAATAGTACACGCAAAAAAGTTTGAGAACCCCTGCTCTATTTAACTAATATAATATACAGGGTGTCTCACGGTGACCGTCCATTAGAATATTTTAGAAAGTAACGCGATTTAAATTCTGCCAATTTGAATAATGAAGTTTTCGAAGATGCTCTCGCGAAATGAAACAACAGCGACCTTATACGACTTCCGGTTATACCGGAAGTTGTCACAAACTTAGTAATTTTAAACACCCTATATATTAATTATATTATATTTATTTCTAATTCCCTATAAAATGCCACCTATATTTTTTACAAAATGTCATATGTCTAAATTCAATTGTTTTTAAGATATTGACGTTAAAAATATGGCGTTTTCAGATTTTAACAGACCACCCTATCTTAGTTTTTTATTCTCTATCCAAAGAGATCAAGTTCCGGTTTAACATGTTATACCAAAAAAATAGTTTTATGTATGTGTGTGTGTAGTTTCTAGTATCTGAACTCGAAAGGCTTTTCACAAACTGAACCATTTTGAAAAATATTCTACCTATTGTAATGCAAATGATTCAATAAAACACTTATTTATAGTAATTTTACCTGTATTTTATTACCATTACATATGTTATAAAATAATACTAAAAAAATTTGAATAAACTAAAAATAATGTTGAAAAGTCACGAAGTACAACTTGTCAGTTGAGAATATAATAATTATATTTTTAATACCCATGAATATAATTAATTGCCAAACTGATTAGGCAGTTGGTTCCTTATGAAACATTTTAAATATATATTTTTTAGTAAAACACTTGTAGATTTTTAAATATTTCATTAGCATTTATTAGAGAATTACTCTACATGTATAGCTGTGCTGTATTTGTAAAGACTATAAGGTCAATATAAGTAAAATGTTTATTTCAGATAACTACCAAAAATTTAACACAGATTTTTAGGTTTTTACTTTATTTTTATTATTGTAATGTTTGAGAAAATGATTGAAATTAGAGCTAACTTATATATATAAATGATTTGCCATTTGCAAATCCGAATGTCAGTCACACTATTTTTGCAGATGACACGACCATCTCTGTTACGGCTGCTACTCTTGAAGCTTCTCTGGAGGGTTCCTTGGAGGCACAGCGAGTGGCGGAAGAATGGTTTGGTGCTAATAAGTTATTACTGAACGGAAGCAAGACGGAGAGAGTGGTCTTTTCACTGAGAGATGTGGGAACGTTGAATGATGTGTAGCAATAAATTCCTTGGTGTCTACATTAATCCAAAAATGCAGTGGGGTGAACATGTTGAAGCTATAGCCTCAAGGCTAAATAAAAATTTATATCTGCTACGTCGTCTGTGTCAAATGCAGTATTAAGAACGGCTTATTTCGCAATTTTTCAGGCACATCTTTCCTATGCTATTCTTGTATGGGGCCATGCACCGGGTGCAAAGCGTTTGTTTGGACTGCAGCGAAAGGCAATCAGGGTGGTAAGTGGTCTTGGTTTTAGAGACGATTGTAGAGCGGCTTATGGGGAGATGGGTGTACTTACTGTGCCGTCTCTGTACATCATGGAGAATTTGCTCTATATAAAGAAGAATGGGCATCTGTTTTCTGCTCATGAGGACATTCATATATATCAGACCAGAAATAGGGGTGATTTGGTGTCTGCGTATTGGCGACTGAAAAGGTGTCAAAATGGCCCAGGATATTGGGCGGTGAAATTTTTTAATGTTCTACCCAAAGATATAAGGGCTTTACCACTGCCTAAGTATCGGGAGAAAGTAAAACAAATTTTAATATGTAATGCATTCTATTCTAATGAAGAATATTTTCAATATTTTAATAAAGGATAGTTTAGGAAGTTTATATTAATGCGATTTTTAAGTAGGTTTTATATCTGTTTGTAATGACTTAGTATTGTGTAGTTTTATTTGACGTATGTACATTGCAACCTGTAATTTTTAACATGAATTAATAAATGAAATGAAATAACTTACAAATTTAGACTTTATTATGCGCATACAGGGGTTCAGTTCCCTAGGTACATGTTACTAAAATACTTAAAATAGGAATAATTTGTATTTAACATAAGGAATGTATTGTAAACCTAAAACTGAAAAATATATTTAATTTATTATTGTTAGGAATAGCGATGTTTCTGACAATATTTATACCAGGGGTATAACCTGTTCACCGAACATTTCTACCTTATAAGGGCCCTCTTATGAGTTGCATTAAAATGTATAACTCTTTATCGAATGATGTTAGGGCCATCCAGGGTAGTGAATTATCTAATCGAGACTTAAAGAGGTTTTTAATTTAAAATAAATTTTACTCACTTAATGATTTTTTTGACCGATAACAGTATTCATATTGGAGTGATAATTTGCTGCTCTGATTTTGCTTTATTGATTTTGATTTTTAGTGCTTCCTGTCGTTTTTCTTTTATTTGTTTCGCTTGCATTTTTTTGTATGTATAAATAGGTATGTGAAATTTGAGTTAAAATCTGAGCATTGTTTTTAGCTGTATTTTCGTCACTCACTATTGTATTGATTGTTTACTTGCTTCGGTTATGCCTGTATAAATGGGTAATTCTGTACTATAGGATTATTTAGCAATAAGATGTTTTACCAATAACGTTGTAAATGTATTATGTTTCGCCTTTTGAGAGAGTACTGACGATATTTAAGTTAAATTTATAACTTTATATCTTTGTGACTGATAGAAGAGTTTTGGACTTGCATGGTCTTTATTTGTTTTATATCACAACGTTTCACCTGGTAAGTATCTCCAGCCGTCTTCAGGTGAATACTAAATAAGTAAAGTAACTACAGCTCTATTTATACTAGCTAGATGCACTGAAGCATGACTGAGATGGGTGCAGTCATGCGTTTAGTTCGTGTGCGGTATTTTAAGTTTACATCTACCTAACAAGGGTTTCCAGATATTTCTTATATCTAATGATGGCTTAATAAAACAATCTGGGTTCTGGTATATGAACTGGTATTGAACTTCCCCCAATGTGGTTCTTTATGCAGGATTTGAGCTTCTTTCCACTTGATGTGATGACGTTGTGTCCAGGCATGGTCAGCTGTACCCGATTTTTCGGTTTCTCCTTTAAGCGTGTTGTTTCTATGTTCCTTGGCCCTAGTTAATAGTGGAAAGAAGCTCAAATCCTGCATAAAGAACCACATTGGAGAAAGAGGAAGTTTAAGGAAGCTGCTACCAAATACCAGAACCCAGAGTGTTTTAGTAAGCCATCATTAGATATAAGAAATATCTGGAAACCTTTGTTAGGTAGATGTAAACTTAAAATACCGCACACGAACTAAACGCATGACTGCACCCATTTCAGTCATGCTTCAGTGCATCTAGCTAGTATAAATAGAGCTGTAGTTATTTTACTTATTTAGTATTCACCTGAAGACGGCTGGAGATACTCCAAAACTTTTCTATCAGTCAAGAAACATCATTGTCTCCGACCTTCAAACAGACATTTATATCTTTGTATTACTATTGTAAAATATTTAAATAAAATAGTATCATAGCACAAACATATAAACTTTTAATTTTAGAATTTAATTTTAGTCTCGTAAGTACTCTTGAAAGAGCCCTCAAAAGGCGAAACATAAGTAGATAATAAAAATTATTAAAAACCTATAAGTGTTTTACTATAAAATCATTCATGTATGTTTTATACCGCCTGGAGCATCGTGGTTGGAAACATAGGAAATTACATACAAGTTTTAGACTGTCTAAATATTTTCTCCCCTGTTGACTTTAGAGCGGGGTTGTAGGGAGACTTTTTTAGTGTCTCTGTGTGGTGAGCGCACATGCGGAGTTTGAACAATTCTGGACAACCCGATCTTAACTTATTTGGATAGGATTGCGGTTGGTTTTTCATTGGAATTCAACAGATGATGCTGAGGATAACACCAACATTGATTGGACTTGCCAACCTGTGATTTGTCATCGTCAAATGTAATTTGAAAGTATTAGATTTTTACTAGTAATAATTTTTTACCTAGGTAATTATTATGAGTTATACAATAGAAGAAAAAGTCACTGTGATAAAATGGTACTATGCGGGGAAAAGCTTAAGTATTGTACCTGATATGTTTTTCGTTTATTTCCCTGATAGACCCATTCCTACAAAGTCGGCAATACAAAAAGCTATTACTAAGTTTGAGGCGAAATGCACTGTAATAAACAACTGCAAATGTACAGCACAGAATCATTAAATATCTGAAGAACGCAATGATAGAGATCTTAATATTTTACTTCACGCCGAAGAAAATAAAAATATCACAACTAGAACTCTCAGGTAAGGGGAGAAAAACATCACACTACAGTAGCAGTACTGTGAAGTACTTTGAAAAAGCATAAATATTGTGTGTGTGTATTACGTTAATGGCACTGGTTTAAACCAAATTCATATAAGTATCAAAACCATCAAACAATACTCTCAGAAAGTGAATGTTTGCACAGAAATTTTTGAACATCGCATCATTGCGCCATTTTTATTAAAGGAAATCTTACGGGTCCAACATATTTAAATCTTCTTTAAAATCAAATTGGACCCGCATTAAAGTGAAAAAATTCGTTTTCTATTAAAAGTTCCGTTTCGAAAATAATGTTCGTTTTATATGAAAATCCGAGGTGTAAAATGTATCTGTTAAAGATTTTTAAAAATTATATCGTTTACAAATTACATTTGACAATGACAAATTACAGGTTGATAAGTCCAATTAATGCTGGTGTCCGCAGCATCACCTGTTGAATTCCAATGAAAAACCGACCGTAATCATATTTAAATAAGTTAGGATTGGGTTCTCCAAAATTGTTCAAACTCCGCATGTGCACTCACCACACAGAGACTCTAAAAAAGTCTCTCTACAACCCCGCTTTAAAGATAACAGGAGAGCAAATATTTGGAACGTCTAAAACGTGCATGGGATTTCATATGTTTCCAACCACGATGCATCAACCGGTATGCAAAAAATACTTTCAACCTGCGTTTTGTTCAATTTTACGCAATGACTTTTATCCCATCTCAGATATCATCTGAAACATTGTGAACATTATTTTTTTAAATATAATTTTAGTGGGCCAATGACATTACATTACAACGGCGACTTGATTTATCAATATATCAGGTTAGTCCAAACTAACCCTGTAATCGCAAACTGTTTTGCTTGACCTGCAGATACGCAGGTCTCCTAGGGCAAAACAAAATACATTTAAGATAACCGTACTGCAAATCAAAGTTTACTGGTTTGAAAAAATATATTTTTTTGAGAAGCAAGGCAACAAATAATCTATTAAATAGTTTTCAAACAATACGTATCTTAAATTAAACAAATTCAATGTTTTCTTGTATATAGTTTAGTGTTTCTGTTTAAAGGTTGGAGACAATGACGTTTCTTGAACGGCAGTAGAGTTTTTAACTTGCATTGTCTTTATTTGTTAAGAATCACTACGTTTCAACTGGTAAGCATCTCCAGTCGTCTTCAGGTGAAAACTAAATAAGTACGGTAACTACAGCTGTATTTATACTAGGCAGGTGCTGTGACGCATGACTAGTGGGCGGAGTCATGCGTGTTGCTAGGTGATGACGCATAACTGGACGAGTCATGCTTGATGACTCATACTCGATGACGTCATGCTCGATGAATCATGCGTTTAACTCTTGGGTGGTCTTATTCTAAGATTACATTTACTTAACAAGGGTTTCCAGACGTTTCTCATTTCTAATGAAGGCTTACTAAAGCAACCTGGATATTGGTGTATGGTCGCAGTTTCCTTAAACTTCCTCTTCCTCCAGTGCGGTTCTTTTTGCAGGATTTCCGCTTTAGTCCACATATGATGGCCGTGCGTCCAGGCGTGGTCAGCTGCACCTGATTTTTCGGCCTCTCCTTTTTGGGTGTTATTCCTATGTTCTTTAATCCTTACTTCTAGTGGTCTTAGTGTCTCACCAATGTAGGATTGGCCGCATTCACAGGGGATCTGGTAGACACAATTTTTCTTGTCTTTCTGGCTTGCTGGTTTCGTCTTCGTTAGGTGGCTTCTTAAAGTGTCTCTAGAGCTGAATACTGTGTTGATGTTGTATCGTTGTCCTAGTCTTCTTATTTTCTCGGATACTCCCTTGACATACGGAATGTTGAGTATTGGTTGTATCTCTTTCTCTGCTTTACGTGTGTTTGGCCTATTCTTGCGATTTTCCAATGTTGTGTCAATCAATCTCATGGGGTGGCTATTCTTGTTGAGGTCGGTCTTGATGTGGTTAGTTTGTCTTTTGAGAGCTTCGTATGAGTTACAGAGAGTAATTGCTCTATCCACAAGGCTTCTTACTATGCCATGTTTTGTGTTGTTTAAGTGGTTTGATGTATAATTGAGATATTGCCCTGTATGTGTAGGTTTTCTGTACACTGAGGTTAGGAAGGTGTTGCCATTTTTCTCTACGTTGACGTCTAGAAAAGGTAATTGGTTGTTCTCTTCTTTTTCCATGGTGAATTTAATTGTCGGTGCAAAGTTATTATTGTGATGTGATGTAGGAATTCTCTGAGTTCGTCCTCGTTTCCGTTCCAAATAATAAAGGTGTCATCCACGTATCTTAGCCATATTTTTGGTTTCTTCTTTGCTTGTTTATTGCTTCGGATTCAAACCATTCCACATAAATGTTGGCGATTATGGGCGAGAGAGATGAGCCCATTGGTAGTCCGTCCTCTTGGCTAAAAAATCTGTCTTTTTCTTGAAAATAAGAATTGTTAAGGCAGCATTCCAATAGTTCCATGATGGCATTTGTAGGTAGAGGTGTTCTTTCTTGTAGGGTCAGGTCTTCCTTAAGTCTGCTCCTGATGAGTATAGCGAGGTGAGTGATATATCGTTGATGGAAAGTACCTACTGAAGATGATTGCACTAATATTCTACTGATATTTATTAAATAAAAATTACACCATAAGCCGTATACATACTGGTCGTTAACTTCCTGCTGCTTTTGAAAATGTATCAGTATTCCTGGGGTGGTTAATGATGCATAATAAGTAAGAATAGGAAAAAAAATACTATACTAATTTTTGTTGATTAAATAAAAAAAAGTAATTAATAAATTTTGTAAGTAGGTACAATTCAAGGCTCTATTTTATTTGCTTGTGTAAGCTTATTATTACTATTTTCTAGAAAACAATATAAAATAAAATTGTATTGTATGTATAAGTACCTACCTAAGTGCTCATTAAAAATGTATAGAAATATTTTTTGTATGAAACCCATTTTATTTTGCAGATAAATAATTTTTTATCTGCAAAAAAATGGGTTTCATACAAAAAATATTTTTTCTATGCATTTTTAAAGAGTACTTAGGTAGGTACTTATACATACAATACAATTTTATTTTATATTGTTTTCTAGAAAATGGTAATAATAAGTTTACACAAGCAAACAAAATAAAGCCTTAAATTTGCATCTATTTACCAGCGACAGCGCCAGGATTTTTGGGATGGGAGGGCACAAATGGACCCGATGATTTTTGAGTGGGCACTACCCAAATCAAAAGTGACTTCTAAAAAAAAAGGTCGCCGGCCTCCCGCCGCTCTAGAACGCAATAAACAGACAAAACTTTCCTCTTGTCCTAAAAAAAGTCATCGTTTTCTTGAAAATACCACTCATTAAAACTTTCATAGCCAAGTCCCTCTTCCCCCGATAAAATTCCATTACAAACCCAACCCATCAATTTGGGGGGGGGGCACCAGGGTGGGCACTCATGTTTCTAGGGTGGCCCAGTGCCCACCCTGCCCCCCCCCCCCCTGGCGCCGCCGCTGCTATTTACAAAATTTATTAATCTACTAACAACAATTAGTATAGTATTTATGTTTCCCATTTTTACTTATGCATCATTAACCACCCTAGAAATACTGATACATTTTTAAAAGCAGCAGGAATAAGTGATAGGACACACTTTAAGCCGTAATGCTTATTACCTAGCAGAGCTGTGAAAGTTACTTCAGAAAAGTAACTAGTTACTTTTTCGATACTTTTGCCCAAATGTATCTAGATACTTATAAGGAATAGTTACTTTTACCTAAAAGTAACTTAGTTCTTAGTTACTTAGTAAAAGTAACTAGTTACTTTTTCGATACTTTTGCCCATTTTGCCCAAATGTATCTAGATATAAATAAAAACAAACACCATAAATTTACCAGGTAGTGATAATTCATTTTCATGTACACACTACCACTATTAACATCAGAAAACTTTTTGAACTTTTGTACAGCCATCAAAAATTAAAAAATTACTTATTTTGGGGAACACTCCTGCACTCATGTTTATAGGGTGATTAACGGCCGCCGATCGTTCCTTGGTCATCATCTGATTGTGTGCATTATTTGTTACTTTTGAACAGTAACTGTAACTTCGTTACTTTTGAAAAGTAACTTGTATCTAGTTACTTTTTAGGAGTAACTATACACTTAAAAAGTAACTAGTTACTTTAAAAGTAACTTAGTTACTCCTAAAAAGTAACTAGATACAAGTTACTTTTTTGCCAAAAGTAACTGTAACTTCGTTACTTTTGAAAAGTAACTTGTATCTAGTTACTTTTTAGGAGTAACTATACACTTAAAAAGTAACTAGTTACTTTAAAAGTAACTTAGTTACTCCTAAAAAGTAACTAGATACAAGTTACTTTTTTGCCAAAAGTAACTGTAACTTCGTTACTTTTGAAAAGTAACTTGTATCTAGTTACTTTTTAGGAGTAACTAACTAACACTTAAAAAGTAACTAGTTACTTTAAAAGTAACTTAGTTACTCCTAAAAAGTAACTAGATACAAGTTACTTTTTTGCCAAAAGTAACTGTAACTTCGTTACTTTTGAAAAGTAACTTGTATCTAGTTACTTTTTAGTTACTTTTTAAGTGTATAGTTACTCTTAAAAAGTAACTAGATACAAGTTACTTTTCAAAAGTAACGAAGTTACAGTTACTTTTGGCATGATTCAAAAAAGAACGAAGTTACTAAGTACCTAGTTACTTTAAGTAACTAGTTACTAAAAAGTATCTAGTTACTTAAGTTACTCACAGCTCTGTTACCTAGACATTATAGTAGATCTAAAGTCGATAAAGATATGCATATTTTAGATACTTAACAATAAAAGTTTTTGTAAGAAAATATCTCAAAAAAGATAACTATCGTCCGTCCAATTACTGGCTGGTTGCACGTCACAGCTTGTGACGTATTTTTTGATTCAAGTCATGTCGTTGATTAAATCGCATATTTTTTTAAATTTTGTCAGGACTGAAGAGTTGTGATTCAAAACGTCCAAAACTCTACTGCTTTAGATGTTGTTACTAGTATTATTTATATTTTTTCTCTCTCTTTATTAATATGTAATTAAAGGCCTCGGTGCCAGTTTATTTGTAACTGATTTGAGGTCCGAAATAAATCTTTTTCAAAAAAAAAATATATTAAAAGTAAATTCCTTTTGTCACTTTTATTCTGAATGTAGGAATAAAATATAATATGTCCATTAGACATTTTTCTAGGTAGCAAATTTCATACACAAACCGGCCCAAATATTGTCCATATTATAGAAATAACTTACTTTGTACTACACAAGTTAATTTTTTCTGTATAAAAAATAACAAGTCTGTCACTTTATTTTATTTTAGTTATGTGTATTACTTGGTAAAAAATTTTTAATTTTTGTTTTTTAGTTTTTTAATTTTACATCTGAATGTTAGGTTTCTCAGAGCTTCCTCATTTTTTGAAAATTAACTAGTTTATTTTTGACTTTAAAATAATGTAATATGCTTTTGTTTTTAGAATGATGAGAGTACATTGCCATTTGTTTAACGAGGCAGTTTGAAAAATCTAATTTTTCCTGCAAGAACTCTTGCATATCAGTAGTAATTAAATTAAATAATTACTGTTTAGTTTCATTAATAAGTAGGTGCCTAACATTTAATAGACACATTATTTTTACAAGCTTGCTGTCATCTGGGACAGCCAACCGGAAAACTAAAATTCCTACACAGTGTCCCAGTATTAGCAAAAATGAATTTGGAAAAATATACACTAATAATAAAAAAATATTTAACATGTTGACAATACTAAGTTTTAAAAAAATGTCTGGCCTATTGAAAGTTTTCCAAGAAGACTTCTCTCTTTTGGTGTAGCCCTCCTTTATTCAGAAAACATTTTTCCAAAAAAAACAAGTCTCCTGCGTAACCAAATCTTCACTCCGATAAAATGACGACTCCCTCGTCTGGCGCCGAAAATAAAGTCATGCCCTACATCTAGCGACAAGACCGCTAAATTGGTAACACTGATCGGATCTATGATCATGACGTCACATCATTCACAAGAATTTTGATAATGAAGTTACTTAAATATAAAAAATCGTCAGATTTAAATCATTTACCGTGAGATTAGGTATGAAATCGTGAGATCTGAAACCTGTGGTTGCACATATTATTGAAAAAATCCTGTTTCAGTCAACCCTACTTCGTCGACTCGATATTCTTGGATCTAACATTTGTATCAGATTCTAGAGTCTACAGTCTACAGCATTGTCACATGATGTTTACATCCTTGTCACTGTTACGCCAATACTTGCAAAGAATGTAATTCGAAAAAGGATGTTACACGAATTTTACAGCTAATTTGTTCATAAAATCAGCCTCACTCTTCTTTTGAAGGCAGGCAACCAAGAATTCATTTCAATATAATAACAGATCAACTTGGTTCATTTTTTTTTTAATAAATAAAATATAGCGATTTTTGTCTGTTATGAGTTTTATTATGCAAAATGCCTTAGGAGAAAAAAATAGATATAGACCTGGTATCTTCACTGTGATATTCTGTAAAAAAAAGCAATGGCCGAAATTGACAAAATACCACAATATGTTTGTAATTTAATCCACGGCTTCACCAACAAAATGTATTTTCTTTCATTTCTTTTTGTCATATTTCTCAAGTTAAAATGACCACTTAGATGACTATACCTAGACTAACTAACACATAATACACAGTAAACGCGTAAAAGTTTGGCAAACTTTTTGTGTATCCTGTTCTCGCCATTAGGTTCTGCTTGATCCAAGACAAAAAAAAAATCAACTTTTATTTGAAAATTTGAGAGGTACCTTAAAAAACTGCGAAATCTTTACACTCTGTACAAGAAGTTTTTAAAATCGAAATAATAGTTTTAAGATAGAAGGCTACTACTATAAATGATTTTTTTTCCCCCGAGATCCCTTGACATTCCGGTAGATGGAGCATTAACAAGCTGCGAATCCACTGGCAATGCTAAAAGTTCAATTTATTTTGTTTAATAATTAAATATAGGTACTGGTAGGATATAAAAATAAACAAACAATGCAAAAATTATGGGCCGTTATAATAAACTTTATCATAAATGAATTAAATTTAAAAAAATGAATATAAAATTTAAAAATTATAATGCCCTAACACGACCGACTTCGACTATGATTATAATCACATCATTATTATTACTAATTTCCCTTAATTTTCACCTTGACTATGTCATAAAAAATAAACCACGTCCATTTAAATTGCATGGTTTCCAAAAACGTAAAATATATAAAATATGTACATAAATTAAGATATGTAGACAAGAGCGAAAACTTTATTTAGGAACTTTATTTATTACTATAATTAGGTAGGAGAAAGGACCAAGTAGCATCTAATATAGAGGAAATAAAAATAATAATGGTGACATTTTGCAAACCAACAAAATCTTCGCACTGGCTGAAACCAGAAACCGGATTCTCGATACCCTAAAAATAATTATATTTACCGGTGAATATGAAACAGGTTTTTACAAAATTGTTTGTGTGGATTCCGACAAAATCACGTTTGAAATAGCGTTTAGAGGGATTTTGTTGGTTTGCAAAATGTCACTAATACCACATGAAAGTGTATTGGAACCTTTATTATTTATGTAAATGATATAAACGAGCTTTGATCAATCGAAAATAGCTTTAAATTTACAAAACACGCTGATGATACCAACTTTCTGATAACAGCTTCAAAGGTTTGTCCCACAGAGAATTACTGACAAGCTAGTGATAGTTGGTCAGTTATATACACTCATTTTAGGTTTATGTGACAGATAATGCGTAGACCCTCTGTAGAACATTAAATCAATGTGTTACTCCAGTCTAGTTTATCCTCTATGATTAGTCCTAAATATTAAATTTTTTCTACGTTTGAATAGGTATATTATTTATTTTACTACAGACTTTTGTATCGTTTTGTTTTCTGTTTTAAAAATCATATACTTTAGTTTTTTTTCATATTTATTTTAAGTCTGTTACACAATAGCTAATCTGTATATTCGTGAGATCAATATTCGCAGTTTCCCCAAATTTGCATTTTCTATACTATATGCTGGCCCAGTATTATCTGCACAGGTATAATATCAAGTTTGTAATCCCTAACACCACAAACTCAGTACAAAGAATAAATACATTAAGGATCCCAGTATAGAGCCCTGTGGCACTCCGCACTTCTTGGCGTTTAATCGCAAACTCAGTACAAAGAGTAAATACATTAAGGATCCCAGTATAGAGCCCTATGCACTCCGTACTCCATAGCATGATTTTATAGTGTTACTTACTATTCACCGCTTAGTAAATACGTTTTAATTATTACAAAATACCTCTGAACCCCATTTTATACATAGTAGTAAAACCTCAAAGCTTATAACATCAAATGCTTTTTTCAGGTCAACAAAAACGGTCCAATTTTTTTTTAACTAGCTTAGTTCAGACAATAAATTTTTATTAATATTTATCTATATACTAAAATATTTTCTAATAACAAAACAGATTACATTAGGAAATCTGCAGAACCTCTACTCGTTCTATAAAATATTTTAGATATGCTTTAAAAAAATTTATCGGGAGGTGTAGTTTCCATTAAATTATTTTATTGCCATGAAATATATATTTATTTATTACTTACTAAGTTTAAAAGGCTACAAAACAAAGTTCCAAAAGATTATCATGGTCAAGATTGGGAGTTAGAAAGATAATAAAAATTATTCATAAAATATCATTCTCTTTTAATATAGTCGTAACTATATTTTGGTGACCCCAACAATGAAATGGTAAAGCTAATTTAGGACTTAAAAAAGGAACAATTACAACTCCTTCTACAACACTTCGCTATAAGTACAAGAGGAACAGGATATGAAATTAAAATTGGAAGCAGTAATTAAAGAAAATTTACCAGAAGTTAAAAACGTGAGTGATTTTGATGTAACTGAAATCATAGAAAAGATTAATAAAAATGTTAACCAATTCAATTCCAGTCAAGTTCTTGTAAAGGTAAACAAATTACAACAACTATTAGACAATGTAGAAGAGAATACCAAAAAGTTGGCAACCTTCGAAAATAAATTTAAAGTCGAACAGAAGTTACAAAATCTCAGCATAAAGAATACAGAAAAACACAATTCTTAAATTTTACCACAACCATCTAACTTTGCATGCTCTGAACAAGATAAATCAAAATCTATAAACCTACCAAATTTTTGGACAAATGAACGAGAACTATGGTTTAATGCTGTATAAACTATTTTTGAAGTTAATAATTAACTAGTGACAAAATTAAATTTGGAAAAATGTTATCCATTCTTGATTGTACACTAGCTACGGAAAATGAAAACTTATTTAGTTTAACGTCCACAAAAGATGCATATTCATTGGTGTTTCTTACACACCCTTTATTTACCTGTATTTTTAAAAATCAATTTGTTAAATTAAATTTAGAAAATTTGCCCTCTTGCCTTCCATAGCCCCTTCACTTATCACAAGAATTACAGAAGAAATTATAAATCCATTACCACTACTATATAACTTAACAGAAGTAACGACTCAATTACATAATCTAATTCGAAATACTTAAAATCTTATCGGTTTAAACGCCGAAGGCGTGCCTGCCTCCGAGCCCGCTTTTCAACATGCGAAAAAGCTACTACTCTTTCTGAAACACATAATTATTTGTATTTTTACTATTGTCTTTCCCAAAAACATTGACTACAAAGGAAACATTTTTTAGTCTGCCCCCGCAAGGTTCCGATAAACTGAAACTGCGATCCACTGAAGAGCGAGACAAGATATGATGACAATGAAACTGATAAGGATTTACCAAATTTGTAAAATAAATAAGGATGCTGTCACTCCGGCTCTGGACAGAGGTGGAAATGTTAAAATAAATAATTTTATTGAATATTAGAGATTTTTGGTGACAGTAAATATTTATTAAAGACGTTTCGCAAAATTTATACGGGAACTATTCTATTATTGTGTTTATATTAAAGCATATTTATGTTTTAAAGCTGTTTTAATGGTATTATTAATTAATTTAAAATATTTATAGAATATTATATACCTAACATATAAGGTGTATTATTTCATTTTATAGCAGAGGAGGCACTGCCTCCCCTGACGAGCCGCCACTGTTGTCTCTGATGACAAAAGTTACTTTATTTACTGCCCTTTAACTTGTGTATTAACGTTTTATATACAGTAGACTCCCGATTATCCGAAACCCGATTATGCGAACTCCGCATTATCCGAAGCGACCCATGAACCGGATTATCCGAAATAATTCTTGCTATGCCTTCGCATTATCGGAAATGTTTAAGAAATTAATTAAATCGACAGACTTTAAAATTAAAACAAGTACCAATTACCTCTTTCTTGAATTTATAAATATGAATACATACATAAGTATTAGAATTTATGATGTATGCACAAGTACATCTATAAAAGTACATAGATATAGCTATTTTTCCTATAGTTAATGATTTTCTTCAATCTCCACATTATCCGAATTCGGTCCGGTCCACATTATTTCGGATAATCGGGAGTCTACTGTATATTTTAATAATGTATATGAAGTTAGCAAAACAACTTCGGCCAATTAAGTTTTTTATACCCGGAAAATTTGCCGTTTTTTTTGTAGTTGTGGAAAAATTAATATTGTCTTTTTTATTTTTAAAAAATTACACGATGTTTTGCTAACTTCATGTGAACTGAGCAAAACAATAAAAGAAAAAAATAGATTGCGTTAGTAGCGTAAAATTTTCCTCTTTTTGTCGTTAATTAGTTATGGAAGTTAATTTTGTCGTTCTTATTTTTAAAAAATTACGCGGTGTTTTGCTGACTTCATAATGAACTTAGGAAAACAATAAAAGAAAAAAATATTTTTTTGCAAATGTTAGTAGCGTAAAAACTAATTTTGTCATTATTATTTTTTTTTTAATTACTTATGCGATGTTTTGCTACCTTCATGTGAACTGAGCAAAACAATAAATGAAAAAAATAGATTGCATTAGTAGCGTAAAATTTGCCTCTTTTTGTCGGTAATTAGTTATGACAGTCAATTTTGTCGTTCTTATTTTTTTTAAATTACGCTGTGTGTTGCTGACTTCATAATGAACTTAGCAAAACAATCAAAGAAAAAAAATATTTTTTTGCAAATGTTAGTAGCGTAAAAACTAATTTTGTCTTTTTTATGTTTTTTAAATTACGCCATGTTTTGCTAACTTCATGTGAACAATAAAAGAAAAAAATTGTTTTTTGCAAATGTTAGTAGGTACCGTAAAATTTGCCTCTTTTTTGTCGTTAATTAGTTGTGGAGAAATTAATTTTTTCGTTCTTATTTTAATAAAAATTACGCGATGTTTTGCTAAGTTAATGTCAAATTAATAAAAACATCATGTAATTTTTTTTAAATAAGGACTAGAAAATTAAGTTTTCCACAACTAATTAGCGACAAAAAATGCAAATTTACGCTACTAACATTGGCAAAAAAACTCTTTTTTTCTTTTCTTGTTTTGCCAAGTTCATATGAAGTTAGAAAAATATCGCGTAATTTTTTTTAAATAAGAACGACGAAATTAATTTTTCCACAAGTAATTAACGACAAAAAAGAGCCAAATTTTTCGCTACTAACATTTTTTGCAAAAAAAAACTATTTTCTTCTTTTATTATTTTGCTAAGTTCAATGATAGGAAAATATCGCGTAATTTTTTAGAAAACAAGAAAGACAAAATTAATTTTTCCACAAGTAGATTAACGACAAAAAAGAGCCAAATTTTACGCTACTGACATTTGCAAAAAAAACTATTTTCTTCTTTTATTATTTTGCTAAGTTTAATGAAAGGAAAACATCGCGTAATTTTTTTGAAAATAAGAATAACAAAATTAATTTTTCCGTAACTAATTAAGTAACCAAAACAAAGCGGCAAATTTTCGGATTATAAAAAACTTGATTGGCCGAAGTTGTTGCTCTAACTTTATATACATATTTTAATAAATGTAGCTATGTATTGTACTTTGCCACAGAAAATGACCACCCCTGTATGTCAGTTGGACAAAAAAATTACATATATTGTACTTATTATTAAGTTGGTATTTCGGCATTGCATTAGTAATAATAAAAAAGTCAAATTACTGAAATCCCTTGGTATTACCATAGAGAAACTAAACCAAAAGGAACCGTGCAATGTTAAAATCGGTTATAATCTTACCGCTCATAATTTTGGACGACGTCCAAATCTGTAAAGGGTTACGCCAAACGTTGCCTGTAATAAACATCGAACTCGAAAACCTGTCTAGAGTTACTGTTGCTCTGCATTTATGTCTTAGCCTTGTATGTCCAGGTTTACTTAGTTATGGTATTACTTATATGTAAGTGATGGGAATTAACCCCAATAATAATTCATGTATCAACCAATAAAACTTATGAATAAAAACCTGTTCCAAACGAGGAATATTTAGTACTATGAGAAAATAACTTACCTTATTTTGAGCACCTACTAAATACCCACGTTTGTATTCGTAAACTCTATTTGAATTAGAATTCAGGAAGTCCAAGACGGCAGTAATTTGTGGAGAAGAATCTTGATTTTCTGTTACATCTTTATTAGTATTTTCAGATTTTGCAATTACAAAACAACAAAAGAATGTTATAAATATTCGTCTAGAGAATGCCATCTTCACGTTAACATTGCTCGCGGGAACACTGACAAATAACCAAATAGCGACTGCAATCAACTAACAATTTGCTAATTTTATTGGTGTTGATGATGCGTATTTAGTATTGTTTGTTTATTTTTATAGCTGTCAGAGACCGAGTCCCCATTTGCGTAAATTCGACAGCGTACCTATTCTATCAGATGTGATTGGTCGAAAGTCAGCTGACTGACAGAATTAATATCCATCAGCTGACCAATCAGGTTCATAGAGGAAGTGTAGGTCCTTTTGTTGCCAGTGTTACCATATGAAGAATATATTAGTAATATTACTTATTTCCCCCATGGCCTACTAGAAATTGAAGGACGGTGAGATCATAGCTTTCTCGATTTAAAGACTGCGCGATATTTCGATCAATCAGTAGTGATGGAGAACTATCGATAGTGTTATAAAAACTAAAGTTCTGTGACTTTACTATCAATAATCCGGTACTCAATTGTAAAATATTTTGAGGGCTATGAACAGTAACTTTGGGGCATGAATTGATACTTTCACGGTGGACACTCTTTTAGTCTTTTGGTGAAAGGGCAGAATTTTTTAGAAGTCATTGTAACATTTGACTGAGAAAAGAGGTGTTTTCTTATAAAAGCACTTTTTTATGGGACCAAAAACTATCGATATATCAAATCCTACTTACTATCGATAGTTATCCACCACTATCAATCTTGCCATTTATATTCTTCAATTCTGTGATATTATTATATTCAAAGAAGCCGTCTTCTCCAAGACCAAGACACCTGCACAAGTAATAAATTATATTGCAAAAGAATATCTTCATCTTGGTCTGATTTGCCTCAGCCCAACAGAAGTGTCTGGTAGACCACTGGTAATTTTCAGTAAATCATCAAACTTCAGTTGGTCTTAATTCATTTTAAAGGATTTTTTTTAAATATATTTATTTTATTCTATGTAATATTTTCTGATATGGCTAATTGAGTCTTGGGTTTAGATACAGCAATTGTAATATTTTTTTCCATAGGGTATTTAAAATGAATAAAATTTTGCTTTGCCCTGCCCCTAGCTTAAAGGAGGTGCATTTCCAATGACCACTTCATCAAACAAAGGTTAGCGAAGGCAGACCACAGGCAGACCAATACATTAATACTTTAAAATAAATAGAAACCCAATAGTTGTTTGATAATGTATTTGGTACACACCCCTTTAGGGTGGTCTGCCAGATACGTTCAATAGGCAGATATTTTTCTTCATTAATACTTTTAAATAAATTACAAACCTTGTTATTGGATAAGTCATGTGGCCAATTCCTTACTAATCATTTTAAATTCCTTATTTACAGTATTAAGTAATAGTATATAAAGTCAGTTTTTTAAGCCTTTTTATTAAAACCTAAGTTACACATACATTCTATTTCTTTGCCTTGGCTTCACGCTCAGTTTTCCTTTGAGCAGCTATAGCTAATTGTTTTTTGGTGCTCAAGTTGTGCCTTTTTGAAAATCTTTGGTTTTTCAAAAATTTAGCATCCATCTGAAAAATAAAAAAGAAATCATTGAGGTGCCCATTTTAAAAATAAATTGGAATATATGGGGTCCCCAAAAGAACATGGCGAATATAACTTAGGTTTTAAAGGGCACACCCTATATATTTTAGAAATACACTTAGAATTCTACATCTATTTTATATAGCAAACTACATGTCTAAATTCAATTGTTATTAAAAAGGAGTATTATTATTAATATGTATAGCAAATGGAAACAATATGTGAAATTTACTGTGCCAATTGGGTAACTACTAAAGATCATGTTAATAATAAGAATAAATAGTGTCATTAAATACTGTTTACATCACATCTATGCAGATGACTTACTAATTTACATAGAATCATCCCCAGAAAATATTTTGATTTGTATGTTAGCAATAAATAATAATGACTTGGTTAACATATTGCGCTGGGCAGCAAAAAACTCTCTTGTAGTTAACCCTAATAAGACTCAGGGTATATTGTTCTCTAAGACTGATGTTATTGTTGACATTTTACATATTCACTTAAACAATGTCAAAATACAGTGGAAAGATGAGGTGAAAAATCTAGGACTCACGATGTACAAAAAATTAACCCTCACTAAACATGTCAATCAGATATACCAGAGGTGTTACCTGGGACTTAAATCATTGTATGAATTTAGGCACTTATTGCCCACCACTGCTAAAACAACCCTGACTGAATCACTAGTGCTTTCCATTCCTGGTTACTTGGATATAGTATATGGACCTTGTCTAACAAATTTTCATAAATACAGAATTCAAAAAATCCAGAATTCTTGTGTGAGATTTGTACATAACTTATCGCATAGAGATCATGTCAGTCAACAGGTTGTTAATACATTTAAGTTTAATATGGGTCAAAGAAGGTTTATACACATGAGCTGTCTGTACACACATAATAAGTAAATACTGGTTATTGCTAAACATCATACCGAATTCTTCAAATCTTGTTTTTTATATATTTTTGCTTGTGTGTTTAATCTTTTTTCTGTTTATTTTAATTTTAGTAGCATTATCTTTAAAAATAAAATTAAGAACTATGTACTAGACACACAGTCTTTATTATAAATATTATCAGTTAGTATATAAGTAACAAGGTATACTTATACACATATTTACTAGGTGGTTACTAAAACATGCTGGGCGATCTAACCACCTTTTGAATGTACAAGTGATTATTTGTTTTTGCAATAGTCTTTTATTTTAAAATAAATTTGGAATTTGTTGGGAAGTTACTTAAAAATTGTTTAACTTTACTTATGCCACTAGCTACTATAATTTAAATTATATTATGTGCATACAAAAAACCCTTTTTATCACACCACATATTCAAAAATATAGTTGTCATTCATTGAAGTCTTATTAGGTTAACTGAATGGGATTGCCCATGCAATTGAATGATGTTTTGTACCTCACAACAATGGCTGTATTTTCCATACTTATTTAAATTTAAAGAAAGTCCTGACTACTGGATGTGGCATATAAAACTTCGATTATTACTACTATTATAAATATAAGTACTTACACCCAGTGTTGATTCGTGCAAGCACTTCTTAGGTTTCTTAATTCCATTACGGTGGGCTTTACGGTCTAAAATTTAAAAAAAGACATGAAATTTCGATTTTACAAAACTGTGGCAACAAAATAAGCAAAAAGATACTTACTCTGATTATGATTTGTATGATTTTTCGACTTGGCCATATTTTTTAGTTTGGATTGGAAGTCTGAAAATGTAAACAAAACTATAGGTTAGAAATGGAAAATATGAACAAACCCAAACAAAAAAATACTACTTAATTTAGAAAGTTATGCAGTTTCTGTGATGGAAAATATACTTCATAAAACATAAATAGCAAAGATGCATTCTATAAATTAAGATTTATTATTTAGAAATCAACTCACCAAAAAACTCTCTTTTTGCAAGAAATCTGACAAGAGAAAGGGGAATTTTAAAAATTAGGGACTTTACTTTTTTTTTGTTCTGGTGATTGGTCACATGTTAGATTTTTGTGTAGTGTTGCCAATAATCAAATTTGTGTTACACGCGATTTTTGGATAATTGCCAGGGAAATTACATTTATTACTGTTGTCAACACTGTTTCCCAAAACGCATGCGTTTCAGCTTTCAGGATAAAGAATTTCTGTCCTGTCCTGACCTGACATCCTGACATTTTTTTTAAAAGGTTTTTCCGGTGAATTTCCGATTTTGATGATTCATTTTTAATATCTCCCCCAACTTGTTTATTTGTGAATTATACAAGTCAAAATAATTACTTATTTACCTTAAAAAACCAAAATGTTGGAAGTGTAATGTGCTGTGGAATATGGATTGGGAATGGAATATCCTATGCAAAATTTTGATGCAGATGAAGAAACAGATTTTCTTTTAGGTCATACAAGTTATGGGAATAATGAAATGGATGTACATACAGCAAAGAACAATCGAAATCCCGTAAGGAAAAAAAGCTTGGGTAGTATTTTATGCAGGTAAGTTGTAAAAAGAACAATAAGGATTATAAATAGATATTCACATATTATATAGGTATGTAATAAAATGTTATTATTGGATTCAGTGGCGAATCTAGGGGGGGAGGGCGGCTATGGGATTTTCGGTCCAACAGAATAAGTACTTGATAGATAAATTTATGATAGTTGATGAAAAAATCCCTTCATGAAAATATAAGTTTTTATGACCTCAGCCCCCCCCCCCCCCCCCCCCCCGCGCGATCAAAATCCTGGAGTCGCTACTGACGGGATTGATATATCTGACGAAATATTGGAAATTATTAATTAAAATATAAAGTACCTACTGAGAAATGGGAACAGGACATAAAATGATCTCAACTTAAGTCTTTGGCACAACTTTATCTTTTTGTGAAAAACTCATTAAATCATTTAAATTTTGTTACTCTTAATTCATAATTTGAGACTTAAGTTAAGTGTAATGATAACTGGAAATAAATATGTTCCAGTAGTTCAGGAATTTATGTGTATCAATCCTGGAGGCACTAAGATCCCTGCCCCAAAATTTCGTCATTTCTAAAGAAAATTTTTCTGAGAATCATCAGGGATCCGTTAATAAGATTAGATTAATATTGAAATATTATAGCTTATAAGTTGTTTATGTTGTCTAAATTTGACAAGAGTAAAAACCATTTTTTATATTTTTCAATAACATAAATTTAAAGATTGTTGCCTATTTGGGATTTAAATGAAGAAGGATTGATATCATTCAGGATTTTCAGTCCAACTGATAGTGTAGGGTCTGCTAAATATTATCAATAACCAGGTAAAAAAAAACGTACAACTAGTAGTGGAAACCTTGAAATGCACTTTTGAAAATAAATAAGGTTTTGTTATGGCTTTAACATGTTCTGGTAGTCTATTATACGTCCTTAAAGCTCTGTTTATTACACTATTTAGTCCTAGATTAGTCCTGGATCTTGGAACATGAAGTTGATCATCTAACCTTGTACCGAATTATCTTGTTGCCAAGCGATTTACCGTGTTTCAAAAGCCTTAGAATTGTAGTAGTTACAGGCTCTTCCCGTAAGATATATTTCTCTTGGCTTAAGATCTTTTTCTCTTCACATAAGATATATATTTCTCTCGATATTTCTCTTCGCATAAGAGAAATTCTCTTCGCGTAAGGAATTTTTCTCTTATCTCAAAAGCAAGAAATATTTTGTCCTAAGAGCCTTCCATATCAGTGTGAAACGCGGCATGGTTTCCTGGCTTGTCCAATTGAAAATTTAATACAAAAATGTTACTAAGGGCTTCACAAGAACTTCTAGTTTGGCGGATAATACCTTATTTATCTTTTAAAAAAAAAAAATTGAAAATGTATTTTAAAGTTTCAATTACATACCTATATAAGTTTAAATTATATCATCCGCCATGCAGAACATAATAATGGAAATACTGGAATTATTATTGATGAGCACATTAAGTGGCAGCCTCATACTGAGTACTTGTCCAACAAAGTATGTAAACTAGTCCACACATTTTATTTACTAAGGGAATTCCTTGATAAAAAAAAACTTTAATAACAATATATAAGGCATTTTTGTAGAATCAATCCTGAGATATGGAATTTTGGTATGGGGAGGGCTTTACAGTAATGGCTTGTATAAAATAAATATAGTACAAAAATACATTTTGAAAATAATGTTTAAAAAAAAACACTCTTTATCCTACCAGAATGTTGTTTCCCCTGAAGTATGTAGCATAAGAACTCCTATATTCGTCACATGAAATGTTGCAAAAATCATGGTAACATTACTCATGGTTATGTAAATAGAAAATTGCAAGTTGAAGTATGTAAATTATATTGGCCCTAAGGTTTACAATATGATACTAATACCCATTAAGGAGGTTAACCATAAAAAAGGCTTGCAAATCTCTGCAGGGAATTTATTTTCCCAAATTTTAAACAATTTGAAGGGTTATTTTGATTATTAATTATTTTATTTTTTGTTTTTTTGTGGTACTTGTACATTTTACTGTTTGTAAATTGTTAATAACTGAAATATGTTGATAATATAAATATGATTGTTTTAAAGCTACATTATGTAGGAACACTGTGACGCATACAGCTTTTTAATTAAATAATAAACTAGGCGTCGTCTATTTTGAATATACATATAATTAAGTATAATATGTAAAAAATGGTGTAATCTCCGTATTAAATCATTGTCATAGTTACGGATAATAAAAGCATACTTTTATAATACATTTCTTTAAAATAAATAAATGTTTATTAACAAACTTGCCATTTATAAATTTATATATAAATATTGATTTAGTCCTTCCAATTACTGACTGGATGCACGTCACAACTCGCAAATACATATAATCATAACAGAAGCAGATAATAGGGTGGGTTTGTTATTAATAAATGGGTTCTGTCAATTGATATTGATAAATTCGTTTTGACAACCTTTTGCCCTTTCGAGGAACTTTGGTTTTACGTGTTAAAAGTAAAATAGTTGATTGGAACATATTCTAAAAATATGTCTCACTGTTCAATAAATAATAATAATATTTTATTCATATCCAAAATATTACAAATTACATGATAAATTCCAAAACTATATTCTCTTTGAAAATATTGTATAGGTAATTTGTTTTCCTTTTTGTTTGTTGCTGTTGTTGTTAAGGAGTAACATGTATGATAAATGTTATTATTAGAATAGCTTTAGAAGATAATATAAATATAGTAACTTAAGTGACACATACAGGTATAAATATATACCTAGGTGTCAAAATACAATTACTGCTAAATATAACAACAATTAATGTATATATTATAAAACATAATTGTATAAACTTTTGAATAAATAAATACAAATACAAATACAAATTCGTTTTGACAACCTTTTGCCCTTTCGAGGAACTTTGGTTTTACGTGTTAAAAGTAAAATAGTTGATTGGAACATATTCTAAAAATATGTCTCACTGTTCAATAAATAATAATAATACTTTATTCATATCCAAAATATTACAAATTACATGATAAATTCGTTTTGACAACCTTTTGCCCTTTCGAGGAACTTTGGTTTTACGTGTTAAAAGTAAAATAGTTGATTGGAACATATTCTAAAAATATGTCTCACTGTTCAATAAATAATAATAATACTTTATTCATATCCAAAATATTACAAATTACATGATAAATTCGTTTTGACAACCTTTTGCCCTTTCGAGGAACTTTGGTTTTACGTGTTAAAAGTAAAATAGTTGATTGGAACATATTCTAAAAATATGTCTCACTGTTCAATAAATAATAATAATACTTTATTTATATCCAAAATATTACAAATTACATGATAAATTCGTTTTGACAACCTTTTGCCCTTTCGAGGAACTTTGGTTTTACGTGTTAAAAGTAAAATAGTTGATTGGAACATATTCTAAAAATATGTCTCACTGTTCAATAAATAATAATAATACTTTATTCATATCCAAAATATTACAAATTACATGATAAATTCGTTTTGACAACCTTTTGCCCTTTCGAGGAACTTTGGTTTTACGTGTTAAAAGTAAAATAGTTGATTGGAACATATTCTAAAAATATGTCTCACTGTTCAATAAATAATAATAATACTTTATTCATATCCAAAATATTACAAATTACATGATAAATTCGTTTTGACAACCTTTTGCCCTTTCGAGGAACTTTGGTTTTACGTGTTAAAAGTAAAATAGTTGATTGGAACATATTCTAAAAATATGTCTCACTGTTCAATAAATAATAATAATACTTTATTCATATCCAAAATATTACAAATTACATGATAAATTCGTTTTGACAACCTTTTGCCCTTTCGAGGAACTTTGGTTTTACGTGTTAAAAGTAAAATAGTTGATTGGAACATATTCTAAAAATATGTCTCACTGTTCAATAAATAATAATAATACTTTATTCATATCCAAAATATTACAAATTACATGATAAATTCGTTTTGACAACCTTTTGCCCTTTCGAGGAACTTTGGTTTTACGTGTTAAAAGTAAAATAGTTGATTGGAACATATTCTAAAAATATGTCTCACTGTTCAATAAATAATAATAATATTTTATTCATATCCAAAATATTACAAATTACATGATAAATTCGTTTTGACAACCTTTTGCCCTTTCGAGGAACTTTGGTTTTACGTGTTAAAAGTAAAATAGTTGATTGGAACATATTCTAAAAATATGTCTCACTGTTCAATAAATAATAATAATATTTTATTCATATTCAAAATATTACAAATTACATTTCAAAATAAAATAAACAAGATATAAATAAGAAGAAATTCGCTAAAGTTTTTCAACTAGTGTGTGAATATACCTCCGTTTCATATCCCACTTGCAAGTACAGTAACATCTATAACTACATAAATAAAACATATTCATCTACAGTTAAAAAAAAATAAAAAAGAACAAAACCCTTTACACAGAGAGGGAAGCAGGTATACATTAGCATACATTATGGGGTGCAAATAGCAATTCCCTAGATTACCCAATTAAAACAATTGAGATTTCATCAAAACTAATCAGAAAATCAAAAAAAATTAAAGTTATTAAATACATTTAAACCCATTTCAGAAATCCACCCCTTTACTTGTTTTTTAAATTTCGAATGGTTGTCCTTTGTTGTACTTATACTTTTGTAAAACGTATTTAGAAGTTTAGTAGCAAAATATCTTTGTCCAACACTCTTGGACATCTTGGGCACTTTTAGGAGTCTGAGTCACTGAATGAGTGCTCTTATAATGAGATACATACATATCGTTTCCTATATGTTGCTGCTGATATATCATTATTGCATAACAATACAGTTGTCTCACGCTAAACAGGAATGCCTAAATAAAAAAAAATACTCATTTTAAAGTTTATTTAAATCTTGACAGAATTTAAAAAATATACAAATACTCAACGACATGACCTGAATCAAAAATTGCGTCGGACGCTGTGACGTACATCCAGCCAGTAGTTGTAAGGACTTTATCTGGGAACTATTTAATATTTTCAATACCAACAATAAACCTTTTAGAAGACATGTTTAGTTCTTAAAATGTTATTATTATAATCCCGCAAATTATTTATCAACTCCAAATTCTTAAAATATATTTATTTGAATATACTGTACTGACCTGGTGATCCCGGTTCTCCTCGATCTCCAGCTCTTCCAGGTAGCCCTTCACCAGGATTTCCAGGTGGTCCTAAAATAATACAAAAGTAGATAAGAACTTATGAAAATATTTTGGTATTGTAATAAATATCCACTGAAAACGTATTAGAGGCGGTTGGAAAAGTGTTTAAAAAGCTTTTCCTGTAATAAATAAACTGAATGATAGAAGAATAAACTATAAATGTAAATATATAAAAAAATACATTTTATTGCCATCGCCAGACACATGTACAATATGCGCGATTTGGCGGAAATGCAGTATTTGTTGAGGAGTATCGACCCTGTTTGCTCTTAAAAAAAGTTTTTCAACTCAATCGGGGAGACTGCCGATGCCGACTCCATGGCAGGGATGTAAAATAAATACGGACTCGTTACAAAGTAAGCATTACTATGTGATCACTAAAAGTAACGAGTCCTAATGTTATGAAAGACTCGCTACTTTTGGCTTTTCGTTACTATGAATTTAAACCTAACTATTCTACCCAAAATTTTACAACAGACGGCTTCGTTCGTGGACTTGATAGCCAATAACGGACGACAGACAAAACGTATCATAATTATTTTTCGTGCTGGATTTTGTTTTTACCTCGCGACCGACAGCGTGCCGTTTTGCATGTACATCGGAGAGATGGCGTATTAATATTTTGTTTAATTTGTGGTCGGGAACAGAGAACTACAACTGTAATTCTCTGGTCGGGAACAGAGACAAGAGTCTCGGGATCAACGATGAGCTCCCCCGAAAGAAGCCGAACTCCGATGCCGATTTTGTGCGTTTACATGTCGTCCGAAAACAATAATAAGATGTAGGTGTATTACCAAGTTTACATGTCGTTTTAAAATGATATTAGGTATTAAATAAATTATATAAAATTACTTTATGTTTATGAATATTTCCGGCTTTAATAAAATCTGAGCACATTATAATAATTTAGCAACTCCGTAGGTACGGTGGTGAACTTTAATTATTTTACAAACAATTCTGAATGGTATATAATATAATTAATTTTAAAAAATGTAATATATTTCTTGACAAAATGGTGAAGCTAAATGACAATTTTTTACAAACACTGAATCGTATCAAATTAATAATGGGTAGATACCATACAATGACATAATAATATACAGAGGTTCCAATTTCAAATAAGAAAAATAAATTGCTTTAAAGTTTGCTAAGTTTGACACTAAAATTTGGACACCCTGTACAATTCGTATGAATTACTTGGTTAACGAGAATGTTCGACATTATTTATTAAGTACCGTTCTATTATTCTTTATTAATATTTATTAAGTACCGTTCTAATTCTATTATCTAGGCATTATCATTATTAGTTTTTATTAATTTTTAAAACCAGTGATACAAAACTGATTTTTCTTAGAATTTTTTTTTTCACCTATAATACTGAACCGATTTTATTCAAATTCTAGGGGTATGAAGGCAACTATAAAAGGCATCCAAATAAGTAAGAATATATATAGCATGTAATCTAAAAAAATAGATCCTTAAGACATCACACTTTTTTTGAACACCCTGTATAAAAATATTTTCCTGAAATGCCCTCTAGGCTGGGATACAGGTAAAGTTTGCAAAATATCAAAATCCTAACTTAATTAATAAGTGAGGTGTGCTCGAGAGGTGTGAGGTGCAGGACCCTGTAGAATAAATGTGTTTTCAAAAATGATAGACTGATATAAACATTATTCTAACCACAAAATAATTCTAACCAATGCACCAGTCAAATTAAAGAAAAAACTTAACACGCGGATACATTAGAAAAATGGCAACACCAAATCTTTAATTGAAGTACGCTGTCGATAGATACGCTCTTGTTTCGTACACAAATAATAATTTTGAAAATACATTTTGTCAAAATTTAGGCGTTAACCTACTTTAGAAAACATCAAAGGTTTCACCCTGAGAAAGTTCATGAAATACAAAGATATGGCCCATTTAAAAAATGTGGAAGTTAGTAGTGGCTTTTAATCCGCCCTTGTATATATATAGTCCTACATAATTCAAAATATATAATTAAATATAATGTACCTTACACAATGAATTCGCGTTGTTCAAACGTGCCTGTAACATATGAATTTCGCGCCAATAAGTTGTCAAACGTTCGTTCATTCGGCTACTTTCGGGGGGAGCTCATCGTTGATCCCGAGACTCTTGTGAACAGAGAACTAACGGTTGTAGTTCTCGGTCGGGAAGCTATTCAAAAAGAACTTTCGATCGGAAGTCCATTTCTATTGTATAATCTATCGAGTTTTAATTCTGTTGGGTTGGGGAAACACAGGACTGGAAGTTACCATTGAGAGACGAAAGCAATGTTTATTCTTATTTATTTTAAATTTATATCTCTTTTAATTTTAACAGACACTTATTTTATAAAAACACTATGAAGTGAGTTTTCTGTTTCTTAGATTGTATAGCGTAATCAAATTGTGTTTAGTCAAGTTTACTTCGCACGCTTTAGTTTTTAGAAAATGATAAAATTATGGAGCCTCGATTCCTAGAATCAGAAGCTCAAAAGCAGAAACGAAGTGTTATTTGTTTATATTTTATTTAAATTGAAAACAAATATATATTATCATTGTTTAATTCAATACGCGATGATCTATTCCTATTTGTTGTTATATTGTATGTTTTTATGTGTTTTAATCACATATTTGAGAATTAACACTCATACTATTTATACTACAAAACACAACTATTTGGCAATCGATCAAAGCTATAACAATAACACAATTTTTTATTTTTAAAAGTAACGATTCACATAAAGTAACGAGTCCTAATACCCAAAGTAACGAATCGGCCCAAGTCCTTAAAAGTAACGAAAATTTACATCACTGCTCCACGGCGATTGATAATACAGGAGACAAATAAGCTGCTGATCCGGAAAGTCAACAGTTTTAAGAGTCGTTGGCGGCTCTTCGCGCAGGGCCGGCGACAGTATTGAATTGGCATTTTCGCGGCCAAGGGAGTTGCATCGGGTTTATGACAGTCCCATAAGCCCAAATAAGGACAAAACGGCCTTCATTGTATGACCCTGTCCAAGGGAGTCCATTTTCTCTGCATCCCTAAATATTATTTGGAAAATCCAATTTTTAATCGAAAACAAACTCTTTTTAGAACAAGAACCAACATTCTCTTAGCAAAACCAAACGCTCTTGGATCGTGATATAAAGACTTTTAACGAAGAGAAAAATAATTTATTTCAGACCCTTATAGGCAAGAGAATAACGGTTTTGGGCCACGAGCGATCGCATTTGGACCTATTTCAAAGCACGAATCTTTTGGATTAAAGGCGTATGCATTTCTTCCAAAAGATTCGTTTTTCAAGTGTACTCTTGAGTGAGAAAATTTCGAGAAATTTCATAAATTAGGAGAAAAAAAAATTGTGAAGTAAGCCACGTTATTTATAAATAATCCACCAGTAGCGGCGAACCACAATACCAAAAAAAAAACATAGTGGAATTGTCTTGCTTTTTACAGCAAAGCGCTATTTAAAAATATTTTCTGTAATATATTCGCATATATCAGCGAATTTAATTATGTACAATCATTTCCATAACACCCTTTATACAGTCGATGTTATATATTATGGAAACGGTCGATTATTTTATAAAGTAATAGAGCTAAATAAGAATTTTACACACAGCCATTGCAAAACCGAAAAATAGTCCCCATTTTACATGTTAAACCAAAAACTCGGCTGACATTATTTTAGGTATGCACTAATACTATGGAAAGTTCAAGGTTTACTTAAAAGTCGTTTTTGAATAAATCGAATTTTTTATGCTACCTCTTTCAAGGAACAAGAAGTACCCTAACTAGATTTTTTACAGACGTTTTAAAAAATTGTCAATATATTCGCTAAAAGCTTTTTTTTAATGTTTTTTAAAGGATGAACCAATTTTTCCTTGAAATGAGAATTATAACATATTGCTTGACTTTTAGTATAGACAATTTTATAGTACTGATAATGTGATAAGATAAGAAACATTTG
Source organism: Polydrusus cervinus (assembly GCA_935413205.1). NCBI lineage: Eukaryota > Metazoa > Arthropoda > Insecta > Coleoptera > Curculionidae > Polydrusus > Polydrusus cervinus. Next base: position 53,302,800 of record OW284510.1, read on the forward strand.
TATCCGCGGTTTTTAAGAAAATAGGATTTTTGAAGTTTTTTTATGTCTGAAAAACACTCTAAACTGATTTTGACCGGGAAAACGAGTTACGAGTATGCAGAGAACGAAAATCCAGTTCACTTAACATTAGCGTAGTTAACTGTTTTTCAGTAATTTCAAAAAATAGTATTTGCACTTACTTCATACATAGTGTGTTACTCATATAAATTACGGGTAGATGTTGCCTGAGGTCTCACCCACGTTTTTTTTTAGTTTTCATCCTTAATAAGGTTAAAAAACCGCGGCGGTGGCTGAGAGGTGAGTTAATGGCATTCGACCGTGGCGACCCGGGTTCGATTCCTGGGGTGGGCATACGTACAATTAAAAAAGTATGTCCGAAATTTAGTGGATTTAGGAATGCAGGGAAGAGTGTAAAATATATCATCTCCCAACCCACTCCATTCCCGCCGCTAACCAGGCCGGATGAGATCGGACATCTCGTGGGGTGCGGAAGAAGGTACACACTCCCCAATCGGAAGGTCATGCAACGGCAAGAAACCAAGGGTTAATAGCCCTTGGAGATATCGCATGGCCGAGGATCGTGGTTCGGAACCCACGTTAAGCTGTAGGTCCCCTCGGGTACGGCCCTGGCAGCCAACGAAGAGGGATAAATCGTGTGAAAAATGGTTAAAAAAGGTATTGAATTTTTTTATTAATACTCTTATTCTGAGTTGTATAACTTTAACTCCCCTACCAAATCACAACCACAAACTTCTAGAACGTCTATAAGTGACCGAACATTTTCAAACATGCATACATACATACATAATGACATGTACCATACATTAGGGAATTATTGGAAACGCTACAAGGTACTGGCCTTATTATGGTCGTTCTTAAAATGACAGCTAAGCATGCGCACTAAAAAAAAATTAATATGGGAACCATAATAAAATACTGCCTTCCCCTATTTACGACTAGTTACCGTAAGTAAAATAACGTTTCCTTATTTCCCTTATGCGGCAAACCGAACCTCAAAAAACATGATTGTATTATAACCTTCAAATTGGTAAACTTTATGTTTTGTGTCGGTTAATTTCTAAAATACAATCACTTAACAAAGGTACCAAACAGATTTCACAACACAAAAATAAAAATGGACTTTTAGGTTAAAAATAACGCTGCCGTAAAAAGGAAAGCGTTCCAATAAGTCTTTATTTTTTTAGAGAAATAAACTTAAGACCTTATTAAAATAGGGCATTCCCTTATTAGTGCTGACGTAAAAACTATATTTTCAATAATTCCCTATTAGCTATATTTTTAATATAATTTTTTTATTTTGTACATTTTTGTATTTAACAAGTATTCATAAGATGTTTTAAAATGATATCGTTCTTTATATATTTTATTTGTTTTAAAATAATACCCCGGTGTTATGTATTTAAAAAATATTTTTATGAACTGGCCTGTCACTTCTCATTCTAAAAGGCCATGGGCGACAACTTTTAACCAATACTTTTCCTCTGTGCGTAATAATACAAAGTACCATGTTATTCCTCTGTGACAAAGGTAAAACAAATGTTGCCAACAGTACATAGGAAATGTCAACAAACAGCTGACTTGTGATTGATCGCAGAGTTAAGTTGACGTTTACATAAATTTTGGTAGTCGTTTGGGCTTTCGTGTTTTTTGGCCTGTATCTCAAAAAATGTAGATATTTCTACAGTTGCGGTGTATTAGGTGTAATTTAAGCATTTAGCAAAGATGGATGTTGAATCTCAAAGCACAATAACCAAAACATCGAAGGAGGACATACCCCTCATTTCAAAGGCGCAAAAGGAATCGCCATTTAGGTAAATTTCAATTTGACATATTTATTATATTTTTATCATTTAGATTAATCAGAATTATTATGTGTTTAAATACTAAGTCTGTGTACGAAGTTACACAGCTTGATCTTTTAAATATATTGATAATTGACAGTATTACAGATACAGTGTAACCAAATATTTCAATCCCTTAAATAGAGGACATTTTAAAAAAATCTTTAGATGGAGAATTGAATTCGCTGGCAGGAAGGGGGTTAAAAAGCGGGTTGTTTTAGAAGATTTGAAATATGCAGTGTCTAGTTTTCCATGATTTTATAGTACATCAAGTGGCAATCATTAAAAAAATCTAGGCTCATTTCTAAAAGAATGAAACTGATACAACACAGTATACTTATTTTGACAAAACACAATTACCAGAATTACTTAAATGACTAGGGGAAGCCATCTCTAAAATGTTGAATTCTATGCCAAAATATAACTTAACATCGATAAACTAAATAAAAAAAACTTTGACTAAAATGAACACTTTATTGACTAGCAGCAAACGAAATAGCTTATAATAAACTCCATACTATAGTTTGTTTGTAATTAACTGATTCCGTTTTTCGAGCTAGATACTGATGGCATTCCTAATAGAGTTTTAAAATCCCGCTCACACTAACTTTTCTCCAAATCCTTAACCTCAAAAGTATTTTTCAAGACCTGGAAGCTGTCATATGTATATTCAATTCACAAATCTGGCACCAAAAATGATAGTCACAAACTACTAGCCAATAAGCATCAGTGAAAGAAGCACATTTGTGCAAGCAACATTGTATCGAAAATGTATTATCAACTGTTTTTAACCATATTACTTTTCAATTATGGGGTTTCTGGCTCTTTGCTCCCCTGGATAAAATCATATCTGACCACCCATCTGGAACCTCTTTTATTCCGCTTATTTATAAATGATTTGAGTGACTTGCTTTCATCACTTTTTCGGCTGTTCGCGGACAATATGAAGCTGTTTAGGCAAATTTCATCTTCTCAGGACATGATTGCATTGCAACGTGACCTTGTCATTATTTTCAACTAGTGTAAAGCTAATATATCATTAAATATCAGTAAATGTTGCTTTATGAGGTTCAGCAGATTATTTAATGTAGTACCTTTTGTATATTCTATAAATAATATAATCGCATTTGTTGTAAAAGATCTTGGCATTTATTTGGACATAAAACCAATGTCACAGAACATTATAAAACAATAATAGGAGGAGCCAATCGAATGTTCGGTTTCATTAAGGGGGCTACTAAAGACTTTAAGTATATTATAGCTATAAAAACATTGTATATGGTGAGATCTATCTTGGAGTTCTCTAACATAGTCTGGTCACCATATTATCAAATCCACATCGATAGGCTTGAAAATGTACAGCAGAAATTTATTAAATATGCCCTGTATAATCTTTTTAAAAACAACATCAGTCTTAATAATGACGCCCAGACTATGTCATACTTAAATTTACTAACTTTAGCATATAGAAGGAAGAAGAAGAATACTATGATGTCTGTTTTGCATTCAATGATTTTTATATTAAGAGCCCAGAGTGCCTTGAATACTTTAATATTCATATTCTACAATACCTACCAGATTCATGATCAAGCCCTTCTGCATAAATAAATAAATTTATTGAAAATTGCCTACACGTTTCGACTATTTTGAACCATCTTCAGGACGCAGAAATTATGAAAAACCACATACAGCGGGACACTGATAGCCAACACTTGCATAACGTTTTATTATTGCACAATCTGTAATTAAAATTAACATTTATGATTTGACTAGACTAAATAGAAAATATTTTTGTATTAGTATAGGACAAACACATAACCTACTAAATTTCTATAACATCCCCATTATTGATAAATTTTTTAAAATCTGGCCTTCCCTAACATCTGATATAATAAATTTCCATGTCTTCAATGCCCCTTTCGCATACCCTCCAATTTTTTAAGACATTTTGGCACACCCACGACCTTTCACTTAATTAGATCTTCAAAAACATCCTAAAACCGTACCTTTCCGTGTTTAGGGGCGAAATCGTACTTTAATCGACAATGAACCAATCGTATCTTTTTTTTTTTTGAAAAATTACCCTTTGACATGCCCATCATATAATTGATGAAGAAAATGGTAAGGAAGATACAAAAGTAAACAGTAGTACACCGAAAATAGTTTTAGTTAACAGTGACGCACTTTTAAGTATAATTCACCTAAATATAAGAAGCTTATTAAGAATATTGACAATGCACTTACTTTCATAGAATCATAAAATTTTCAAAATATAGATATCTTTGTCCTAAGTGAAACCTTTCAACTTGTATCAACTACAAACTGTAATATACCTGTGTATAGGTCGCTTTACAGTTTGCAATTTTTCTTTCACGCAAGAAAAGATTGCCCGGAAGTATGCGTAGAACGAGGCTAGTGATCAGCTGGTGCAATTTGTATTGCTTGCAAGAAATATAACTCGGACCCTATTTTTATTGCAGTTGCAAGGGCAATTCTGGGAATTTTTTGGTGATTTATGAGACATCAACCTAAATATGAAAATCCCTGACATTTGTTTATGTTTTTTTTTAACCATAAGTGGGTACACTTTGTTTTTGTTGGTTTGCTATTGTGTCCTGTACCTAATGATTATGTTAAAATGAATGATTGCACAAAAAAGCGCCGGTAAGTCCTAACCGAATGTATTTTTATTTTAAAAGGTTGGCAAGTGGTAGGTACATCTCCTACGACCTTGGCAAGTTGCACGCTGTAACGACTTGACATTTTTATTGCCGCAAGATAACTTGCATGAAAGAAAAATTGCAAACTGAAAAGCGGCCTTATCAGATTTTTTTCTCTGATTTTTTATGACGAAACATATTTTAACAAAAACGATGGCGTTCTTTTCTAGAAAAAAAAACACATTAATGTTAACCTCTCTTTTGAACGGTTAAATATTTCTAGAGCAACACTTGGTAGAATAACGTTTGAAGCTAATAATTTTTCTTTTGGGATTACGGCGGCTTATAAGCCTCCGCCCATACCAAAGACCGATTTTGTAAATGATATAAGTACATTTTTAGAGATGAAAGCAATTGAAAATTTTTATAGGGAATTTTGATGTAAACTTATTAGACAATAAAGACAATGATGTGATTGAATATCGGGTTGCAATTAAAACTAACAACTTGCGCATAAATTCTTTCGTTATTGATAAAGATGAAATGAAAAATGAAATTTATTTATAAATAGCCACTTGCTACTCATACAATAATAATATAACAACAATAACACTAAATATGTAGTCACAATAATAAAATGTTTGCAATATATCATATATTTTGCTCCTGGTTGTTACTTTAAATTCTTCAATAGTTCTTGCGGCGCTAATATTGACTGGTAAATGATTAAATTCATTCAACCCTTTATAAATCAGTGACACCATAGATACCTTCTTCCTAGCTCTTAAAACATGGAAATCATTAACAATTCTTGTGAAATATAAATAAATTTTCCCTCTTAAAGTAATAAACCCATAAATCAGATCCTTACTAAGTTTTAAAATAAAAATCATAGTGAAATAAAAAATTCTTTGTTTCACCGAAAACCAGTTCATAACATTGATCATCAGTAGCATATAGATAGAAGTATATCTATTGCATCTTAAAATGATTCTCCTACCCCTGTTAAACAGTATATGCAAAAACTGAATGGGTCCAATTTTCACCAAATATGACATTGTGGAACAGTAATCAAAATGAGGTTGAATAATAGTTTTGAAAATAGTTATCCTTGCAAAAAGTAACAGATGTTTTGCAACTAGAAAAGAAAAATAGTCTTTTTTAGCAATTTTTTTCTTTATATATTCGCAATGTTTTTTTAAAGACAATGCATTATCTATTATAAAACCCAGATACTTAATCTCACTAACCCATTCAATATTTTCATTTTCCAATTGTAATTTGTGATTTAAGAGATTTATGTCGGGTTGCACAAAGAATTTTAATAAAAATTATTTAACCGGCAAGTTTGACTGTGACAGACGTAACATTGACAGAAATAATTTTCTCACAATCATACTGGCCCAGTTACCTTAATTTTTAATTTACTAATCAGGGCACCTTTGAATGTGAGTATAAAATGCCTGTCAAAGTCATTCATGTCACTTGCCGGTTAAATAATTATTAAAAATTGTTGTGCAACCCGACACTATACTTCTAGTTTTATTACATATATATATATATATATATATATATTTAAAAGCAACCGAAATATACTCGACAAAAAACATTAAAAAACATAAAAAAATTAAACACTGAATAAGTAGTGGGATCATATGTGGTAGCATCTATTAAGGTTAGAGATAAAATGAAAAAAAATTATTAACTAATTTGTATTTATTTATTTATAAACAAGTAAAAGTTAGTACACTACAATTAATTTAATTATATATAAAGTAGGTAAGTATATAATGGTAAAATGGTACCTAAGTAATAGGATTATTACTTGTATGTACCCTAATTTTACTTTATTTTTATGTATAAAGTATGTATAATAATATGTGTTTTACGTTGAAAGAATGAGTAAAATACAATTATTTAAAAATGTTTTCAAAACGTTTGAATCTTTGAGATATGTAAAGTCTACATTCACTCTTAAATTTATGAATATTTTTACTACTTTTTATTTTAGTAGGGATCATATTATATATCTTGGGTCCCAAATAAGCGACACTTTTTAAATTTATGTTATTAAAATTTATGGGAATAGCCAAATCATTATTCATTCTTGCACGAGTGTGGTAGCAATGGTTTACAGTGTTCTCATGAGATCTGGTTTTATAAACGAAAGTTGTTACTATCACCATATATAAAGTTCTTATATTGCAAATGTCGTTTGAAAAAAGCAATTCTGTTGGATATAGTCTAGTTCTCTTATACATAACCTTTATAATATACTTTTGGGTGATATTCAATCTGTACAGTGCACTGTCGTACAGACCTCCCCAGACTAAAATTCCATAGCTTATCAACGACTCAACAAGGCTCTTATAGATTATAATTAGTGTTTTTTTTATCTAAAATTTCTCTAGGAATATAGAATTTATGAATCAAGACGCGTATTTTATTATTAAGGTATTCAATATGGGGGGACCATTTTAGGAATCTGTCCACTATTATTCCAAGATACTTTATTTGCATTACTTCATCTACTTGCTGATTTTTAATTTCGATGTTGGTAAAATCGGGTCTGTTTGCACTTGTTAAGGAAAACGCTATGTAATTTGTTTTAGATAAGTTAAGTGATAATTTAAAACTCTCTAACCATATTCTTGCAATACCTAGTCCATTTGTCATTTTTTCTTTCACTTCCTGCCATGTGCTACCGTTAAAAACCAATACGGTGTCGTCCGCGTAGGATATTATTGAACCATTTACGTCTTGTGATAGTAAGTCATTTATGTAAGTTATAAATAAAATAGGGCCCAGAACTGTGCCCTGTGGTACCCCAATCTTCACTTCCTGTTTGTCACTTAGATTATTATTGACTTTCACAACTTGATGTCTCCCGGTGAGATAATTTTTTAACAGCTTCCACACTGTCCCCTTGACTCCATAATGTTGACATCAAGAAGTATATCATGGGGTACCGTGTCAAACGCTTTCGCCAAGTCTATGAAGATTGTAGCACATTTCTCTCCTGTATTCAAATTGTTTGTTATTTCAGATGTCTCCTCGTCCTCCGTACTACAATTTGGCAAGAAACCATATTGGTTTTCTGATAAAATATTATTTTTGAAGAAAGTAAATAGCCTTTCCTTTAAACATTTTTCGAGTATTTTTGCCAAATTACTTATCAGACTTATGGGTCGGTAGTTATAGATCATTGCTGTAGATCCGCTTTTATAGATGGGAGTAATTGCTGACATTTTAAAATGAGAAAGCACGATTCCTGTTACAAAAACTTTGTTAATTATTTGTAGTAATGGTCCTATGATTGGGCGATGCGTTTGTTTGAGAAGTTTAGATGTAATTCCATCTAGGCCCGGTGACCCTGTTCCTTTTAATGTAGAAATATGTTTAATTAATTCATTTTCATCAACAGGGGATGAAAACATTGAGTTTTGCAGTGTAAAATTGATATTAATTGGATCTTTGGGTATTGGAATCGATATTATTTTATTTAAGTTGTTTCGATATTTTTTATATGTAATTTCTAATTGTTCACTATGCTTTTATAACAGCCTCCTTTTCATTTTATCTCTATGTTTAATAGAGGTAATAATGCCGTTTGTAATCCATTCCTTGATCTGCCTGTATTGTTTATTAATTATAACATACATCTTTAAAAAAAAGTAAAAAGAGTATCGTAATTTTCTGAGCAAGGTGATTCACAAATAAAAGAATGGCTTATTAATCTCAAATTAAAAAAATATGGAAAAACTCATAATCAACCAAATACGTATGAAAAAACAAATTATATAACATGTTCACTGACTAAGCAGACAGACCAACATTTTAATATAAAATCGCCTTCTGCAAGAAACGTCACAAACTAAATATCTTGTAATTATTATTGACCAATACATTAAGTGGCAGCATCATACTGAGTACTTGTCCAACGAAAGTATATAAACTAATCCACAAATTTTATTTACTAATGGCATTCCTTGATAAAAAAAACTTTAATAACGATATATAAAGCATTTGTAGAATCAATCCTTAGATATAGAATTTTAGTATGGCTTTACAGTAATGGCTTGTATAAATTAAATATAGTACATAAATACATTTTGAAAATAAAATTAAAAACACACCCTTAATCCTACCAGAGCGTTGTTTTTACCTGAAGTATGTAACATAAGAACTTTGTATGTATATGCTCTCAATTTGCTCTTATATTCGTCAGAGTAAAATGTTGCACAATTACATAGATCATGGTTTGGTTACTCGTGGTTATATGAATAAAAAATTGCAAATACCGACCGATAAGTAAAAATAATTTAAACTTGTAAAAGTATGTAATTATATTGACCCCAAGTTGACAATAAGAAAAGGTTTGCGATTCTCTGCAAAGATTTATTTTCCAAAATTTTAAATAATTGGAAGGGTTACTATGATTATTTTATTTTTTTGGTTGTATAGATTTTACTGTTTGTAAATTATTACTGAAATATGTTCATAATATGAATATGATTGTTTTTAAAGCTACATTATGTAAGAACACTATTACGCATACAGCCATTTAATTAGCTAAGCGTCGTCTATTAGGTCTATTTTCAATATATAATTAAGTATAATATGTAAAAAATGGTGTATTCTCTGTATAAAAATATTCTAAATATCACGTGAAAAAAAACAGTGATTCCTTCATTCTTGCGCCGATTATAAAAAAACAATTTTGAATTATTATATTATAATACCTTAATATTTGGAAAACAATAATTTTCCTTTACACTTTTTTGATTAAAGTTTTATATTTCCTTTTTTTAGTTGTTGGTGCAGCATTTTCAAAAGATGTTGTGGACCAAAAGAATTGCGATCCAGAACAATCAACCTTGGGAAACTGACTCCCGGGCAGTTTCCCGCAAACGCCATAAGAAACCAGAAATATAACATTATAACGTTTCTGCCAATGGTACTATATCAGCAATTTAAATTCTTCTTAAATCTTTACTTTCTGATTATGGCAACCAGTCAATTTGTTCCTGATATTAGGATTGGCTATCTTTACACCTACTGGGGACCATTGGTAAGTATGCATACATTTTTCCACATCTAATTAAGATAATGTACAGGGCGCTACAAATTGTACAAATGCATATGCACACATTGGAATCTCGAAAATAGTGAGAGATATTAATAAGAATGATAAAAATAAAATTTTAAAAAACTAAAAAAACTCACCACTACCCAATTTTGTATTTGGATTGAGTTTTATTTGAAATTTATAAAAAAATTCGTTATCTCTAAAAATTAAGCTATAGTTTATTCATTTTAGTTCATTATTATAAAAAAAGTTTTTAAAGTAGCAAAATACGTAAAATAATTGAAAGGGCTACTCTGAAGGGGGATTTCTACTGTGATGGGTTTCAAAAAATCGATATTTTTTTCCGGCGTGTTTTTCGACTCTATAGCCTCTAGAATAACCATGTGTAAACTTTTTTACCAAATCTTCTCCAAAAAAAAAAATTACATCCAATTTTATGATTACTACAGTTCTCACCACTAGCCGCTTTTGAGTTAAGCCGCGTTCTCGGAGCTACGTTCTGTCACCAGCGACATCATCTTGACCAATCGAGATCGTCAGGCCAGACTCGCAAAGAGGCAGAAAGAATCGGCTTGTTTATCATTTTTCGAGGAAGGCACGCTACGGGCCAGGCATCGCAGACTAAGTGACAGTGTGACTATTTTGTTGTGAGCCACCGTTGAAACTTTAAAGTTGTTTTTCTCGAAACCCTGTTTTTCGCGCTGGCGGAAAGTACTTCGGTATATTCAAATTATCAGAATTTAATGATTTTGGTCTTAAAATGCTTAGAATTTTTGGTCTTAAAATGCTTAGAATACAAGTGGTTATAGCTCCCTCTAGAATCAAGTATTTTGCGATATTACAGAAAATGTTACAGCCCTTAAAATACAAAAAAATGGAAAATTTTTAAATCTCGCGCCATTTTAACAGTTATTCGAGTTTTGACTTGATTCTAGTGGGGGCTATAACTACATGCTTACAATTGAAGAATCTGGGTCAATTTTATTTTTGTCATGATTAGAAAAATTTATTTGAATTCCGCCAGCAAGTTACGTTTTTTTTTGAGGGGGTAACTTCAGCATCCTGTAGCACTCAAGTTTTTGATTTTTTGGGGGTTGAAAATTTTTTTTTGGTACATCTTATCTTTAATAAAAAGAATTGAAAACTTGTTTTTTGTCTTATTATCCCCAGAAAAAAAATCGTAAAGAAACGATGAAAATAGGACCATCACAGTAGAAATCCCCCTTAATGCTATTTTTAAACAGCATAGCATTAGCTCACTTACTATATACTTGACATAAAATGGAACATTTTCGTAAGTACCGATTTTTATCAAAAATAAAATTTTATGAAAAATTAGTAATCAAAAAGTTTCCCATAATATGTTGCACTGTATTTTCGCTAGAGTTTACTGATCTATTCTCTGGTAACTTTTTGCGAATTGTCCTTTTTCTTGTAGTACCTAAGCAATATAACATATTTTTTAGTGTTTCGTCCTACTGATAACCATCTGTCGAGAGGCCATTGATGATCTTCGAAGACATAAAAGAGACCAAGAAGTTAACAACCAGAAGTGCAAGAGGTTGCTTAATAATAAAAATAAACCGTTTGAAATGGTGGCTGCACACAAATTAAGGGTATGTTGATACTATGTAATAAATCATTGTGTATTTGATACTATCCCGCGTATTCTATTTTTAGTCATTAATTTTATTGAGTCCATAAAATAACATAATACTGTGCTACAAGACCTTGGCGGCTTATCCCTGTAAATACTTGTTTAAATTATTTCAAATGTAGACATCAAACATTTTTTTAGCTCATTTTGTTTTATATTGATAAATTTGGAGTCAATTTTGCTGAAAATTTTGCACCGACTTTTTCAAACCAATGAGAAGATTTCATTTATTACCACGAAAAATATTTCCGGAAATATTCATGCTCTCTGAACTTCCGGTGGTCAAATTGAACGAACAAACCCGAACTTCCGGCGGTCAAATTACACTGTAAATTTTTCTGTTACTTTAAATATCAAAATGCTCTTCTGCTTAATAAACTCGAGAAGGTTGTATTTGGAGGCGCGCTATTAAAGTGGTTGGCTAGCTACCTTACAAACCGGTCACAGATTGTAAAGATTAATAACTTTAGGTCACAGGAAATCAAAATTCCATCAGGGGTACCCCAGGGATCTCACTTGGGGCCCCTTCTCTTTAAAATTTTTATAAACGACATATTCACCTGTTTCCATAACTCACAATTTGTATGTTTTGCAGACGACTTAAAATTTTACTTAGCTGTGTCATCAGCGGATGACTGTCAAAAATTACAAGCTGACCTTAACAGACTTGTCACTTGGTGCGAGCAGAATGGTATGGACCTTAATGCCTCAAAATGTCATGCATTATGTCGTAACCCTGTACAGTTTGATTATGAAATCGGTGATACCACGTTATCAAAAGCTTCCTCAATTAAAGATCTTGGGGTAATCATTGATTCTTCACTGTCATTCATTCCTCACATTTCTGAGGTTGTCTCTAGGGCTCTTAAGATGCTTGGCTTTGTTAAAAGATGCACGCAGGACTTTAGCAACCTGTCTGCCATCCGCTTGTTATATTGTAGTCTTGTCAGACCTCACCTAGAGTATGCCTCCTCTGTCTGGAATCCCTTGTATGCCTGCCATATCCATAAACTCGAGCAAGTTCAGCGTAGATTTTTGAGATATATCTCATTTAAGGCAAATATCAACCCAATCGATTACACTTTTGACTTCAATATGCTTCAGGAAACATTCTCTTTAGAAACTTTAAAAAAGAGAAGAGATGATAGGGATCTTAAACTTCTATACAAGATCATTAATGCGCATGTTGATTGTCCTACTCTCTTGAGCTCAATTGGGTTAGCTGTTCCTGCAAGAAATACGAGATTCTACAGAACTTTTCATCAACCCCTTTGTCGTACCAACTTTGCGTTAAATTCTTTTGTTCCCCGTGTTACCAAACTTGCTAATCGACATCCTGAACAACTAGATTTTTTTGGCGCATACCGAGGTTTTATTTGTCAGCTGTGATTAAACTTTATAGTGTGTGATAAGTTATGTACCTGAAATTTGATTGTTTTTTTTTTGTTTTGTGACTTATGTATTTTTCTTTTATATTTATGAATAGGGAATTTTTTGTTTGTACTGTACTGTTGCACTGATTTTAATTTTAATTACTAACTTTTATTTTATTTACTGAGGTTTACCATTTGTTTTTGTAATTTTATGGGCAAGGCCCGTTAATAAATAAATAAATAAATAAATAAAATAATGACACAGAATGAAAAAAATTAAATTATTTGTCACTAGACCTCACTCCTTTTAATTTTTTTAGGTTGGTGATTTAATTATAGTTGATAAAGATGAAAGGGTACCAGCTGATCTAGTACTTTTAAGAACATCTGAAAATAATGGTACAGTTTTCATTAGGACAGATCAACTTGATGGTGAAACTGACTGGAAACTCAGATTGGCAGTACCAGCCACGCAGAAATTAGGCAACGACCATCAGCTGTTCGAAATAAGTGCTAGCATTTATGCTGAAAAACCTCAGAAAGATATTCATTCTTTTATTGGAACGTTTAGTCGGGTAAGTACCATGAATGTCTGGTGTTCTTTGCAATCTTCTTATAACAAATTTATGAAGTGGCTAAGTTTCCTGAAAAATAATAATCGTTCCTATTGTATATTTATTTTCGCGGAATGAAAACAGATAGGTAGGTAGTAGGTTTTCATGTGCCATGTATAATAAAATTTGAATTATTTCCGGTTAAACCGGAACGATAAGTCAAGAACTAAAGAATATGTCGCTTTCCGGTTTTCACATTTTTATTTTTTAAATATATTTCTCGGTAAGGTAACAAAATGTTACCATTTCATTTAAATAAATAAAATTGGTTTTTGTTGAGACTGGGTATACGGGAATCCTTTCCTACCATTTAACGTTGTTTTTTATTCAAATAATTTGTCTAACGTTTTAGAAGCAAAGTTTTTCGAAAAACTACCTACGCGACTAACGCGATGCGGTACACGGTGTTCTTTTTTTTGGCTTTTCACAGTTCACATCTATACAGTGCAATTTATATTGTTCATGAATTTTAGTGTGATAATTGTATAACCTGCAAAAAGTATGTCCTCTGTTGAGGAAGAGGTGATTATTAAATTAAGATGAAACAAAGAAATATATTCAGCTGTAAAAAGTTTTACTGAAATTGAAATAATTATCCATTAATAGATTAAATTCGTGATATTAATAAGAAAGAGGTGTAGGTGGGGAATTACAAATTATGTATATTTATGTAATACAATTCCTGTAGTCTACATAATAAGTCAAAATTTTTCAGGACATTCTTGAACTTTTTGAATTATTTTTTTGTAAACGAAGTTTTGGTTTTATCAAACCCCAAAACAAAATTCGTAGTTGACGAAACAATCAAACAGAATACACTAAACACATGGCAGTGCGTGGTAAAACCAGTGCAGATGGCGTTATCAAAATAAAACACTTCACAGCAAGAAAAATGCATTCGAGTACCCTAGCGATTTGGTTCGCGCCTCCTACCGCTGTGTTTGTGGCACTGGGGCCAAACCGTTACAGCTAATGCCGCATTGCAGTGATCTGCAAAGTCCTTCAACCTATGAATTAAAAATATGAGTTTACATTTATTTTATGTGTTGTATTTCAGACATTTAAAGAATATTTTTAAATGGATCTGTTAAATGTCGCTTAATTTTCATAATTTTTACATTAGAATTTTGTTTCAGCTTGATTCGTTGAACAGTGATGAGAGTTTAGATTTAGAAAACACGTTATGGACAAATTGCGTTATAGCTTCTGGACAAGCCACCGGAGTAGTGATTTACACAGGTAATTATACATATGTACAAAATTTAATGTCCAGAATAAATTAAAAGGCGGAAATGCCAAGAGACATAAATGTCAAAACTCATATTAAGCATAAATAAATAAATGCGTATGTGGTATACTTAGGACGAGATACACCATGCGACATCATTAAACGACAGGGTAATGTTTGGGAAAGGAATATGGATTTAGGTCCTCTAGCATAACATTGTACATATATAGAACTGGTCAAAAACCGAAAATCCAAAAATTTAACATTTAGGTCCCCTAGCATTTCTACCTTTCAATTGTAATATTGTATGATATCTATTTGAATGTGTCTTCTCAGGCGTTATAGTTTTAGAACCGTGTGGCGTAGCTTACTATTATTATATTCTTTTTTTTTGTAGGACCTGAAACCAGATCCGTTATGAATAACTCTCAGCCCAGATCAAAAGTAGGACTTCTAGACATTGAAGTCAATACAATCACTAAACTTTTGTTTTTGGCAGTCATGGGTCTTGCTTTCTTAATGATCGTTCTAAAAGGCTTCAGTGGTCCCTGGTATCGGTACCTGTTTAGATTTGTCTTACTGTTTTCCTACATAATACCTATAAGGTATGTGTTTTTATAATTAATTAAATATTTTTTAAATTTACATTAGTATGTATGATATTATATGTATTGAAAAAATATTTTTTTTGTCTAATATTAAACTAGGAGGCGAGTTGTATTAAAAAAAAAGTTTACTGCAGCCTTAAAAACATGATAAGGTATCATCCGTCAAACTAAAAGTTCTTGTGAACCCCTTAGTAATATTTTTGTATTCAATTTTCAATTAAACAAGTCAGGAAACGATACCGCGTTGAACGCTGGTATGGAAGGCTCTTAAGTATTCACCTGAGTGCAGTCCAAAACTTTTATCATTTAAAAACTGTACATTCTCTACAAAATGGCGTCACCAGTATATGTAATTTGTTACAATTAACCTACAAAATGGGGTTATCAAATTCATAGGTTGGGATGATAGATTGTATTTGGGGTAAGACTCACTCTAAATAATAAAATACAAAAATCTCCGTACGCTTTAAAAAAAAAATGTACAAAGATAATTCAGTTATAACAAATGACATTTTAAAAAAATGATAACGCTATTTTGCAGAGATGAAAAAAAAATTTGATTCAAGTAACCTTCTTTTTCTAAAATTAAAAACTCTTGAGGTATTAAATAAATTAATTTTAGAAGTTTTTACAAATCATGAACCAAAAACAATTTATATTCAACTTCTTAGAAATCACCGTTGCCTGCACTAAATAGTTACCACCCTGTGTAATCAATCAAAATATGCTTTATTGTTCTAAAGAAATAATCTTGTTAACAAAGCTAAAATATATATATATATATATATATATATATATATATATATATACAAGCAGGTGCAACAGAACCATGCTTAAACCTTAAAAAGTACACAATAAAAATAATCAAAGACAAAACATAACACGCTATAAAACGAGCAAGTAGCGACAAACAACTTACGAGTAAATGGCACACAAAACAAATTTTACAAAATGACCAATCCTGTTAACACACTGATTTAAAATGTGTCATTGTAATACTCAACCAACTCGTAATAGGCTCTCTCCGCCAGTAGTTCCCTTACAGTTCTTTTAAATAGTTTAAGGGTAGGAAGGTCCCTTATATATTCCGGAATATGATTATATAGTTTACGGCTTTCATAAATGATTGAGTTCTTAATAAGGGTGGAAGATGGTATAAGCAGATATAGTTCTCGTGACCTAGTATTGTCAGAGTGGTCGGGAATTGGCAATGTGTCCTTGTGTTTTTAACTTAATTGTAACATTTAAAAAATAATATTTCATTGAATTAAACTGACCCCAAAAAGTATGAATTGAAAACATTGTTTGTTGTCAAAAATATTACCTAACTTACTTACACAAGAGCTTTAAAATTTTCTGTAGTAAACATGACTTTACTAATATTACACAGGTATATTTTTTTATAGTTTAAGAGTCAATCTTGACATGGGAAAATCCTTCTATTCATGGTCAATTGGTCAAGATCCTGCCATGAAGGGCACAGCAGTTCGTTGCACGACTATTCCTGAAGAACTGGGGAGGATTTCCTATTTGTTGTCCGACAAGACGGGAACTTTGACGCAAAATTCTATGGTTCTAAAGAGGTTGCATTTGGGCTCTGGGTGCTATGCCGGAGATAGTTTTGACGAGGTATGAACTTTGCTTTGAGCGCCTAAACTAACTAGATGCGATGTACTTTCGTCAATATCACTATAGTACTTTGTATCACTGTTCATATTAAAGACATTAATAATTATTTCTTCTGTTTTTTTAAATTTTATTTATTGTACATAAAGAGAACTTACCATAAATACCAACTTCCGGTTTAACATGTTAAACCAAAACGGTTTAACATGTTAAAGTTGTAACTTTTAGATAGAGAAGAAACAATTAAGATAGGGAGGTGAAAACCATTCTTCTCTAAGATGAACCGTTCCAATGTTACAGCCTGTCAAAGTCAAAAAATGCCATATTTTAAACGTCAATTACTCAAAAACAATTGAATTTAGACATATGACATTTTATACAAAATATACGTGGAATTGTATAGGGAATTAGAAAATAATATAATATATAGGGTGTTCCATTTAAAAAAATGCAAGTTTAGTCTGCCACACTTTTTTGAGCCACCCTGTATAATGTAAAATATTTTTAAAATATGCCGCTTTTAAGTCGATACCTTATGCTGGTTTAGTATTTTTGATAAGCTCCTCGATAATGATTTAATCTTCCATCCCCGCCACGTTGGCGGACCCGGTATAGAATATTTTTAGTGCATTATTATATTGACAACAAAAAATCGGCAACACGAATAAAAAGTGGTACATCATTCATTCGTTAAGTTGTGAATTAGTGGTTTTACCTTTTATTAGAGTAAATTGTGTAATAGAGACTAGTACTTTATGCTACCTACTTACTATATGTATGTAGTATGACGTGCATGTCGCATTGCAATACTTCCCCACTATACATGTTAGAAAGATAACATTTGGCATACATACCGGGTGGCCCACTGTTAACTTCAGAATTTCATAACATCTAAAATACTTAACTTTTTAATATTTTTCAAAATCTAAAATTATTTTAAAAAAAATATTACTTTTGCCGAGAATATTGCACTTACTTATATTAAAATACAACCAATTTTTAATTGTCCATTGATAAACTGTATTTAAATCTTTCTAGAAACGTTGACGCATTGAGTCCTAAACGTTTAATTTATGTGAAAAAATATATATCTAAAAATGTCATAATAAAATGTGTAATTTTATTAGGTTAGTGCAGTATTAAGGACAACCTACTCAAATAGTGGAGACAGCCCTGCTATGAACAGCGGAATACCAACAAAGTTTAGACGATCAGAGACTACCAGGGTAAAAGATGCTGTCCAGGCGCTTGCTCTCTGTCACAATGTGACTCCTGTATACGAAAATGACAAAAATGATTCAGGTGGGTGCTGTTTAGTTGATTAGGATGATTCTCGATTAGTCAAGAACTTAGAAAACGGTAAACCAGCATAAAAGTAGTTTATTCCTAATTGATTGTCTTAAAAAGTTTCAAGGTATATAATTAGATATTTTCGAAAAATCTGGCTTATTTTAATGCAGAATTTTTTTTTTTTTAATATTCATTTAAATTTTAGCATCAGGTTCTTTTTTTTTGGAAAGTTTGTTTGAAATAGGCCTTTCTTTTTCCTTCGGCTATGGAAGAATCAGAGATGCGTGGAAAAATAAGTTTTATTTTATATTGTTAAAAAGTCTTTTTCCGCTTTGGACACACCCTCACTGTTCTTAATAACAATGATTTATTAAAAATGTCCAACAACAACAAATGACATTTTTCGAGCGGCGCAATAGTGTCCAAAACTTTACGCCATACAGAGATTTAAAAACATTACGTAATTTTTTCTAGTAAAAAGCCTCTTACGTTTCTTAGTACTTTCGTCCTTACTTAAATTCAGTGAAACACAACAGCCTTATGATCGAATAAACCTGCTAAATTCAACACTGCTCTTGTCAAGGTTACTGCACACGTAATCCAACAGTGTAGACGAATTTCGGGTTGATGACTCTACATGCATAGTTACGTTCAAGGAACTAAGAGTGCCAATAAGTTAATACCAGAACAAATTGATAATTCAAATTCCCTTTCTACAATCAAATTTACCCAAATTTGAGAAATAATAGGTTCTAAACATTCTTATATGAATAAGCATCATTGTGCCTCCATGGACAGATTGTGACCGACAATAATTTGAAAGCAAACCATAATCCAAAAATAAAGTGTGATCAGTGTACAGTAAGCAGAACAAAATCTGGATACTAAATATCGTCTATAAACAAACTTAGTTTGTTAACTTACTTAATCGACATACCGTTGTAGGTGTATCGTGACATATTACCTAATTTAATAAGTATTTTTTCTCCACACTTTAGACTCTATTACATCTGAAACTGAAGCCGACCAAGCCCTACAAGTCCCTCCACCAATGGAAGTAACTTACCAGGCATCGAGTCCCGACGAGGTGGCTTTGGTTCACTGGACCCAGGAAGTGGGCCTCACTCTTTTCTACAGAGACTTGAATTCAATGAAGCTTAAAGCGCCTGACGGCCGATTGCTGAACTACGCTATTTTACAAATTTTTCCATTTACCAGTGAGACTAAAAGGATGGGTATTATTGTAAGAGTAAGTCAAATTCATAATTATTTAGATATATTCTTGTTAAATCAATAACCTGATTTCGTGTTCCATATAACTTTTAGGTTGATTAAAATAAAATGTTTTAATAAGTATGATTGACATCTTAGAAACTTGGAAAGCAACTTAAAATTTCTGACAGAATGATAAATTTGTTTAACAGATAATTTATTACTTGAAATGTTATGTTCTCAAGTAACATAAGAAACTAGTACGTTAAGTATTTGTATTAAAAAACTGTTGCTTAAAATTTAATTCTTTCTTCATTTTTAGATCGTTTTTGAAGTCGGTTTTATTTATTTTTATATGTGGTAACCTGCGATGAAAAAAAGAGTTATTGAATTCACCGTCCTAGCGATTTAGACCAACCACTTAACAGGAGCTTAGATTCTAAAGTCTTAATATTTGTGTTTTAGGATTTAAACACTGGTGAAATATTATTCTATCTTAAGGGTGCTGATATTGTCATGACTTCCATAGTACAGTATACTGATTGGTTAGATGAAGAAGTAGGCAATATGGCTAGAGATGGTTTAAGGACTTTGGTAGTAGCTAAGAAGGTGCTTACAGAGGAGCAATACTTAGATTTTGAGGTTAGATTATATTATATTATTTTGTCAAGCGTAGCATGCCCACGGTTTTTGCAGTTGAAGGGGGTATGACTATTGTTATAATTTTACCATATTATAACAAATCTAAAGTACTAATTTTTTAAAATATTTTTAATTCCAATTTTTTCAGTTGTTTATGTACGTGGTATACAAAAACTACTAAATTTTATTTCGCCGGCGAATTAAAATTTGTTTTTATTTGCATCTTAAGATCCTAAGCTCACAAAACCATTTACAGTAAAAAGTTGGATCACAAAACAATGTAATTTAGAAAATAAAACGTCTATTAAAATTTGACATTATTACTGGGGGTTTCATTGTGATAAATTATTTTTTACGAAAAGTTTTTTCTAAATTACTTTTAATTGGCTTATTATAAAAAAATAAAATTTGGTTTGCGAGTTCATTATAAAAGGATCTTCAAGGAAGCCCAATACAATTTTGCCGTGAAATTATTAGGAGAGCTAATATTTGACGGTAAACAAATTTACATTAAATGAAAAAGTATGGGGCTAATTTTGAACTGTAAAGTTAGATACTTACCTATGTTGGGTTGCACATGTTTACATTATAATTAACTAACCAGACATCTTTGTCTGTAATATCAGTAACATTCAGAATGGTCTGGTTAGTAAATTAAGAATTAAACTATTGGGTAAACTTTGTTTTGCAAAAATGTTATTCTGTTAACTTAATTATTATATTATTGACAGTTTAAAACATAACCTATTTTTATAACAGCGTATCAGTATAAGATTTCTACTTTAAGATACAGCATATTCGATTATAACTATTGTTTTACACAACAAAAGTTTAATCTTTGTTAAATATTCATTAACTACGAGAATAATCCTAAATTTATATTTATATTTTTTTAGACAAGGTATAATTCTGCACGGTTATCGACAGTTGACAGAGTTTCACGTGTTGCCCAAGTTGTAGAATCTCTTGAACGGGAAATGGAGCTATTATGCATAACTGGCGTAGAGGATAAACTACAGGATAACGTAAGGTATGTTCTATTATTTGTCAGTAGTTTTAACGGCTATTTATAACCAAACTTGATCTTAAGTTAACTATAATTTTTGCATTATACTCAATTTCACCATTAATAATATTCTTGCTTTTCCTTTTACCCTAACTAAATGTAAGAAATTGTTTATTTTATTTTATAAAATTTTTCCTGTTTGTTTTAGGACAACTTTGGAAGTGCTTCGAAATGCTGGTATTAAAATATGGATGCTTACAGGTGATAAATTAGAGACTGCAACATGTATAGCCAAAAGTTCTAGATTGGTTTCCAGAACGCAAGGTAATTACTTTTTTGTTAATATATATTCTTAAATCGTAATTAGATATAAACACCCCCGTATTCACTATAGAGTTAAATTTCAAATATTTATGTTTTTATTTAAACGATTATATAACGAAATATATTTCATTAAAAAAATATAAAGTCGCAATAAAAGCATGGATATTGGAAACAGATAGATAACTTTAAAAAAAAATTGGAAATGTTTTAATAAATATTGTTATTTTTATTTATTATTATTTTTCAAAATTTTATTATCCTATATTTTCAAAAAAAAAAACTGCGTTTATATTTTATATTTATATACATATTATAGTTAAACGTTTTTTATTTGCAATTTAACTTTTATATAATATTAACAAATATTTTTAAAAAACATTTTAATATTTCTGTATATTTATAATTTAAAATACTAAGATTTGCCCCTAACAAGCACGTCTTCGGGGATCAAAGAAGAAGTTTATTAAGGAAGATAAATAAACGCATTGACTATATTATAAATATTGAAAATAAACTTTTTAATTATTATTAGTTCATCAAAATATTTAGATCTTTTATATTGGATTGCACAAAGATTTTAAACAATAATTAACTAATCACACAGCTTTGACTACGACATAACAGATATTATTTACTCATAATGAAAATTGCCTAATTAGTATATCGAGAAATAATTTAACTGGGTCACTCCGATTGTAAGAAAATCATTTATGCCCGTGTCATTTATGTCATAGTTAAACTGGCTTGGTTAATTTACTATTGTTTACAATCTTTGTGCAACCCAACATAGCTATGGAGTTATTGTAAGGACTGGTTTAATTAGCTGATTGTGATATGAGATATTTATTTCAAGTTTATCATTAAATTAATTAACTTTCTTGTGGTAGGGTAACTCCAGTGTATAATATCGAGCATTAGCTCATTTAGATGCAAATAAATCATTCCATATTTTGAATTCTTTTTATTTTAGGTCTCCATGTTTTTAAAAAGGTTGTGACTCGTACCGACGCACATTTAGAATTAAATGCGTACAGGAAAAAACAGGACTGTGCTTTGGTCATCAGCGGCGAAAGTTTGGAAGTATGTCTGTCATATTATCAACAGGAGTTTATGGAATTGGCTACAGCTGCCCCTGCAGTTGTTTGTTGCAGATGTTCGCCGACACAAAAGGCACAAGTGGTAAGTTTTTCTGTTTTAATCCACTTAAAATTTTATATTCGTTTATTATACAGTGTGTCCTAAATTAGATGCTCACCATTGGGATTTCAGTTATTATTAGAGTAGGTTGCTTGGAATCTAATGGAAAAACAAAAAAATAATAAATTTTTGCTATTGCCAAAATATTCTTTGTAAATTTCACCATTTTAACAAATGATGGGGATTATGTCTGCTATACTGCGAGTAAGTTCCTTTCTCTTAATTACACCCTCCCCAGATTGAACTCTCAAAAGATTTTTAGTTTGTTTGAGAAATTATAGCACGGTAATTGGCAGTGTGTTCTATTGGTATTCGAGAAGTTCTGGGTTCAAATCCCAGCTAAGGCTGAAGAGCTAGGTCTAGTGACGCATTCGCCATTTAATTAATATTTCGTATCCTTTTCGCTTTATCAAAAAAGCGGCCAAATACCCATATTTGAAGCATAATTACCTACAGTTTTAATTTAAAGAAATTTTGATTGATGAAATAATGAAAGTAAAAAACGAAATTTTGTGAAATTGTGCATATTTCTTTTTCTGCTTTTATAAATATAATCTTTGTTAACTTTAAACTCCAAACAGAGCTATTCGGCCGATTTTTGGATAAACTAAAAGTAACGAAGTATTAATCAAAAAACAAAATTGCGAATACGTCACTCTTAATAAACTTTGTATGAACTAAGCATTTCCTATTTTTAACTGTTATCCTAGCTCTTATAAATATAATATGGGTAAATACCTATAAACTAATATGAATACTTGGACTGGACACACGTGTGCTGTATGACAGTGATCTAAATTAAAATCAAGTTGGTTTTGCTTTCTAAACTTTACAAGAGAGTTACTGTAAGGATTAGCACTTTACAGAATTGATTTCCAATTTTAAAATACGTTGAATATTGCCTTGAGAAAATATGAATGTTCTTTTTTTTTTCGACTATTCATTCTATACATATTTATTTATCTATATTTTAGGTGCAGTTAATTCAACAACATACCGGAAAACGAACCGCAGCCGTTGGTGATGGCGGTAATGATGTTAGTATGATTCAACAGGCTGATGCCGGAATTGGTATTGAAGGTCGAGAAGGGAAGCAGGCTAGTTTGGCTGGTGATTTCAGGTAGGTCGTGATTTTGACATTAGGATTATATGCGTGTTTAAATTTATTGTCCTTATTACTGTCTTTTTTTTCACAACCGATTTTATCTTCTCTAGATAATTTCGTCCTCATTTAAACTCAAACTCTATCAAATCAATGAGAATGGAAGGTCGATTTTGAAAAACTACTTCTTAATAATCCGATAATTGACGTGACTCGAGCTATTTAAATTATAAAAATAAGACGTTTCTCATTTTTGTTGGAGACTAGGAAATTTTTTATTGACTATGAAATTGGTGTGAATTGAACTTTGAAAAGGTCTGCCAAAACTAAGATTCACAGTAAAGTATTTTTAAATTGAAACGATCAATATTTTGTTCCCGTTCTGAATTCTAGGGACCAAATTCAGCATAGTTGCTGTAAGGTCTACCAATCGCGCTTAGTAATTTTATGTCGTGAAGATAAGATTTGTTGATAATAAGCTTTTGTGACATGGTTGAATATTCTACACAAAAAATATGTTGAATTATTTTATTTATTTATCTTTAAATACACTACTGAATACAACATTCCAATTGGTACATCTAAATCTAAGATACAGTTTCAGCCACAGCAGAAAAAAAATAATACATAGTAATCAATCAACAGACAACTATTATAATTCCGCAGTAATCTTGAAATGAAGGCATTTTGTCCATAGTTGGTTTAATGAGTTACTTCGAAGAAAAATGATTAAATTCTCGGGGGGTGCGTTCAAAAAAGTAAGGTGTCAAAAACTTAGTTTTTTTTTTAACGGGACGCCCTGTATATTATTGCATTTTTGAATTATACTTAGAATTCTACACCTATTTTATATAGTACGCTACATGTCTAAATTTAATTGTTTGTAAGATATTGACATTTTAAAAATGACATGTATCTCACTTTGACAGGCTGCAGCGTCCAAATAGTGCGTCGTAGAAATAAACGGTTTTCACGTTCATATCTTAGTTTTTTATTTTCTATCCAAAAATACCAACTTTCAGTTTAATGGTTAAACTTGTAAAACCGGTTTTTTAAAAATAAATTTCACAGCGACTTGTGAGAATTGGAAACACCCTGATAATAGTTTAGCAGAAAGGATTAGAGGAATTTAAAAAAAGTTGTTTTTTTTTTAAATAAACGTACTTTATTTTCGTCGTTTTACTATCATATTTTATTAATGATTTAAACCATTTGTTAAAACCAATATTAATAAAAATGCTAAGTTTAGATAATGTTTTATATTTCCTGTAATGTACTACTAGTTAGTTGGAAATGAAGGTATTTAAAAAGAAGTTTAAAATCAACTTAGTGATTATGGAAAAAATATTTTTGATCCCTCCGTGAAATGCACATCTATTAATTAATATATTCTTTTTGCGTTCTAGTATTCCACAATTTTCCCATCTGGCGAGACTCCTTCTCGTTCACGGAAGAAGATCTTACAAACGTTCAGCATCTTTATCACAGTTTGTTATTCACAGGGGTTTGATTATTTCCACTATGCAAGCCGTCTTTAGTAGTGTATTTTATCTGAGTTCCGTCACCTTGTATCAAGGTTTCCTAATGGTTGGTTATGCTACTGTTTATACAATGTTTCCCGTAAGTATTTCAAAATATATTAAACAGAAAGCAAATAATTAATTAAATAAATAATTAAAATTAAAAACTACTGTGATGATTCCCGCCCGCGTATTAAAAATCTTTTAAATGAGCAAAATTTGATACTGGGCGTTAACTTTGAACTTTTAAAAAATAAATTTCGGCTACATAATATTTTTATATGAAAATGGAAGGAAATAAAAAACTGTAACATACCCATTGTTTTATTTTTTAGGTATTTAGTTTAGTCTTAGATCAAGATGTTAGCCCAGAAATAGCATTGACTTATCCAGAGCTATATAAGGAACTTGCTAAAGGCAGAAGTTTATCTTACAAGACATTTTTCATATGGGTACTAGTGTCAATTTATCAAGGTAAGTCAAAGAAGTTTGACTATGACTATTGTCTTACAGGGATTTCAAATTATGTTGACTATTTTATAACGAACGTAATCTTATCCACACTTTTTTCCATCTGCTCATTGAGTTTGTCATTTAAAGTCCAGACCATAATGAGGGTTAAATCTTTTTCCTTACTAAGAAGTCGCGATACAATAAAACGCGACATAGTTTGGATCTGTAGAAAGTAAAAAGAACACTTTATGCTTTTCACTTTTCTTATATTTTCGGTTTAAAATCAATTACACCGTGCTGCTCGACATAGACTCCCGTAATAGTAGTAGTAGTACTGTCAAATTGTGAGGAATTTATTTATAAGAAAATTACCTGTATTGTTATAACATAATACAAAAGTCTAAGAAAAATTAACAAACAACCTAAAACTATAAATTGAAACTAGATCACTGTAGATCTTGTTCACCTTCTACTTTCGAACACTGCCATTCTTCTTTTTATAGAATCGAAAACATTAGTGAGTTTTAATCTCCTTAAATGTATATACAATTTTAACCCGGAGGTCTTCTAAATTTTCGCAAGTGATTTTGACAACATAGTTTTTAAAAATGGGGAAACTCAAAGTCGAAAGTCTCAATCATGCATTTTTAATTGGTTTTTTATTTTTATTAGTAACCAATTAAAAATGCATGATTGAGACTTTCGACTTTGAGTTTCCCCATTTTTAAAAATTAAATAAAGTCTCTTTGAGAAATGGACTACTTCTTTGAACATAGTTTTTAATGTGTGGCCATAAAAAAGTCGCACAGCGTGAGATCGCAGGTGGTCTTTAAATAATTCTTTCAAAAAATTAAATTACCAAAGGTACGTTGTCGCTCACGCTTCGCAACTTTCTGAGAATGTAGAGGCTTCTCTAGAAACAAATGTAGAGTTTCCGGTTTTTTTCGTTTGTTGAGAATTTACATAACCACATATTTCATGTCGTATTATTGAATTGCTGCCTCCTGTACTTTTTAAAAATGTGTAACATTTTAAAAACAGCCGAATGACACGTTCTATTTTTTTAAAAACCATTATTATTAATGTTCAGACACATAAGTGTTTACAAAAGTCAACATATTACAATATATAGAAAAGTAAACGTAAGATACTTATTATAATAAAAAAATATGAACTTAATAACTAATACAGCACAGTTACAGATTAAAAATATTTGGTTCTACAAAGTTATGATTTACAAATTCGTGAATGTTGTAAAATTCATTCTGAATAGGTATTTCCCTAATACGGCCTTTAAATTGCTTCAGCGGAAAGATTCTTATGCTTGCGCCTGCAAGCTTATTGAAAAATTTACCTCCATAATACCCTTGCCCATCCTGGGATTTTTTTATTCGGCAATAGTTAATCAGGACGTTGCCCGCATGGCAAGTATTGTATCCTTGAACATCCCCGTGAGTCAAGTACAGGTCCTCATTCCTCTTCACGTACACAAGGCTTTCGAGAATGTAGACCTAAGGGAGGGTCAAGATTCTATAAGAGTTCTGAAAACTCGTTTAGCCAACGTTACTAATGTATTTGTCGCTACAAATAAAATATTTCTTTTTTCTTTAAAAACTTTTCTTAATAGGTCAAAAAAGGCTTGTATAGTGAAATGGAGGCCGCAATCGAAACCGGTCCAGAATGGCCGGTCATTATCTGTAAACAAAAGTAAAGGTTTAGATGACTATCGATAGCGGGCAGACAGTCCACGGGCTCACGTCCGCCGGCCGACCGACTGAACGTGAGTAGACTCGTTTAAAGGCCGAATAGGGGATTTGGGTGTTCATTAATAATTTGCCTTACTTCTACTTTTTGTGCAATAGGAACGTTGGTTCTCGCACTGTCTATTATTTTCTAAACAAAGCCACAGATCTAGGCGAAACGGTTCGACACCCACGACTATGTGTGAAAATTCTGAATGGCGTCCTGTGTTAAATACACTCACTCGCCATCAACCCTTCTAGCATTTCGAAAGTAACTTTCGATTATAAAAGCTTTTTATATTTCCATGATAATCATATTTGATTTTCTTAAATATAAAAACTTCAGAACTTGACGGTTCTATTTTTCATACATCTTTACCTTTTATCTAGGCTACCTTTCAAAGGTAATAATTTAAGGCATGCACGATCGATTTCACGACATACTTTAAGGATTTTTTTATTTTATCATATTTTTTTGGCCTGCGCGTGATATACCTTTAATGATATTATCGAAATTTTAGGTGGCGTTATAATGTACGGAGCCCTTTTACTATTTGAAGACGAATTTATTCACATTGTTGCAATCAGCTTTACATCACTCATTTTGACTGAACTAATAATGGTTGCTTTGAACATAAGAACGTGGCATTGCCTTATGATTTTAGCCGAATTCTTCTCTTTAGCACTTTATGGATTATCTCTGATAATTTTACACGACTATTTTGGTAAGTACTTTTTTTTTATTTCACTTTAAGATCGGTTACCAGCTTCTATATTATTTACGTGCGAAAACAAATTATACACGTCTATGCTCATAGTTGAATTAACAACTTAATACTTGCAAAATATAGTCTCTGAATAATCTATTAGTGTGTTCAAAGTTTTAATGTAGTAGCTGACACCATTCAAAAAATATATGGAAAAATCTTAAACTTGTTTCAATTTTGAACACCCTGTATCTGGAAAATGAATCCGTTGCGGACTCATAATTATGTGAACTCCTTATCTTAAAATCAATCAAAGATTAATCCCTGTAAGTTTCTGTACTTACTTAAAAAAATATATAATTTTTAAAAATAAAGTCGAGGATGAAGTAGTCGTCATTACTTCTTTGTAATAGTTAATGTACTTGTAGCGACTTCAGCCAATTGCTTGACTATATAATTTGTTAAATTTAATGTCGGAACCAAACGATTAAAATCACTGTACTGATGTTTTTTTTCAGATGCTGAATTTATTAAAACATGGGATTTCTTGTGGAAAGTAACAACAATAACGCTAATATCATGCTTACCGCTTTATATTCTAAAATTCCTTAGAAAAAAGTTTTCACCTCCGAGTTACAGCAAACTGTCGTAAAATTATCAATTGTGATATCGATAATTTAAGTTTACAGAATGACAAAACGTCACATATATTTTGATTAACCGTTTATTTCATATACATACTACTAAGAATCAATTAAATCGTGATAGTTTTCCTAACCAAACCAAAAATTTGCCTTTATGTTATATAAATATGTCTTTTTTTAAAATGTCCGTTAGTTTTTAATATATTTCTGTTTTATTTTTTATTATATGTTTAATATTTTATTACGCTGTTTATATTAGCAAAATAATGACTCGCAATGTAACAGATAAATATAGAATATTATTTATTATTAATAGTAGTCTCATACAAAAACACTAGTGTATTTTATTAATTATTACACTTCCATAAGTTGTTATTATACATTTTATTAATTTATTAGAAAAATAATGTAAAATAAAAATATATGCTAATTTTTAATTTAAAACGATTTTTTCTTACAAAATCTTCATATACAGGGTGATTTACTTTGATAGCCTGTTTAAATATTGGAATTGTCTTGTTGAAAATTTGTAACTGGACTTAGTTACTCCGAACTTTTTTAGAAATAAGTACTTAAAACTTTATTTTTTCTAAAAATTCTAATAACTTTAAACAGTATATGTTATTTTTCGACTTTTTCATTAAATTTATTTTTAAAGTGTCAAATACCTCTAAAACCGGTTTAAGATATTTCATGAAATTTTGTAAGGTAATTATTAAGTATTTAAAATAAATGAAAAAAAAAATAATATAAACGCTAAAAAAAATCTTACCTACTGTGAAATATCAAAACAAAATTAATTTTCTAATATACATACATACATATAGCTATAAATAAGTCTACTAGTTTCTAAGATTATTCTTCAACAGGTCAGTCACGATGAATCGCCCTGTATATTGCCCCTCTATACATTTAATCACTACATAATTCTTATTTATCATTGTCTGGCAAATACCAACCATGTAAACATTTAGGGACGGGACTAGGAGTTTTGAATTCAGCTCGTCCAATTTCCTCAAACGTACGGGCATCCAAAATTAAAAGGCCCACGTGATTTGTATCTTCGTGACCCCATACCATGACTGAGAGTAATATGCCATCATCTTCGAACTGAAAACATTTTAAATGTAAACTGTAATAGGTTTTATTTCAAATATTTTTAATACAGGTGTTAATATTTTCCTTTTTAATAAACTTTTCATCAATCTCCTAAAAACGTGCTTGGACCAAATCTTTTTTTATCATTATTTAAAGATTAAATATTTAAGAATATGAAAGCTTTTTTTAATATAATAATAATGAAACCTCTACATTAATATTGTATAAATACTAAATTTTAAATCACTATTATTAAAATATCTCTATACAGGGTGCAACAAATTCGTGTATGTACAGGGACATTATTTTAAGTGTCTCACCCGATTGGCGACTTTGCAATCGACCACAATAAAAAAACAATTATGTATTTCCTAACAGCTTGTAGTGAAGAAGCCAAATTTGATATAAAAAAAAATCTATGTTTTCAAATTTGACAGATACGACGCCATATTGGATTTTCTTAAATGGCAATCCTACCTTATAGTAAGCCAGCTGCATTCGCCTATTTGTTCCAACATTAAAAATGTATAATTGTCAATATTTATTTTCAGCCGTTCCGGAGATACGAGGCTTCAAAGTTGGTGATTTTGTTATCATCGAATTAACAGAAGCTTTGAGATTAGAAACTCAATTTTTTCTGGAGATACGTAATTTTTTATGGCGGAGCCCCCATGTCATTCCCATATACATATGTCAGATGTCAAAAAATGACAGTTACGACGCCATTTTGAATTTTTTTAAATGGCAGCCCACATTTATAACTAGTTTTTAAAAATGGGGAGAATAAATAAAGTCTCTTTGAGAAATGGACTACTTCTTTGAATTTATAACTAGGTCAGTGTATTGCATTTCGCGGTCCAATTTCAAAAATATATAGTTGTCGATATTTATTACCAACCCTTACCGATATACGACCGCATCAAAAATTACATCGTACGAATATGTCTTTTAAGTGTCTCAATCCATTAAAAATAAACGCTTTGTGATTAGAAATTTAATTTTTTTTTGCAGATACGTAATTTTTTATGGCGGAGCTACCCATGCAATTGCCATATATGTCAAATGTCAATTTTTTAATGGGGTGAGATACTTAAAACACATAATCGTACGATGCAGTTTTTGATGCGGTCGTATTTCCATAAGTGTTGGAAATAAATATCGACAACTATTTATTTTTGAAATCGGACCGCGAAATGCAATATACTGATGTAGTTATAAATGTGGATCGCCATTGAAAAATATTCAAAATAGCGTCGTAACTGTCATTTTTTGACATCTGACATATATAGGAATGGCATAGGCGGCTCCGCCATAAGACATTACGTATCTCCAGAAAAAATTGAATTTCTAATGTCAAAGCTTCTGTTCATTCGGTGATAACAAAATCACCAACTTCGAAGCCTCGTATCTCCGGAACGGCTGAAAATAAATATTGACAATTATACATTTTTAAAGTTAAAACAAATGAGCGAACGTCGTATCTGTCAAATTTGTAAACATATATTTTTTTTGACGTCAAATTTGTCTTCTTCACAAAAAACTATTTGGGAATACATAATTGGGTTTTTATTGTGGTCGATAGTAAAGTGGTCAATCGGGTGAGACACTTAAAATAATGTCCCTGTACAAGGAGATCTCGAGAACGGTAAGAGATACGAAGATAGTTAAATTGAGGCAAAGTTGCGTATTTTGGGCGTAATAATTTAGTAAAAGAAAATTATAAATATTCCTTATAACTTCGTAGATATCCGAATAAAAACGAAAGTTTCATTTTTGGTTTTTAATTTTTTACGACATCATTTTTGACTTGGGAAAAGACAAAGAATAATATTTTATAGCCGTTTTTTATGTTCGACAAGACAACGTTATTAGTTAATTCGACGTTTCATTCTTTAGATACCAACCTCGAGTATTTTTTTTAAATACAGACCTGGAATTTTAATTACAGTTTTAGAGACTTCTAAGTTTTATACATTTAAAAGTTTTTCAAATTTTAACGTTTTGTCAACAAATAACACATAATTAATATTTTAAATTATCCTTTCTTTACTATTACGGCATTGGCAAATATTTGTAGGACTTGCCTAAGGATAACAGGAAGTTATGGTGTTTGGCCCGTTTATTTTTCAATAGGATTTACCGTAACTCTAGAAAGTAAGTTTTTAAGGCATGAGAAGTAATTCTACAGGGTGATTCCTAAGTTGATATTTTTTTTTAGCTGTGTATAGAAGGCATTAAAACAAATTAAACAACTTTTTCAAATACCTTTTTTCCAAAAAACTCAAGAATAGGCGAGATAGAAAAGTAAAAAATCTAAGTGCGGGCCTGGTTATAAAAACATAGCCCGCTATAGTTTCTGTTGTTTTTCTTAACTCTTATTAGTATTAGTCATACGGGTAGTGTTGAGCAATACGCTGCGGTGTTTTTCTGTTTATCAACTAAACTGTTAATTTACATAAACCTTTAAATTGTATTTAATTTCTATCTAATCCTTCTGCGGTGTACGCCGCACTAACCATCATAAATCTGATGAAGGTGGGTTCTACGGAACACGTGTGGTATCACAACGGACCTAATTAGGACTACGTAAGACTGTTTGGCCAGAACCAAAGGTCTGCCACTCTTACCTAACCTAACCTAACCTAAGGCTTAGAAGTCTATAAAACTATTTAAAATTCCAGATCCATACTTAAAAAAATTGAATTGAGGTTGGTATCTACAGAACAAAACGTCGAATTTGAAAACTAACAACTTCACGTGTAGAACATAAAAACGGTTATGAAAAAGTGTTTTTTTGTTTTCTTCCTAAGTCAAAAATGAAGGCGCAAAAAATTTTAAAAAATAAAAATTCGATTTTTTTCTGATATCTCCGAACGTATTCGATATATTTAAAACGATCCTTCGCCAAATTATTAAGCCCCAAAATACGCAACTTTGCGTCAATTTTAAGATTCCTTGTAAGCACAAATTAGCCATATATTTCGCTTACAAACATAGTTAGGTGCTAGCTAGGTGAAGTCAAAATCGGACTATTTTTAATCCGAGTGTAATTTGAACACCATATCAATAATTAAATAGTAGGCAAGGACACTTCAATATTGACGTTACCTATTTTAACTTTGACAGAACTTGTAACCCAATAAAACCAAGTAGTTATTACTAATTGTAATTATTCGGTTACAAGTTGATATAAACACTGTCCAAGATAAAATAAATAACGTTTCATCCTATCATAAATGGAAGTAATTTTTTACTGTTGCAATTTGGTCTTGTTGTACTTAAAATTCTTACTCTACTGTCCGGTGAAGGCACAAATATTGGTTCTCCAGGATAGCAGTTCCTTTCTTGCCACGTTTTACAGGTTTTTGTTTTTAAATCGACTTTAATCACAGTACCTGGATTTTCTGCGTCTACATCAGAACTAATGGCGTAAAAATATCGGTAGTATTTTCCTAAAAAACAGAGACCATTGTTAAGAGCAGGAGCGTATTAAAGCGGGGGTACGTACGGGGTGAGCAGTGGTATCGAATGCATTTTGGCCATTATACTACAGGGTGATTCTTAAGTTGATACTTCTTTTTTAGCTGCGTATAGAAGGCATTAAAATAAACAACATTTTCAAATACCTTTCTTCAAAAAACCCAAAAATAAAGTACTTACATTCATTTATTACACTACAAATCAAATATGGTTCTGCCTAACTTGCCCGTTGAATAACATTAGGAAAACTTGTGGGTGTAGAGAAAAAACATCCGCACTTTTACGACAGTCACAATAAATTAGCACCATAATTACTTCATTGTTTTCAAATTTTACCATTTTCACCAATTTTTAAAAGAAAACTACACCGCGTCGCGAATTGACAAAGTTAATAACTGAACACCGATCCGTAAAATGCATGACTCACATACAAAAAACGGACAAAAACAATATAAAGTAAAGGGCTACGTTTTGATTACCAGGCCTGCGCTTAGATTTTTTACTTCTGTAACTCGGCTATTTTTAAGTTTTTTGAAAAAATGTATTTGAAAAAGTTGTTTATTTTATTGCCTACACAGCTAAAAAAGAAGTATCAACTTGAATCACCCTGTATATTCCTAATAGTGTCAGTTTTTTTGGTACAATACGTTTTACTGCAACATCCAAATTTTTTCGAGTCCCCGCACGTAACGTCACAATGTGGGATAGAGATAGAGCATTTATGCGCGTTAGCATAGCGGTGGGTCCATATAATAATTATTACGCTATTTTTGTACTTACCTAAGTATTTTTCATAGTTAATTCGAGGTGTCTCGCAACCCAAATCGCAAAGTTTC
This sequence comes from Polydrusus cervinus, assembly GCA_935413205.1. Lineage (NCBI taxonomy): Eukaryota > Metazoa > Arthropoda > Insecta > Coleoptera > Curculionidae > Polydrusus > Polydrusus cervinus. Next base: position 53,336,770 of record OW284510.1, read on the forward strand.
TCTGCTTTAACGATTATATTACCGTCCACTAAATAATGTGCTGTAGCGGTCGTATCTTTATGAGTTATTAAGTTATTATCTCCAGCAATGTCTTGTGGATTTGGATTAAGTGGTAAAACAAACCTTATAGGCCTTCCTCTAAACATTTTGGCATAATTCGGATCAGCTTGCATATTCTAAAATTGAAGAAATTGTCCATGATTCTCCAAGAGACCTAACATAGATTAATAAAGGAAAGACACAAAGTCTCGATATCAGAAAGGTATACTTAAATCTTAAAAGTTACACGGGTTTCGCCCTTTCAGACATCATCTGACGTAGACATGAACCGTTTGGTTTTGTTCATTATTTCTATTATGTAGTGAATGCTTTAACATTTTAATAATAACTTCTAGGTCTGATGATGCCCAAAAGGGCAAAACACCTGTAACCTTTAAGATTTAAGTATAACTTTCTGAGACCGAGACTGTGTCTTTTCTTTATTAATTGCATATTCTACAAAAACATTTAAATAAACTATCCGTGTGTTGGGCACACTTCGACCAGGCTTGGCCCGTTGTGCTAACCCCAGTTTGGTTGGGGCGATCATATTAGAGGTAGAGAGGAAGAAATCTAAGGATCGACCACATATGAGGAGCAGACTTTCAACAGGCGTTGATTCTGGCCAAATAAGTCTCCTATGTAAGTGAAATCCGGGTTTGTGAGTGTAAACAAAATATTTTAACCAGCTGACGCCTCAACACGAGCAGAACTTAATCGTTTATTATTTTCGTGTATTTTTGTGGAATATTTCTTTTTTTTATTGTAAAAAACCTTTAATACAATTAAGATGTCTATAAGCTACTTTGGTAGGTATTTCGTCAATAATTTTAATTTCTTACCATCTTATAACAATAGCAATCAATGGAAAATAAAAAGCAAATATACAGTAAAGCTTGAAACAAATTCATTTATAATTCATGTTATTTTTTGCTAATAATCGCCCGGATCCGTCAATATTTGTTGTGTTTTTTACGGTAATTTTATATATAAAGGTTGTTCCAAAAACAAGTTATAAGAAAATTGGCCCTAAAAGTATCTAAATCGGCCGTTTATCCAAAAATATTATATCGGTCGATATCTAATAATTTTATCGATTTAAGCACAACGTAAATAACTGCAATACCTACTTAATCTAAATTACACAATCAAGTCTCCTTTCCATAGATAAAAAAGATTTATAATTGTATTATATCCACGATGGATGTTGCAAAAAGCGTTTAAAAATAATAAAAACTAAGAAAACCTAAAAAAAAAATATTTAAGTAGTTTTAAACTGAAAATTAAAATTATGAATATTACATATTTTCGTTAAAGCTCTAGGAAGGAGGGAGCTCTAAATCCGCCACTGACCTCAGAAGGGCCTTTTGGCAGACGAAAACTAGTTGAAAAAGGACAGTAATGACTATTTTAACGGCGAACAAAAATTTTTCGATGGCACAAGGTCGCTGCGCACATGAGTAAAAACAATTTAAACTTACCCGCATCGTTTCAAAATACATACACTCCAACATGGACGGATCTCTGTAGGCACATATATCAATAACTACATGATCTGACTCTTCATATTGATTTATTATGTGCAGATAAAAGAATGTTTCGGCTAAAAACATTTTTGCTAATTTTCCAGTTTTTTTGGAAACTATGTTGATTTGAGTCTAAAATATTTGAATTTTCAAAACCTTGTACCGGGAGAAAGCCGAATAAGAGAAGAGATCGGCTGAAACCGTTTACTTTCCTGGAAAATGTATGCAGTTACTATGCCACTTCTAGAAGTTCGAAAATAAAGTTATAGAAATTTCTCATAAAAACTTTTATAATATAATTTTTTGGTAGCAATAAAGTAAAAAGTTTTCAATATATAGCGGCTTCCTCTCTTATTCTTATTTGGCCACCAGGTATAATGTATAATATTGTGTTATTGTTATAATATACTGCACGTCAGTGTTTCTTTAAATTGAATGAATAAAAAATTAAGATAAAACTTACATATTGTTCGCCATACCACCTAAAAGCGCCAGCGAGTGGTTCGTTTTGAAACTTTAGGGCGATTAAATTTGGTAACGATACACTCAATGGTTGTTCTACTATTATAAAATAGTTTTCTGTAATTCCTACAAAATAAATACACAAGTTTATTTTAAGTTTCGTTCTTGCGTGGTTCCATAAGCCTACAATAAATAAATTCATATTTTCGCCTAACAAATTAGATTGTAACATTCAACATGAAATTAAAAAGTGAATCTCGAACTTAAGTTCTAGACGCTTTACTTAAATTTTAGGTTCTTTTAACTCTAGTCTTGAGTAAACACAATATGTGTTCAGCACCCTCGAAAACAGAAGAAAATAGATTTCGGCCCCGGTCCCCACTATTGTCTTTAATTTTAATTTAAGTTTTCCAACGAAGTACCACAAGTGGTGCTAATTTAAAAAAATTAAGTTGAATTTTCATTTAGAAAAATCGAGGAAGTAAAGTCATATCTACCTTCTTTAATCTAAAGTCTTACAAATTAGTAAAGAAGGTAAATAAATAATTTAGATTAAAGAAGGTAGATATGACTTTACTTCCTCTATTTCCCTAAATTATTTTACAATAACCCTTCTAGGGAGCAGCTATAACTTCGTCCTAAGTTGATTTATGTTTAACTCCTTTAAAAGGTTTGAAAAAACAAATTTTTGTTATGAGTATGAAGCCCACAAAACATCTTAATCGACTTGCTTTTGTATTTTTCAACAATATTTTCTTAGAATCTTTGCACCCTATCACGATCCTATCACCAATTGATACCGTACTAGAACGAATGTCGAAATTCAAGAGATTTACAACGCTGGTGATATTGTCGAAGATATTAAATCTCATCGACTAAGATAGGCAGGCCATGTACACAGGTTTCATGACGAAAGATTCGTGAAATTGGTATGGGAGGAGCTTCCAACAGGAAAAAGACCACTCGGGCGTCCCAGAATGTGTTGGAGAGACAACATCAAATCGGACCTCCAAAAAATGAATATTCCGTTTGACCATAGACTAATATGGAAGACCGTGCCAGGTGAAGCAGCTAAGACCAACCCAGGGTTGTAGCCCTAGTTGATAATGATGAGTTTATTCCAGTTGTTGTTCCAATTAAAGTCCCCGACCCAACCTGTATATTTGTTTTCACTTGGTAAAATTTTAGCAAACTCGAATGTCGCTCTAATTAATAAATTATCCAAAGGACTAGAATGTAGGTGCTACAGAATTGTTATATTTTTTCAGTGGATAATTCTATAAACCTTACCAAATGTGTGCATGTACGAGGGATGTAGCGGCCATCTTGCTGGTATCGAAGCCACTATTTTGGCTCTCTCAAACATAGATTTCTGAGATGCTGCAAGGACAAAATAAAATTAAAGAAACCGGTAAACCGCACAGTGGATTTATTACTTACACGCATCTTTTTTTGGAAAGTGAACAACATTAAAATAGGGTCCAGTTGGATAAATTGACATGCCAATATTATATACACCACCTAAAAATAGTTAAGAAGTTTTATTTTTGAAAAAATTATGGGTAAAACTAAAAAGTATAGCCTTAAAGTTTATTATTTCCTTGACAGTATGCCACGTTAAGCCTTGAATTCAATAAAATCAATCAATCCGTTCCATTTTCAGTTTATTGGGTAGGCTGTCTCTTGGGCCACTAAGTACAATGTGTGTAACTTCACGTTTTTATGGCTAAAATATCAAGCAATGTAAAATCTTTCTAAAAACGAAGTAATGAAAATTGAATTATATTATTGAGTTGGTTGTAACCAACTTTACCCAGCTGTAGCTTTATGTTAGATACTTACTGTACCCACTACAGCACAAATTAATTTGAAAATTATTTAAATTTTTTAAACTATTATAATTAATGGGCGCAATGTAGTTGTTAGAAACGCCATTTAATCGATGGAATATAAGGTCTACGTTTTTTTTTTAATAAAACGGAGAACTGACAATAAAATTCGCTTAAGCACTTCGCCTGTTTATTTTAATCACAAGCCGCAACTGCATAATCTACAAATATTAAATTATTCTACTATGCGAATGTTGTAAGTAAGCTCTAATCACCCACTTACTTTCTTCTATTACATGAGGGTGTGATGTGTGATTGACTATATTTAAAGTTTCCCCAACATCAATTCTCTCTAACGTGTCTAACGTCCTTGGATCTACCCTGTGTATAAAAGGAATTTCATTAAATGCATAAATCTCATCGCCAAATGGGTACAGTGATATCATGGCATTATCTGACATTTCAGATTTTAAACTGAACATTGTTGCTACCCTAAAAATATATTTGTTTGCCTGTAAATTCAATTCACTGTTATGTAGGTACCTAGAGGGTTGTCAGTTAAGATGTGACATCTTTCAACAAAATCAAACTACAACTCTAAACTCTGGCTGGAGGCATTTTTGGAGGTATAATTTGATCTTGGTGGCTCTTGTAACTTATCAAGATAAGTGTACATACTGCTTGTTAAAAGTTCATCCTGTCAGAAATGAGCCTATAGTGTTTTGAAGGTTATCGTTTGGCTACTGTTACATTTCATATAACAACTATCTAATATGTGTAACATGACATTTATAACATCTTTGGATACTGGGATTTGATTACTTACCTTTGAAAAATGCTGTGACAAGGATCTGGTACAGCTTTAGTTCCAAACTCTGTAACCACTAAACGATTTGCTGCCCATATTTTCTTGTATATATCAGATTGCAAAAATTTACATTGATATGTTACATTTCCGTCCTTTATACCAAATCTTAAAAAAATAGGCTTATAAACAGTTGGTAATAATTAAGTTATTTTTAATTTTAGGCCAGTATTGCCTAATAATATGAACTTTTTGTTCTGTAGACAATTTGTAAACATCGCGGGCAATAATATATAGGGTGTTTCGTTTAAAAAAATTGCAATTTGCTCATTTATCGGAAACGCTATACTTATTCAAGTGTTTCTCTACTTTCACTATCTTAATCAACAGAAAAAAAGTATTACTTTGGTAAATTTAACCGACTCTGTATCTATAATAATAAAAGAGTTAGCAATAATGCACACTTAATTATACACAGGGTGGTTCGCTCTCAACGCAGAATTCAATAGCATCTAAACTTTAGTATTTTTCAAAAACTTATTTATAAGGAGGCATTAGATCTACAATCTAAAATTATTTAAAATTATACAGGGTGTCACAAATAGTCAGGGCATATCCAACATACTTTGTTTTAAATGAAACACCCTATATATTATGTTACCTTTAAATTCCCTATAGGATTCCACGTATATTTTGTATATCTCTAGATGCAACTGTTTTTGAAATATTGGCGTTTAAAATATGGCATTTTTAGACTTTGACGGGCTGTAGCAGGCGCATCTAAAAGAAAAATGGTTTTCACCTTCTTGCCTTAGTTTTTAATGATCTATCCAAAGAGACTAACTTCCGGTATAACATGATAAACCAAAAAAATGATTTTACAGTTTAACATGTTAAACCGGAAGTTGTAACTTTTAGTAGAGAAAAACTAAGATAGGAAGGTAAAAACCATTTTTCTCTAAGATGCCCCGTTCCGCCGTTTTAAATTTATAGTATTATATAAATATACAAAATATGTTTCATACTCTAGTATAAAAAATTCGAAAGACTTATATTGGGTTGCACAAAGACTTTTAATCATAATTAACTAACCAGCAAGTTTGACTGTGACATAAATTACATTGCTTGCTGTGTTTTGTATTATTTTTATTTATTTCTTCATATTTTGAACACAGTAGGCTGTTAGGAGTATGATACCTACAGTAATATTAATTAATAGGGGTTATATTTAGGTTAAGCTAGGAGGCCCAGCCTTAACTTCGCCTTTTGTGAAAATTCTCCTTTTTTTACAAGTCTTTTATTATTATTATTATTATTATTATTATTATTATTATTATTATTATTATTATTATTATTATTTACTCACAATAAAAGATATTAGTTCTTAAATTAAAATTTAAGGTAACCGGGGCACTATGATTGTGGGAAATTGATTTCTGTCAGTGTCATGTATGTCACCGTTCAACTTGCTCGTTAGTTAATTATTATTTAAATTCTTCGTGCAATCCAACATTTTGAATAGCTGGATAATAACAATGTTAATTAAAAAGTTATCCCAAATTTAAAGCAAAACGATAAAGGAAAAGTATTTAAAATACACAATTTTGAGAATTAATTTTATATGTAAGTAGATAGGGATTTTGTTTTTAATTTTGCATTAAAAAATACGTTTGGTAATGTTTTTTACAATTTTAACATACGAAGATTTTTAAAAACCGCGATTTGTAGGTACGGGAGTAAAGGAATAATTTTATTGAATTTTAAAAATAATATTTGAAATATTTTTTTTAATTACCCAATTTGTAGTAGCTGGAATAACTTTTTAAACTTTATTAATTTTAATATAATATATTTTATATAGCCTCTAGCTGTTAAATATTATAGTATAAGTTTAAATGTTGAAGAGAATATAGTAGGTATACCTACCTATGTAATAGAGCAGAACTGTCAAAGAGATGTTGAAAATCATCTTTACCCGCTTTTAGCGAGCCGGGCCCATTTCTTAAAAGGGAACCATTTAGCCATTTTGGTATTGTTCCTGAAAAACACATAAACACAGAGTACATCTAAATACTATAATTAATAGAATACATGCCTAAAATTTTCAAGTAAATGGTGATCTGAAAACCACATTCCTTGACAAAATAAGTTATCCCACTAAAACAACGTTTTATTACATTAACATTGCACTCATCACTCATATAATATTGTAATAACGTGACATTATCAGGTATTAGTGGCATAGCCACAGGGGGCAAACCCCCGCCCGATGGTTCGGCGCCCATCCGCCCTGAAAATATATAACACTAATATAGGTATGTTTTTAAAATTTTATATTAAGTAAAAGATATTGTAGTTACACTTTATAATTTTGGCGCTTACCTTTACATAATTTTAGGGTAAATTAAAGTTATATTTCCGATTTCTTTTTCTTTGATATTCAAAACGAAGATAATGACCGTTGATTGTCTAAAAGATACTTAGCTACTTAACTAACAAGATGCAAAAGATTGATTTCCCAGATTAAGATTTTAAGGTGTCCCAAAGTGACTCAAAGTATTGAAAAATTAAATAGATCCCCCTAAATATTTCGCCGCCCCCCCCCCCCCCCTTAGATCCGGGGCTGTCAGGTTTTAATATATGAGTCTCACGTAGTCCTATAAAGTCCGTTGTGTTACCACACGTGTTCCGTAGAACCCACCTTTATTAGATTTCTGATAGTGCGGCGTACACCGCAGAAGGATTTAAACAACTCATTCAAACCAGCCACTACTATTCAGAAACCTGCTCAGTCGTCCAAGTTGCTTAGTTCCTCCAGGCCATTGAAAAATGGTTGACCCAGAGCAGTGAACCTTTTTCTTGCGAAGCCAGGGCATTCACACAGAAAATGTTGAATACTTTCTTCCTCTCTGCAACTTCTGCAGAAGTCGTTAGTGGGTATTTGCATTTTTTTGTTTTAATATATAACAAAGTGATATTCAATGTCACACATACAACACACCCACACCCATACAATGTGGTTTTGGTTATGTTGTTGTAATATGAATTTAAACATATCGTGGAATGACGTGGAAATGCCTATTTGGTTCATGAAAAGCTGTATTTTTTATTTATTTAATACCTATTGCCTAAAATTTACATTATTTATTACGTTTAACGATATCATGTTAAATTTTAAAGGGTGAGGTAAGAAAGGATAAATGGTTTGGAGTGAAATATATTTTGACATAGTTGTTTCAGACTGAATATTTACAAAAGCAAACCAATATTAGTTAGTTTTGTGAATTTTGTTTGAAAATATTAACACTACCTTCTATAATACTAGTCCTGGTATCAAGAAGTTTGACATAAGAAGTTATTAAGTTGAGGATTGTTAAGAATCTATTGTGATATCCTATAATTATTATTATTTTAAAGATTTTAGAGTTGCTTATCAAAAATTTCGGTAGAAAATATAAAATAAAGTATATGAAGCCGTAGTAAGCACATCTTGAAATTATTATAAATTACACAGTATAGAGAGTATTTAATAAAATAAGAGATCTGCTTGTATTTTACATTATTTTTTGGAATATGAACATGGTAAAATTTACTGTACCTTTTACTTCCCCATGTAATGGTTCAATTATTTCCTGTTCACATGATCTCAACCAAATTTGAAACTCACAGTTTGGATAATAAGGTTCTTTATCATCATCTTTGTTTTCACTTCTCTTGGCAACCTGCAAAAAAAGTTAAACTAATTAATAGCTTAAAATTTACTAAAATTCAATACACCTGAGAAACATATCACGAGATAACAGAACAAATATAAATTCATAATTCAGTATACTTAGCTAAATATTTTAGAGACGTATATTATATAGGTACAAAGCGTTAAAATCCATAATTATACTTGCAAACTGCTTTATTTTGTATTTTAGAATAAACAGTTTTGAGGGTTCTGAAAAGTTTATACATCTAAAACTTTGTAATTACATATAGAATGGGTGAGAAAACGTAAAATTGAATTATTTGAGAAAAAATGTATAAAATAAATGTTGCCAATACCGGCCTTTACACGGAAGGTTTTAACCGTGCGAATTGAGACGCGCACGTTCATTCCCACGCGTAAACGTTTATGTCTATTTGTGCTATAAAGGCAGAGTTTTAAACGCGCGATTTTACAAAAGAAATCCTATGGATTATTCCCACGCGTAAGACCTTTTTTTTAATAGACGAAGGTAGGTATAACCGCTCGAACTTAGACACGCACGTTCTTCATTCAAATGCTTCTTTTATATTTTTACTTCTTTTCGGCATACTGGTTAATACTGCTGTTATAATTGCAAGTATTTTTTATTTTCTATAAAATCTGACATTTTTCACAAGCAAGAAACGTCTAATAAACCTTTTTCAAATTTCCACGTAAACTTTTGCGTGCGCGAATTTAAACACTTTTAACCGAATACAAGTCAAATAGTACAATTTTAATACAACAGTCTTACGCGTGCGAATAACTGCGCAGTCTATCGCGAACGCAATCGCACGTTCCTGTCACGCGGTTAAGAGTCTACGTGTAAAGATGGCTAATAGAAGTTCAGATATCAAATTTGACCGTTGTATCTATTTTTTCTGTTTACAGGTTTAACATTGAAACCGGAGGAGGTTATTTTAAAATAGAGAGTAAAACACATGACATTTTACTCACAGCGCGGCGCGACTATATTTTTCTTTATGACCAAGAAAATGGGTTCTTTGGGCGTGGCACCTAAAAAAATGTTTACCTTCGGCGATTTGCCTAGAGCGCTAGTTAATCCCGATCTTTTTGCCGCTCCCCCCACCCTCTTACACCTACGCCACTGCTAGGTATGTATACCTATATTACTGCGTTCGGTTTTGAAAAATCGAGCAGAGCGAGTAAATTAATGCAGATGTAATGTCACATGTATTCCAGCTAAACGATCGCGTAGCATTTACTGTTTGGATGCAAATAATCATAAACCCTGATTCAATGCAAATTTTATATACGCAAATGATGCTAGTTTTTTTGGCTTACACAGTTCTTGTCAGTGTCGCTCCCACACTGCCAGAACTATGAGCATGGCGGGATTTTCAAATGAACATTGAATGCCCCCCCCCCTGCCTGCGCCACTGGCTTTCATATAGAGTGCGGAGGGTTGTACGAAGTTAGAGGAAACAATTTGAGTGTATTTTTGAAATTCTAATAGCAAATTTATATAAATGGAATTTTCCTCTCACTTCGTACAACCGGCGTCTCAATATGAAACCGCTGGGTCACTGACAGTAATTTTGGACCTAGAGTATATGTATTATTTAAATCATGAATTTGTGATGTAAATTACAACTAACCTTATTTTTATTAGTAAAATCAAGTTTTTTTCTTGGTGGCAGAGGCGACCAAGAAAATACCTGTGAAGTGATTCTGGACTGAGTCTTATCTAAAATATTACTTTTTACTTGTTCCTCCATATTTTTAAGATACAATTAACTGAAAAGAGTACACTTTACTGCACTTATCTAAATTTAAAACATAAAAAAAAACACAATAACTATTTATTCGTAAATGCACTTTGCTAATTAGATTTGTAGGGGAAGTCAAGGTTGCCATCACCGCGCGAGGCATAAAATTCAATCGATCAATAAGCTCAGCAAGTAGCGTTATTTATTTAAAAAATAGAAGAGAATAAATACCTTGTGAATTTTGGGTTCAAAACGAAAGCACAGCTTTTTTATTAAGTTGCCAATGTCAATTTTTCGAAGAAATAAATGTTATCAGGGCGAAAATAATATAGGTATTAAAATTTTTTTTTTTTACGATTCGCCGACTACGGAGGCCATCTTGAACCGGTCATCGACCACAAATGTGATCTACCGACTGGGGAGTGTGAAACGGCACCTTCATCTTACGAGATATCCGATCTCATCCGGCCTGTCCGGCGTGAATAGGATGACTAGGTGTCGATTCATTTTACACTCTTCCCTGAGCCAAGAGCACGCCGTGTTCCCAAGCGGTCACCCGCCCAAGTACTAACCGCGCTCGACACAGCTTAACTTCGGTGATCTGCGGGAACCGGTGCTTAATATGTCGACAGGCCCTTGCTGGTACTAAAATTTAACAAACAAATATTTTTATAATTGTATATATTTATATTTTGTTAAATTTTAATAATATTTTAGTTCTAAACATGCATTTTTTTGTTTCGACATTAGGGGGCTTACATAACATGAGAAATTAAAGTTGTAGTTTTTTCCTCGTGACAATTTATAATTGGATCACAATCAAAAACACTTCACTTATTATTTTATTATATTTGCGTTAAGGCCTTTTTACATTAGGTGCAAGTTCAAGCACAATTGCCTGAAAGCATGCGCTTTGATGACATTTTAATCAGCTGATGCAATTTTTCCAATTTCCAATTACCATATATATACCTACTAGCACTTGCGCCTAATGTAAAAATGCCTTTCTGCATTAAATAACATTTAGTAGACTCATGTAGGGTTGCACAAAGAATTTTAATAATAATTAACTAATCAGCAAGTTTAACTGTGACATACATGACATTGGCAGGTATTATGTATTCACAATCATACTGGTACGGTAACCTTAGTTTACTAATCAGGCCCCTTTCACCTTTGATTGTGAGTACATAACCCCTGTCAATGTCATTTATGTCACGGTCAAACTAGCTGGTTAGTTAATTCTGGTTACAAATCGTTGTGCAACCCAACAATAGACTCGACTGAGTGCAGTAACAACCTTAGTCCAAACCTCAACGCATGTTGTAAGGCCAGAAAATATACAGTGAGCGCGGAAAACCCCAATCCCTCTAAACAGCTATTTAATTTTTCTTAATTATCTTTACTAGCATCATTTGTTACTTATATTTTTTTTTGAAATTAGTGATTCAATTATAAAATATATATTTACAACTTATAGAAAAACTAACAAGAGGGTTCGACACAACGCTAGTCGTCACGAATTTGGTATACCATTAGAATACTGAAACCTTCAAACACGTATTTTTTAGTTTTTTTTTCATCACCTTAAAATTTAAAAAAAAATTATAAATGGAAGGAAATGAGACACTTTAAGTCTTCCTTCGCTGATATATTTAACACTTTTACCTTAAGGAAAGTTCTCTACGTTTTGAAGGTATAAACATTCATCATCAGGAGAAACAATATAATAATAAATGAACAAAACCAAGAAGGGAATGTGACTATCTTCTTAATAGAGTTTTGAGAAATGTATTTATGTCAGTGGCGGCTCGCGGTCTTAAAAAATGGTGAAGAGCTAGGTATAATGCGGGTACTTAAACAAACATTGACTAAAAACCCGTGTAACAAGACGTCTCTCTTATCCTCATCTGTCCAACGACTGAATGGAGTTTCCAACAAATTACAAACTATGTCCTTAATATTGGGGTAAAACACACAAAACACTACTGAATTAAGCGAAAAATAAAAACAAAACTTTTTAATCACACAGTAAATCACTTAAAAACGATATCTAGAACCGTAAGTTTTGCGAAGCCTCAAAATAAATTTCTTAAAGTTAGGCGAACTAATGCTAAAACAATGGTGCATGCGACTGATCTATTTTTAAATTGCCCTTCATCATAATGCAAATTGTTACATGCGGTTTGCGTGACTGACGTCACGTAACCATAGCAACGGTGAATATCAAAGTCACGTTGGGCGTTGGGTCTTCACTTGCTTTGAGCTAATGGACACGGTCGCTGGAGCGCGCCAAAATGCACGAGTGTGTGTAATTATTGTCCATCAAAGTTAACCGTGGCCCTATTATGCATAGCTACATTCGGATTAAATTAATATTATTAATTCGAACATAATTATTTTTTTAAATGGTAGCTGTATTGATAATTTAATATTGTCCAAAAAATTTCCTTCTGGTTTTTTTTTTTTTTTTTTTTTTTGGTGAAGAGCGCCTTCACCTGACGAGCGGCCACTGATTTATGTTAAAGGGTTAAATAAAGAAAAATATACTGAAAAATATTTATAACGGCCTAAGGAATCGTTAGTAGATGCTACATCGAGAAAACTTTGACCCTGACCAAACTCCCTTTTTCACTCACTGCTCCTGATGTCCATTCCGAGAGTTTGGGCCGAACTGAACCGTCTTTTTAGGTAAGCGAGTAAGAGTCCCACATTGTGCGAAACCCTACGCCATCTTAAAGTGTGCATACCAACAGGATGATTTACTTCAGCAAGCGGATCCATAATAAATAAAGCAGTCCTTAAAGCGTTACCCGTAATAAGGTTATGTCATCTGTGAAATGTCTAGTGCTGTCACCACTTAAGCAGAAGTCTACGCACACAATTGCGAAGGTATATAGATACCGCGCATATAATATATGTCGCATACATTTGTCAGTCTCATATCATTGACATGTATTTAACAGTTACAGAATTGTTATATATTTTTTGAGGTACAGTCACAAGTTAACATCACCTGTCTGATGAAAGCAGAAAATCGAAACGCTTTTACTCGCCATGTTCGAAAACCCACAGGTTTACGGTCTTACCTCGAAAACGTCGTACGTGTTAGCACTCCCGTTGAACTCTCCCACCCACTGCAGACCAGAACTGGGCAGTAATTGCCATGAAAGTGCTTGCAAGCATTCAAAATTTCTTTCCTCCGTAATTGCAAGTACTTAGATTTTCCAAAGTGCGTGGCGCTGGCCATTACTTTTCCAAAGGGTTTGTCGCATGGTGCTCAAAGCACTTATTTCGGGTGCTTTGCCCAGCTCCGCTATATACTATATAAAGCGGCCATTAGTACGACCCAGTCATGATACGTATTAGTTTACTGGAAAGCAAGCTTCAGGTGCTCGCTCACTGGAGAGCTTTTTTTCGCTTACGAAAGTTGCATGTGCGTGAATACATTTACTTACATGCAAATTTCAAAATACGCTTCGCGACGTGCCGCGTCACGCCAGTGACCGAGTATCTTTTCATGAAATAGAAAACAAAATAGAAGGACCTCGTTTGCGCATTTTTACCTAGAAATGCGAACCCAACCGTTAGACAAGGCTAGATGCTGTAAAGTGGTTAGTTCTCTCCGTCTTACTTAGGAAAGTTAACGTAGTATTTTGTCAGTGTGCCTAATTATTTACTTTTTTACTGTTTAAAATGGCTAAATCTTGTTATGGATATACAGGGTGGGTATTTTAACTGGAATATATTCGATATTATTAAAACTGCTGAAGTTGCGCCTACAAAATTAGGTATGTGGAGGTTATGGAGCATGCGGAATTGGATTATGATGTCGGCGTAGTTGCCAGATTTCTTAGCTTTGCGCTACATGTAGTAATTTTGTTATTTTAAATGGAATGCCCAATTTATTTTTATTGCAGTGAATTGGGCGTGTCCAGGGACGGATGGGCCATAAGGGAGACCGGGAAATTTCCCGGTGGGCCGGTCGGCCAGTTGGCAAAAAGTTACTACAAAATTGGTAAAAATATATTTTGGATAAAACCAAATATTTTTTTTTTGTGTTCACGTACTTCTTATATTATATTTAATTACCGTCGGTGCATATTGACAACGTCGAAAATCATTCGGTTTCTCTTTTAAGCGTGTTGTTTCTATGTTCCTTGACCCTAGTTTCAAGTGGCCTTAGAGTCTCACCAATGTAAGATCGTCCACATTCGCAGGAAAAAGACAGGAAAAACTGTGTCTACGAGATCCCCTTTGGATTGGAAGTTCAAGGAAGCTGCTACCATATACCAGAACCCAGACTGTTTTAGTAAGCCATAATTAGATATAAGAAATATCTGGAAACCTTTGTAAAGCAGATGTAACCTTAAAATACCACACACGAACTAAACGCATGACTGCACCCATCTCAGTCATGCTTCAGTGCATCTAGCTAGTGTAAATAGAGCTGTAGTTACTTTACTTATTAAGTATTCACTTGAAGACGGCTGGAGATACTTACCAATTGAAACGTTGTGATATAAAACAAATAAAGACAATGCAAGTCCAAAACACTTCTACCAGTCAAGAAACATCATTGTCTCCGACCTTCAAACATTACTTGTATATATTATGTTTTGTTGAAAGTTGTTACATTTAGGACTTTCCAAGTTCATGATTCACAGTTTTACAGGTTACAAAATATGAAAACCTTTGCTTGTGTTACATTTTCTTTGATTTTTTAATATTTATAAATTTCAAAGGCGTTCACTTAAGTTTTAGCATAATATGATATAACTTGGAATTCTTGTTATAATATATTGTTAATGTTCTCTAATAAACGATTAGTTTTGTCATTACTAAATAACACATTTATTTAGGTCGTACCATAATGATCTCTTTTAATAAGGAGCATACCTTTTACACACGAAATGCCAAGTGGGCCGCTTGACCCGAAATTTTCCCGGGCCGGTCTCACAGAGCCCATCCGTCCCTGGGCTTGTCAAGTGTAATAAAGTCCCAATTTTTCAAAATTTTATTTCTACTAGTTGCTGAGATATGACAACACAGCATTTTCAATTATTAGTTCAATTTTTTTAGAATGAGCATTAAACTTATCGGAAACGCCCGATAATATGAAGCAGCGCCCATTGTTCATAAAGTATTTGGCACCTTTACAGTTTAATGGGAACGCCCCTTGCCTAAAGTTTTTTCTTTTGATGGTATAAAGTCCCTTATTTTATTGCTAGCGCCTTGTATGAATATACAGGATTGCTTACCAACCAATGCTGTCGTTCTTTGGGCTAGCTTAAAATAATTACAAAACTAAGTAGAACAGAGGTAATATCATTTTTTTATTAAATAATAATTTAAAAATCCATACACTTAACAATAATTTTCAGTTTTAACTTCCTTTAGAATATTTTTTCCAGAATTTTTTCACATCATCATGGGCATTTTTGTGTATAACCAGGGTTCGCTTCTCTTTGTTGCACCATATCAGGACACCACTTGATTGGGCGTATTCTTTTAGCACGTTAAAGTCAGCCTAAAAAACAAACTTAGTGTTACTTATTTAGAGGAAGTGCTTTTGTATCTGGACACACAAAAAAAATGTTTTTTTTTATTGCGGCATTTCACAGAATTTATATAATATTTATTACTTATATTATTTAATACGCTCTACTGATTCAGCAGTTGGTTCCGTACGAAAAATTTTAAATATAGATTTTTTCTAGTAAAACACTTCGAGCTTTTTATTGTGTCCTCAACATTTATTAGAGAATTACTCTATAAATGTTTCGCCTTTTGAGGGCTTTTCAAGAGTACTTATGATACATACTTAAACGTGCGAGCAAAGCAAAATTGGCAGTAATATATCAGAGATGTTTACTAAAGTTAATTAACTTTAACTGAATAAGAAAGCAAACTTGTCCTTCACCTTCTTTAATATAATATAAAACAATTACTGTCTACGCGTCTCGGTTAAAAACCATCATCAGGGCTAGCAGGTCAAAAACTTAGTCACTAGATAATCAAGACACAACTGGTACATAGACGGCTCCAAAACCAAAGAGGATATCGTAACGCGGATACACGGAGTAAGACCGAAGAAAAATTCGTTTTTCTCTCTGGGAAAGTATCCCACAGTGTTCCAAGCAGAAATCTACGCCATATTGCAATGTGCGTACGAAAACAATAGGAGGGCTTACCTCAGTAAGCGGATCTATATATATTCTGACAGTCAGGCAGCCATTAGATCGCCAATATGCAACAAGGTAACCTCAAGACTGGTATGGGAATATCAGGAGAAACTGAAGGCCCTGGCAAAAGTAAACAAAGTAATACTGCAGTGGGTACCAGGCCACGAAGGTATTACAGGAAACGAAAAAGCCGATAAACTTGCGAGAAAAGGCTCAGAAAATACATTCATTGGTCCAGAACCGGCACTCGAAGTGCCAAGGTGCACGGCACGAGATGCTATAAAGCGATGGATCAGCAATGAACACAATATCCACTGGAGTAACAGACAGGGATTAGCCCATAGCAAAAGATTCATTGGGGATCCAAACCCAAGACTTACGAAACAGCTGCTTCAAATAAATAGGAACCAGCTGAGAACCATTACAGGAATTCTGACAGGATACATGGCTGTCAAGAACCATCTGCACAGAATGCAACTGTACAATTGAGACCTTGATTGCAGATTATGCGGACAAGACAGAGAAACTGTACAGCACATAGTTTGCCATTGCGAGTCCCTAGATCGGAAAAGGAAACAAATACTCGGGCAACCAAAACTGGAACCAGAGGACATCTTTACCCTCTTCCCAGTTGACCTACACAAACTGGTGCAAGGAACTGGGATCACGGAGTGGGTGTAACAACCAAACAGGGTGAGCACAATGGGCCAAACCTGGCCTAAGTGCATCCGGCGCACGTACGGGCCCTTAGAAAAAACGAAAAAAATCAAGACACAACACTGGTACCGGTCAACAAACAAACGACAACATATTTTAAACTTATATACTAATAAACATCAAATATCCATCAACAAAACAGGCATGAGGCCGTACGAGGTAAATATGACTGGTAGCAGTGTTGTGTCTTGATTGTCTAGTGACTAAGTTTTTGACCTGCTAGCCCTGATGATGGTTTTTAACCGAAACGCGTAGGCAGTAATTGTTTTATATTATATTAAAGAAGGTTAAGGACATGTTTGCTTTCTCATTCGGTTAATGATGACCCTTCTGGAGAGCGGATATGATTTTAATTAACTTTAGTATGATAAGTACTCTTGAAAAAGCCCTCAAAAGGCGAAACATATGTAAATTCATTATCTAATAAATGTTTTTCCTTGTTGTTGCGGGGTAGATCATAAATCTTAACTGAATTTTTAAAATATTCGGATCTCAGTCTTAAATCATGCTCTGTACAATCCAGATTATTCGAGATGTGGCTCCGGTTGCATACAAAGATTAGTAAAATGTGTGTTGTTTGTAATAACTAAACTTACCTGCGACAAAAACTGGCTATACAAAACACCTTCGTGATAACTTAACCTATTTCTTTCAAGTTCCCACAATTTAATTTGATCAACCACCGTAGGAGGTAATGTTTGTTTGGCTTCGATAGTTAACATTTGCGGGTGGGCGTGTTGCGTGAGGTAGCCGATTATTTGGTCTGCGGTGATGCCTCCTCGGAGGGCTTGCCGTACGGAATCACGACTTATCACTGCTACAACTAAGTTTGGAAACCTAAAAATATATCCACGTATATTTCAAAATATATCGTTGGATGTGATGTGAAATCTACCCGTTAAAATAACACTAAGCAGGTGCGTTCCGCATCAAAATGCATTATTTGGCTGCAGATTGTTATTACCTTCTTAGAAATTAAAAAACCTACTTAGAAATTAAAAAAGAAAAACGGTTTTGTCTCAACTACACAATTTATTTAAGGGGCGGGAAGAAAATTACATTAAAGCAATTAAATCGTCGTCAATGTTTCGACCTTGGAGAAGGTCATTATCAGCGACTAAATGTAGATCCCACATATTTAGTAATTTAAGGAAACTTACCTTAGTGCAAAGTTGCTTGTTTGGACCTTGTACTGGCCTTTACTTTACTTTTTTTTTTAATTTTTCCGCGTAAGCCCGTTTTGGACAATTATTCCTATTGGATTACTTTTCAGACTTTATCGTTGTATTATAATATAAAAATTTTAGAGAACATTGGCAACATTGTCAAGCTGCCGTTTTCATGACGTATATTCGATAAAGTCCGTGTTTTTGTTCCAATGTTTTTTTTTATTTTCTCAGTGATGGTTTAAAAATATCAAAAAGTACAAACACAGAAAATTTTCTTTTTGTTATTTTATACACCACAACCAAAATTAAAATTTAGTGAAAGAGCCCTTAAGCCAATAAAAATTGTTACAGACTGGCATAATAATTAAATGAATCAATTAAAAGTCGTTTATTACGTTTTCAGGTTAATTTTCAATTTTTTTTTGAAAAATAAAATAACCGGCGATATATTCTACGTTAACCTATACCCATCTTTTTTCATCCACAGCTTGGTGCTACAAGATATTAAAATATAAACAAAATCTAGCCGTTTGTTTTCAAAATTCAAAAAATGAGTAAAATTTTTTTTTGAATTTCCATAATTTTTTAATATTAGTATTTATTTAATCCGCCTATAAATTATTCAACATCCTGTACATATTTTTTTTTTATATAAGTAAAAGAAATATAATTTATATAAGTGAAAGAAAACTTAAGGCCTACCAATAAAAAAAATAAAAAAGTTGATGGTTTGTAAGAAACAAGTGGAAACTCCAGACAATGCATTAAATTTCAAAGTAAGAAGTTGCCAACTTTAAAAGGTCATAACACAAAAACTAGTCATAGGATTGAATTACGGCCATGGACACTTTTAATCAGGACGTCAAGATCTAGATAATACTAAAAAATCAGAAAAATTAGACGAAAGCCATTTCCCATAAGCTTTGTGCGGGGTCCTTTACTTATTTTGATCTAAGGAATATGTGGTAGGTTTTTGTAAAGATCTTTTACAAACACCCTGTGGAATCTAAATATGCCAAAATATGCAGGGCAATGCATTGAAAATAGCAATGTTAAGGCAAACTTCCGGTACAATCGAAAATGATAGATGCGTCAAAATATCCCTAACGTTTTTTTTTAGTTTCCGAGAATTCTTAGTAGGTCACTTACCGTGAATGACCCTGTATAATGTTACTAATTAAGTAAAAAAAACTTTTAATTTATGCTTACCTATACATAAGCTCGGTAAAGAGCGCTATGAGAGCTACTTGTAAATTGGAATCGGTGTAGGCATAGACCCTGTAATTCGTTTCGACCACTATGTACCCTTTGGGGGTATCTTCTTCAAGAATAGCAATATTCTTATTTTGACTATTTGTTATGTTTAAGGCTAATCTAGTAGGATAAAACCGTCCCGCTTTTCGCTGAAACAAAATGCAAAACTATTAGTTTGTTTTCCTGACCGTTTTAATCGATTAAAATGTTTGTTTTTCTTGGATTTTCGGTCACTCTTGAATAAAAGATTTTTCTTTATAAGGGGTTAACGTTTCGGTTTTATTAGGAAACCATCATCAGAACTATTAAAAATATTTGTCTAAACAATCAAAAGAGAAAAGAAACTATTGTATACAAAAAATAAAAAATATAGAAAACTATAATCAAGTATAAAATATAAGCTAAACATACCCTTATTTAATTTTTTACACTTCACAAAACTTTAAATTCACAGTATGACTATCATATTGGAAATGGTCAGTATTAAGATGAAATAAAAATGGTTTTAATTTTTATGGGGGTAAGGGATGGACCAGATGGGAATTCCATTTTACCTAATACATTTTAATAACTATCTTAACTTAATTATATTAAAGGTATTAAAAGTAGAATGTAAAAATTTGCATTTTATTGTGTAATTAAATTATTATAGACGTTATAGTTCTGATGATGGTTTCCTAATAAAACCGAAACGTTAACCCCTTATAAAGAAAAATCTTTTATTCAAGAGTGACTGAAAACCCAAGAAAAACAAACATTTTAAAATGCAAAACATTTTATTAAATCAAGACCGAAGAATTCAGGTAGCAATATTATTCTGTTGAAAGAAGATAATAAACTTTATGGCACCAAAAAGATAATAAGAAATCACATCAAAATATGCTTTAATGTCATAAGAAATAATATTCTCGTTAACAAAGCTAAAAAGTCAACCTATAAAAAGAAGCTTATACCTATAATACATTAAATAAATTATAAAAAGCAAGTTACGCAATACAAAGAGGAGACCAAACAAAACTTCTATAGACTCATACCAAGTGTACAATTCAATAACAAAAATGTGTATAAATTAATATACTATAAAAAGAATAGATAATATAAAGAGAAATATAACACATGAACCGGTAACTAAATCACAGTATCATCATAATACTCCTGAAGAGTGTAGTATGGTCTACTGATCAGATATCTCCTCAATATTCTTTTCAAAGTTCTATCATCTAATATTTGTCGAAAAGTTAAAGGAATATAATTATAAATCTTAATACTCTAAAATATTAGTGAATTTTTTGTGAGAGTTGATTTTGGTAAGTCATTTTTGTTACGGATATTATACAGTGTGTCCAAAAAAGTATGCAACATATGGAAAACTTTTTTATTACCGATTTCTCAGAAAATTTTATTCTTGATAAAAGTTAGTGCATGCCTTGAAACTATAAATGCATATTTCACATTTCACCTGCGGCTAATAGTAAGGGAGCAAATGCCATTTTTTCGAAATTGCATTAGGAGTAAAGTACCTTAGTTATTAGAAATAAAGCAAAATTTTATATGGAAATGTTATTGCAAATTAAAAACATAGCCCAAATACGAAATTTGAGTTACGTGTCTCAATTTTTTTTTTCTAATCTCTAATTTTTTTTAATTAAAAATTGAGACAAATACTCAAATACTGAAATTATTTATTTATTTATAATGACAAATAAATTAGTAGTTATTTCCAGTACTATGAATAGGGTTAAATTTTATTATAATTTAGTTTCGAACAGAAGTTGGCTAAAATGTGTTTAAGTAGATAGGCGGGCAACACGCTTATATCTAAACCGACCCGGTTCATTGAAACGTTTTTAAAAGTTTGCAACTACTTAATGCATTTTTATTATAAACCCACGTTTAAGTTATTTGATAAATATATTAAAATTGCGTAAACGAAACATCGTCCAGAGGCGTACCGTTTAGGGGAAATTAGAGATTAAAAAAAAAAATTGAGACACGTAACTCAAATTTGGTATTTGGGCTATGTTTTTAATTGGCAATAACATTTCCATATAAAATTTTGCTGTATTTCTAATAACTAAGTTCTTTACTCTTAATGCAATTTCGAAAAAAAACATTTGCTCCCTTACTATTAGCCGCAGGTTAAATGTGAAATATGCATTTATAGTTTCAAGGCATGCACCAACTTTTATCAAGAATAAAATTTTCTGAGAAATCGGTAATCAAAAACTTTTACATATGTTGCATACTTTTTTGGACACACTGTATAAGCTGTTGTTAGGATAATTCTTATATTTTTTATGAATAAGACAAACTGTTTCTAGGATAAAAATGCCAACCACAGTTAAAATTTTTTCTCTGAAAAATAAAGGTTTGCAATGGGAACGTAAGTTAACACCACACAAATATCTTAAAGCCCTCTTTTGTAAAACTAATATTGAGCAAAACAAGTCCTGGTTACAAAACCCCAAAAAAGCGATACCAGACCTTAAGTGGCTTTCAATAAGTGAGAAGTAAACAACTCGACCTATATTTCTTCTCAATTCCTTGGAAAAAACTCTCACAGCATAAGAACCTGAAGCTAATTTTCTGTTTAATGTTATGGTATCTAAACTTAAGTTAATCATTTTTGAATAAATTGAATTAATTTAAACACCCAAGAATTTGGCAACGTTTCCGTTCTGTATAAAATTATTGTCCAAATTCACGTTCGAGAATGAAAATTTAAATGTAAGAATACTAGTCTTGTCAATCAAAACATTAACATTAAGATCAAATTTGAAATTTCGATAATAAGCAAGACTACGATTGGGTGTAATTATTGTATATGTCGGCGTCAAATACCGAAATCCGCCATTCCCTGAAATGACTCGTCACTTCACGTATTGCCGGTAAACCCCGTAGAGGTTTTCTCCACGATTATTACTGAATGTAATAATTCCAAAATCATTTTTGATAATAGAATGTAAAAATTCTCGCTCTTGAGTTGGAATATTTATTCTGAAACACTTGCTTCTTATGCGTTTTGCGTGTATTTTCATTCCCCATAACAAGATACGGAATGAATATTCTGTAATTGATCTAAACGACATAGGTTGCCATGAATTTCGAAACTGTCAATGTCAGCAGACAAATTTTAGTGCAAGTCAAAATATGAGTGAAAAATCGGATGAATCAGATATGGAACTGGATAATACTCCACCTGAAATTACAAATATTGCGAATAGTATTTTTGGTCGTGGAGAAAATATAGTCTGCTACTCGGTTAGAATGAAAATTCGATCCGAGTGGTTCCTCACTCGCTATCTTCCACTCGGATCAAATTTTCATTCCAACCTCGTTACAGAATCTACTATTCTGTGGTAGAGGGCTGTGACAGTAACTTCTAGATCGTTATTGTGTTTGACTAACGAATTTAGTCATTTCCTGCAACGCCTATAATTTTTTTGCAAAATGCCGTAATTGGCTTAACCCAACTTAAGTAGGTACACTTATAATTTATTATTTATTTGTGTTCTGTTTATTATTTATATGTCAAATTTCATTAAACTTAAGAGGGACACGTTATATCGTTCCCTTTGTTAGTTGACTCATTGATTCTAATAATTGTCAACATAGGACGGTATTAAATTTGAAACTACTTCACGGTTGATACAGGCATAGAATATATAGCTATAGGTTTGTAATAAAATTAAGTAAAAAACTTATCTTACCTTTCTTTGGTAAACTAAACCAAACTCTCTTAAATGTTGAAGGAAAATTAACAGGCCAGGACTCATACCTTCTGTACTGTAATCCTAAAAATGAAACAAAAATCACGTATGTAATAGTTATTTTTTTAAGGCTACACCGAAACTATTTCATTACTCACGGTTTATATATTTATCAAAATATCGCTTAAGTTGCTAATAAATATAATAAAACATTTTATCAAAATTGCCAAAAATTTCACCAAGATCTGTTCAAAATGTAAAAAGTTAATGCAAATTAAAATGTACTAATATATGTTTCTTGTCAGTTTTTTCTTTGACCGGGAGTGTATTGTATCCTTAATGTATAGTGAACAGGTCAAATTAAACCCTCATTCATCTCAAGCTCCATCACATTGAAATTAACCAACTAGTTTAAGATATTTCAGCCAAACGGCAATACTACTAAAATTTATCAAAATGTCAAAAATGAAATAAAATTGTAAAAAAGATCCCCTCAAAAAGTGAAGGGGCTTTGGTATCTCTACCGGACTATATGATTTCAATTTTAGGGGTTATTCCATCCTTGTCCAGGGGGTTAAAGTGAACCGATTGAAAATAGCTAATAAAAGTATTCACCTCAATAATAGGTCTGAAATATTTTTGGGTCTAAATTAGCCTACTCACGTTAAGTCGGCCGGACGGAATTTGCCGGGGAGATCATGGCCGGCCGGCCGATTCCGCCACACAAACCAGTTGAATCGGAGGAACCGAGTTGTCTCCCGATTACGAAAAGGTCAAAATAACCATAGGTAAATTCACTCCCAAGGGTAGGTAAGTTGTCTCCGAGGTTCGGGTGATATATATAATGGTAGATGACAGCAACGTTGTCAGATTGTTTAAGACATATGTAAAGTCAGGAAATAATAAGTCAATAGTAACATGAACAAAAAAATTGCCTGTTGAAGAAGTTCTAACCCGCCCCAATACACCGTTTGGAGCTGAACTGAGGATCGGTAATCTGCTCTAATAGGTGTATTAAGGTAGGTTAGCACGTGTTTAAATCCTCAGTTCAGCTCCAAACGGTGTATTTTACATATTTCTTAAACAATCTGACAACGTTGCTGTCATCTATCATTTTACAAATATGACACCAGCTAGTTTTTACGATTGTTATTTCCTTAACATTTTATTTGCGCTTACCTGAAATTTGGGAGAGAATTTACCTACAACCTTTTCCGAACCGTAATTTAAAAGTGACCACTGGGAGACATCTCGGTTGCGCCAGTTGAATGATGGGCCAGGGCCGGCCAGCCGGATGCTGTTAAAACTGAGTCGTTTATCGGCCGGCAAGTACATTCAAAAAAATTTAAAAGGTTAAAATATCAAGAAGAGGCAGAATTTAATAAATACTCGAAACAATTATCATGTCCTCAGGACTCACATATCGGCCCTATTTTATTCTTACTTTTTATAAACGACGTAATTTCTTGCTTTGATGTGTTCGAGTGTCTAGTTTACTCTGATGACTTAAAGTTTTACACCACAATTTCTCCTAATGCAAACTACTTGCAGTCTGATCTGAACGGGTTGGTTACCTGGTGTAAAGCTAACCTTTTACAACTTAATGTGAGCAAGTGTAAGGTCCTCCGCTTTTATAAATGCAACTCTCCGACAAACCATCCTATGATATTGAGAACACTAACCTGGAAATTGTCTCTCACTTCAACGATCTTGGTGTCATCTTTGAGAAAGATCTTATATTTAATCTACATATAGACAACGTAATTTTAAAGAGTTTTAGATTGCTTGGTTTTGTGAAGCGAAACACCAAATAAATTTACGATACAAAGGCACTTAACGCTCTGTATGGTGGACTAGTTCGATCTCTGCTTGAATACTGTTCTGTTATATGGAGTCCCAATTATATGCCACATCAAAAGGATTAAACGTGTTTTCCTACCAAAATATACCATATGAAACAAGACTTCTCCTTTGTGGCATGCAGAGTCTAGAATGTCGACGCAGAAAATATTTGCTAATCTTCTTATACAAACTTATGAATCGCACAATTTGCTGTAATGCCCTGCTTGAATCTGTGTTTTTTTTTGGTTCCACCAAGGCGCAGAGGCAGATGCAACTTTTCTTCCGAGGCGACTCATCAAATCAATTATGGACAAAATGCCTTCATTTCAAGATTACTGCGGAATTACAATAGTAATTGCGATCTATTTAGGATTAGCCTTTATTCCGTAAAAAAACTATTATGACTTGTTAATTTAATTTATTTTAATCTATTTTAACTTGATTATTCTGTTGTTTGTTTTATACTATGTATTGTTTTTTTTCTGCTGTAGCTAATAAATGTATCTTAGATTTACATGTACCAATTGGAATGTTGTATTCCGTAGTGAATTTAAAGATAAATAAATCATTCACCATAAGAACGTTTTTAAAATTACTTGCACTCGATTATCTGAGTTCTCGTATAAGCTCCATGTAGAAAAAAAGTACAACGTCTTTTTAACCACTCTTTCACCCAAATTGTTTTTCCTTTCCTTATTTTCTGCCCATGTGATATAATAACATATTCCGCTACGCACACACTTCTTGTAACATGTTTGAACTAACGATAAAAAACTGTGCTTGTATAGTGAAATGGAGGCCTCAATCGAAACCGGCCGAGAACTGCGGGCCGTTATCGGTGAACAAAACTGAAGGTGCAGTATGACTATCGAAAAGGCCGGCCGGCGGACGGACAGTCCATGGACTGAGGGCCGACTAAACGTAAGTGGACTCATTAAGTGTCCAAAAACTATGAATTGGTGTTTTGGTCAAATAATCCAATATTCGGGCATTGGTTAGACCGAAGCTTCGGTAAATAACAGAGAAAACCCATTAATAACATTTTTTAAATAAACAGTTTATGTTATAGAACTACAATAAACCACATATATACATACACTATATTGCTAATACCATAATTCAATGATGACACCACTGTAAGCAGATAATCAGGGGCCGTAGAGTTTGCGCAGATCGGAAATTTGCTTCTTGATGTAAACATTTGACAGGGCCAACTTTCAAAATATTTTTACAAGCTTTTATTTAAATTCACCCGTTTAGTTCGGGTGTGTACAGTGTACAGTTTATGGTCAAATAAAACTAAGTAACCAATATTTTACATACCTGAAATACCTTATTCCTGGTATTGAACCGCGATTCGTGCAAAAAAGGATCATGCACTACCCATCTTGAGACAAAAGTCGCTAACAATAACAAAATGTCTGGTAAAGTTTTATATCTAAATTCGCACCCAAAACTTAAAAATAATATCCACAATCACACACGGAACATCCGAGCGAATACAACGTAAAAAAGATGGTAACGACTATAACTTACAAACTAACAAAAAAAAATGTCTAAAGTAAAGTTTTATAAATATTAACACCCAAAACTTGGAAATTATAACAACACACGAATGAACGAAACAAAAGATGGCGACTAATAAGACTAACGGCGAGCCGGTTCTGTTCAAGAGACCTTGGGTTCTGTTTACGTTCTGTTAGAAATCGTGTGGGTTGCCTAATTTTTTCCCTACTGCGCAAGCGCCACGGTCCCCAACTTTATTTTGAAACGCACGATGGGTGTATTCTTGCTTCGTGCACCTGCTTGTATTGGCAATATAGTTTATGTATATATGTGCAATAAACACATTAAAAAATATAAAATTAACACAAATGTCCAATGCGTAAATTAACAACAATAATAATAGAAACCACATAAAAAAAGTCGAGTTAATAGTAAAAATTGTTTTTTTTAAACTGACTAAAATGATTAAAACGAAAGTTCGGAACAAGTGAATTAACGAATCTAAAGACAAATTTTCTAAGAACTCGCTTCGGGCGAATCCCAAATATCAAAATATAGACGAAGCGGCAGAACACCAGCAGATCTGAAGCTTCGTTGCTAATAAAAATCACGACTTTTTATTATAGTGCTCAGTGCAAAAAAACAATATGTTATTTTGACACTGAAAATGTTGCCTCTTTAACAGGCCAAAAGGCAAACGTTATATTAAGTATTGATAAACAACCTACCTTTCCTAAAGTACTAAAACTTAATTGGAATAGAAACGTCAAGCATTCAGCTAAATCCAGTCCCCTCTGTTGAACAGTATCAAGGTACTGGAGCAAAAAGTGCCACACTTGAGCTTGTCTATCTAAAAGTAAGAATTGAAACCCTTGTCTTGTAATCACAGGGCTCCCGTCTTCTTCATCCCTACAAAGGACATAGTAAGATTATACTGCTGTCCAGTGGGTCAAAAGACAATTCTGGCAACTAAAAAGTCATCTTGATTTAATCTTTTTTTTTTGTAAAATATACTGATTCCAAATTTAGGTTTATGATCAGAAAAATATAAACTAAAAGAAGACACAAATTGCAGTTTTCAGAGGAGCGAGCGCTTTGGTTACTTCGTCACTCGGCGAGTGACCTGATTATCTGGACAACTATCATCGAAGGTCTGGTGTTCCTCGTTTAAATTTAAAAAACCTATAAATATCTAAAGCTTAGAAGTCCTTAAAACTGTATTTAAAATTTCAGGTTCGTATTTAAAAAAAATTGCCTTAAAGTTAAAATCTGAAGAACGAAAAGTCGAATCTGAAAAACAATGCTTGCTTGATATACAATTTACTATTTTATCAAAACTCCAAACACCAACGAAATTTTTAGTGTCGTATAATAACATACCTTTTCATAAGGCCAGCATGAAGTAATATTCTCACTGCGTCCGCAGATATACCTTCCTGCTGTTGCGAACCAACCATATAATGTAATACACACTCCCATCTTTCTGAAGAATATGTATCTAGGAAGGTAGGATATCTGGCATTTTTGTCGGGTTCCAACGTCGATGACATACTCCATGGTTTTCCACTGTTAAAGAAATAAATGATTTTTGTACTAAATTATTTCAATTCCTAGAACAAAATGATCAGTCAACAAGGTTATACACGTTTTAGAAAACCTCGTAATCTTGCAACATTTTTAACCTGCAAAAATAAAAGGTTTTTACGAAATATAAATAAAAAAGTATTATTCTGAATTTCACCGTTTAGCTCGGGATCATGCCAATTAGTCTAAGGCCCGCTATATCAACCATGGGAATTATCTGGCTAGTTAAGTTACCAAGGAATTGATATAGTGGGTGGGCCTAAGACATACATGAGGAGATTTTTGAAAATTAAAGGCTGTAGGAAATACATAGACAACGTATTAACAAACTCACACCAATCCAACAAAATACACTATTTTAAATAACGGGTAGTCAAATAAGAGAGCCGGCGGGCTTTATCTGGAAAACCATTAATCATACAGCTTTCGGAAAACAATTTTTATAAGGAAAGTGGCCAAGACAAAATGTTGAAATTTTTTTATAAGAAAAGTGCCAAGAGAGATAGTTGGAAAGTTGAAATTGAAAGCGTCAGCATAATACTAATACTCAACTAAAAAAACGAAGATTTCTCCTTAATATGCTTAGTTAAGACTTGAGAGTTGTAATCTTGTAAAACTTAGGAGTAAGTCTGATCCAGTGTCCCAAGCAGAAATGTACGCCATATTGCAATGATGTGCGTACGAAAACAATAGGGGGGCTTACCTCAATAAGCGGATCCATATATATTCTGACAGTCAAGCAGCCCTCCGATCGCTAATATGCAACAAGGTAACCTCAAGACTGGTATGGGAATGTGAAGAGGAACTAAAGGCCCTGGCAAAAGTAAACAAAGTAATACTGCAGTGGGTACCAGGACACGAAGGTATTACAGGAAATGAAAAAGCCAAATGAACTTGCAAGGAGAGGCTCAGAAAATACATTCATTGGTCCAGAACCGGCACTCGGAGTACCAAGGTGCACAGTACAAGATGCCATAAAGCGATGGATCAGGAGTGAACACAAAATCCACTGAAGCAACAGACAGGGATTACACCACAGCAAAAGTTTCTTTGGGGATCCAGACCCAAGACTTGTGCTTCAAATAATTAGGAACCAGCTGAGAACCATTACAGGAATTCTGACAGGACACATGGCTGTCAAGAATCATCTGCACAGACTGCAACTGTACAATGGAGACCTTGGCTGCAGATTATACGGACAAAACAGGGAAACTGTACAGCACATAGTTTGCCATTGCGAGTCACTATATCGGAAGAGGCAACAAATACTCGGGCAACCAAAAATGGAACCAGAGGACATCCTTATCCTCTCCCCAGTTGACCTACACAAACTAGTGCAAGGAACTGAGATTACGGAGTGGGTGAATCAACCAAACAGGGTGAGCACAATGGGCCAAACCTGGCCTTAGTGCATCCGGCGCACGGACGGGCCCTCGGAAAAAAAATACTATGTTCTTCTATGTTTTTATAACTATATTGAAATGGACTCTTTGAAGTATTGTTTGGGTTGATTCTCGCATTGTTAGTTTGATGAAAATGAAAAACTGTAGAAACTGTATTATTCATTGATTTCACAATGTGGCTATTAATATATAGTCGTAGAAAAAATAAAGTTTTATTTTTCGATGATGTCCTGGTTACCCCTTGTATATTCTTTCTAATGTTATTATAATAGCAATCAATACTCACCCTCCTAGAAGAGCTACTTTAAGATTCCTTTTAAAAGTGAGAGAAAGTATCCAGCCTATAAGGCCTCCAGGAAGGGAACCTTCTGTCCATACATTTAACTCCGTTAAAACTTTGGTAACATAGTTGTGCTCCCTAAAAATTTGAAATAAATTATTTATAAGATTATTATTGTTGCGGACAACGCAATTCTTCTTTTTTTATTCTTATTTTTAATCAAATAGTTTTTTGTAAATATCTTATGAATTTTAAATCGCCCTGTACACAAATATTTATAATCAGGCATGAAGTAAAAGTTATCCCTAATTTCTAAGGGCCACATGTTGACCGTTATTACTTTTACGTACTTTCAACTTTCTACTTTCTACCATAGACATTATTTTTATATCTTTATGCTTTCTACCCAGCGGGGTTATTTGGGAAAGTTTGGTCCCGAAAAATATACGGTTCAACATGTGGGAAGAGATCAGTGTCTTCGAAGCCAAAGAGTCGAGCGGGACCACGGCGGTGTCGGGCGAAAATAGCCCACACTGGGCACTCTATCCAATTTACACATAAACAATAATTTAATTAGTGTCTTCGAAGCCAAAGAGTCGAGCGGGACCACGGTGGTGTCGGGCGAAAATAGCCCACACTGGGCACTCTATACAATTTATACATAAACCATAATATAATCAGTGTCTCATGAACGAAAAAGTCGAACGGGACTCATTCGGTACCGGGTTAAAAAAGCCTCAATTAATTGCAACTCATTCGGTACCGGGTTAAAAAGGCCTCAATTAATTGCATACATATAAACAGTACATTATAATTGATAGGTCGCGTCTTACCAGTGCTGTGCGACGACACTATCACTTACTTATTCCTGTGCCAAGGAAAGTTTTTTTTATTCAAATTTGCGTAACTTCTCCTTGTGCTACGAAGCTTTACGCAGCTAGAGTAAGGTGCTGATTCCTGCTCACCTGCCGAGCAAAGGTGTTCCAGCCAGCCTCTATTGGACGCAGGTATCATATTGATATATTGAACGAGTGCAGCTGAATGAGTTTACTACATTTACTGCTAGTCGGTTCGTAATAATAAAACATCTAAGTACTTTTTACACCACAACCATTTCTTTAAATTAATAAATGAGACACGGGGAAGATGACACCTGACTGAGGGTTCATCGATTCATCTGCTGATCACAGTTTTATATTTTTTGGACAGTTACTATTTTATTCCTTTGTATTTGTATTTAATTTTTAATTTTACAACTGAATGAATGGGAGAGAGTGAATTTTACATTTGTTTTATATTGTTTCTATTTTTGTCTTTTGACGTTTAGCTGTATTTTTTGTATATATATTTCTACATCTTTTTATTATACATTTTATTTTACACATAACAAGTAGTTGGTTTTATTCTTTGCATAATACACATAACCTGCGATTATTAAGCAGGTGGGAGCACTTGGCTCCTTGGCCGGGATACTCACTCCCGGTTTTTCTGTGCCGAAGAGAATAGGACATCCTTCGCGCACAATTATAAATTAGCAGATGTGTTCTTGTTTTTTTAGGGGTCCCTCCTATACTCTTAACTATCTACTTTAATATTTAGACGCGAAATTATGAGCCTATATGGACAAAATTAATATTAACTGAAATGC
Organism: Polydrusus cervinus; assembly: GCA_935413205.1. NCBI lineage: Eukaryota > Metazoa > Arthropoda > Insecta > Coleoptera > Curculionidae > Polydrusus > Polydrusus cervinus. The sequence continues at coordinate 53,368,192 of OW284510.1, forward strand.
ATATGCTTACTTCGAAAAGGCTTGAGATCCCCATGAGGCTACAACTGCTTGGGGTACGGGCTGCTCAACAAAAAGTATTCTTATCACATACTGTCTGGCTAATTCTGGCAATTCTCTGTAAAAAATTAATTAACATACAGGGTTATTCACGCTATTCGACACGTCATATTATAGCTAAATTGTTTGTGTTGGATACATTTATTTTCGGGGTGGATAGGGGCCTGTTGAATGTACATTTCAAAATGATTTTCCTAATGTACAGGTTATCCCAAAAACACAAAATGTATCAAAGTTGTTTTTTTTTTTAATGGAATGCCCTGTATATTATTCCATTTTCGGTTTCTACAATCTAAATAAAAGTTCATCAAGGGTCATTGTGTGAAAATGTAGTAACATTTAATGATTAAATTCTCAACATGTATTTTGTCTTTTCAAACCAAATTCAGACTGGACTCTACTAACTGATTAAGTTTTGTGTCACACTTATGAAAAATTCATTATCTTATACAGGGTGTCCAAAAAATATGACTAAATAATTACAAATTTGAATTGGTAATAAGTTGTTTAATTTAAATATAACACCCTGTATTTTATGTCAGCAGATGTAAAAAGTAATTATATATTGAAAAGTTTTAAGCTTTCCCATAGCTAGTTGCTCAAGTTTTTAAGAAAAACTTAAATATTCATAAAATGCAGACGGATTTTAACTTATTTAATATTAATCAAATCACCTATGTCATTTTGACAGATCATAATTGGTTCTAAAACACCAGCAAGGTATTCTACCTCGGCATAAAAAAACAAAAATGTTACAGTAAATGCACTACTTAGGCCGTGATTCCACGGGCCACTTTTTGAAGTTGACATCGACGACAAAACGTGGTTCGTTTGTGGTCTACTGTCGCCAGCTTGCAGTTCCATTTAACGGCAATGTAAAAAGTGTAGTGCTTTTTACACGGGCGTTTGTCGACCACAATTAAACTTCTGCCGCCGTCGAGTCGCCGAACCCGTCCACTGACCAACAGCGACTAATTTTTCCACGAGCCACGTGCAAGGTGACCACTTTGTTGTCGTTGTCAAGTCAGCAGTTCGAAATGGAACCGTTTGACACGGACACGCTTATTGCCCAAATTCAGGCGGAACCTGCAATTTGGGATTATAAAAGTGATGTATATAGCAATAGAATTGAAAAGACCAGAACATAATTTAGTCTATTTCACGAAAACTTTCAGGTATTGGATACTGACATTTCCGCGCCAATATGGACCACATGTTTAAAGTTGACATAACTACAAAATGTGGTTGGGTCGGACCACTTCAGTGGTCTAGACGGCTACACAGAAACCACTTTAAATCTTCAATGTCAACTTCAAAAAGTGGCCCGTGGAAATAGAGGGCCTTACTAGCTAAAGTAATGTAAAGGTAACAGGAAGGAATGATGGACATACAACACATACTTGTTAAATGTTCAAAATGGCGACCATCTGCCTCTAAATGCAAACGTATTCTATTTTTAAAACCTTTATTTTCTGTTTGAGTTAAAATGGTGCCCCGCGATGAAGTTGTTTGCGAGTTTTTTGGCGGAGACCCCTGGTCTAATGTACCGATATTTCTATACCTCTACAAGTAACCTAACGAGTTTTCAAAACTTCCAACCTCTATAATATGTAATAAAAACATTTTTTCGTGGTGGCAATGGGGTCTTTCGATAAATTTTGATTTTGGTTGTAGTGTATAAAGAAATAAAAAATTATATTCTCTGTGTTTGTACTTTTTGATATTTTTAAGCCATCACTGAGAAAAAAATAAATAAAAAAAACTATTGGGATAAAAACACAGACTATATCGAATATACGTCATGAAAACCACAGCTTGACAATATTGCTAATGTTCTCTAAAAGGTTTATATTATAATACAATGACAAAGTCTGAAAAGTAATCAAAGTTAAAAAATTATTTATTGTTTAAAGAATAATAAAATTCTTGTTAAAATAAGCGGAGCGGAATGTATACCGAAATTCTATAATATTCTTCTGAAGTAGTTACGTTTTCTGGATTAAGACGGGTTTTCATTCTGCTGCATATTCGAGGTAACTGAAAATTTATACACAGTTTTTTCTTTTCATTTACTTCCTGTATATTGTAAAATATTTTACAAAAATTATCGGTCCAATTTTTTTTTTTTTTTAACTGTTACTGTATTTTTAAGAGCACTTGAAGCAAAAGTGACTGTTAATTTAGAACTCTGCAATAACTTACTAAAAGGTAAAGTAACACACATAACGTCACTTAAGCAAAATAGCGAGACAACAAATGCAAGGTCAACCAAACCTAAAATCAAATTTTTTAATTTAGAGGAAGTTGATACTTCGTCCCATTCCGAAATGACTTGTAACGCGTTAATAATTTTAGGTAAAAAACAACAAAATTGTAGTATTGAATCGTGACGAGCGACCTACCTTGTTTCACATAAACCTTTTAGCGGGACTCTTATAATGTAAATCGACGCAAAGAGGGAGGGGCCATGACCCCCCTATATGACCTCCCCTATGTAACGTCTGCAAAGCAAGTAATAGTTTTTATTGTTTTCATGCCCCCGCCCATGTCATAGCAGTATATTTTGTAAAGGGTTGGCGAGAGTGGGGAACCTCGTGGCATACCTTATCCAGGTATAAAATCTTTGAACACTGTACCATTAATTTTAACCCTTAATGTGCGCAAATTTAGAAATTTAAATATTTGGGCACCTCCAGTTGGTGTAGTTTGTTCATAAGTCCCACGTGCCAGACACCGTCAAATTTTCTTTTATATTTCTCTTGTAAAATCACTTTCGGAGTTTTGATAGTTTGGTTACCATACTGCCATATGGTATCAAATTAACATCAATAAACTTGGGAAATTCCCAATACAAAGTCATAAAATTTTGCAAATACCTATATATTATTCAGAACAGATGGTATCAACTTCGTAAGAATCCAACTATGTCCTACAAGGAAGCTTTTCAACGATCGTCTTTCTTTCAAATTATAAATATAATATCATCAAAAATCCAGACTGTCTTAGCCATCATCTTTATTTAAAGTCCCAACATATCAAACTCTTAACCATATTATTATTATCACGTGCTTTATTGATATCAATTGGCCATTGACCGAAGTCAGCCTTTTATATAACATTATATTTTACAACAGCATTTTTAAAATGAGTAGTAATTACAAAGTTACAGTGAAAATATTATACAAAAAAAAATTTTTAATTGAATTGTGTGATCAACTATAAAGTTTTAAGTCAAGTTTGTAATGCCTGGAATAGCGTTTTTGGATAAACCATTTTCTTGTGTGGAGTATCATTGTCGCACATTGCTTGCATAGTCATTACATTTTTATGTCTGTTGGCAAATTTGGTGCTTAGTGCCGGTAGCTGTTGGTTCATCTTTAGTCAACTCATACAATCTTTGACTGGATGGATTTTGTAAGGGATTGTTTGGATGTTGTATCTTAATAATGGAACGAAGAGTTGTTGTTTATGCTACTTATAGTAGGGTTTTGGTTCTTGGAGGTCTACAGTTTAGATAGAGAGGATGACAGTATTCTAAAAGGGGGCGACATATTGACTGGTATATATGTACTGCGGTTTTTATATACCTCCGAAAGTGTTTACCCCTTGTGATACATTTGGCTTTAATCTTCTTGTAAAATAAGTATTTGACTGTAGGTTGAGGTAATATGGCATGGTTGTCAAAGTCCATACAATTACTGTCTGGATGCACGTCACAGCTTCTAACCTTTTAGTTTTGCTACCTGAATATTTGAAGCTGTGATTATCACTGGTAGAGTTGTGGAGCTTTTTTCTTTGAACCCAAATTGATAAAAAGGGATATGATGATCTAAGCATTGCTTTTAACAATTTTTTAAAATATTTTTTCCAATACTGGCAAAAGTGTTATTGGTCGAAAGTTATTTATCTGAGAATGGTTCGTATTGGGCTTTGGAATGGTTTCTCCAAATAGTTGGGAATTTTTGTAGTGCAGTGCAGTAGTTGAGCATTATTACGTTTGCAATGGGCAAGGGAAGAGATAATGATGTTCTATCGGGCATATTCATATATTATCACCAACGAAGAAGGAAGATTTGGAGCTAATGGTAAATAAACTGAGAGTGAAAAATGAAACCTATTTTTATGGGACCAATATGTTTAAATAATTCTAAGGTAAATTACTAGGCTTTTATAAAAAATGGTTACCTATTTTCCTTTCATTAAAACTGTAGTACTTATGTTATTTTCTGATTTGAAAAAAATTAACATCGCAGAACAAACTGTGGTTATGTTATTAATTCAATAACTAAATTGTGCACAAATCGTTCCAACCCAAGTTTATTTTGCATTATTACAAAACTGTGAAAAATATACACTTGAGCATATTATCAGTAAGAATGATTCCAATAACCTTGGTTGGTTGGAACAAACCTAATATCTACCAACCAGTATCAATAATTGTATTTTCTTCTGGAATTGTGTCTACACTTTCAAAGATAGAATGTTAGACTATAAATAAAATAAATTTATGTTAGTAATGATCAGGTTTACCCACTGTTTAGGTTCAAGCAAATATTTAATTTTATTAAGTTCTTAAAAATCATGAAAATCAATGTTAAACTTTCCAACTAAAATATTTGATTGCATTGGTAGAGTTTAATACAATATTATAAAGATTTTTACTCGGATTTTCATTTTAAAATATTGACATCATCTGAGAAGGACCTAAGTTCAGCAATAAAGGAAAATGAAAGTAAATTAACTATTTAGGTACCAATCCCTGTACAAACAATGAGGTATCACTACCTCCATGCTGATGGTAAGATGGAAATTATTCAACCTTCTATAATTGAACCTGTATTCAACACATAGTTATTAAAGCTATAAAATTACCTGTACACAGCTAAACAAATCGCAGGATGATTATAGAGTCTCTCTAAAACATTCGCTGATCTAGTTTTCAAATATTCATAGAGATTCTTACATTCTAAATTACTTTGAGTAATAAGGGTTGAGTTGTCTTGTTTGGAAGTTCCTATGCCATTATCTGCCATTTAAAATATTCCCAAATATAATAAATAAGTATTTGTGTAGCTTTATTTGAAGTCCTTTGATGATCATTTATAGGTTAGAACGCAAATTTTTAATATGAGAAGCAACTGATCACTTTTAATTACTTATATCACTTGAAACTTATAAAAAATACATAAAATATAGCCACTAAAAAAAGGTAATTTTTGCATAAATTTCTTTTAAAATTTTTGCTGGTGAATATCGGTGTCGGTCTTGAAATATCCGAAATGTCGGAACTTGGAATTTGGAATACACACAGAAGAAAAAAAGGATGTATCGGGAATACATTCGTCGGAATATCGAATCTAAAGGTGAAAAATAATCGATAATAACTAACAATACTTTTTGATGTAAAAAATACATCTATCGATTTGTTATCCTGTTGTCATTTGGGCTATTTCGATGAATTTGGGGTAGGAATTTAGGAACGGTAACTCTTTAATATGAGTAGAAGGTTTTGGTGGCAGGAACGTTTTTTCTTAGGACCGAGAGAAAAGTTTCTGTTTTTAGTAGTAGCTTTTTTATCAAAGTAAGAACTATCCATAGTACTATCGATAGATTTTCATTTTTACTATCAATATATCCAACTCAACCAATATCGATAGTTTTACATCTCTAACCGGCTCCCCACAAGCACAGAGGAATGCTAGATCGTTAGCCATTCTTGCCCTTCTTTCGAATTAGGCTTTTTTTCCCTCTTCGTTCGCTGCCAGGGCCCTTCCCGAGAGGACCTACAGTTTAACGTGGGTTCCGAACCACGATCCTCAGTCATGCGACACCCCCAAGCAGGGCTATCGATCCTTGGTTTATTGCCATTGCATGACCTTCCGATTGGGGAGTGTGTACCTTCTTCCGCACCCCACGAGATGTCCGATCTCATCCGGCCTGGTTATCGGCGTGAATGGGGTGGGTTGGGAGATGATACCTTTTACACTCTTCCCTGCATTCTTAAATCCACTAAATTTCGGACATACTTTTTTTATTGTACGTATACCCACTCCGGGAATCGAACCCGGGTCGCCGCGGTCGAATGCCAGTAGCTCTACCTCTGAGCCAAGAACCATAATAATCGTTGCCTCTGAGCCACTGCCGCGGTCTAGGTTGTTAATATCGCTATATCACGGCTGTAAGTTTGACAGCGTGACGTTTCATGTGCAATACGATATTTTTCCTCGATTCACTCTATCGGCGCTCTTATATCCCAGTGTGTGAAGTATTTTTTTTTTCAACTCTGGGAAGACGTCGAGTGACATATTTTACTCCGATGTCTCGGAGCCAGCTTGCAGATTTACTCGTTATCGGACTTTTACCAAAATACCAACCAATAATTTCTCTGTGATATTATTAGACACGTTGTCAACCTCCTTCCTAGCGGAACTTTCTTTCCTTGGTGTATTTGCATTGTTCACCGTTTTATGTCTTCGTTGCACGAACCTTCGTTGGTTTGATAACAAGGACGGAAAAATCTGTGCATGTTATTTTCTCCAAACGAATAGGCCACGACAATTCGATTATCTATTCTACTCATTGCGCTGACGTTTCCTGGCTGGTGCCTTTTACTCACACGTCACGTCAGGCAGTTCTTTTTTTAAAAACATGGCAAACGTAGTAAATATAATTTTAGCTCAAGCTGGTGAAAATTTAACAGAAAATGTGGCAAACAAAACTGGAAAGCCCCCAAGTACACCGGAGGGTATGGCAGTTGCATATGGAAGTTTAGTTTTTATGGCTATACTGCCCATAGTTTTCGGTTCTTACCGATCGGTGGTTTACCATAAGGAAAAGGTAAACTCTAATGATTTGTTTAATATTTATTCATTCTTTATGAAAAAAAGTGTATCACTTAGTGCAACTATAAACGGCATATATTTTATGTCAAAAACTACTCGTTCTGTTAAAATATTCTTTAAGACCTGTAAAACGAAGGCAAAGTGTAAATACATTTTTTATTTAAAAATTTTCTGTTTTAAATTAAAGAAAGACGCCTTTGTATGTTTTTCATAGTCTTAAACATTAGTTATAGGTACTTATCAAGTATGGTAAGACATTAATGTAGTTCAAAATCTGCACTGATTTAGGAATGCAAGGTCCGAGGAAATTGTTAGGCTCTAATTAGGTCTATTCATTGGCGACGCACTACTTATAACACTTTGCATTCACTCGTTTGTTGGCGGAGCTTGCAGGCTTTAACAAAATAGGTCAACTTATATTTTACTTATTTATTTATTGATTTTATTTATTTATTTAACACCAGCAACAGTTTACATATTACAAAATTTGGTTTCTAATATTTCTTAAAAATCTAATACTAAATACTAACCAAGCCAGATTATTTTGAGAAACAGATTTTAATTAAGAAAAACATACTATTTACTACTTAAAATGGAAAAAAAAGAAGTTGGCAGCTAATAATTAATCCCTACAGGAGTTTATCAACAAGGTGTTGGTTTTTATGTAAAAAACTTCTACATTTCTTTTACCATTTACTGCTTTAATAATGAATAAGATAAAATAAGAGCCTTTCAAGCGCATTTCAGTGTGGTTTAATGGATTGTTAATTTCCTTTGTTTCTAACTGTTGTTAAGTATATGATATTTAAATTCTTTAAATTATTGATGTTACTATTATTTGTATATTCACTCTGTTGCCATATAGGTATGTAGGTATCTCGGAGACCAGTGCTTCATGCACTAATTAGGTAGGGGATTTTAAATGTAAGTGAAAAAAAAAATGTATTTATTAAATTATGAATTTTCAAAAAAAATCTTTTGACGAAAAATGGACAGTAGATTTTCCAAAAAAATCTTTTTATGTTATCATGTACACACTTTATATAGTAAATTTCACCAAAAAATTTACGGAATATCCAGTATTTGTTGTAGAAAAAATGTGTGTAACTGCTCCAGAAATTAAGCTTTTAATAACTAACTCCATCAAGTGGCAAGGTAAAAGCGCCGCAGGCGAAAAGTTTTTGGAGCCACGCCCAAAATTTGTCAAAAATTCACCTACCTACTATCTAATTTCGTAAACTATTTATCATTCGAAATCCAAGGGCGACTGACGAATTATCAGCGTTCGCGGCGTAAAACAGGTATAAAGTAGCTACTGGATATGGATGACTATTTGCCGCGTAATGCAACATGTTCACATCGCAAATTTTATGCGGTTAATTCAAATAATGGAAAATTCGAGGGAAAATTATAACATAATCTTTTTTTATTGACACCTATTTCTTATCATTTTTTTGGTGGATAAAATTTTAAGAATAATTTATATTTATTACCAGAAGAGCCATTCCGGGCCTCCAGACCCCCCCCCCTAAATGTTTAGAATTGGCTATAAAATCCAAAAATGTAAAAATATTTGTTGGATGTTTCGTTAAAAAAAACAAATTTGTGAGGTCTAGCACTTCTTCACTTCGATTCACTCTGTATAATTTTTTTTATTAAAAAAAAGCATCCCAAAAAAAACAAAGAGGTAGATAACATACAACACCATCTTCACTCCCTCCACAAATCATATAGCCAGTCAGCAAATACGCGATAACCAACGTTCTTGGTATTAGTTTAAAGTTATAGAAGGGTGTGCAACATTTCTGATTTTGAAAGAGAGACATTTTCTTATCAGTTTTAGTACTAAAAAGAACTTATTCTTGGAATAGATTTCCCAACATTTTCTAATGAAATACACAGTAGGTTTAGTATAGAAGAAATATTAGTATCAAACACTTATCCTGCTCTTAGAGAGTAAGGTTAAACAGACATATGGGTCATTATTTTTAAATAAATAATTTTTGTTGAAATTTTGTGACATAAGTGCAGCAAAAAATTAAAAGTAATTGGGTTGTAAGTTTTTGTAATATTGTCAAGTAATAAAATTTATAATATTTACCACGCAGTTTTCTTTCATATTTCATAAAAAAAAATTAAAAAACGACGTGATGAAAAAATGGAGTACACCGTAATGTTAAATGACATGGTAGACAGCCAGTTTTTTCTTATTTGTCTCTTTTATGTTCCTTAAATCATTTATAAGCCCAAAAAAGGTTTTCTCTTGTGGTTCCTCTTTCTTACAGCGTTGTCCCATGTCATATATATGTCACAGTCAAACTTTCTGGTTAGTTAATTGTGGTTAAAAATCTTTATATGACCTGACAATAGACTTGCAGATGTTGCCAAATTTTTATAATTTATTGAATGCTAATGAACACTTTTTTTTGTTACACAATTTAGACAAAAATATGCTTTACAAAAAAAAATTAACTTATTCACTATATGAAAAAAAAGAGGGTTTTAATGCTAAAATGAATTCCAAACCATCGTTTATTAAAATACACTAAAACCTCTCATAACGGATACCTCTGATAAGCGGACATTTCTATTCAGCGGACATTTTTTCATAGTCCGGAACTAAGTATATGAAATTCCATGAACGCGGACAGACGGTTTTCATACAAAGAGTGCAAAAACTCTCCTTTAAACGGACAAAAAAAATTTAAAAGTATTTGGGAGACGTGTGGAAGTACGGTGCAAAAGCTCTCTAAAGACAGACCGGCAACCAATCGCGTATGCATGGCAGCGCGAAAGGACTTCGCCGAATGAAAGCAGTGTGATTCCCCGAAAGCAGTACGCCGTTTATTTGTGGGTTGTAAGGTTAAAAATCGTAAACAATGGCAGAAAAACATCGCGTTTTGAGTCTGAAAGAGAAAATTGATGTTGTGGAAGTTTTTATTAGGGAAAAACTAAGTGTAAGAGATCCTAACTAAAACCAGTATATTTTTGTTATGTTTGTTTGTACATACATATATGTAGTAATAATTTTGCATTTACATATTACCTAATAACAAATTTCCCATGGGCGGACACCTCTATTAGGCGGCCACATTTAGACAGTCCAGTAGGTGTCCGCCTAAGAGAGGTTTCACTGTAAATACTTTTATCTTAAATATTCTAATAATTACCCAAAAAATTGTACCAACATTTATGTAAGGGCAATGTATTTTTAACAAATATAATTTTTTCTTTTAGAAACTGCTTTTAATTAAAACAAAGATCGTTGATAAAGGCAATATTAATTATGGAATTTAAAAAAATTATTGGACAGTAGATTAACTGTTAGATAGTATATCATGTCTTGATTGGTGAATAGTGTATACCTAGAATAGTATAATTGTAGAGAATTTGATTGTATCTGTTAATGGCTTAATTGCTGTTGATACTTGATTAAATAAATAAATAAATAAAAATTACATATAATTTTCTTAAACTCTAATAAAAAAATATGTTCTTAATATTGGTTTTTTTAGAGGATTCCTAAATATTTAAAATTATTTTATTTTAATTTAACCTTATTGTTTTTTTCACAATAAATGGTTTTGACCTGTTAACTGCAATAAAACTATTCGATCCCATTGTGTTAATAAGAGCTTGGCAATATATAAGTAAAGTATAAAGGTGCAGTAAATGACCGGACTAGGGAAATTAATAATTATTTATGATTGAACATTTAAAATGATTTGATTAAAAATTATCTTATTTTAATTTAACCTTATCTAGAAATCATAATCCGGCCCCGAAAAAAATACTGGGGATTAACGGGTATTTACGACCGCACTTAGCACCCATTTTATTGCAGTAATTAAATCAGAACCATTTACCGTAAGAAGAACCTCAGGTAATAATTATATAAATATAATATACATAAATACAGATAATAATAGGTGACAGACGTAGCTCAGATTTTATGGTTTGTAAAGTGGACTGCATTTTTATTCGCGTTGAAATTACAAATAAAGATTAATATGGCGATGCTAAATAAAGGCATAACATTCTTGTAAAAACGATTTACAAAGATATAAGAAATGCAAGGCACCTGAACGGCTTACCTTGGTGTAGTCTTCTTAAATCTGGTAGTCCTCTTCCCAGGTAGGCTTGTAGCCTAAATATTGAGGTGAAAAATGACAAAACTACACATGTGAACAGCATAAACAATACATGCGAGAAATACACGTCGTACTCGAAAACTTGTACTTATTGTACTATGGGATTCTCGGTGATCTTAGAACCATAAAAATTGGTTTAAAGATTTTGCGCGTATATTAAATTTAATACATTTTACGCCTTATACAGGGCGACGACCATATTAATGAAACTTAAACAACATGAATATCATTATAGTTATTTATGTATCAAGGGTACTAAGTAGATTATTATGCCCTGAGGATGACATTGTTACAAAGCCGAGGGCCTCTGGCCCGAGGGTTCGTAAGTCGCCCGAGGGTATATTATATCTATTAGTACCCTTGGCACATACAAACTTTTATGTCATACCAGTTCGTTTTAAATAATAAATATAATATATAAACGTAAATTTATATTTTGTTAATAAAGAATAAGTTAATTGAAAACTGTTTTTCGCCTTAATGCCTGCGCGGGCCATAATGTGTACATTATGCCCGCACGGGCATAAAGTAATCCATTATGTAGATGGTATCTAAGGTATAAAAACACAATAATGTACTGATATGATATAAAAAAAAATTGAAAAATCACATAAATGTATATCCTAATTTCTCTATTATTTTTTTCAGAAACCAGAGAAAATGACCAAAAGGGATGCCGCCATGTTTCCCATAATGGCTTCTTGTGCACTGTTTGCCCTTTATATTATTTTTAAATTATTTTCAAAGGAATACATTAATTTATTATTGACAGGATATTTTTTCTTTTTGGGAGTATTAGCACTGACTCATTTATTAAGGTAATTATGTTAGAAGAATACTGTATTATTAGGAATCATTGCATCCTTTTCAATTTTATGTCTAAATAGAGGGAATGGACTTAAATGAAAAATATTCTTAGTACCTTGTATATTAATTTTTTTTTAGTTAAGAATGCAAGAAAAATAAATTTTCGAACCAAATTTATTTTTCTTGCATTTTTTTAATCTCTAGTACCACCCGGCTAGTAAGAAATTCTGTGTTTTACAATTATTAATTTATTCGCCTTTAGCACAGCAAATGAACAAAGAAAAATTAATTAAATGCATCAAGTGTGGCATAATGTTAAGGAAACCTAACATGACATTAAAAATAAAAAAGTACTTACGTGATAATTAAAAATCCACTTATTATTGAGTTTTAAGTCATTGAGTTACCAATGGATTTTTTAACTAAATTTTGATTTTAACTCCATCGTATAAAACACGAAAAAGTAAAATTTTCTACAGTTTCGGTTTAAATTCTTCAGTTATTTACTGAGAAAATAATGAAACAAAATATGCTCTCTAATAAAAACACACCGACAAATGGGCAACCCGGGACAACCCTCATTCGACACGCTCGTACCCATCTCCGACCTGCCTAATCTTTCGAGACTGGTGTTCTATTTCTAATCTGTTCCTTTTTATTTAAGTCATCGGAACAAAGGTAACAATATAATCAGTCGCACAACTCACAAATAAAATAATTGCGCGGTTAATAGGATGACGTACATGCCTTATTGCTTCAATTTTTTAAACTTGCCGCTTTCCCCTTTATTTTTAATTGTTTCTAGACAAAGTTGAAACTCTAGGAAGATTTTTATTATTAGAATGTGTTTTCGATAGGTTCTAGTTCGGGATGTTAGTGTTGAATATGATAAATTCGCTAATAGTGAAAGAGCCCATTATTAAAATTACTGGAGTAAGGAGTGGTTGATTTTTTACTCATATTATAAATAAAGTACTTTTATCAATCGTCGAGTGACGTTGATTATTTTAATAATCGAGTACTCGAGTGATCCTAACACTAGTTTATTCTGATTAATGATGTAAATAACTAATGTATCGATCCTGTAACGAAATTTACACTTTATAAGTTTGCAGAGATATATGAAAGTACAAACTGTTATACAATCTTTTTCCAGTAGAAACCCGCCTATCATCTCTAAAAATTAAAAAGTGTGTAAACGACAACTGCTGTACACGACAGTCTTGTGAACTCGACTGTGACTTGCGTTTCTCATAAATTTAACAGCGCCATAACCTTATAGCGAGGTAATAGTATATTACGTATTAAGTGTGATAAAAATAATATTACGAACGAATGGAAAAATAGCGAACGAGCCGTGTGACGGCGAGTGCGGTAATTACATGAGTGCGTAATTGCTTTACAACACGCAATACGTACTATACTTTTTCTACGACTTTTACTAATAAATTAAACATCGGTTTATAATTTATAAAGTATCGATGTGAACTTCAAATAATGACAATGTCACTATCAAATATTCAAAACGCAAGATAGATAAATGTCACGATTTAAATGGTTCCAGGCAAACTTGATTGTTACACTAGGCATCATAACGCACAATTGTGCGTTTTTTATTCTTTACGCACGGTTGTGCGTAAGAATGGATTTACTTATAGAGTAGTACGTAAAATAATGTTTACTAATATAGGAGTAGAAAAATTGGTTACAAAATACACCATAAACGTCCATCTACAACAGCACGAAAGTTACAATTTTCTTAAATGAACATATTTCTTTTAGCCCCGTTATAGGAAAACTAGTTCCTGCTGCGATACCAAACATTCCATTTCACATAATGTTTAAACAAGGAGAAGGTGATGCCGCTCAGTACATTATCGACTATCGCTTCTCTACATATGACGTTGTATCTTTGGCGGCATGTTCATTGGTTGGAGCGTGGTATCTGTTACAGAAACACTGGGTAGCTAATAACTTATTTGGCTTGGCTTTTGCAGTGAACGCAGTTGAATTGTTGCATTTGAACAATGTTGTGACTGGATGCATCTTATTGTGTGGGTTGTTCTTTTATGACATTTTTTGGGTGTTTGGAACCGACGTCATGGTCACTGTTGCCAAGAGCTTCGAGGCACCAATTAAACGTAAGTTGGTTTTATTAGCTTTTCTAGTTGCCTTTAAACTTTTTTTAAATTAACTGAAATGTTATATTTTCTTCGGTGCAAAGGTAAATAACAACCTGAACGAAGAAGGAACGACCGACCCCATTATTTTATTGAAACTGAACCTCTTATTTGTTTTCGTTCTGCGAAGCGGCTTGCAACGACGCGGATGTAATCTAACTCGTCTAAATTTTCTTCACATCGGTCTGGATTTAGAGGTACTTGCCCAACTTTTTAGAAGGTCGTTTTAAAATAAATAAAGTTTGGATGGTTTCTCTATTGTAACAAAGAAATCGCCCATGTAAATATAATGCGACAATTCCATAACTCCCTGTATTCAAACGAAACGGTATTTTGATACCAAACTTCAATATATGAAAGAAATGCATTATAGTCTATTTCAGAAAGGTGTAGAGTAATAAAAGCTCATTAGGTATGCAAAGGGACTACAGAGTGACTCAACGAATATTTAAGCCACTTCCATAATTTGGCATTGATTTCGTTGCACAATTCATTCTTTTCATCAAGTGCAGGTAGAACCTCCCGGGTTTGGGTTAATTTAAGGTTTTTACCTATTGTTATCCATTCGCAAACACTGAAAATGGTGTGACAAAGACGTGCATTATGTACATAGTATTAGGTATTTTTTATTAAACATAAAAAAAATTCCACTATACCTACAGAAATTAAATTATAAAAAATCAAAATATTCTTCGTCATCTGAAGAACTGTCATCTCCTCTTGACGTTATAATTAACGGGTCGACGGTCCGATTGATCAGGTGGTAAAGATCCCACATTTTCTTCTCTCCTTTAATGACATGATGGACTGCTTTTCGCCAGTTCTCTGGTGTCACTATGGCTTGATCAAACAGTAGTTTAACGTCTTTGATTTTAAATACCGTGTGTGAAATCGTTTCACTTGTGCCCATATAAGTTATATAGGATTTCGTTCGCAATGATATGGCGGTGTGCGCAGCACAGTTACACTATGTTTTTCAACTATATCTTTCACGGCATATTTCATAAAACGATGTTTGTGTAAATTTGCTATAGCTAATAGTTCCTTCTTTATCAAATTATCTAAAATTCAATACTTTTGGTGGTTAACCAGTCGATAATTTCTTGTTTTCTCCAAGATGAAGTTGGTGTCTTCTCTGTGCGTCGTGGGTGATAGCTTACGTTATCCATAACTACTACTGAATTAGCTGGAAGATATTTTATCATTTCACCAAAATACTTCTTAAAAACATTCGAATTCATGTCCTTGTGGTAATGTCCCGTACTAAACGACTGAAAGGTTAGCAAATCTTTCTTTAAAAATCCCTGTTCGCTTCCATGTGTCCCTATGGCCGACACCGAAATTGAGCCGAACTGGACGGAATTTCCCATTTTATTACTCTACACCTTTATGAAATAGACTTTAGTCCTGGTGCGTCATCATTCAACCATAAAGCGACAACGTGATTTTCAACTTTCCATCTTTATTTCAAATTTATTTGATTTTAATGTTTGCAAGTTTCTCCATGGACTTCCGATCGTCATCGTTTTTTTTTTTGTTGTATTTTTGACTTAACAAAATGTTTCTTAATCAACACTTCTTTTCAGAGCTATTTTGATCGTCTTTTATGCCGATATTTATAATCGCTAGGAAAATCTCAAGTGTGTCAAAACTTGACATTGATTGATATTGACACTTCCTTGAGGAATTCTTAGGGATTAATTTTGTCTATAAATACGGCATTATGCCCGTATTTATAGTTCTTCCTTGAGGAAGCCAAAACGGATTTTATAGACAAAAATTAATCCTTAAGGTTTCTTCAAGGAAGTGTAAATGGCAATCAATGTTAAGTTTCGACACACTTGAGATTTTCCTCGAGTAAGAAAGCCTTTAGGAACGAATATAAATATGGGCATTAGTACTGTCGGCCTGTAAGTAGTTATTGATACTTATTATTTATTTATTCTAAAAAAATCTGCTTTTAAAAACCCTGTTATGAAGAAAATTGTGTACCAGACTCACTATTATTATTTTTTAAATTGAAAGTCCATTTTTGTCGGAGATAAACCTTTAAATAACTTTTAACAAGGTCATTATAATTATATCCTCTATTGCAGTATATAGTAAGTAGTGTATCTATAACACGTATATATCTATATTAATTATCTATATTGTTATGTACCTAAAACAATACAATTATAAAAAAAGGCGCAAAACAATTTTGCATTACAACTGCATACTAATACACAAGCGAATAGCTGCAACCTGCAATGGAATATCGGCACGGTGTGCGTCGGCGGACTGATCAGAGCCCCGCGTCATCACGAACTCCCTCTTTAACTTTTACGTGTTGCTCAGTGGTTGCCATGACGATTGCCAGTACAGAGTAGGCGGAATATATGGAACACATTTCAACGTTACGTGTTTTTTACATGCAGTTTGAAAGTTAAATTAAATTGACGAAAGTGAGGCAGTTTGTTCTTTATTACTTTTTAAAAATATTTCATAAAGCTGGTTTATTAGGCGATGAGAGATTGTCATTTATTGTTATGTTTTAATTTACACCGGCCGCCACTGGTCTGGATACTGCTAAATTAACAAAAAATTACATACGGTGTTATTAACAAAGAAGCTTTTAGTATTTGTATTACTCTGCTGTTGATTCACAGTATTATTTGAAAGAGTAATTGAGGTCTACTCAAACCAACGCGGAACTACAGAAACGAAACGATTGCGGGCTATGCATGCGAACCGCCGCATTTGTATGTGCCGTTGCATATTCCGCTGTAGAATATTGTCCCGAATCGGTTCGCTCCCGCAGTCCCGCATTGGTTTAAGTGGACCTTAAACAACTAGATAATTTTTGACTGGCATAAATTACTTTTTGTAATCAAAATGGCCCGGTTAGTTTTATTCTTGAATTACTAACTAGACGACTTTGACTTTAAGTGATTTATTTCTACTAATGTAATTGATGCCACAATCAAAGTTATCTCGTGAGTTAATTGTTTAAAATCTTTTTGAAACTTACCATATAAGTACTAAAATAGACGAATGATTGTATTTACTAGTAATGATTCATATTTGTATTTGATAAAAAATAATATAAACCTCATAATTTTTTGTGTCTAAATATTGGGAGTGAGTTGCAGTGGCGTATTTAAGGGGGGCTGCAGCCCCCCTCCCCCGAGCCTAAGAGCTCGGGTCTAAAAATCTTGTAGAAAACGTTTAGTTTTTAAACTTTTCCTTCTAAAAGTCCTGTTTTATATAGAAGAGATTGAGGGTTTGGACGCATATCGTTTTAGTTATTGATTTATGATGCAATTTTAAAGGAAAACGAGTTAAAAGAATAGTATTTTTCTATTACATAGTTGTCTGTTCCGTTTTCCCTTTTTTAGAGCTATTTTAAATCAACAAAAATATAATCCAATGCAATAAAATATTTTTACAACAAAAACCAAAAACAATTAGGTATTTATTTTTAAAGAGAAAAATTTCAGTAAAAATTTTAATTGAAACATTTTTTATGGAAGAAGTGTATGAATATACAAAACGGCACTAAAGGAGTATTTTAAAACCTAATCATTTGCACCAAAACCTGCTCTAAGATCTACGCTCCTAAAATACATGATTTCTGAAAATATCACAATTTTGGCGTGATGAGCAATATTTACTTTATTTTTAATCATGAAAAACCGAGCCCGAAAGACGCTGGTTAAATGTCCGTACACACGATCAGGCATGCCTTCGCGCCAACCTGAACGTTTCAAGCTCGCGAGTAAGTGCGATCGTGTGTATGCTGAACTGATGGTGCGTTCAGGCCACTTTGCGCGGAGCGAAGCAATCCGGCGATTCTTGATTTTCTGGTCAGGCTCGCAGGCAGGTTTTAACGTGTATACACTGCGCGTGCCAAATTTTCATTTTCAACCAGATAAAAACTATTTAGCACTGAACTTGTTGTTTTGTGTCTAAATAAATAATTATTTATAATAAATATTTATGGCTACTACAAGAGAGAAAAATATAATAACTGAATTTATAGAACTATATCGAGAAAATAGATGTTAAAGTGAATGATAATCTTTCGTGTGGACTTATAGATTGTCGCATTACAGTATCTTCTTTTTGAATGTATGGTGATACCAATACTAATAGTTCCATATACACTTCTTCGGTCATTCGCATGTAATTTCTGTAGTCATATGGTTCTAATTGTAGCTCTTTTAATAAAATAATGTGTGTATATTTGTTCCTCTTAAGTAACCATGACTCGCAGTCTAACTGGTAGTATCAGACTTACTCGCAGACCTGCCTCTTCAGGTAGGCGCGAAGGCATGCCTGATCGTGTGTACGGACATTTTTAGAGTCATTCATACGTCTTATGTTAAAATTTTGGATTGACACCAATATTCATATTTTTCACAAATATAAAAAATGTTTTTTTTTAAATAAAGAGCCAGCTAGGAATATCAAAAACATTTACAAAAACCAACTTAATCCATCCATGCAAAGGGGGAGAGGTAATAATTTAATTTTCGAAATTTGATAGTAGTTAGGTGAATTTTAAACGATCTTTGGGCGTGGCACCGAACATTTTTCGCCTGCAGCGCTTTTCGTGTTATACATGTAGTCCCGACTGCCCCTTTCTCCAGAAAAAAAAATGTCCTACTTATACGCTCACTGAGCCCTCCCCCGAGCATATTTTCTGGCTACGCCACTGGTGAGTTGTAACCTAAAAAAATGAAAAACCGTTTTGGGCTTTAAAAACAGTTTTCTATTTTTTTAACAACCCACTCGTACTTTTTAACACGCTAAAAATTGGTTTTGTTATATATTTTTGGGGGTTAACTATTGATAAGTTATTTATTTCTTTTAGTTGTATTTCCTCAAGATCTTTTAACAAACGGCTTATCAGCAAGTAATTTTGCAATGTTGGGACTTGGAGACATAGTAATTCCAGGAATTTTTATCGCCCTTCTGTTGAGGTTCGATCACAGTTTAAAACGCAAGACTAAGACTTACTTCCATGCTACCATAATAGCTTATTTCCTAGGACTGATGGCTACCATTTTTGTTATGCATGTATTTAAACATGCACAACCCGCATTACTCTACTTGGTACCAGCTTGTCTAGGAACGCCGTTGGCACTGGCATTAGTTAAAGGAGATCTTACTGTTTTGTTTAAGTAAGTTTTAATCACCAAACACAGAATATCATTTTACTGGTACAGTAAAATGTACATACATTAACTGCAGCCGATTACAATTAATTAAGTATTGATTAATAAGGAAATGGAAGAAAGGAGCCTTTGTATTACGTGTAAATTCCAATTATTTAATTAAAATCTTAGCAGAGCGCTTTCGGCTTTCACCATACTTAGTGGTAGTCGTCAAAAGTTTTTATATTTTAATTTGTAACGTTTTGTTTGAAATTGTTTTTTGAATTTAATATTATAGTGGACTAAATCTTGATCCACCCGATTGAGGATTTCATTGCATAAATATTGACGACTAGCACTGAGGATGGCGAAAGCCGAAAGCGCTGTGCTTTTAAATAAAAAATTGGAATTTACACGTAATACAAAGTATCTTTTATTCCATTCTACCCAACGTTACTGTCATCGATTTTTATAATTTTTTATTTATTTATTATTTATATATGTGTGGTAAAATTATTTTATATGCTGTATGATTACTAGTTTCTGAGATATGGCCGGCGGTCATTCTTAGTTGACCACCCGGTACACATCCACAGCTAAGTTTCAATTGTGCCTTGATTTTTTTTTGCACACAATTTAAATTTTGACTCTGTATACAACACATTTAATTCATTTATTTATTACTTCGACTAGAAAACCATATTCAGCTCTGCTTAATACTTGAATTTAATGAAAATGTGTAAAATGGACCGTAAGATTTAAAAAAAATCCTTAGAGTGTGTCGTGAAATCGACCCCACATGTCTTAAATTATTAATCTTGAACGGTAGCCTAGGTAAAAAAAATAGAACGTTAGGTTCTGAAGTAATTTAAAGGCGTTTTTACATTAGTTTCAAGTGCAAGTAAAAGGTCTTTTTAAATAGGCCACTTTACAGTTTGCAATTTTTCTTTCACGCAAGAAAAGATTGCCCGGGAGTATGCGCAGAACGAGGCTAGTGATCAGCTGGCGCAATTTGTATTGCTGCAAGAAATATAACTCCGCCCCTATTTTTATTGCAATTGCAAGGGCAATTTTGGGGATTTTTTTAGTGATTTATGAGACCAACCTTAATATAAAAATTCCTAACATTTGTTTATGTTCTTTCTAACCTATAGTGGGTACGTTTTGTTTTTGTTGGTTTGCTTTTGTTTCCTGTAATGATGTTATGTTAAAATGAATTCACAAAAAAAAACGCCAGTAAGTCCTAACCTAATGTCTTTTTATGTTAATGGTTGGCAAGTGGTACATCACCTACGACCTTGGCAAGTCATTGCACGCTGTAAAACGACTTGAAGTTTTTATTGCCGCAATATTAATTGCTGCAAGACAACTTGCGTGAAAGAAAAATTGCAAACTGTAAAGCGGCCTAATGGGAAAACTAGCATCAACTGGATCGATTACACGGCATATATACAGGGTCCTGCAATAGTGCGTCAGGCTTCCATAGCTCCTATACGAATTAAGTTAGGAATTTCATTCATATGCTGACTTAAACTATATCATAGGGTGCATTTCAGGAAAATATTTTCTCATATACAGAATGTGCCAAAAAAGTGTGACAACAATTTTTTTTTTAAATGGAACACTTAGTATTTTTATGCATATTTAGTTTCGTATTACTGTCCTTTACAACATTCCAAAATTTTATTTAATTTGCTCTGGTAGTTTAAGAGTAATAAATTAAAAACTGAAAATAATTAATTTTGCAGTCCTAGAAAAAAAATCAATAAAACAATCTAATAACGTTTTTTAAACGATAGCATGAGGTGAGATTTATGACTAGGGGTCTAGAAATACTATAAATCTAGTAGTGTTTATTTATGTTATACAGGGTGTTCATAATAAGATTTCAAAAACGGCACATTTTAAAATATTTTTTCTCGAGTTTTTTAAATGGAACACCCTGTATATTATTTGGCTATTTGATGTAGAATTCTAAAGCCATTTTTTTTGTAATACAAGCATGTAAGTTATTTTCAGCCGTTTCCGAAATAATTGCAAATTTCATAAATTATGTTGTTTAAATGGATTATTTATTATCAAAATTAAGCATAGGCGACTAGAATAATCATTCTATACTACAGTAAATGTTCAAAATGCCTTCCATTTTGATCTGTACACACATCAACACGTTCTTGAAAAGATTGTTCACATTCCGTAACATTTTAGGGCAAATACTAGCAAAATGGTAGTAAGGGTTATGCCTAAAAACCACGGTAGGCTTTGAAATAAAATAAACAATCATTTATTTATTATAGTTCGACAAGTTCTTAAGTCAATTTTCAAAAGTTGTTATTGAGGGCGAATAAGTTATAAGATATTAAAATGAACTTCTTAAATATGAGTTAGTTGATATGATCTTTGTACTTGGTGAGAGCAAAAAAATTTGTTTGTTAGCAAGTAGAATTTATGCGTCAGAAAGAAGACATCCGGAAGAAAAAAGTTTTAAAAGATTATTATTAAGATTTGTTGAAACGGGAAAAAAAAAAGAAGAAAGAACAAATACTGCTACCAACGAGGAAAATGAATTTGCGGTGTTATTAACGGTAACAGAAGATCCACATATAAGCTAAGATAAAATCAGCAAAGCCACAGGTATAAGTGAACGATCTGTACAACGGATTTTAAAAAAGCATCGATTCCATGACCTATCACATTCAATTACATCAAGCGCTTAGTGATAGAGATTTTCAAAATCGATCACAATTTTGTGCCTGGGCAAAAATTAAAATACAAAAGGATCCTATGTTTTTTTAACTATGTTTTATTTACCGACGAAGCAACCTTTCAGAACACCGGTTGTGTAAATAGGCATAACTTTCATCATTACGCCACAGAAAATCCGCAATTTATGAGACAAGTTGATAGACAGCACCGGTGGTTATTAAATGTGTGGGGTGGAATCATTGGTGATATTTTGATAGGTCCGCATTTCTTTGAAGGTCATCTTAATGGGCCCATGTATTTAAACTTCCTACAAAATGATTTACCAGCTTTATTGGCAGACGTTCCTCAATATACTAGGAATAGGATGTGGTTTCAGCAGGATGGTGCTCCGACACATTTTGCACTTGATATAAGAATTCATTTAGATGATACTTTTCGCAACCAGTGGATTGGTAGAAACGGACCTATTGTCTGGCCAGTTAGATCGCCGGATCTAACAAAACTTGACTTTTTTTATGGGGACACGTAAAGCAAATTGTTTATGAAGATGCTCCAACAACTCTAATTAATATGCAGCAAAGAATAAGCGACGCGTTTGCTAGTATTTCACCTGAGATGTTACGGAATATGAACAGATCTTTTCAAGAACGTGTTGATGTGTGTACAGATCAAAATGGAAGGCATTTAGAACATTTATTGTAGTTTACAATGATTATTCTAGTCGCCTATGCTTAATTTTAATAATAAATAATCCATTTAAACAACATAATTTATGAAAGTTGCAATTATTTCGGAAACGGCTGGAAATAACTTACATGCTTGTATTACAAAAAAATGGCTTTAGAATTCTACATCAAATAGCCAAATAATATACAGGGTGTTCCATTTAACAAACTCGAGAAAAAAATATTTTAAAATGTGTCTTTTTTGAAATTTTATTATGAACACCCTGTATAACATAAATAAACACTACTAGATTTATAGTATTTCTAAGGTCATAAATCTCACTTCATGCTATGGTTTAAAAAACGTTATTAGATTGTTTTATTGATTTTTTTTTCTAAGACTGCAAAACTTTATTTTTCAGTTTTTAATTTATTACTCTTAAACTACCAGAGCAAATTAAATAAAATTTTGAAATATTATAAAGGACAGTAACACGAAACTAAATATGCATAAAAATATTGGGTGTTCCATTTAAAAAAATAACAAAATTTGTTGTCACACTTTTTTGGGACACCCTGTATATGAGAAAATATTTTCCTGAAATGCACCCTATGATATAGTTTAAGTCAGCATATGAATGAAATTCCTAACTTAATTCGTATAGGAGCTATTGAAGCCTGACGCACTATTGCAGGACCCTGTATATTTAAGGGCGTTTTCTTATCTTACGTTGTTCGTTGTTTTTAGAAAAAGTTGAATTTTCACAAACCTAGTAAAATACACAGGGTGGCTCGCTCTCACCGCAGAATTCCATAGCGTCTAAACTTTTAAACATTTTTGAAAACATAGTTATAAGAAGGCATAAGTACAAACTTTTATAACGCATGACTTGTCCTCTTCCCTCATCCGCGAAAATACTGTGCAGCTTTATTAAAGTTAGATGATAGATTAAAATTAAGGACACCCCTAAAAATAGAGAAAACCCTAGATATCTATTCCTAGTCCTAATACTTTTATACAGTACACGTGGGCATTAATTATTTTGTTATAGATATGAAGATTCTACTGATGAAAAAGAAGAAGAGAAAAAGAAAGACGCTAAAGAATCGAAGCAACAAAATGTTACTAAAAAAGAAAAGGTTAAATAAATTGTGACTTGTCAGTATTATGCCCTAAAAATCTAGTTCCACTTGTTCTTTCCTCAAATAACTAAAATGTATATTAAATCAAATAGGCACGAAAGTTACATAATTTAATTTCGTAATGTGTAACAAAGAGAATGTCGTACAATAATTTTTAGCGAGCTTCATTGTCCAAAAAGGATAACGTTTGAAGCATTGAAGCTAAGCTGTTTAATTTTGAGGCTTTCCTATAGAAAGTGCCCGAAGATTATGGGAAAAAACTATTTGTCATCTTTAAGGAATCTTAAAGATTACATAATCATATTTATAATATAATAATAAGTTTATTTTAAATATATATAATATAATAAATATGTTTATTTGATCTTCTTTAATAATTTATTCTCGAGAAGACGTGCTTTTAGGGGCAAATCTTATTCTAATTTTAAATTTAGTAAGAGAAAGTATGATTTTCTTCAGTGAAACTAGTTTAAATTTTATAAAGCTAATTAGTAAGCCTCAAAATTTAATATGCCAAAAACTTAATATATGTGATATAAAAAAAATCCCATTCGCACTTTTAAATTCCTGTAATTTAGTATATAATAATTGTATCTTAATAATTTTAATAAGTACCTATTGAAGTGGTATATAATATCCAGAAATTGTATCTTCCATTGTTTTGTTTTATATAAAAAATTATAGCTCTTCCCGTGCGATGTATCTTTTTCTATGAATTAGGATTCTTGTTTGTTTCAATTATTTTCATTTACAATTTTTATATGGACATACATCTTCTATTTGGAGTCGTTATTCTAAGTCAAAATGATACATCACGAGGGTGATTGTTCGTTTTTTTTGTTAAGGAAAAAGTTTTGAGATTTCTAGAAAAATTTGTGTGCAATTTGTTTTTTATTTTCTATTAAAAAGTTTTTTAAAAAATAGACTATTATTATTATTATTATCTGTACAGGGTTTCTCAAATTCGATGCTCATCGTGGGTATCTCGGAAATTATAAGAGATACAGCATCGGTCAAACGAGGGTAAAGCTGCGGGCTTGTGTGCTCAGTAATTTGTAAAAAAATTTGAGCTTTATTTTTTAAATATTCGAAAAAAACTTAAATTACGAGTTTTTGTTTTTTTAATTTATCTGACTTATTTTAACCGCAACAGAAAAACAAATAAAACGTTGTTAAAACAACTTTTTTTAGCTTTAAACTACCATGTTTTTCGGTACAATGTTTTGTTTTTATTATCAAATTTAATTTTTTAAATACGTACCTGCATTTTTTATTCTATTTTTTTGAAATCTCTTTAAGCCCTAAAGTTAACCATGTATCACACATAATAGTTTTTAGACGTTTTGATGTCATCGTTATATCATCAGGAATTTGATATCTGCCTTTAAATAAATACGGCTCTGGTGTCTGTTACTTAACAATTTTTACCCAATACAATATACAAATGAATGATATGATGAATATAGAATGAATTAACTATATAATATCTGTTTCGAGTAAACTGTATTACTTGGGCTATCGAACTATTAATCAAAAATTACATCTTAATTCTAGTTTTTGATAATAATATATCTAAAGCAGATAATTAGAAAACAAACAAAAATTTTAAATAAAAAAATGAAAAATTGAATGCAACCATGGCACACAAGCAACACTGACAAAAAACTCAAATTTAAGATTTAATATAAATTATAACGAAGCATGAATTAAACAAACCAAAGGTGGCTATGACGGAAACTTTATACTTAATTGTTTGGCTTAATTATGTTGACAAATGTGAGTAAAAGTACTTTTTTTAACCTTTTTATGTTCACCGGGCGATATTTAAATTGCGGAGGCTTACTCAAAAATGCATTCGAGAAAGACACTTGTTTGAACACCTAATATAGAGAAGTTTTTGTTGCTGGTCTTTTCTCTTTTAATTTGCTTCCTATATTACTCATATCCGGCTGTATGAAATATACCCTAAATAAATGCCCGGGTCGTATTTAATTAAATGTGAAAATAACATCAAAACGTCTAAAAATTATTAAGTGTGGTACAGGGTTGAAATTAGGGCTTAAAGAGATTTCAAAAAATAAAATAGAAAATGCTGGTCCGTATTTAAAAAATTTAAGTTGTTACCTAACAGCTCAACGAAAACGTATCGAAATTCTAAAAACACGGTAGTATAAAGCTAAAAAAGTTGCTTTAACAATGTTATATTTGTTTTTCTGTAGCGGCTCAAATAAGTCAGATAAATAATGAAAACACCCAAAACTCACAATTTTAGTTTTTTTTTTGAATATTTTGAAAACAGCTCATTTTTTTAAACGATATTACTGTTGACAAGAAAACTACCCTCCCTGTCTCCTATTGGTATTTGGTGGACATTGCATAAGTTTTTGCCAGCGAAAGGGGATTAAGCTAGGATAGCTTTAAAATCTGGGTTTATGCTCTACTATAGCTCTATATAAACATAAGCTAGTGTTGCATCCCTTAGGAAATTGTATGAGTTAAGATATGCTAACCAGAGCTGGGCAAAGCACTCGAAAATAGTGCTCCGAGCACCAAGTCCTTTGGAAAAGTAGTTGCCCAGCATCAAACACTTTGGAAATTCTAAGGAATTGCAACTACCGAGGAAAGTAATTTTAAATGGTCGCAAGCACTTTAAATACGAAATTCAATTACCAATCATTTTTTATAAAGGGCTAGAATTGCTGAGGACTGTATTTTAAAAGTGCTTGCAAGCAATTTTTGCCCAGCAATGCTAATAACTTATTTTCAAGAAAACTTGACATATAGGATAGTTTATCTTCTCAACCTACGATTTGTAGCCGAAAATATAATAAGAAATTCAACGTTTATGAGAGCGCAATTAACTTAAAAAGTGTAAGTGCTTGTTTTATAAATGAAAATAAAGGTTTTATTAAAACACCAGAAACATTTATCTATATCAAAAAATCTTTAAAAAAATCGAGTTTAAGGATGTCAGTAATAGTCAAAAAGAAGTAAAAAGTAATACATTTTTTACTTATTCATTTGTTTTTGTGAAAACAATGCGAAGTTAACTTGACAATTCCGCGGTTACGTCGCATAAACCATCAGTGATCTGATGAAGGTGGGTTCTACGGAACACGTGTGGTATCACAACGGACCTAATCAGGACTACGTGAGACCGTTTGGTCAGAACCAAGGGTCTGCCACTCTTACCTAACCTAACCTAACTTGACAATTTCCAACGCCATTTTCTCGGAAACTCTCTTAGATAGGTATAGGATATGATACATGTTTTATGCTTAGAATTCTTCATAAATGCATATTTTTAAAAATATATAGGCTGTTTCTATTTAAAATAGCAAAGTTGTGTGCACTTCCGGGTCAACCGGAAGTGACAGACAGACGTTTGAATACTAAAAATGTGCGCACAGTGCAACCATATTATAACCTACCAAAATTTCATCAATATGTATTATTTTATAAGGATGTGGCAAGCTGGGTAGTAATTTCGTTCACTCGGTATACTTAAAGGTGATCCCAAAAACAAGTTATGAGAATGCTCTGCATTTATTCTTGATTTCTACATAAAATTTTAAACATTTATTTATTGTAAAAAAAGTAATTGGTTATCATACCGACAGCAAAAGGTTGTTTTGTACTCTTGTTCTGTCTTAAGTTAAAAGTGTCTTGCAAATGTTATTTCTAATAAAATTTCAATTTAAAAATATATAAGGTTAAGTGAAAGAGAACGTTTTTCTTGCAAACAACTAAATACAATATATTTCATGAAATATGTTTAGAATTTTATGCAAAATTTAAAAATAATTTATATTAATGAATTTAAAAAACTGAAGTGGATATTGCATAACTCCTTTTTGGGTAAACCCACAGCCCCCTTCAAAAGGGGACTGTGGTGAACCTTTACATGAAATTACCTTTAAAATAACAGCCAAAAAAAATCATATGAAATTGCACCAAAAATAAATAAATTATGTTTTTTTTTACAAATACTTTACCTTTATTATTAATACAAATAAAAAATTAAATACATTAGAAATTGTGTTTATATTAATTACTCCAATGATTTTGCAGTGATATCAGGCAAATCTTGGATGCCATCTTTATCTATCATTTGAACTTTAAAGTTAGGCAAATTAATAATTAATCTTTTTTGAACTTCTTGAACACACTTTTTCATAAGATTGTAGCCCTCATCCGGGGTCATATTTTTAAGGTAGTTGCGGTCCATTATGGATAGCGAGAAAAATCCACCATATCCATGTGCTGCATAATCTACCTTTGCTACAGAGGCTAAGTAATCCATATAATAAAGTTGAGCTCCATCTTTCTCATCAAAGCCAGCAAGAAGAAGATTTACAAAGTAAGGGGACTAAAAATTGAAGTTAATTAGATGTGGTCAAACCCAGATTTCATAAAACAGCAACTTATACTTCTAAGAGGCCACTTGCCCTGTATAAGTATACTATAATAGGTATTAATTAAAAATTAGATGTGTCCACCTAATACGTAAAGTTATATGCACAGATATACTTAACTAAAATTGCCCTATAATTTTTCCTTGAGTTTTGTTTCATTTACTTATGAGGTTTGTACAGTAAAATAACGTATTTAATAGTATTTTACCCTTGAGCGAAGAGTGTCAGCTAAATTCCTTCGGGTAAAAGCAGCCGCTTCTCTTGGACTTAGTTCGTATGTATTTCTCATTTTGTAAAGCTGAATATTCTTTGCAATGTACTCGGCAAACTGTGTGGTGTCCCCAGATTCGCCAGATACAGCCATTACCAACTTATTCGACAATTGGTGTAACTTATTTTCATCTAAAATAAAATTAGATTGTGAATTATCATTATTGGCTTGATATGCACAACCGATTTTACATACCTGATTTCATAACCATTATACTATTAGCAGCAGTTTTATCAGCCGCAATCAATACAAAATCGTTAAACTTTATTCCCAATAGGCATTCCATCGCGAAAACTCAAATATTTCTTTTATAAAAGGCAGCAATGTTTTCGGTAAAACTGTTTTAAAAACGCTTGGTAATAGTTTTTTGTAAGGTTATGTTGTTAATAATGTGGATGATGTTTTCTGTCCTGTCAGTGTCCATCAGCAATGTTGTCAGATTAGCCAACGACAATTTTCTGCGGACGGATGGAACACAAAAATCTGCTGGCCTTCCAGAATTTAAAAAGGACTGAGTGAGTGAGATACAAGGCTCAGGCCAGTTCATAACAAAATAATTTAGTTCAGTTCGATTGTCAAAATTTAGCACACAGATTAACGTGGGTTCCGAACGACGATCCTCAGTCATGCGACACCGCCCAAGGGCTATCAATCCTTGGTTTCTTGCCATTGAATGACCTACCGATTGGAAAGTGTGTACCTGTCTTCCGCATCCCACGAGATGTCCGATCTCATCCGGCTTGGTTACCGGTGTGAATGGGGTGGGTTGGGGGATGATACATTTTACACTTTTCCCTGCATTCCTAAACCTACTAAATTTCGGATATACTTTTTTTATTATGAGTATGCGCACTCCAGGAATCGAACCTGGAATGTCACGGTCGAATATCATACCTCACCTCTGAGCAACTGCCGCGGTTAATTTATTTGATAAATAATTTTATGAATTTTTTTTTTAAATATACAAATACGTAATTATTCTGCAGCTCTGAAAATGATTCGAGAATCTGTTAGAAGCCGAAAAGTTTGATGTTCTGACAACACTGGCCGACGTTGGTGTCAAATTTTTTATTCTCCAATCGGCTCCTAATGTTGCGAGATTGGATCTGTCCTTTACACCATTATACAAAATTATGCGATAGAGATGGTCCTTTCCTTATTTTCTGCCCTAGTTGACATATTTACATGTACATTTTTCCTGTTTCATGGTGTTTCTCTATATAAAAAAATTTAAACAATAAAAAATACAATTATATAAATAGTTTTTAAAGTTTCCTTAAATTCCAATGTTCCTGAATCTTAATCATGGTATTTACAAACTAAAAGTACTTATAATATTCGCAATTCGCAGCATTTCACTTTTGTTTCAAATCTATATTACTTTTTAAATATTAGTAAAGAATAAAGACATTAATTTTATACAAGCGCATTTATGTATACCTGGTAAAGTTCCAAAAAAAAAAATTTTCCAATCATGATCAATATAATTTTTGTTTCTGAATTTTTAAAAATGTTTTTTCAGCTTTGATCGGAAATTTTGTGAGTAGCGACAACAATGCTTCTATTGTTATGATCGTGTATGCCAAAGTCAAAAGCAGCTGTTCGATTTTACGACGATCGTCACGTCAATTCTACTTTCGCAGAATTTGTTGCGCAGTTTTTAACTTTCATTTTTCATTGCCATTTTATTATCCAAAGACAAAAACCAATTTTATTCATTCTTGTGCTCACAAAGGAATGTGTTACGTATAAAAAAGGTAGGACACAATATGTAGCATGCCTTTCAAAAATAAAATTGTAAAGTGCCCTTTGAAATGCTTCACAATTTTGACTTGTTTATTGACTGACGTTTTTATGCAGCTTTTTTTAACATTCGCAGTTTCTTTTAAGTTTTTTCATTATATTTTACACAAATGGAGTAGGACATAAAATTCTTTGTTAGTTACCAATCATTTAGGTACCTA
Source organism: Polydrusus cervinus (assembly GCA_935413205.1). NCBI lineage: Eukaryota > Metazoa > Arthropoda > Insecta > Coleoptera > Curculionidae > Polydrusus > Polydrusus cervinus. The sequence goes on from OW284510.1 coordinate 53,398,531, forward strand.
CTTGTTCTATACTCTGTACAAAAATGAAACGCGAAAAACATAGTAAGTTTGTTTTCTTTGTGTCTGTGACTTTCCTATAACCTTTTCAACATTTAACATTTTTTTCTTAGATATGGATAATCTTGGAGAATGTTCCAAACCAAAGAAGTCTAAATCCTGCTCTGAAGAATACTGCTTCACTTCTCAATGGGCACATTTACCATCTGTAGTCTTGCATGAAATATTTGATTTATTAAATCAAGAAGATCGTAAAAATGCTTCAAGTGTATGTAGACATTGGAGGGGAACACTTTTCCATCCAAAGTAAGTTTCAATTTTGTTTAAACAATCAATCAGTCCTTACACTAGGGGGTGTTAGGTTCATGTAAATGGCAATAAATAGTCTATAGTCCTTTTTATACCCAATTCAGTCTTTACTTTGCCTTTTAAATTTTTCCAACAGAGAGATTAGAAATAGTTAACATCTACAAGAAATACTATAATTGATTATGAAAGCTGTAACCATTGTGTAATAAATATTATATTATTATATTATATTATTATTTAAATATTTAGGTAGGTATATAGTAATTGACTCAAAATTAAAATTTAATATCCAATTTGAAAATTTAATTTCTAAAATTGTGGGAAAAATAAATTACTTTAAAAGAATAAGTTTCAATTTAAAATTTTATTCGAAAAAAATTATTTATAATACTTTAATTTTGCCATATTTTTTATATTGTTCTACAATTTTGTTTAACGCTGATGAAGGTACAATAAACAGATTACAAATTTTACAAAATAAAGCGATGCGAATTTTACTTAATATGGATAGATAATCAAAAATTAATATAATGTTAAAAAAAGTAGAATTGTTAAATGTAAAAAATTTAATATTATTTTTGGTTTTGATATTTATCTACAAAGTTTAAAATGGTATGTTACCTTCACATTTAAAAGAGTTTACTGTTCTGAATTGTGATCATCATAATTATTTAACGCGAAATAAAAATAATTTTTTTCTTAATACTTTTTCAAAAAACGTAGCTTATAAATCGGTATTTTATAAAGGACTTATAAAATTTAATAAGTTAAATAAGTCAATTAAAACACAAAAAAGCTTAAAATCATTTAAACAGGGTTTAAAAAAATATTTATTAACACAACAAGATAAATAAGAATGTTTCAAAAGGTCATTTAATAATAATAATATATATTGCCAGTAAGATTTACATAGTAAATATTGACAACGTCATTTAAAATAAGCCTTTAAAAAGAATAAAGTTAGACCTAATCCTATACGACAAACAAAAAGGGGAATAGTTTACACAAAATTACATCGATAATTGTTCACAAACTATCACACACAACAGATAAGCAGTTAGAGCTCCAAGTTCACAATGTTCACATGCTCAATCATTCATCACTTAAGGGATTTAAGCCGTTCGTGTAAGGCAATTAATTAAAGTATTCTTGTGTTGAGTAAAAGGATTTATCGCTCAAATCAAATCAAATCAAAGATTCTTTAATCAAAAAAATAGATAACATTTTACAAAAAATGCAGCATCAATTCGTTGATTTGGTGTCAATAATAATACACAATAACTCTAATACACAACAAACTTATATAATAAAGATAAAACAATAATTAAAATTTTGTATATACAACACTGTTTAGATACACATTAAAAACATTCACCTAGGTGCTATTAAAATATATATTCTAGAAATTCGTTTATAGGGTTCAATTTTTACAATAGTGACAAACAGAGCTCTCTTATACCTTTTAAAATTCCTTTCACTCTTAATATGCGCAGGCAATTTGTTAAAAAACCTTATAGATGAATAGGTAGGACCCCTTTCAGTGGATGTGAGCCTGTGCATAGGAACATTGTAACCAATAGTTCTGGTATTAAATGGATGGTGTATCTCATGCTGCCGAAATTTATCATTGTTCTTTAACAGAAAAATCAAACACTCATAAACATACAGACCTGGCAGAGCCAATACATTTAGATCCCTAAACTTTCCTCTACATGACTCCCTCCAGGACAACCCCAAAAGGATCCTAATTGCCCTTTTCTGTGTTATAAATACCCTATCAGCGTCAATACTACCACCCCAGAATATAACCCCAAAACGCAATGTTGATTGTATATTTGCAAAGTATACGATTCTTAGTGTGCTGCGGTCAAGATATTTAGCCATCACTCTGAGAGAATAGCAGGCAGCATTTAGCTTGTTGCAAACATGTGTTACCTGTGACACCCAATCCAAATTCTGGTCAATGTAGATTCCCAAGAACTTGGTGTCTGTGGCTAAAGTTACACCCTGGGAGCGGAGCACGACATCCTGTGGAATGTCACTGTTTTTTTATTTTGATCTGAAACACACATAATTGGTCTTGTCGTTGTTCAAAACTAGTTTATTCTTGCGGGCCGCGGCCTCAGGATGGTCGCGCGTCTCTGATGAGTCCCAGTAGGACGAAACAACGAAAGGATTGAGATGTTAACGGAAGAAGACAGGGCATACCGTTGTTAGCAGTGAGTCTAAAACCTCCGTAAACTGCCATTCCCCACTGACAAGGTGAGGGGACAGCGGGTAATAGACGAAGGGGTGCACAGCGTGCAAACCCCGGACGCTCGATGCCGTGGATAGCTACCAATAAACGAATCGTTTACCGATAGGTACGTCCATCGGGTTTGTGTTGGTACCATGGCTAGCCTGTCATTTAATTTGATGTTAACATTCCTTGCCTCACTTAAAATGAAATGTGAGGTCATCCTTGTTTCTGATTCTGGGTGCTTATCAGTGATCTGGCTTGGCAATGGGACACGTTCGATGTCTAGTTAGTTTATTCTTTGTGAACCACTTCTGAGTCCTGTCCAGACAGTCACTAGAGACTCCAATAAGCTCATTCAGCGAGGACCCCAGTACCAAAATATTGGTGTCATCGGCAAAATTTACTAAATGAGAATCCAGTACCTCAGGCGACAGATTGTTGACGTAGAACACAAAAAGCAACGGATCCATGACGCTTCCCTGTGGGATTCCCATACGAACGCGCCCCTCCTCCGAAAAGTACCGCCTACCATCCTTCTCGATCAGCACTTTCTGACCACGATCTGAAAGGTACGAGCGCACCCAGTCCAATGGAGGCCCCCTTATTCCGTAACGCTCCAGTTTTTCTAAAATAATGGCATGGTCAAGGCTGTCAAACGCCTTGGACCGATCCAGAAACATGCCCAAAGACAGGCTCTTATCCTCCTGCCCCTCAATGACTCTTTCAATAAACTCATAAACAGCTGTCTCTATAAGCTCAAAAGGCTCCTAAGTCTGCCCTTAAACGTGCTAAGACCCTAGGCGGATTTAACGCTTTTAGGCAGCCTATTACTTGAGAACAAAAATACAAGGGACTCTTCCTATAAAGACTCAATTTGTAGCCTGGCAAACAGATGTCCGAAACGCTGCTTCTCGTCCCGTGTGAATGTGATTTCGCAATAGTTGGAAAACTCCTTGGATTCTGCCGAACAAAGACTGCTGCTTCAAATAATATAATAGAGGGCAGCGTTAGAATTCTGTTTGTTTTGAAAACCGGTCTACAGGAGTCAAGAGGTTTGCAAGAAAATATCTGTCTTAGTATTCGCTTCTGCAGGACAAAAATACGACCCAACTGTCCCCAATATAGGATCATGTATCTCAGGTGGGAGTATGCCAGGGCATAGTATACACTATACACCAAGAAGTTGCGTTGTTGTTAAGATATTTTTTAAGTTGCGAATGGCAAAGAAAGCAGATTTTTAACTTTGTGGCTACATGTTCAACATGGATGGACCACGAAAGCTTTTCATCCAGGTACAACCCCAAGAATTTACAGCTAGTGACTCTCTCAACCACATGACCAGTTAGGCTGAGCCGCAACAAAGGCATAGCCTTTCTCTTATGGAACATCATCTAATTTTTTTTTATTTTATTAATTAAAACATATTTATTAGACACAAGTCTAAAAGGCTATCGACCTAGGTCTTTCAGCCCTTAAGTGTGAATTGCCATGTTCAAAAAAAAAAACACTAGTTTGTTAGTATCTCAAAAACTGTCCTTTCTGGGAATCGTATTTTTCTAATGTATTGATTAAGAGAGTTGATAACAAATGGCTGTATTATATTAATATTCGGGGCCTTGTTTATAAACTTCTTAGTAAGTCGGTAAAATCGCTGTACAATTGGTTCAACTTTTGTCTTTTCGTAGAGGTATTCGTTAGATGGGTTGGTAGGGTGTCTCATCCTAGTAATTTTTCGAAGGCTTGTTCTTTCGGCTGTTTCTATAATATTAACAGCAGATTTTCTACAAGAGCTGAAAATTATTTGGCCATACTCCACCATTGGTCGAGCCAACATTTTATATGTAATGTGTTTTTTAAAATTATATTAAAAAAAAATTAAATAATTATTTATTTGTATTAGTAGCCATGTGCTAAATAAATCTTGTTACTACTACTACTACTACTACTACTACTACTACTACTACTACTACTACTACTACTACTACTACTTATTTTAATTATAAAGACAATAGTAGGATAGTATTTTATCAGCTCCCAATAGGGAACTTTCCCATATTTTCTTATTGCTTAAAAATGTTCAGTCATTTGAAAAGTATAATTAAAGTTTGTGTGGCGTCACAGTCCGCTCTCGTGCTATGTATTGTACCCTTTGACCTCACAACTGCAAATTTTAACCCCTTCTATTTAATCAAGAAAACATTTCTTTGTGAAACTGTGGGTCTTTTGATGATATGAGCTTACGCTTAAGAGTATTATTTATCAAATTTAATTTTTATGCAAGTTCCCTATTTAATGACATACAATTTCTAGTACCATTCATTTTACAGAACTTGAGGTTTGATCAGGGCTGGATTTAAATTTTGATTAAAAATCATGAGTTAATTCTACTGCAACCATAAAGTTCAAATCATGTGGTGATTGTGATATTTTCCATGAATTTAGCCACTAATCTTAAAGCACTTGGTTTAAGACAATTTCCAAAAAAAGGAGATACTATGCTTATTTGTTTGCAACTCTAATTAATCAAATTTTAAATAACAACAAATTAGCAATCTCCATTCCTTTAATTTTTTTGAAACTTTTGGCCATCGTTTACAAGCAAATAAAAAAAGATTTTTTAATGGAAAATACGAAATTAACATAAATAGCCGAATATTTCTATTTTTATGTTCTGTATGGCGGATGATATAAGTTGAACCTACATATATAATTGAAATTTTCGATTTAAAAAGAAAAAAATAAGGTATCATCCGCCAAACGAGAAGTTTTTGTTACCCCTTAATAAGATTTTTGTGTTAAATTTTCAATTAGACAAACCAGGAAATGATGCCGCGTTTTACGCTGGTATGGAAATAATAATAATTAATAGTAATAATAATAATTAATAATAATAATATCTTTTATTGCCAGCAAAATCAATAGTCATTGACATAGCAACGCCATTAACAGGACGATTTAATCGTCTAAAGATATCTTAATAATATTTCAGTAACATTGAACATATTAAAAATCATATACAATATAGACCTATAGACAAAAGTACTTATAAGTATATTTAAAAGAAAACATAAAAACTTAACATGTTTAAAAAAAGAATTTATAAAATTTATTCTTGATATTTAAAAAATGGTTTCTTAACAACCTACTGCAGAATCAACATAGTCTATTTTATAAGCCTATAATGTTATAATAAAATAGAGTGTACCTTTTAACTGTATTATATGCTTGCTACAATCGATTTAGAATGAGTTTACTTACAGTTTATTGAAGGGATTAACTTTTTCCAGAAGTTGTAATAGAAAAAAATTAAATAATTCCCAAACACATCTTGTAATTTCTAATTGACATTTGTTTGGAAAATACTTTTATTATACCCATTCAAATTTTACATCAAATTTTTCGTAATATTTTTAACCCGCGGCACACCATTTTAAAAAATAAAACAATATTTTTGTCTATAAAAAAACTTATGAAAATGATTACATAACCAATGATTGATAACCAAAATTGACTTTGTACGAAAAAACTCCCCTGGAACACTTTTTTAAACGCCCATGCCTCCTGAAAAAATATTGTACTCTCAGAAGATATTTTACTTATTATATAAGGAGAATTTAAATTAGTAATGAATTCATGACTTGGTCAAACCTGCAAAACATTGTACTTAACGTGAGGTGCACAAATTGTGTGATTTTATTTTTCAAATTTGGTATGCAGCATTGATTATTTTATTTTTACAGATGGTGGCCATCAATGAAGTTCAAGATAGAACACGACAATGTACAAAAGGCAAAATTTTATACATCAACATTTGGAGGAATTGTGTCTGAAGCTACCATTGTATTAAACTCCTTGTCACCAATATGTATATACGAATTTATTTTATTACTAAGACTGCTTAATGAGAACAACCATTTACAATGTCTCATTCTTGAACCAACTCACTGTCGGTTCGAAATACAACTTCAAAAGTTTATATACCAAAGGTAAGTTATGGGATTTTGGGTGATGCAGGATATTACCTTGTAATTTGGTTATTTTAAAATATTAAATGGTACATGCACTTTTCTTACGGCCACTCGCGGCGCTCAGTCAAATTCGAAAAAAGTTTTTTATGATGATCGGTAGGAATAATTTGTTGCTACAAGTCTGCTTTATTATTAGTTTTGACGCTAGAGGATTGCAAAGTATGCTCAAGAGCATAGGAAAACATTGTGTATACCTACCTTTAAAATATATTTTAATAAAGAGTATACTTAGATTATTTTTACATCATTTAAATGTATTTTATGTCTCTTTTGATTAATACATACAGTACAGACAAATTCCTAAAATAATGTTAGAATATACTTTTTCCACTGCCAACTTTTAAAACGGCCATCATTAACTATAACTCTTGTATTGATCATATCTTTGTCAAAACAAACGAAAATTTAGATAATTTCCAATCAATGATCTTTAAATATCAAATAACGGATCATTACCCAACAATTTTACAAAAAAAACTGATTGATAATAAAACTAATAAAAAACCTGTAGCAGTGTACCAAACGTACATTAATTATTATAAATTAAAAGAAAATATAACAAAAATAGATTGGACAAATTATTACTCTTATTCCAAAACAAATGATTTATCCAATAATTTAATAAAAGAAATCCAAAACAATGTACAACAATGTACGACTAAATTTAAAATTAAAATTAAAAAAAGAAAAGAATGGATTACTAATGGCTTACTTAATTCTATTAAAACCAAAAACGAACTTTATAAAAACTTACAAAAAAATAAAAATAACCGATTTTTATTATATAAATATAAAATTTATAAAAACAAACTGACTAAACTAATTAAAGAGGCAAAAACAAATTTTTATAAACATGAAATTGATAAATGTGAAAATTCTAATAAAGATATGTGGAAAACTATAAAAAAAAATATGTAATAAAAATCAAAAACATAAAAATATAAACGAAATTAAAATAGAAAATAACTCACTCACTGACAACAAAAGTATAGCAAATAGCTTTATTGACTATTTTTCTGAAATAGGCGAAAAACTAGCAAATAAAATCAATAAATGTAATAACACATCTTTAGATAAAAACATAAACAATATTAATTCATTTTATTTAGAAGAAACTAATCATCAAGAAGTTGAAAATATGATTGATAGTTTGAAATTGAAAAAATCTCCTGTGCCGATGGTATAACTACTGAAATATTAAAAACTATTAAAACTATTATTTCAAAACCACTTACATTTCTAATAAATAATATTTTTAAAACAAGTATATATCCAGAAGCTTTTAAAATTGGTGTTATAAAACCTATCTTTAAAAATGGAGATTCAAATAAAATTAATAATTATAGACCTATCACATTAATATCTTCATTAGCCAAAGTATTTGAAAAAATTTTAAAAGCAAAAATTGAAAATTATTTAGAAAGAATAAATTTTATTTCTAATAAACAATTTGGGTTTCAAAAAAATAAATCGACACAAAATGCTATTTGCTATTTAACAGAACAAATATATGATGCATTAGATAAAAAAAAACCTTCTATTTGTATTTTTCTGGATTTAGCAAAAGCATTCGATACAGTTAGTCATGATCTATTGTTGGAAAAAATTGAAAATATTGGATTTAGAGGAAAACAATTTGAATTAATTAAAAATTATCTAAAAGATAGACCAACTTATGTTCAAATAGATACAGAAAAAAGCTATTCTAAAGTAATTAAATATGGTGTTCCCCAAGGAACAATTTTAGGACCATTATTTTTTAATATCTATATTAATGATTTATTTAATGTGATTTGTGATGGAGAAATTTATAGTTTCGCAGATGATACTGCAATTTTTTATACAGATACGAATTGGGATAACCTAAATAACAAAATTAAAAAAGATTCTAAAATAATAAAAAATTGGTTTGATAAAAATTTATTAACCATTAATTTTGATAAAACCAATTATCTACCTTTCACTTTAAATCCAAATAACGTACCACAAAATATGAATAGTATTAAAATAACTGATGACATTGAAATTTTAAAAGTTAATCAAGTAAAATATTTAGGAATAATCTTTGACAGTAAATTAAATTGGAATTTTCACATAGAATATTTGATTAAAAAATTAAGAAGTTTACTACCTATTTTTAGAAACATTAAAAAAATTTTGAACGTAAAACAACTGGAAATATTATATTATGCTTTAGTTAAAACTCATTTAAATTACGGAATTTTAGGTTGGGGAGGAATAAATAGAACTTTAGTTAAAAAATTAGAAATATTACAGAAAAGATTTCTAAAAATTATATTTAATAAAGATTATCTTTATCCTTCAATAAAATTATATTCTGAAACAAAGAAAATGAACATTAGACAACTTTACATTTACAATATCTTAATATATATATTTAAAAATAAAAATCTTATACAATTTAAAAACCATAATCATAATACTCGTCATAAAAATGAAATAACCATAAAACCTAAAATAAATAAGTCCATAGGACAAAAAAATTTCAAATATTTATGTTTTTATTTAAACGATTATTTACCAACAAAAATTAAAAAATATATTTCATTAAAAAAATATAAAGTCGAAATAAAAGCATGGATATTGGAAACGGATAATTTAAAAATATTTTTGGAAATGTTTTAATTGATATTGTTATGAATAATATATTTTTCAAAATTTAATTATACCTATATCTTCAAAAAAACTGCGTTTATATTTATATACATATATTAAAAAGTTTTTTTTATTTACAATTTAACTTTTATATAATATTAACAAATATTTAAACAAAATATTTTAATATTCTCATATATTTATAATTTAAAATATTAAGATTTGCCCCTAACAAGCACGTCTTCAGGGGATCAAAGAAGAAGTTTATTAAGGAAGATAAATAAACAAATGTATTATATTATAAATATTGAAAAATAAACTCTTATTATTATTAACTGATTATTAACTTTAGAAATCGGTTTTCTCTACTTTACCAATTATTATTGAGCGTGGTTAATAATGAAAACAATCTGTTTGATTTTACAATAATAACATGGAAGCTGATTTCACACATTCATTAGGAGACTGGTACTGGGGTCGTAAAAAGTTTTAAATTAGTAATATCACAATTAATTAACTAAAAATGGACTTTGTCAATTTATCAATCAACAAAAAGTGACAATTTCAAAGCCACCTGACAATTATTCGTTTTATTAGTTTTAAAATTCGACGTTTTGTTTTTTAAATATCAACCTCAGGTCAATTTTTTTAAATACGGACCTGGAATTTTAAATACAGTTTTACGGACTTCTGTCAAAGCCTTAGAAATGTAATACAATTTAAAGTTTTGAAATTTTAACGTTTTGTCATCTAATAACACATTTTTTCAAGTTATCGTTTTATGTCATTACGGTCCTGAACATTAGAGCCAAACCAAAAAAAATCTGATTTGAAAAATCCGTCAATTTTTACTGAAAGAGACCTATGTTTTGTAAGAAAAATGACCTAAAATCTCGGCCTCAAATATTTTTCTGTCTGTTTATTTTTGTTACATGTTTCGCTAGAAACTGGCATTATCAGTAAAAAAATTTTTAAATTTTTAAACAAACGTAAGCGCATCACAGTAACATAACTAGACTAATACTCCAGTTACCTTTTATTTACTCGGGAGACTTAATTTTTTTCTGTTTTACAGTATTTCGGTCTAGGTCTAAGGCAAAAACCATAGGACTTAAGATATCGTTATATTAATAAAATAAATAATATACTAATAAAAAATAGAATTTCTTCTCATGCCTTAGAAACTTACCTAGTTCCTAGAGTATTGTTACGGTAAATCTTATTGAAATAATGGTGACATTTTGCCAACCAACAAAATCTCGCTAATCGATTTTTCAGACGCCAAAATCTCCGCACTGGCTGACGCATGATACCAGATTTTCGATTCGCTGAAAAGAATTTATTTGCCGCTAAATTAAACACAGGTTTTTACAAAATTGTGTGTGTAGATTCCGAGAGAATCACGTTTGAAAAATGTTTAGCGGGATTTTGTTGGTTGGCAAAATGTCGCTAATAAACGGCCTAAACACCATAACTTCCTGTAATGTAATGTAACTTTAATATTTAAGTTATTCTTAAAATAATATCCAGGGCCGTAATAGTAAAGAAAGAATAATTTGAAATACTAATAACGTGATATTTGATGACAAAACATTAAAATTTTAAAAACCTTTAAATTGTATGAAATTTCCAAAGCGTAGAAGTCCCTAAAAATGTTTTTAAAATTCCAGGTCCGTATTTTAAAAAATTGACTTGAGGTTGGTATTTAAAGAACGAAACGTCGAATTTATAAACTAATAACGCCATCTTGTAGAATATAAAGTGTTTTTTGTTTTTTTCTCAAGTCAAAAATGAAGGCGCAAAAAATTAAAAAGCAAAACTAAAAATTTCGGTTTTTTTCGGATATCTCCGAAGGTATTCGGAATATTTAGAATTTTCTTTCATCAAATTATTAAGCCCCAAAATACGCAACTTTGCCTTAAATTAACCATCTTCGTATTTCTTACCGTTTTTGAGATCCCCTTGTACCGGGTGAATCAACGATTGCGCGGAGTAATTTTATGCCTTGAAGATATAGAAAGGTCAAGGAATTTGCTCGTATTAAAACAGATGACAGCAGTAATTTGACATCGATCAGCTGATATCTCACATCATAAAATCCCTAGATTCGACCTGAGCCGGAGTTAGCCCACGCTTCACGTTGTGTATTGTGTCGTTTCGTCGGTTTCTACTACGTTTTTAAAGTGTTTAGTACTCTCATTCCAACAATAATCTAATTACTATAAAACTGCATGTTTATTATTACGTTCAAAATACATGTTATTCTAAACTAAAATGTTCAAAATAAATTGTAATTTTTAAGTCCAGTCCTGGAATTCATACCAACCTACAGAAATTAAATGTACCAGAATTGACAGAGTGTCACGTGACTTGGCCTCCATCTTGCGAGAGAATTCAATATATTGACTATAGTGTGTAATGATCCATTGTCAAGAAACGCTATAATGATGACATTTAGGGCCGTTTGCTCATGTTGCACTTATTTCTGTCTCCTAACAAAGTGGCACTTAATTTAGGGGTTACCCCCACCGTTTTGTCTCAATTCTACATAAAATATAAAGATATATACCGTGTGTAACAGGATCATGGTACACCCCCGTATATCCGTTAGTTTTAAAGGTAATTGATTGAAACTTGGGATATCCCATATACATAATTAGCGGCATTTTTTGACCTACAAATGATATTTTTTCACTTCCGGTTTCGCCGGAAGTGACACCAACTTTCGATTTTTAAATGGAACACCCTGTATATTATTACATTTTTGAATTCTGCATAATTTTCTGAATCCAATGATACTACAAAAGTGACATTTCAAGCGTAAAAAATATTTATTATTTAATTTTTAATTTTCCATTTAAGTGTGCCATGACGGTTTCGATTTATTCCAATTGATCTGTCTAATGCTAGAAAAATCGAAGTTCCGTCAAAAATACTAAATTGCGTTTTTTATAAGCAAATAAAATTCATCGTAATCGTTTTTGGGGTAAAACTCAATTTTTCCAAATGGAACCATATTGGTACCGTGGTACCATTTCTTAGTACTATTAATAAGGAATTTATTCATACCTGGTAATAACATGTGCAATAAATACAATCAAAATTACAGCTAAAAGAAAATACAATTATTTTGTTCTAATTTAATGCTAAGAGATTACTGAAGTGATTGTATTTATTGCACATGTTATTACCAGGTATGAATAAATTCCTTATTAATAGTACTAGGAAATGGTACCACGGTACCAATATGGTTCCATTTGGAAAAATTGAGTTTTACCCCAAAAACGATTACGATGAATTTTATTTGCTTATAAAAAACGCAATTTAGTATTTTTGACGGAACCTTGATTTTTCTAGCATTAGACAGATCAATTGGAATAAATCGAAACCGTCATGGCACACTTAAATGGAAAATTAAAAATTAAATAATAAATATTTTTTACGCTTGAAATGTCACTTTTGTAGTATCATTGGATTCAGAAAATTATGCAGAATTCAAAAATGTAATAATATACAGGGTGTTTCATTTAAAAATCGAAAGTTGGTGTCACTTCCGGCGAAACCGGAAGTAAAAAAAATCATTTGTAGGTCAAAAAATGCCGCTTATTATGTTTATGGGATATCCCAAGTTTCAATCAATTACCTTTAAAACTAACGGAGATACGGGGGTGTACCATGATCCTGTTACACACGGTATACTACGAAATTAAATTAAATGTAAAATGTTCAAAGCTGTTGGCTTCGTAACACGGAATCTTTTAAAAAAAGTTAACTCATCGAAGCTGTGGAAATAATTAAATCTTTTATAGATACGTCGTGGAATTCCCAATATTATTAAAATTAGGTCATCCAAGTCATTATCATTGTAAAGTTGATCCAAAAAATCAATTTTAGTTTTTTTAAAAACGACAGCCCAAACTGTAACCTTAAAAATTTGACGTTTTATTCTTAAGTGTGACTTTAAGCCGAAGCCATCCTTCGCCTATCTTATTTAATGTTAAGTGACACTTAAAAACATTTTTTGCGACCGTGCAAACCAGTAAGTGCCACTTTACATTAGGTATCACTTAACTTTGTCTAAGCCTAATCTTTGCAAACGGCCCTTAATCTCGAAATATCAAAATATTTCAAAAACTATTAGAGATAGGGAAAGGACATTCTACACGAAAGTTTAAGGGCTTATGACGGGCTATAAGTAAGATGACAGAAAAATATATAGGGTGTGCCATTTAATATAAGTGTTATTTTTCAATTAGCAGTTTTCTGGCTTTGGTCCCAGAAAGAAAACACCCTGTAAATGAGATGTCAAATATTTCATAGTGAATATATTTTTTTGACTTTATTCAGTAAGGATAAAAATTATGAATCGCTCGGAGTCAAGACTTAGGGAGCATTTTCACAATAACGGGATGCTTTCAAATGAAAAATTTTCATTATAAGTCGAATTATCTTAAAAACTATAACTTTTTCATATATTAAGCCATTAACAAAAATGTATGAAATAACATGTAGAATTCATAAATGTATTCAAATATAGGGTATCATCGCATTTAAAAAAATGTACCTTTTTGACACCCTACTTTTTGGGCGCACCCTGTATAATTCAAAACATGTTTAAAATGTGCCTGATATCCAACCATACCTTAACAAAAACTTATTGTCGACAAATTTTATCTTCAAGGCATAAAATTACTCCGCGCAATCGTTGACTCACCCGGTACGCACACGAATTTGTAGCACCCTGTATAAGTTTTTTTAAATTTCATACAGTTGTTGTATGAACTAGAAGGTATATCTACTTATACAAAACAAACCAATAAAAATACTTTTAGTAATACTTTTGAACATATCTATTCTATAATGCAAATTGAATTATGTAATGTATTCTTTATAATAAAGTAGTAGAGTTTAGTGTACGGACACTAAACTCTACTACTTTATTTTAAAAACACGGCATTGTATTATGGGTTGGCAGCGCCCAGTGGGTATACTGCAGCGCGAACTTATTTGAATCAACAAATCCGTAGAAAAATTGTAGGGATATGCCTAACGTATTTGGTTTATTGTTGATTTCGTCGACGACTATCCTTTGCATTGAGTTAATTCCTATAGATGGCGTTACTGGGTTTTCTACGCATTTTTATTTCTTAAAAATATCTTGAAGACAGAGTCTCGCTGTATTCGGGGTCGCTTACAGGTTATGGCTTTTTGATGAGTTCTAATAAGAACGAAACAGCCTGTCATTGTCTACCTGTGCCCCAGGGAACGCATTACCTTTGGTGTCCCTGTGTACTCAATGCAAAAGATAGATGCACTACTTTGTCCGCCTGCCGCTAAAAAACCTTCTTTTGTTCTTTTCTATTGTATTCTTTATAATAGGTTTTTCTTCTTAATTTATTTTAGGGACGAAAGCTCTATTCATGAAATATTAGAGTTGTTAACCGCCATCTTGCCCAGATTAAGCCAGTTCAGCATTGGATGTGTTGAAGATCTAGCTCACTATACTGATCACATACTCAGAAATCTAACTCAATCAAAAGTTGCATTATTAGGACTTGCATCTGTGAAGGATGATCCAGTAAAATATGAAGAAAGTTACTTTGAGCCTGAGTTATTAACTCCATTTAGACAACTTCAGGTTTGTAAGATTTTTTAGATTCTGTATAAATTACATTTATGTCCCTTTAATAAGCGATAATCTCTTTACGGTGCATCACTGCTTTTGTACGCGTGGAAGCAAGCGAGAGAACCGGTAGGCAGTAGGGTAGAAAGAGATGTAACGAATAAACCCGTCGCAACCTTCAACCTTCTCTATCTATCAGCCCGCGCCAAGAAAACACGCGTTTAGTAAGTGCATTCGTGCCAATCTTCAAGTCTTACTGTATTTTGGAAAATAAAAAATATAAAACATGAAACACGCCACTATAAGTTTTATTGATAATTGGTTTAGTTAGGATATGTTTAAAGGGATAACGAATAAGATATCATAATATAAGAAGCACTTTTGTGGACTGTGCATTTAAACTTAAATGTTATCTTAGGCTTATAAAAATATGCTTATTTGTCAATATTATCCCTATTGCGAATTTTCCTTTTGTTAACCTCATCTATGGACACCGTATCTCCTAAAAAAATATTTCTTTACTTATAATATATTTTAGATTTTGAGCATAGACTACGACCAACTATCCGATAATCTCTTATACAAGCTAGAAGACGCAAAAAACCTCGAAAGATTGGTAGTGCATCTCCATACCATTCCACTAGGTCACCAGGGAACTTCCAATATGGCCTGGAAAGACTTCAAAAAGGCCCATCCTCAGTGCTTGTTGCGTCTATCCCTAATTCATGCATATAATGCCATTGAAAATTTACATGTAGATGTTCTGAGGGATCAGATGCCCTTGAGTCATATTAAAGTCTTCTTCTGTGAAAATGTAAGTTATGGTTTTACGTTTCTCTCCTGAATAATACGGTTGTGCAATTTATTATTTTAACACAACTTTACCAGGCGAAGCTAGAATTTCACATTGGGTTAATCTGTTGATATACTACAAATTACTAAAATAAATCTTAAAACTATTATATATTTGTTAAGAGCAAATAGAAGTCTATAAGTCATCAAGAATAAGCCGTGCGTTTCCACCACATTGCGCGTGTTGTACCTGCATCGGGCGATGGCAATAAAAATTTTTTTTAACAAAATATTATAAAAACGAATTTCACGAGAATTGAATTGTGCCTATATTGAACCTATATTATTGAAACTTTAAAATAAATTTTCAATTTTTTTTTTGACAAGAAATAATGTATCATACGCCAAACTAGAAGTTCTTGTAAACCCCTTAGTAATATTTTTGTGTTACATTTTCAATTAGACAAGCCAGGAAACGATGCCGCTTGTCACGCTGGTATGGAAGGCTCTTAAAACCTAATGTTCTATAATATTGAACGATAGAAGAGTTTTGAACTTGCATTGTCTATATTTGTTTCACATCACAACGTTTCAACTGGTAAGTATCTCCAGTCGTCTTCAGGTGAATACTGAATACTGGTAGTCATATTATATATTATTCACCTGAAGACGACTGGAGATACTTACCAGTTGAAACGTTGTGATATTAAACAAATATAGACAATGCAAGTCCAAAACTCTTCTATCATTCAAGAAACATCATTGTCTCCAACCTTCAAACAGACACGTTCTATAATATAATATCTTGATATAAATTCGATAAATTTAGTCATTGTTAAGTAAATGAAAGGGTACGAGTGAAAAAGGCTAAAAACTATGGTAGACTAATTTTAAGACTCTTTGACATTAGAAACTCATTTTAATGCTGGGACACAGAGGAATGATATGTCGGCGCTCGTCGCTGGCAGAGAGGACATTAAAGTAGCCTACTCACGTTCAGTCGGCCGGCCGAAATTTATCGGAGAGAATGGCCGGCCGGCCGCTTTCTCTACACACAAAGTTAAATGACGGGTCAGGGCCGGCCGGCGATTATCGGATGTTAATACTGAACGTGTGTAGTCGTTTGCTGGCCGGCATTAGACTGCAGGTCTACTTTTACTTCAGACGAAAATTCTTTTATTGAAAATGGCTGAAATAACTTAAAAAGGTTAAAATATCAATATTGGTTTGTACCGCAAACATATATTTTTGTGGGAAATGAAAGACTTTATATGCTAACAGAGCTTTTACGAACGAAGGCTTATGAAGAATGAAACTAAAGGTGTAGTATGACTATCCATCAATGCCGGCCGGCGGCGGCGGACGGATAGTCCACGGACTGAAGTCCGCCGGCCGGCCAGTCCACGGACTGACGTTCACCGGCCGGCCAGTCCATGGACTGACGTGCGCTGACCGGCCGACTGAACGTGAGTAGATTTCCTTACGGTTCTGACCGTTGAACGGGCACTAGTTGTATTTTGAACTATTTTGAATTTTTTAATCGGCAAGTGGCGATGTTAATAAAATAAAATAATTATAAAAACGAGTTTTCATTAAAATAAAACATAAATTTTTGTTGTTTCTCCGAATATAAAAAATTCATTTAAAATAGAAATTCCTGGGGTTGTTTCAACCAGACCACTGCTAATTGGTTATATGGCAACTAACAACACTGTTTATGTAGACGGTTGATTTTTCATATATCCTATCAACTTGCCACGGTTGTTTTTGGGGATGTAGTGCAGAATTTTTAAATAATAATACTTCATTTTATATGCGAGATGATTCGGGATTTTGTTGTATTTATGGAAAAGTCAAGAGTATGTTTCAAATTGGATTAAGTGAAACAGGCAAATTTATAAAAACTTATGTTTTCCTAGGTTAATATGGAAGTCCTACATAGTTTGTCAACCTTCTATGCTAACACTTTACGTAGCGTAGTATGGATTGACTCCCTGGGTGATAGTGACTACAGTTGGAAATTTTCAAAAGCCGCTGAAAGTCCAGATCCATTTGTATTGATGTCCTGGTTATGTACGAATTTCGAAGAACTAGTTTTGTATGGTTACAAATACTCGGTAGAGAATCTAATTGCCATAGGTCGACTTAGAGGTCCCAAAATGAAGAAGTTGGAAATACCCACTGCAGATATTTTGTTTGGTAGATCTGGGGAAGGTGTCGATGCCGTAAAGGTTTGTTTAAGTTTATGAAATCAAAATTGATTTGAGGTCTGTTCCCACAAGCGATCACTGACAGGTTACCGACATTTTGACAGTTCTCTACAAATCCAAACACCTAGCAAACCGCGTCCGAGTCTATTGCGCAGAATCCTGATTGTCACGGACTGTCCGTGACTGTTGTGGGAACAAACCCATTAAAATGTGTGTGCTAATTTATGTTAATGAGGATTTTCCAGAAAACTATAGTGTGTAGTGGCGTTTTCGAGAATGTTTACTGCTTGTCCATTAAAGACTTCTAGAGGCCAGCCCACCAAGGTGTGCACTGGCCTACCCTGAAATGATAGGGTGCGTACCCAATATTAACGGTTTAGGTCCAGTGCTGGAGTTTTCAGGGGGAAGAGGGATTCGTTTTTTTTAAGTAGTAACTTTTAACTGGAGAGGAGAAATAGTAACTTTTAATTAGAGAGGAGCGCCACATGAAGTCCGTTTGGGCCGGGGAAGAGTTTCACTAGGGAGAGGCGACGTTTTTTTTTAGAAGTCAGTTTTGATGATGTATGTAGTGGCGAGATAAAGGAACATTAAGGGGTTAAAACAGCAGTATATCAACTAGGGTCAACCGGGGCTAATCTACTACTACAATAGTGTCTAACGATACAGATGTCGCTCCGTGCAACATCTTGCTGGTGTGCCCCACCAAATACTGTATAAGCAGTTTTGAGTTGCTCCTTTCTTTCGTCGAATCCTAGCTCTACTGATGAGCCATGATATGGCGAAACGCGTCTAGGGATGGATCTGACGAAATGAAAGGAAATTCTTCTTCTGTAATCTACCTATTGTTTTATAACATATATGCACTCGCATGAAAGAAAAATATATTAATAGGGCTTCGAGAATTACAGTGTTGCCAATTGGCATATAATTCAAATTGCGCTTAATTTTCCACGCAAGATAATATATTTCGCACTCTAAATAAAATGACACAATTTCGCATATTCTGACAAAAATTCCATAACAAACATTAGTATGCATAATTTTGTTCTTAACCATTGGCAACACTAAATTGACTGTCACCCAGCTGATTTAAGTTAATCCGGCGATACGGTCATGTTAAATTAAAACGTGTTTTATTGACATTTTTATTTTTGATTATCGATTACTTAAGTCGGTCGGCGCGACAGTTTTGTCAGTTTTTAAATTTTAAACAAAAAGTGTTAAGTTTCCGTAAAAGGTTGGTGATGCCAAAGATTAAAGACTTAAAAACAATACCTACTAGTTCAAACTTTAAAAAAGTTCAGAATGCAAATGATAAAACAGTTAAATCTCTTTTAAACGAGACCCAGTTTGATGATTTGCATTGTCCTTAACCGAGGTTGCTTAATTTTTTTTGAAATAAAGTTTTCTCTTTCCCCAACCCTTTATTTGAAGTGCTGGACTGAAGTTGCTCATAAGTTTTTCAGGATTACCACACATACATTTTCAATAAAGGCTTCTTAAGGGAAAACCTTCGTTTTCTTAGTTGAGTAACAGTATTACGCCCTCTAGCGGCCACTTGAAAAACTTAACGTTTTCTCTTGGTCATTTTCATTTTAATTTTTTTTTGCTGTACGATTAATTGTTGTAGAAATAAAGCCGGCGTCCTCGCTTACTTTATCACCCGATGTCACGAATACTTACCTATGTTAAAGATAGTATATGACATAACAAGTGATGAAAATGATACCTCTTAAAAAAGGAGCCATTTAGCACGAGGCATCAGCCGAGTGCGGAAATTCTCCGAGTTATAGAATAATTACTTTCATACGAGTAATGTACACTATTTTTTCTACGACCACAAACAATTATTGACAAAAGCCTTTGATTTGTGAAAAAAAAATTTCACCACTAGTGTTGAAAAAAAAATCAACACTTGTGTTATAATTAGGGCTGTGCGATTATCGAAAAAAATAATCGATTTTTGATGATATGAATTAATCGTAATAATCGATTAATCGAAATAATCGATTAGTCGAAATTAAGCGATTAATCGGATTAATCGTTTTTTCCAAATCGCCCTATTGAAAATAATCAATTAATATAAAAAATTAAAAAACGTCAACTTTCCACCTCCTAAAGATAGATCAAATGTCATTATTACATGGATGGTTGTAAATAAAATTTATTTTCACATATCTCTTCAAATAGAGTCAGAAAACAATAAATTAATAGAAATCGAGAAAATTCCGTTTTTCTGAAATATCTTACTCGTAGATTTCAATTAAACTAAAAATGACACTGTAATTGCGATTGCAGCGCTTTACCACATTACCACTTAATTTTCCGGACGGCGCGGCGGGCGATTTAAATTTTAGACCGTTAGGCATACATATTAATATAAAAAGCGCACGGAAACACGGCCAAGTTATATCGTTGATTTTGTCGCAAAATATTTTCATTTCGATTAATCGAAAAAGAGATATTTTAATCGAAAATATATCGATGATCGAAAATATTTCAATTTTTCGATTAATCGAAAATATTTCGATTAATAATCGATTAATCGATTAAAAATATATCGATAATCGAATAATCGATTATTAACCGATTAATCGATTATTTTGCGCACCCCTAGTTATAATTAGCATACTTAGGATTATGTTCCACTTAATACCTGGTTTCATAGTTTGTCAATAGGCTTTTTCTTTATTTGTAGTTTAACTTTTTCATTTTTTCATATTTTATATATCATAGGAAAAACTAATCCTGGATTGACTTCTGGGTTAACCAGAATGAAAAATTTTAAATTTAATCAAGGAAAGATGCATTAAACATAAATTTAAAAAATCCATCCACCAAGGAAGATTTCAATTCAAAATAATTTTATAAATTATTTAATGATTTTATAAAAAATAGTCAAATACTCCTGATGGGATTTGAACCTGTGACCTTGCGATCTGTAGGCTAAAGCTCTATTATCTACGCTATGGCTACCAATAAAGATTTGTTGTTAAATACTTGACACTCTCTTTAGCGCGATTTGTTTTTTTCTGATAATAGATTTTCCAGTATATTATTAACATTTTTTATAATTTCAGATGGCGTATTTTCACACTCTAATTCTGAATCACTCGACAAATACATGATAAATAAGTTAAACGCTTTACAATTACTGATTTCTAAAATTTGTTCTTTTTAATAAATAGGGGTGGTCTGTCAAATTGGCACCATATGTTTAAATTACATAGTGTGTCTTGATATTTCAACAACAATGTTGAAATATTTTTTTTCAACACGCGTGTGATATACGGCGCTTTTTAGCCAAACTAACCGTGCTTTTTTCTTATTTTCATAGGTGGTCGTAGGAAATAGTAGTTTGTACAACAAGAGTGGATGTAGACCATCCACTCGAGTTGAACAGTATATTTTTCCTACGACCTCATGTTAAAAAATGTAAAAAAAAAGTTTGTGTAGGTTGCCGGGCTCGAACTCCCGACCATTGGTTCCATAGTCAAACGCTCTAACGTCTGGACTATTGAAGCGTTTAGTTATTTATCGTAAAACCAACTGAATAATGATGCTACATGAAATTAATTTTCTATGCACATTTAGCAGGTTGCATTATTGATAAATCTATTATAAATGCTTCTAGATTTTATTATAAAAAAATTTTTCAATATATTAAACAAATTGTACCATATGCATTTAAATTATATAATTTAGTGTCTTGAAAAAGAAGGCGGAGCCTCAGTAAAAATAATAAACTGTGATTGGTCAGTACTCTTAAGAACAACAATGGCTTCTCTGTAATTGACTACTGTGATTGGTCAGTTTCATTACCTATCTAGGATTGTTATAAAATTTTGCCGCACAGTTAACTGGAATAGCCTACTTTATCCGCCACTTGAGTGTAAAGGAAACAGCAAATTTCCATGTAGGAGTAGAAAAACTTATTTTTTGCAAAATCAATATTAATTGAATACAAAGCCTTTGAAAAATCAAACACCGGCACCGCGCTTTCTGTTAACCTACGGGATCTAAATCGATGCTGGGTATTAGTAAAGATATCATTGTGTTCTTGTTTGAAACTTTTTATAAAATAACATTTTTAGGATATTTCAAAGAACTTACAAAGACCTTGGAATCCACTGAGCTGCGACGATTTACATCCAGTAATTCACGATCCCATCGCTGGCGACTCCGATGAATTTCTTCTGCCATTAGTATTGGCAGATCTACATTAAGTCAAAACAAGTAAACAAGTTCCATTAAAATAGAAAACAACAACTTCTATTTTTACTTTTTCCATCTTTATTTATTTTACACCGTTTGGTTATACGATTTTATCAGTTTTATTATTTAAAACCCATTATGTTCATGTTCCTTATACACGTTCTAGTAAAAATACTAGAGATTTAGAGCAAGTGTAACATATTTATACCAAGCTTATGTAGAACCTAATGGCATATGCAGGAAAAAATACTTATAAGAGGTGCCATGATCAATCACATGTGCTGGTCACACTAAGTCCATTATCTTTATTAGTAAAATGTGTTCCTCAAAGTTTTACATAATCTTAAAAATCTAATCTAAATATCTGGAGCAGCGTCTATAGTTTTGTTTGATAATTGATGTAATTTCCTATTTCTTTGATGGTATTGTATTTGCAGTTATATATGTTCGGGTGATGTTTTAAGTGAAAACGCGTTCAACTCTCCTTTTATTAAGTTGTGAGAAGAATATTTCTGTGATATTTTAAATTTTTAATAATTTTATCAATGAATATGTTATAGTTTTCTATTAAAAAATGCAAATAACAACATAATTATAAAATATCACTCATGTATATTAAAGAATCAAAGAAATAGCGAAGTTATTGTCAGTTTAAAAAATATTAACAGACAAAACACTTAATTAATATTTTAAGAACTATAGGAACTTATAGGCGGGCTTTAAATATTTGGATTGAACAAAAATATATATATAAAGTTGCATACAAATGACAGCTGTAGTAATAAGAACCAAATCATCTGTGATTCAAGAAGTTAACACAACTTGATCAAAAGCAACGATTATAAAATGAAAATATAGTTGTTTATTGTCAATAAAATAACTACTAGTACCTGTAAGAAGAAAAAACACATTTTCTTAAACTTCTCAAGTAGTTCTAAATGAATAAGATCTGATAATCCAAAAATAATAAATTATCCCTTTTAAGATGTATAAAAAAAATTAGGTATGAAATTGTAAAGTAACGAATAATATGAAAACAAAATACCTAATTCAAATAAATAAAATACGATACGATTTTTTGATTCGTTGTATATTATTTTATTGAAATTAAATACTTTTCCGTAAGTTTATCGCATAATTAAAAATGAGCTTGCTCATCGCATTTCTACGAAAAAGGAAAGCGTAAACTTTTCATATATAGAAAAAGGTGCATATGTGAATTTTCATTGGTGTAGACTTAAAAATTAGTGCAAATCCATCCAATGCTAATATCTCAAAAACTATTCAGCTAAGACGTTTTACCTGTTATACAGGATGTCCATAAAATGACTGTACAACGCTTCACCATAAATTCCTTAACCAAAAATAAGGCGATCTAGGCAAACTTACCTATATGCAATGCTGTTTCGTTTTGCCGCTACAATTTTTGAACTAAGAATGACCACTATTAATAGCGTGTTTTGACGTATGCGCCATCTTTTTTTAATACCTGCAAATTTAAAAATGGCGTGTGATTGGTAATTTAAAATACCTCTTTTTGTTACCCCCCGTATAAATGACTTAAATTATTTCTCTGACACTAGCTGACTTCACGTTGAAATTTTTTGTCTGTTGTAAAATTTTAGCTAGACATGCAGTTTCTCAGCAAAAACATTATTTACCATACCGTGTGATTCATCATTGCTGTTTATTCAGAACGAGAAACATGAAAAAAATTTAATTCTAAATAACTACCAACTAGTTTGATTTTTATAGCAATTATTTTTCGAAACTTTTTCATCTTTTGCATCGTAAATTATTTTTTTGTAAAGAAACTGCATGTCTGGCTAAATTTTTACAAGAGACAACAATGTTTTTTCTACGTCAGCTAGTGTCAGAGAAATAATTTAGGTCATTTATACGAGGGGTAACAAAAAGTGGAACTTTTAATTACCAATCACAGGCAATTTGTAAATTTGCAGGTATTAAAAAAAGATGGCGCATACGTCAAAGAACCTGTTAATAGTGGCCATTCTTAGTTCCAAAATTAGTGGAAATCGATAAAGGCGTTTAGAAATTATTCCGAAAAAACAATATTAATTTAAAAACTTTAGCGCCCTGTAGCGGCAAAACGAAGCAACATTGCATATAGGTAAGTTTTCCTAGATCGCCTTATTTTTTGTTAAGGAATTTTATGGACACCCTGTACAACATACATTTAGAATTTGGTATTGATCATTTTATTAATATTTCATTTCTTTTTCGTTATATTTTATCGTCTTTAGGTTGCAATTACCTATAGTTTTAAGTTTAGAAAATTTTGCCTAATAAATCCAACTTTATTTTAAAGTTCAGATGTTAATTAGGTAATTATTCTCAAAAAATGCATATTTAGCTCGTTTTTGAATAAAACGAAAAAGTTACGTAATGTTGATCAGAAAACGAAATGACTAATACGCCATTAGTGTTGTAATAAATGGCCTCATTTTTTTTAGCACACAACGGAATCAAAATGTTTTTATTTTTTATATCAGTAAAAATAGTTTGAACTTCTCTGAGAGCTTTACAAGTTAAATATTTATAAGAAATATAATTTATAATCCAAAAGTAGAAATGCTTTCAGTTACGGCAAATTCATAATATATTTTGTGAAGTTTTAGTTTATGCGATAAAAATGCGATGAAGTATATTTTGACTTCCTCTTTCTTTTAAGACTTCTCGTTCAGTATTCTGTCACTCGAAATTGTGTTTAGATGATTTAAGTTGAATGTTATAAAAGTGTTATATTAACAGATCCCCCTGATATTAACTCACTAATATTTTTACGGGGTTTTATATTATTTTATGTATGTTTGTTTTTGTATATTTTTTATGAAGCTCGTTAGGTCGCTGGTCCCAACAGATCACGATTACATTTTCAGAACACGATTAGTTGAGTAAAAAAAAAGTCCTGATCAAATGTGATGTAAACCAGCCACTTAATATAGCCAAAGTCGTCTAGTATCTGTCAACCGAATGTTTTAAACCAAATTTACGGATTGATTAAAATCCTATCGTGCTTATTGTTAATTATTGTTGTCTCGAAAAAGGGAAAAAAATAGTTTTTGAGTCATGATCTTAAATAATTTCATTTCGATGCGTAGTGTTTATTTTTAGATTTAAATAAGTTGTGACTAGAAGATTTTTAGATGTTATAACTCAGCGCCAAGTTGTTAACTGAGGTCAATTGCGGTTGATAACTGACTTTCCCGTGCACATGCCCAACTGTACTTGATTTGTTTATATGCGCGTGACCACGACTTCTTGTTTTAACCTTTGCGGATCCATAGTAGAGGTCGGTGGTCATATTGAGTAACTAAATTTGTATTCTGTCTCTGAGAAAAGAAGCTGTGTCAGACCAACGACGACAGAGTAAGAAAGACCCCACATTTCATTCATAAAAGTATTTTTTTGCTGAGCTGACATAACATTGTTTATAGAGGACATTCTATCTTATGTCATTTATATGAACACTTACTTGTAAAATGAAAATACTGGTACTAAATCGGTTACTTTAAAGAGCTGGGGTACTGTCGTGTAATATCGGTTCATTATAATGTTCACACAACACGTAAAAATGTTTTAATTTTACATAACCTCGTCTCAAGAACAATTAGGGAATCCAAACCACGTGATTCAATATGGCGGTTGGCTGGTAAAAAGCATTGAGCTACCCGTTAAATGTCACCAGCAATATTATTTATATAGTCACGTGCACCAATTACAACGCAGTATTTGCCAGCCAGCCGCCATTTGGACACATCGTTGGATTGCCTAATAGTGTCCAGATTGTCATTTAAGTAGTGATGGGTTCTTATTTATCGATAATATTTCAAAACTGTTATTTTTAAATAACGGGTCGCGACTGTTATCTTTAGAAATAAATAACAAGTTAGAAAATATAATACGCATTGTTTCGTTGATGCAAATACCGAGAGGCGAGATAAAGCAAGACTTCTTGCTTGTTTGACTTGAACGTTGTCTAGGCCGCATAGCGAATAACCCGACTCAAAAGAGTTTATAAACACAGCGACAACAAAATTTTGAAAGAAACTAAATAGGTTTAGGTTAGGTTAGGTAAGAGTGGCAGACCTTTGGTTCAGACCAAACAGTCTCACGTAGTCCTATTAGGTCCGTTGTGATACCACACGTGTTCCGTAGAACCCACCTTCATCAAATCTCTGATGGTTAGTACGGCGTACACCGCAGAAGGATTTTAACAACTCATTCAAACCAGCCACTACTGTTCAGACACCTGCTCAGTCGTCCAAGTTGTAAGTTACTTAGTTCCTCCAGGCTATTAAAAAATGGTTCACCCAGAGCAGTGAACCTTCTTCTTGCAAGGCCAGGGCATTCACACAGAAAATGTTGAATACTTTCTTCCTCTTCCTCATCTTTGCAACTTCTGCAGAAGTCGTTAGTGGGTATTTGCATACGTTCTGCATGTATACCGAAGAGGCAAAGTCCGGTCACAACCGCAGTAATATTTCTCACGTCTTTCCAACCGTGTCTCAATAGCTCTGCGGTTCTCTTTTTATCGAATGTGGGCCACAGTTGCCTGGATGTACTACAGGTTGTCAACTATGTCCATCTGTTCTGTGCAAGCTGCTTGGCCGTGTAATCAATCTCCTCTTTGACTAATCCCAGTGGTTTGTTCACTGTATTGTCTGCTAGATAAGCTGGCATGCCTGCGCCCTCTCTCGCGAAAGAAACTAAATAACAGTGGCCCGTAATTTTCATTTTAAATTAACTGTTTTGTCGATCTCTATACTTAATTCCTTTTGTATTGTGTATTTCATTCATGAACTCGTGGGGAATCTAATAGACGTTTGTATATTATGTCCTGTCGTCTTGTGATAAAAATGAATGCTTGGTCTATTTTACCCTGTCGTCGCTGTGTCAGATAGACAGACATATACCGAAGTGATTTTACTCCGTTTTTCTAATTTTAGCGCGGCATGAAACAGAATTTCTAAAAATTTTCTTATATAAAATTTTGCCTGTTAGAGACAACAATAGTTATTAATAAACAATAATTATGCAAAGTTGACATTTGCAAGATTGTCAAGTACATTTGTGTCGGATATTTTATCAAAAAAGACACAAAGTTTGTAATAGTACGTATTATTAATGTATAAACATCGTTCCTAACTGTTTAAACCACATGACCAAATATCTGGTTTTATCACAGATTAGCCATTCCAGTTTACTATTTTATAAGCGTAAAAGAGAGCAAATATTAGATAACTGTTATTTATACAGGGTAATCGCTGAAAAATAAAATTTTAATGGTGTTAAAATATGGCAAATGTACATCTCCTTAGTACAGAGCGTTAGTAGTAGTTTATTATTCTTAGCATGAACATAATTAGCCAAATTGATAGTGCGTTACTTCCAAAGAAAGTTACTTATTATTAATTTAAACGTTTTTCATTCTTAAGAAATTTATTAAAACTCACCCTGTATATGGCATATTGGACTATCCTTTTACTTAAGAATAAAGTTAATTAAATAACAACATCTGTTAATACTATTTTTAATTAAGGTAAAAATGTTATAATTAATAACAAACTAAGGCTAGGGTTCAAATTGTCGAAAATTTTTTTCATTACATTGCCGACATTTTCTTTTTTAAATAGATCTTTAGTTACACCATGAAGGGTATGACGCTTAATATTTTTGATTTTTAGAATTTTCAAAATAGTTTTTCACGGTAAATAAAAATAGTATAAACAGATATAATTATTTAATTAACTTTATTTTTAGGTAAAAGGATCATCAAGGTGTTGTCAAATTTCATGTGTTCGGGTTTGTTCTATTTTTTAAAGACAAAAATTAAGTAGTA
The DNA here is from genome assembly GCA_935413205.1 of Polydrusus cervinus. Taxonomy (NCBI): domain Eukaryota; kingdom Metazoa; phylum Arthropoda; class Insecta; order Coleoptera; family Curculionidae; genus Polydrusus; species Polydrusus cervinus. Next base: position 53,426,423 of record OW284510.1, read on the forward strand.
AGAAAAAGGAAAGTGGATGATGGTTCCAGGAAACCAAAACGTAACTAAAATATGACCGAGTAGGCATATTTAATGTAAACAGTGGCGATATAAATTTGTGTACAGATTTAAAAAATATTGGGCGATAAAAAAGTTACAACTGATCTTAGAAAATTCAACATTTTAATTTATTCAAAATATCTAAAAAATCAAAATAACCAGAATCGATCTGCAAGCACCAATAAACTGCTAACATAATTGCCTAAACATTTCCACATTTAACCGTCTTTCTATCTCTTATTAGTTTCAGTGAGCGCAACACTGTCATCATACATATTTGTTCGATTACCAATTTTAAAATTTACCAATTTTGGCTAAAAAGTAATTAACACCACAAAAATTCAAATTATACCAAACAACCTCAAACCGTTTTCTTTTTTTTTTAATGTCTATAGAAAAAAAGTGTGCAAATATGACTTTAAAAGTGTACTTTTTTTATCGAGATTCAAAACTATCTTTATCAGTAAATTTATTGTGACATATTTATTATGAAATATTCTGTACATCTGTGAAATAATGAAATTTATTCATTAGTTGACAGATGCACGGGAACTAAAAATATATCTTATATAAACTATAGATTTACATGTTTTCAGAGTTACAAATTATACAAAATAATTTGAGATATAGTTTGCTGCTTTCTTTGGAAGTAGTGTCTATCAAAAAACACGACACAGGAAGTGTTTGTAGGAAGGTGCCAATTTGTATGCACCATATTTTTGTGTTAGTGATACAAAAAAAGAGATTATTTTGGATTTTAACATAGAGTTATATCCTATTAGACAAAGTTAAATTTGAAATATAATATTTTTATTTCATATATATATTTATGGGGACACAGAAGTGTAAATGATAGCTTAAAAGCAAAGAACTGTGATAGAGTACAAAAAATGTGCCCCATTTGCCAAAAAAGCGTTGTGCAATGTAAAAAAATGGAGACTGGATATTAACATGTTTGCTCTCAAAAACAAAATAAGCTAGAGATGCTAATAAGAGTGTATTAAGATCTAGTAGTACCTGAAAGTAAAGTGATAAATAACATTCGTTATTGCCAATATTGTAAATCGTGAAACTAGTCCAAACATTTAATAAAAAAATCTTTGTATAAAAACTTAAAAGTTTAGATGTGATTGTAAGGTTTTAATGCGCTTTCGGTCAGCTACATTTATATATAACCAAACTTCTTAATAAAGCAATACTTATGCAAGGTTCACTATTATCTACTAATTTATGTTTGCTGGTTACATCAAACCTGAATAAAATTAATAAACTGGGTAACAATTGAACTTTTACAAATAACATTTTTGATCAAGTTTAAAGTTAGATATCTCTGAAACTATTGGAGTGGTTTTTAAAACCAATTCTGGTTTAGTAGGGGTAATTTATGGATGGTCGTCAAAAATATTCACTTCATCTTTTTAATGTGGTAGGGCCTTAATACAGTGTACAAAAGAATAACACTGATCTTAAGAAATTTTTTGCAATTTTTTTTTTAAACCTGGAATATCTATTATTTTCTCCCAATAATTTAGTTTGAGCCTTTGAAATCCAATCTATAGAATTAGCATGCCCTGTTCATTACACACTTTTGTCTATACGAGTGCGCTGTAGTAACATTTTGTGTACTCTCGTGGGTTTTTACTTTAGGCAAATATTTTTTACTGGTCCATTTTAAACTGGATCCACTTTAATATAATAATAAATAAGTAAAGATAACTACGGCAACGTAGCCCACAGAGTAGACATTGGGTACATTTAGGCGGTCCCAGTGGCTGAGCTGCTTAGTAAGCAGCCCAGCTGAATGTACCGTTGCTTGGACAGCAGCTGAGTGTTTTGCTCAGCGTAGAAAGTTTTATTATGTGTGTCACAATTGTAATAATTATCTTTATCATTCGATGTCATTATTTAAATATAGTTTTTTGTAAATATTTTGTTCAAAAGGTGTGCATGTTTTGGGTTTAAAAATATCTTTAATAGTTTCAAAGATAAAAAATGTTCAATTAATTTCAGTTATTGTAGAACATCTTTACTTCGCGATGGACGCCATATCCATTTCCTCCTTTTATAATCTACATGCCCTCGGGGCACAAATATTTCTGTTTCAAACGTGAAATTTAAAATGTGGCCACCATTAATCATTGGCCGTCGACTTGAAAAAAGAGAAAGCAAACCTGATGAATCGATTTTCAGATTATTGGAATAATCGATTTTCAAATTATAAATATTTGGATAAATCGATTGCTTTACTGATCGATTATCCTAATGATTGTTTACCAAATCAATACGTTTATTAATTGATTAAAAGATCAGTCAAATTTGCAGTGGCTTGATTTTTTTATCTTCTCTTGATCGTTAACGGTCGTGAAAAGTACTTAAGTAAATATTTAAAAATATATAAATGTATAAAGGTAGATTTATGAAACATACAAGCATCATTGTGATATACCATAAGAAATATTTTTTTTACATTGCGTTTGTAACGGCATGAAGAGTCCGGTAAATGATCTATATAAAAAAATTTGGGCCATAATGTAATGGAAAAAAATCGTTAAAAGGAATGAAGACCAAATTGTTATGAAAAATAATAAATATTCGTACTTCAGTTAGTTTTTCACCATTTCATCATAATTTTTAACGTTAAGAAAATCGATTCTTATTTTCGACAATCGCACAGCTCTAGTGACTACTAGTGGGAGATAAGAGAAACTCTTCTTTTCAAAGCGTCTAGAAAAATTATAGAAATTTCTAATTTTTTCAATAATTATCAAAAAAATTGAATTCTTATACCCCGAGGCCATGTAGATGATTGGATTTTCTCTCGGATTTTCTTAATATTTAAAGAGCAATAAGTATTATTGTGAAATATAATGGTGGGACCAAGATCTTGCTGAATTATAAATGATTATTTTTTTAGAAAGAAAGCGCATTTTGACTTTATTGTATTTGAGGTCATCCTAATCTCAAAGAACTATCTGTGATGCATAACGGACACATTGTTAACAGCGTACATATGTTAAATAACGCTCAAATGTTGCAATGACGGTCTTAAACAAGTCGTATAGCCTACTCGATATGTGCTATAGTCTTGGCTATTTTATGAGTTGTTGTTAGTGCGTACCTACTTACAGCAAAATAATGATCAAGAGTGTGAAATATAGGTAATATCTGGATAGAATAAGAATGTTGTTAAAAATTGTGTGATATATCTCGAGAAGGAAATGAGAGAATGTTGACAATAAAAAAGTCAGATGCGAAAAGTTATCAAATGTGAGGCGGTTTTATTATATGTTATTAGTTTAGTAATGCCTATATCACTTTAGGGAATGTAGTAAGTACGTTTTATTTCATTATATGATCAAAACTGTCTCACGGTATTTAAGTCGTTTTGATATAGGCAGTTGATTTGTTAAAATATTAACGTTAAAAGGGATTAAGAAAGATAATAAATTTCTATCCCTTTTAATAGACTAGCGTAGCTATTGTTTTTTGTCGTTTCTAGAATTTAAGAAATATCATATTTTAAGCTCTTATGTTTCTTTATTGTATTAAGCATAGGCTATAGTAAGCAAAATATTTTTGACATTCTATTTGAAAAAAGTGTCATTTTTAAATTATGATCGTTTACTCGAAAATACATTATTTTGCTCTAACCACTTAGATTGGCATGTATAGGGCATCTAACCTAAGTTCCGATGCACGTCATTAGTCGGTACAGGGAGTGGCTGGATGCACGTCACAACTCGCAAATGCATAGTCATAAGAGACACAAAAAGTAAGGTTTTGAAAACATTTGTCATTTCAAAGAACTTTATATTTACATATTAAAAGTGATTTGAAGGTGAAAAGTAATGTTAGATAAAACATGTTTTGAAAATATGTCTCAGAAGAAATGCTCATTTTGAAGCGTATGTAAATCCAAACAGAATTGAAAAATATACGATTTAATCAACGACTTAACTCGAATCAAGAAGTACGTCAGAAGATGTGACGTGCATCCAGCCAGTAATTGTACGGACTTTAACAAAATATTGTTGCCAGTTTGGCTCAATTATTCCTTTATATAATATAATCGACTTTAATTGTTTAGATAATTCGTAAATTATAACAAATATATTCAAAATCCTTACAATATAAGACACAGCCCATATCAGGGCGAGCTTTTCCACTGTCTTTCTTCCATGCTGGGAATGGTCTCCGCATTTCTATTTTTACTACGATCCACAGTATACGATTTGACCAATCTAGCGAGATAAAATTAAATGGGTAATCTCCATGCGTTTTGGTGAAGCGGTCTTTTGACACAAGGACGAGGATAAAGTGCTGGCTGAACATGCATTTTTTGTATCAAGACAATACTTGTTAGGTGGTGTTTAGTCTTTAGAGTGTCATATGAGAAAAAACTACCCGTTTTATTGGGGGTTACTAACGAACAATATATTTTTATATTTGGGAATAACTCCCCACTGTCATTTCATGTCCGATGTAACACTAAGATAATATTGGAAATAGATATGAAGACCTTGCTACCTCTGAATAACTGAATAACCTATTATTATATCTCAAGCAATTCCTAAGTTGATACTTCTGTTTTAGCTGTGTATGAAAGGCTATAAAATAAACATTTTCAAATACCTTTTTTTTTAAAGACTCAAAAATAAGGTATTAACATTCATTTATTACACTATGGATAAAATACGGTTCTGCATAACTTGCCCGTTAAATAACATTAAGAAAACTTCTGGGTGTAGGATGAGTCCGCAAGGGAAAGCGTTCTGCGTATAATCTCGAAGCAGCAGCCGCACTTTGATGACAAATCACCATAAATTAGCACCAGCACTTAGATTTTTTACTTCTGTTTGGGGGGGACGGGGGGACTAACTTCGAGTTAGGGGTGTTAGGCCCCCGGTAGCCTCCACCCAAGTTGGGCCCTTATTTAATACCGCGTAGGTCGCATAAGACAAAATACAAATAGAGTTACAACATACCCGAAAATTAAGTAATAGTCTAAATTTTCTAGTAAATGATCTTTTGCTTTACAAGACGCCATGCTTAAATACGCTGCGTTCCTTTCACACATTTTGTGAATTATACAAAAAATCTCGAAATATGCAAAATTAAATAGCTTTAGATTTTTTGGGAACGTATTCTTATTAGGTTAAGGTGTGTGTTATGATTTTTCAATTTATAGAATTTTTTTTTTACTTTAGTGTTTAATAGCAAAGAAAAATATAACAGGGTTGACATTTTAATGTGAGAAAGAACAATACGTGCAGTGTTACAAATATTACCTTTTAAATGAAATAGCGAGGAATCAAAATACCCAAAATGGAAAATGTAGTTTTCTACACTTTACCAGGCTACAGCTTTCTTTTGGTTTAGCTTAAATAAAAATGGCTTACACAACTGGACATTCCTTTATCAGTAAAATGGGAAAATCCTTCTTCGCCGTATTTGTATAAACGACAAGCTAAACTTCTTTTGTAATAACGTAAAACGGACACCGAATTATGCAGTGCACACTGCTAATTTGTTTATTATTTATCACCATTACAATTGGTTTTATGGTGTCATTTCTCCTCTTACTATTTTTCCATGACGACTAAACTTTATGATATTTTTCTTTGCTAATATTTTTGTGGTTTAAGTCAGTGTAATTGTTTTCTGTTATATTTAGATATTAGAGGTTAGGGATTGTGGGCTATTGCACAGTTTAAATTTTAAAAAGTCTACGTAATCACGTGTAATTTTGAAATTGTAATGTTAATATCGTTCTTAAACCATATTTTAACCTCCTCCGAAATTGTGCAGTGTCCATTTAAAGCTGTTCTATGTTAGACTACTGAAACTACCATATTTTTTTCGATTTCACTACAATCTTTGCTTTGATTTTTCCAACGATCTTGACGAAGATCTTCCGTGAAATTAAAATATTTCTAAAAAAAAGTTGTGTTCTGTGATAATGATTTTTTTTTATATTTTTTGAAAAAGCCCTTTTAAAGTATAACAATATTATTTTGTATTAGTAGCTACATAGCCTACATAAACACTCCTAGTAAGATGTATTAATCCCTTGTAGTGGTGTTAGAAATAACATGCTGCCGACATTCATTGTTGATCCAATGAAACATTGCCCTCACGATGTGTTTGCAATGTTTGTGTTACTAGGTAAGATTTACACTTTAGTTGTTACGGTCCCTTCGTTATTTACATATTATATTTTCTTTAGGATGTGACCATGTTTTCAATATCTCGCTCAGGTGCGCAATGAATATATTAGAACAAAACATGCATGTTGAGTAAAAGGGTGGTCTGTAATAATTGCCCCATAGAATTACCACCGATTCTACAGGATGATTCCTAAGTTGGTACTTCTCTTTTGGCTGTGTATAGAAGGTATTAAAATAAACAACATTTTCAAATACCTTTCTTCAAAAAACTCAAAAATAAGGTACTTCATTTATTACATTATGGATCAAATACGGTTCTGCCTAAATTGCCCGTTGATTAACATTAAGAAAATTCTGGGTGTAGGATGAGCCCGCAAGGGAAAGCGTTCTGCGTTTAATCTCGAAGCAGCAGCCGCACTTTGACGACACTCACCGTAAATTAGCACCAAATTCTACCAGTTCATTGTTTTCAAATTTTACCATTTTCACGTGTCACCAATTTGAAATTAACTTGCTTCAGAAAAACACACCGCAGCGAATTGTCAAATAACTCGTACCGACCCGTAAATTGCATGACTAATAAGAGATAAGACAAACAACATAAAATATAACAGGCTACGTTTTGATGACCAGGCCCGCAATTAGATTTTTTACCTCTGTATCTCGCCTATTTTTAAATTTTTTGAAAAAAGGTGTTTGAAAATGTTTATTTGAATGCCTTCTATACACAGCTAAAAAAGAAGTATCAACTTAGGAATCACCCTGTATATATGAAATTAATAGGTTTGACCTAAACATGTCTCAGTAAAATGTTGGTCGTTAATGAGATACCAGGTGTTAAAGTTTAATTTCAAAATTAATTTTTTTCTCAGGTTTTTTCAATATAAACATGAAAATTTGTAAATGGGGTTTTTGGGGGCGAGTAACAATTCTATTTTTGTTTTTCAAATAACTGGCAGAGGGCGCTAGTTACACCATGTACGACCACTACATCACTGCCAAAACATTTTGCAGGTAATTTTATTGGGATTCTGATTAAAAATTCTATTAGAATGGTAATTTCTAAAGAAAAAAGGTATACCTACCTCATTTATTTTATTAAGAGCACACATCAGTAGTCGATGAGTCATCACAAACAAATAGTGCATTTCCACACACATGCGCACATTGTACCTACGTCTGGCGCTGGCTATAAAATGTCTTTTTTATACAAAATATTATAAAAACGAATTTCACGAGAATTAAGTGGCGCGGCGTCAGTGGACATTTTTAAGATAGTATCGGGGCATCGTTTGTAATTTTAATGGAAAATAAGAAATTAACATAAATAGCCGCAATACTTCTATTTTTATGTTCTGCATGGCGGATGATATAATTTGAACCTATATAATTGAAACTTTAAAATAAATTTTCAATTTTTTTTTTTGAAAAAAAAAACGTATCATCCGCCAAACTAGAAATTCTTGTAAACCCCTTAGTAAAATTTTGGTTTTAAATTCTTACTTAGACAAGCCAGGTAATGTTGCCGTCGCGCTGGTATGGAAGGCTCTTAAAACAATCTGTTTTCAAAATATTTGAATTTTTAAACATTGAATTACGTTGGCTGCCTCCTGAATCGTTTGCAACAGCTGGTCGCGTGTCTGAATCTCTATATTTTATACACTAAAGATGTTATTAAACGTAACACATCTGGAAGTATTATATTATGAGTTAGTTAAAACTCATTTAAGTTAGGGAATTTTAGGTTGGAGAGGAATAAATATATATTCAAAAATTGGAGACAACAATGTTTCTTGAATGATAGAAGAGTTTTAGACTTGCATACAGTATTCACATATAAACCATGTTTTACCTTTGAAAAAATATAACGTAATATACCAATGTATTAAAAAATGAATGTCGACAGCATATTATACTTTTTTACAGAAAAACTAAAAAGATATGCCCTGTGATGAAAAGTTGTAATATTTGATAAATGAAAATGCAGCTAAGTTATATTTATCGGGCGGTTTAAAATCAAAAATTACTTGACACGTAACTGTTGTAGAACACCCTGATTATAGGATAAGTTAATAAATATTTTTTTTTATTTTTCGAAGTTATATTTTGTGTTTGAATAGCTATCATATCGTTTCTCAAGGACCTGTTTTCGTAAGGCCAGAGGTGTTCTTAAGATCGTTGATTTTCTTTTTTTAGCGAGTAAATGAATAGATATGATTATTTTGTACTTCTACTGGTCTTGCGTAAATAGAGCTAAGGCGTTCTTTATTATTAGAAAGCGGAAGCTCTATTCTGCTTAATTATTTACTTATAAAAGTTGTTATTTATGTAAGTCAATCAGTTTTAAGAGTGAAAAATAATACATATTTCTAGTTAAATACTTATTTAATCTAGAAATAAAAGTTACTTAAACGTTTCAAGAACTTCAATGTTTTTTTAGGCGTAAAAGCTATTTTTTTACAGATTTTTTATTAGAAAATAGTTTCAATAAGTAGGCAAACTTATTTTAAATAAATATAAGTAGACAAACCTTTTCATAAAAATAAAACCAAAATTTTACCAAGCATCTGCGACAGTTTGGTACCTTTAAATACAATTGTTAATAGTCTTGTCAGAAGATCCACAGGGCGTCCCAAAATCAATAAGTATCATCATTAGAATGTCGGAAACTATAAAGGATACAGCCTCGGTCCAATCGTGGTAAAGTTGCGGGATTTAGTTCATTGTAATATAATCAAATAAAATCTGGTCTTTCTGTTTGTTTTCGAAATTTTTGAAAAAATACTGAAATTTTAAATTTGTTTTGCGATTTTACTCGAGTGATTTTAACCTTAACAAAAAAAATTACCATCACCCACCCAGAGCCGTAGATTTAAAAAAGTAAGGGTTCCAACCCCAATGATGAGGCTCGGCGGGACACCCTGTACACATATCTGTTAGTACTAAGGAAGTTATTCATTTATAATCCTTAAAGGGGGTGTGACCAAAAAGTTTTATTAAGATAGTACTGTTAAATATGGTCGTGAACTGTGGTTGCGAACACGCTAATTAATGATTTCTCGGAAATCACACACGTAATTTTGACAATCTGTTTCCTATTCAGGAAAGAAAATGTTCAAGAGCGAGTTGTTTTTCAGAAACTTGCGTTTAGAGAATCGATTGATTAGCGTGTTCCAATAACCGATTTTTTAAATTCCTTCCATCACGATGTTGAAAGTATTTTTTATGATGTAGCTTTTAATAATTTTTTTAAAAATTTTAATAAAAAGCTGGGGAAATTATGAGGTCTCGATATCAGCTGATCGATGACAAATTACTGCTGTCGTCTGTTGGAAAACGAGACAATTAGTTGCGCAGACTACATACATTATTTTACCAAATGTTTAGTAAAAAACGAAAATGTTTTTGTGCTTAGGTAATCTATAGTTACGGTCATTATAAGCCAGCGATTCTTCTTCTAATTTCATTATTAAAAATTAATAGCCAATTTTTGCCTATCAACAAAATCCCGCTATTCGATTTATCAGACGCTAAAATCTCTGCTACCGCTGACTCCTAAAACCCGAATTTTGCTTCGTTATTGCCCCTCAAAATAAAACAGGTTTTTACCCAATTGTTTGTGTAGTTTCAGAGATATTCACGTTTAAAATATCGTTTAGCGGGATTTTGTTGGTTCGCAAAAACTGTCTAATATCTCGAGTCACATTCCCGTTAAGCCTAAAAACATCTTTTTCCTAATAATGGCAACTGATTGACTGTTCATTTAAATAATCTTTAAATAAATCTATGTATGTAAAATATGTGTTTTCTTTCGAGTAAGTACCTACACTAAAAAAAGAGGTACTCTTGGCTCAACGTTAATTATTAGAGGCAAGAAAAATTATCTTTGCATAAGAATTTCTTTTGTTACAAGAGAAAAAACTCATACGGCTATCTTGAAAAACCTTTAAATTTCTCTTGGACGTTTCTCTCTTTTATTTAATATATTTCTCTTGACATGAGATATGTATATATTTATTCGCGTAAGAGAATTTCTTTTCTAATAAGAAACATTTATTTTCGCGTAAGAGAAACTTTTCTTCAAATCTTTATTTGAAAAACCTCCAAAGCAAATGACGATTTAATCGTGGATTAGTGGGCTCTTATTTGTGTCGTCGACGGAATACAGAAGCACTATGACTGTCAAGGTGGGTTAATTGAGTTAACAAGGTAAGCATGAAATGGGTTTATAATTGTCCTTATAATTTAAAAATCTACACTTTTCTTCAGTGGCGTAACTAGCCCTCTGACCTGGGGGTGGCCTGTTATTGTGACTTGCAGTGGCGGCTCGTATAGATGCGGGTCGGCGGAGAGCCTGCCGCAGGCGAAATGCCGAAATTTTAACAAATTTGGTCAATAATCAACAGTAATATCACAAGACTTCGTTTTTTATCAGTTAGATTTTTCAGCTGAAACGAAAAATTTTTTTGGAAATTTTTCGAGTTTAATTTGGACACATTTATTCTGATTAGATCCCGAAAGCGAAGCTCGAGGGATTTAATTTTTAAATAAACAAGCCAAAAAAGTTTGAGTAAAAATTTAACCAATAAAAAAATGATGGTTGAGTGATATTTGGCAAGATTATTTCGTACATCGTTGAATAAATATGCCATTCGGATCGGGATCGCCGCGCATGTATGTTCATTGTTATGTAAGGCAGCCTTTTTCTGGGGGGGGGGGGGGGGGTTCCCCTGTAGTTACGCGCCTGCTTTTCTTATAAAGTATAACTGAAACAATTCAAATCAATTCCCTTTTAACCTGTGATGTCAACAAAAATGTGTTTTAGTGTTCTATACAGAATAATCCTAATCCTCACCATGGGTGTTATATTACTTAAAAAAGAAAATAAGTTGAATTAGCAGAGTAATATACAGAAACGGATTTTTTACTTATGAGGTAAATAAAAAATCATTAAACACATCAGCATATTTAGGTTTAAGTATTTTTAATCCAAATAAAGTATTATAAGTAGTTTTGTTTAATTAAACCTTTATTGTGGTTACATTTACAGTTTGTTGGGCTTCAATCTAGACTTTTTTTTGGAAAAATTGTTTCTAATTAAAGGTGTTGTCAAAATTAAGCTTGAGCTTGGTTCAACGTTGAACTAAGCTCAAGTTATAATTGTACAACCGGGCCTTAACGCGGCCCGGCCCGATTCTTGGGCCCTAACAATTTTTTCCAGGCTTGTCTGACTTCTGTGGCCAGTCGGGTCAGCCTTGATTTACTTTTCTTTAAAGAAATATGTGTAAAATTATCCTCAAGCTCTAATTATTTTCGGGCTATTCGGTTTTGGGCACGGCCCGCGCAGGATCTAATTAGTCTAGTATGTGAGGTTTGTCCCCATAACTTCCCTTGTCGTCGAGAATACCGATTTTCTTTCGGTGACACTAACTGGGAAGCAAATGATCATTTGAGGATGGGATCGATATCGTTCTTACACTGGATAATTAGACCCCTGGTCATCATCGTGCGTAAAGACGCTACCTGAATCTATCGTTCTAGAGTCTCTACCTCCCGATGGAAGTTACAATCTCACAGGATTTAAAAACATAAGTTCTTGCCAAAGGCAGTAATGACCTGAGATACTTTTAAGTATTTAAAATAAATAAAATGTATTTGTGAATCGTTTATTTAAATAATTTACCTCTAATAAAATTTCTTATATTTACATACCATAAAAATTACCTCACAGAAAATTTTGAAATTCTTCCGCGTATTGATTAATACATTTGATGTCAAGAGTGTAATTAAATATATTATACCTTCCGGTAGATTTATCATCTTTCTAGTTTAAGGTACACTTCATGACATGCGGAATATTTCCATATCTCACAGTAGTGAGGTAGTTATTTTTTGATCTTATGTTATATCAATAAATCTAATATTACTATTTAAAAAGTAACTACATCACAGAGTCGTCCTTAATCTAAATACTACCAACTACTTGTCACTTTTACTACTTTTATTAAAGATGTTAAGGTATTTTCCTCGGGTAACTTCTTTTGATTCTTCAATTCCCAACTGGTATGCAATATCATGAAGCTCTTTTACTTTTGCTATTAGTCCCGCTGTCGGCAACGCAGCAAGTTCTAAAAGAAAAAAGTATAAATACATATTTTTATTCCATTTTAAATAATAAAATATGTAGCTAAGATGGCACCATGGGAAACATTTTAATTCAAAGTTAGAAAAAACGTCTGCATGCCCTATAACCAAAAAGTAATAAATGCTTCTGTATACTACAGGGTATTAGCAAAATTTTGTGTAAGAGTACCTTCAGTTTTAAAAATACTTACTAAGAAAAGTTGTTTGAAATCAAAAGTTATACTTAGGAATAACATTGCAACCACCAATAACAATTCAACAGTAGTTGCTTTGTTGGATTGTTCTGTTACTAATTGATAATATAAGGTTTTAATAATTTTAAATAGGCACTTAATAATCCTTTTAACTAATATAATGACTTTTGTTTAGAAAATTTAAAATAAGTAATGTATTAAGATTAACTATCCCAATATTAACTAAAATGAACCAGACTCTTGCCACCCTTAATTTGATATTCAATTATTATTAAATTTATATTATCATCGGACGTGACCGAAATTCTATATCAGAGTTGATTTCAAGCAACTTATTTTAGGAATATATATTTGTCTGTATTCCTTCAACAAAATTCAAATTTTTGCCCCTACCTTGTATGCAGAAACAGATTTTCAAAATATGTTTATAACTATTTTGGTTTTAGGGCATGCAGAAGCACTGGCCCACCCTAGCGCCCACCCAAAATTAAGGGATTAGGTTTACTAGTGGAGTTTGGGGGGTCGCATGTGCCCACCCATTGCGGATTTCCTGGTGCTGCCACTGTGCAGAAGTTTTCTACTCTAATTAAAATGTTTCTTATATGCAACATCTTTGCTGGTCACTGTATAAATTATTCGAAATAGACTAAAAAAATTAAAAAATAGAGTAATTACTTAAGTAAACCAGCAAGTTTGACTGTGACATACATGACATTGGCTGAAATAATTTTTTCAAAATTATATTGGCCCGGTTATCTTAATTTTTAATTTACTAATCAGGCACCTTTGATTGTGAGTAAATATTGCCTGTCAATTTCATTTATGTCACAGTCAAACTTGCTAGTTAGTTAATTGTGATTAAAAATCTTTATGCAATCCAACAATTAGGCAATTCAATGATGTGTCAAAATGGTGGCTGGATGGCAAATACTGCTTTGTAATTGGTGCATGTGACCATAAAAATAATATTGCTGGTGGCATTTAACGGGTGACTCAATGCTTTTTGCCATCCAACCGCCATATTGAATCACGTGGTTTGGATTCCCTAATAGTGTTAAAAATAATTAATTTTACGCTGGTGTAAAGTCACTCACCTTTTAAAATTTGTGTGTCATTTTTGACACTTAACAGTATGACAAAAAACTCTAAGATTCAGTTGCACAATTAAGTACTGTTTTAAATTCGTGTTGAAATTGTCAAAATGAAATTTGAGCTTGGTTTAACGCTGCACTAAGCTTAAGCCCTAATTGTACCACTGGATCTAAAATGTAGACTTTTAATAGTGTTTGTAGAAAAATTGTAATTAAGAAAGTATTTGAAACAGTATCATAGCATTCAAATACAGATATTACCTTTAATATGTTGTATTATTTTAAATAAAATACATATTAGTATCAACTTTAGTTAAACCACACAATAAAAATTGGTTCGATAAATCCTGAAATATTATTTTTCAATATTTAGCTAAATGTGGTAGATATAAATTTTCAGAAATTAATTCGAAGCAGTATTGATGAAATTACACTGTGTTAAATATATTTATTTATTTATTTACAACGAGTACACTACAGAATCATAGATTCTAAATGGTATCTAAAATAACAACATACATATAACTATACACCATAAAATAAATCACTGTCTCTTCAATGCCACAAGACCAATTCTAAAAATATCACAGTTTGGAAAATGTCTGTTGTAGTTACTTAAGATCCTGTTGATGAAAGCACTCTATGTTTATTAAAAATTACAAAGTTTAGTTACACACAGTATTGTATGAAACCTGCTATGCAATCCTGAAATGTGACCTATATGCACACTTCTTGTCTAAACTCTGTCCAATAATTGTTACCAAAAAGCAAATGCAATTTTTAAAATAATTTATGCGTGATTTTCATATTTACCTATATCTTTACTTTATTAATTAGAACTTTTCTGCAATTTGAATTAAGTATTTTAATGACCTAGTGCCGTTAAAAAATGTGTAATTTGGTACAATACAAAATATTGACTGTAGAGGTGATAACCGTCACTTAGGTCCGTTATATCCATCTCCTGGTATCCTTACCTGCAAGTTAATTTCTAAGGAAACCATTATTGAGACAATTGTTTCCATAGAAGTTATCTAGCCGATAAAGTTACCAGGAGATGGATATAACGGGCCTTATTCAAACAAGCCAGCAGATATATTTTTACACAAATATAAAAAAATATACATTAATACATATAAATGAACTTATGTAATAAGTTATTAATATCCCTGTTATATTTTAAATTCATATTTACTTACGGTGGAGATAATTTTGATCTTCTTCCGTTAATTCTTTTGAATATGGCATTTTCGGAACGACATGAGTGTTGTTGTAACTGTTAATAAAATCCGTTACGCCAGGAACTACAAAGAGGTTATTAGTATTTTCTTACTTTAATTTATTAACTTAAAATACATTACTTTTTTCTGGCCACATTTCTGGAGACGATCTATCCAAATTTTCCATCGTTAGCAAGCTATTTCCAAAATCGTCCAAGTTTTGTTGATTGTCGTCTGCAACGAGAAAGGATCGATTGTTTTGACAGATTGTCTACCCCAGCCATCACAACAAAATGATCTTGCAAGTTAATAGAATGTTTTTTGATAACTTTTGTTGAGATTAAAAATTGGAACAGGCGTTGTTTTTACACTGCCTTTATAATTGTGAAACTATGTATGAAATAAGCATAAAATGAAAATATAATTTACCTTGTTCAATGATCCCGGGTTTCTCAGACGCCATCTTGCAATTGTACCAACCTTTGAATTGTGCATCGAATCAGCTAAAATCCCTAAATTTAAATTTAAAATTCGAATCATATTTAGTTTTTTCTTAAGCTAATAAAAACTTACTGAAAACCAGAGCTTACTTTTTAAAGGGCTTGCAAGCACCTCTTAAAGGGCTCGCAAGCACTTTAAAAGTGCTGACAAGCATTTTAAAGGCTTGCAATTACTTTTTTCAAAGTGCTTGGTGTTTGCCAGTTTTACCCAGCTCTGGTGAAAACTCATAAATCTAATACTCTATGATACAAGAGGTTATCAAGATTTACTTAATATATTTAAAACTCATAGTAATACTAATATTTTGCTTTAAATTTCATAATTAAGTCGAAGAAAAAAAAGTTTTTGTTTGTAAAGAGCGCAATGTAAAACTTCCGCCTTCCGGGTTGTAATTGTCAAAAAAAAAACTAAAAATCCCTAAAAATTACATAAGCACAGAGTAATAATAGGTCATTGAGCTCCACGGTAAAGCAAGGTTTACACAATGGTGTTGTAGAACGGAAGCAAATTTGGCATTGAAAGTGCAAGGAGGATATTCTAGCGTTAAAAAAGACAAATGTTAGCACTTATAAAGTTTAATGATTAGAATTTATTGCCATTTTGAAAAAGTGTTCGACGCTAAAATCGCACTTAAAAGCGGACAATATAACTTCCTTGATTTAAAATCAAAAGGAGTTTAGTGAGATAGAATTCTTAGCTCCTAGCCCTTTCATTTCTGCATCCAGGTGCGCGCAGGTCTTTGAGAAGAGAGCCTGGGGCAAGTGCGATCTCTTCATTATTAAGTATTTGATTTGTATCTTTACTAGCCGTAGCCGAGTAGCAAAAGGATGCTGACGTGGCGCTCCACGTCAGCCTAGCAAACGTGAAATTATCATCTTTTTTTATGAACAGGCCTGTACAATGTCGCCAGAAGGGGGAGGGGGGGGGGGGGGGGCAAGTGACCGCCACTAGGTAGTACACACGGATGGCAGTACGTACTCAACTACAAGAATCGAAAAACAGACGATCTTTATTAAATAAAACTGCAACATTGGAGATGAAATAGCAAAGCGTCGGACGGGGAGGGCAAGGACAAGCGGCATAGAACTCCTCAGACTGTTGCGAACGGCCGGATATTTTTGCGAGCTGTCTACCATTGCGGTATTAGTTTGGTTTTATTAAATTGGGTTGCAACTTCTATGGAACAGTATCGCGCGGCGGACAACGTTCAATATAGAACGTTCCGTTTCAAAATAGGGGTTTGCACGGCATCATAATGTTATTTCACAAGGATATTTTACCAATATTATCTGTCAATGAGTACAATTTTTTGTTTTGAATTTTTAATTTAGGTACATGTGAAAACGGGTACGCCTATGGTTCGAATAGATGCGTTTCAGCTTTTATTCATAATATACTGATGGCCGTTTTTCGCAATTACTGTTTAAAGGAGCACCAGCACACGGCAGTGATGATTTTTTTTAAGGCATCATGCATGGTTACTATATATTTATTTTCTTCATGAAATGATCACCCTCATCCACGAACTTTAAAATAAAATGTAAGGTTCGTGCCCTCATCCCATTCAATTTCTGCGTTCGGTTGATGCAAATCTGTCTCCTCGGTCTCCACATTGGTAGAGTTTTGCGTTCGTTTAATAGATATAGAGGTCATAGGCTCTCGGGTGCATCTGCTCGGCGTTCGGTATTGGCATGGACTCAAACAAGGAATCGGTAAACGCTACGTACTCGTTTAGCTCGGATATCACGTGACATTATCTGCATCTGCTCGCTCTGGTTCGATTTTTTCCAAACCGAACGCAGTAAATATTGTCTGCGCGCGGCCGTGGGCCTGTATTATGTTGCTCTCACTCTTCCAAAAATCGCAGCAGACTTTGTTATTTGTGCATAAAACAATTACAAAAGAAGATAAACCACGCGTCGATTTAACGTAACGCCGAGATCTGATTTGCGAAAAGTAATTGCAAGCACTCTAAAGGGCTTGTAATTACTTTTCCAAAGAGCAGTTTTGCCCAGTTTGCCTCTGGTTAGGTAGCGGCAATCTGACAGTTCCATAAGTTCTATTCTAAAGTGATTCAAGTTCGATTCTGTTGCGTTTTACAATTTTGCATTTTCCTGACGTTTAGATACCGATCCCAGAAAAAGCCGAATCGACTTTGAGTTTCAAATCGAACTCAATACCGGTTTCCATGCAATTTTTAATGCAGAAAATTTATTTAGATCGAAATTGAATACTCAGTACAATATCAATATATTATACCTATATTTTTTATTTTAAACTATACCTACTACATAGTTTAAATGTGATATGTGATAAATTTAAATAAAAAAAATTAAAAATTTACTTCCAGTTCTAAAAGAGGAAAGTGCATTATTAAACGTTTCTTTTATTTTGTCACTTTATATAGCGGGGTTTACAAAAAGGGTTGATTTGCACTTAATTCTGTTTTACTAACTAGGTATCAAAATCAAAGATTAAGGTATAGTAGGACTTCAAAAAATAAGAATCACTATGACTAAGATCAGATCAAGGATAATTAATAATTAAACATATTTTAATCATATATTTCCAAATAATGCTTTGCTTTCTTTGGGTGAGGCTTTTGATTTAAAAAAAATATTATCCAAACGTGACCCCAAAAAGTACAACTACAACTACAACTACACTACAACCAATTTGCGGTTTCTGTTTTGGAATCCCATCAAATACGGTTTTGTTGATCAGAGTGAAAGAGAAAATGAAAATACGGAAACGGAGAGCGTTCAACGTCAACGTGTGATAACTGGAGGCGTGGCTAGCTCAGACGTACGTTATTAAATAACTACAACTGTATAGTAAATAAAAGGATTAATCAGTAAGTCTTTGATAACGTTTGAATTTCTAGACAGAAGGCCGCGCCATATTGAATTGAATCAGTCGTTTGTTAATTTTTGGCTGGGAAGAAGTGGTGCATCCCGGTTTATTATTTCGTATTTTCCCAGTTAAAAACATTAAAAAACTCTTTTGTTCTTTAATAGAAACACATATTAAATAGTTGCAGTTTTAAATAAAAACGGATATTTCTTATATTACACCCGGCAATAATTAGTTGTTGATTATTCTAAAAATTGTATGTGTATGTGAACAGGGAGATAATCGATTTGTCAACGCGAGGTTTTAGATATGGTTTAGATTACAATTTTGGTGCACTAATTGACCCAAGGTGTGTTTAATCATTAGTACGGAAATGTGTCGTGTTGGGTGTCGTTTTACTTGGATTTTTGTGTAGAATTTGATATTTGAGGTTATTACATCTTGCTTTTGTTCCTACTCGCGTAATACCAAATTAAATTGTATTAAATGAGAGGAAGAGGAATCACTGACCGTTTACATTGGTGCTCTCGCTCTCCCCGGGTTTGGTCAAGACATACGTTATTTACCTTTTTCGGCCGTTGCCATCGTCAATATTTGCATTAAAAAAATTGTGTGCTATTTTGTAAACATATTACAACGCGAATAAAATGAACATTGCAAAGACAGTTTTTTAAATTACCAATTTTGATATTGAGACCTTACGTGCGAGCATTGACCAGCGTGCAAAAATGTTAGTGATCAGTGAACCAGAACTTGTTGGATAATCAAATTTATATTACCTATGATAAATTAGGTTGTTAGATAATCATTCTAATAAAACTATGGAAATTGATGAAGTTGTTGTGGATTTGAGTTTAGGGTGTGTATACAATGTACTAGTATCTATATTTGTGTTAACTAGAGAGAAAAGAAGCTCTTTTTTCCTAGGTGTTGTTTCTAGCCCTTTTAAAACCAATAATGGGCATATAAGGGGATAAAAAGCACTTTCCTTTCAGGTTTTGTCCATATTTTTCTGCTAATTGGTATAAAATTTAATTAAGTAAAACAGTGACAATCCAATTTTATTTAGCAGGTAAGCAGATAGTACTTATATTAAAAAGTTACATAAAATTATTAATATACTTAAATTAATTTAATAATTGAGGAAATCTCCTATATTTTTACATGTATCTAGGTAGTAGGTATCAGATTTATGCGAGGATTTATGCCTGTTGTGGTCTTCATACTTTTATTATTTTTGAAACCAGATATTGAGTAGGTACCGCGGTAGGTACTAACTTAGTTATTTTTAAGTAGGTATACAAAATATATTTTCATATCCCTACATATTTCATATCATACTAATTTTTTTTCACACATTTATTTGAATAACCTGATAGGTAAGTAGGTAATGTCAATGGAAAATGTTCCATTTTTTTGGAAAAACTCCATGATGCAACAATTAGGTACAATATATTATGTTATTCAGAGGCTGTGAGTCAATAACCCAAGAACGGATGGTAATTTTCATTGCATTTCCATGGTTACAAATAGAAAATTTACTCACAATATGACATCACAACCTCTGAATATCATATCTTGTAATCTTTGTATCGTGGAAAACTCTTATTTAAACATAAAATAATTCCATTTAGTAACCTACAAAACCCATTAAAAAAAGGTAACTGTAATACCTATATTGAAAAAAATTGAATCACTAAAATACATGTTTTGAGTGCAAACAATAGTAAAGTACCTACCTAGGTATCTTAAACTAAGCTAGTTTTCGATAATAGGTATTGTATTAGGTACTAATAATAGGATCAATTGGGGTTAATGTAAATGAAATTTTGTTACTTGTGACACTTCAATACAAAAACAAAATATCTACCTACACATTTTTAAAAATAATTTAAATGTTTGTTTTTGCTACAGGCTGCTTTACTTACTAATAATATTAGTTGGATATTTTAAGAACTAAATCTACCTATATTTTTTTCATAGACATTTTCAGTTGTAAGGTATTTAGAAAGAAAATCTTGTTACTTATTCATTCATATTAAACCTCATATCTTCGGGAAAAATGTAAACTATTAACGAAGTCGAATCTACTCTCCAGAAGGGACATGATAAATTAGGGTTAGGAACAAAAAGCCCTATCTTCCTTCTTACAAAAATATATTAAAATTACCACCTACGCGTTTCGGCCTACAAGGCCATCATCAGGGCGTAAGGTCACCACATAAAGACTACAAGTAGGACGCACCCTAGTCAACAAGTCAATAAAAAACATCAATTCACATTAAAAAAACATTTACACTTTTTAAAAAAAGGTGGAAAAACCACGACAATCGAAAAATTTTTTAAAAATTAAATTATTAGATATATGAACTGCTAGAATGCAGTGAAATTTTAATTTTAATTTTTAAAAATTTTTTCGATTGTCGTGGTTTTTCCACCTTTTTTTAAAAAGTGTAAATGTTTTTTTAATGTGAATTGATGTTTTTTATTGACTTGTTGACTAGGGTGCGTCCTACTTGTAGTCTTTATGTGGTGACCTTATTACCTTACGCCCTGATGATGGCCTTGTAGGCCGAAACGCGTAGGTGGTAATTTTAATATATTTTTGTAAGAAGGAAGATAGGGCTTTTTGTTCCTAACCCTAATTTATGTAAACTATTATCTTGTAGACAGAGCTGGGCCAAACTGACAAGCACCAAGTACTTTGGAAAAAGTAATTGCAAGCCCTTTAAAGTACTTGCAAGACCTTTTAAAGTGCTTGCGAGCCCTTTGCCCAGCTCTGCTCAGCTTAAATATGGGCATTGGTAATGACAGTTGTCATTATCATTCTGAAAGTTTACATTTTGCAAGGTCTTTTTAGCCAAGGCCAAGGCCTACCGCGTTACTTATTAGGTGCGTAATTATTTTTAACTGCTAAAAAGGATCAGCCATATTCACCCAGGGTTTTAAATTTAAAACCTTCCTAAATTGATAGTTGGGTGTGAAATGACAGTTTTGTCATAAATATAAGTTTTGAATTACAATAAAATTATTTGAATTATCTACCACTGTATAAAAAAAATAATTTCAATTGTGCTGTTGTGTTTAATAAAACTATTTTCACAACAAAATACCGGTAAAAGTATGCATATGTAGGTTTTTAGGTATTAACTGCCAAATTATTTAATTTAATTATGAGTTAGGCAATCTTACTTTTATTGCTTTGGCTTGACTGTAGGATTTTGTTATTATCACTTTTTTAAATAATAAGTTTGTAGTGTTTAATGTTATGGATTTCTCACTCATTGTATTTTGTAAATGGGCTAAGCATGTTAATAACTAAAAAGAACTTAACGTATCCAAAAACATTGCAATTATCTTTAAGTTAGAATTTAAAAATTAAGAAATTGTAGAAACGTTAGTATAAAAGTTAACAATTACATCTTTTTAATTTTTATAAAGTACTAGTGTTATAAACAAATTAGTATTAACCATTAAGAAGTTTGATAAAGCTGGCTTAAGAGACAGAATTTTACAAAAGTACATATTAGTTTAAATACAGTGTACTGACAAGTTCTTACCAAAGGAAACATTTTTTATTTCTAATTTTAAGAAAAAAGTTATTCCTTATAGAAAGCTTTGCGTTCTGATGCTGAATCCGTACGGCCGGAAAAGCGGACTTGGCGGAATTTAAGTTATGGATGTGGTTGGTCAAATGTCAGCTGATTGACAGAATAAATGTCAAGTGTGACTTTTGACCAATTACATCCTGAATGTAGGTTCCGCTATGTCCGCTTTTTCTGCCCGTGCGAATCCACAGTGTACTTACTGACCATGCACACCAGGCGCGGCCTCTGAGTTTTTTTTATAGATAGGGCAGATTTTTGAGAAAAACTAGTAATGTAACAGCAAAATGTAGTTTTTAATTAAACATAATAAGACTGCATTCAGCTTTCGAATTTGAAAAAACACGTTTTCCGATTATATTGTAAGTAGCTTTATTTTGCACCCCAAGACACAGTGGCAGCTCGTCAGGTGAAGTAGGTGAAGGGGCTCTTCACCAAAAAAAAAATAAAACAGGATGGACAATAATTATAAACACTCGTGTATTTTGGCGCACCCCAGCCGACCGTTTCCGTGCGCTACCCTCGGTCCGTGAGCTCAGAGCAGCAAGTGAAGATAAAGACCCCAACGTCCAAGTGGCTTTTCACTGTTGCTATGGTGAGAGCATGTGACAATTTGCATATGGTGATGAAGGGCAATTTAAAAATAGATCAGTCGTATGCACGATTGTTTTAGCATTGGGTCGCCTAACCTTAAGGTATTTATTTTGAAGCTTTGTGAAACTTACGGTTATAGATATTGTTTTTACATGATTTACTGTGTGATTAAAAAGTTTTGTTGTTATTTTTCAGTTAATTCAGTAGTGTATGTATCTACTTAGTTTAATTTTTATTGTGTGTTTGTATGTAATAAAAATATAATTTAGTCAATGTTTGTTTAAGTACCCGCACTATACCCAGCTCTTCACCATTTTTTAATACCGCGAGCCGCCACTGCCAAGACAAGCACTGCACTATGATGCAAATCTAAAATGCCAAACTCAATATGGGTTTTAAAATAATAAAACAGTTGTTGTGCAAAATAAAGCAACAATATATAATCGGAAACCGTGTTTATTCGCATGCAAAAGCTGAATGTAGCCTTATACTGGTCGCATTGAACGCTGTGTGGTTAGGTTTTTGTTTACTAGCAGTGCCAGTTGAAAATAAACACACTTTAGTTCAGCCAAAGCAATATAATATTTACCTACAAATAAACACTGCAAATACATAAAATAGTCTACAATATTCACAACAAAACACACGCTCGCACAAAATTAGGAAAGTCAAATCAATCCCAAACATAAACAAACTAAATAAGACACACTGAATAAAAAAAAAATGGTATGACCTAGTAATACTTTTATTGATGATAAACTTCTATTATAATACTGTAATACTATAATTGACCAATAGCAAACGGTAAAACCGATGAAGCTATTGATTATTAACTTGTGTTATTGTTTACACCATATTGTCATTATGCACTATAATGGATCATTCTTGCTGCACTTTGTTTTAGTTCTTTGTCCAACCGGTTTTTAAATACATTAACGTTTGCTGCTGTCACTGTTTCCTCTGTTCGTGCATTCCATGAATATACCACACGATTGGTTAAGAAATTCTTCCTCTGGAATTTCGCAGCTTTTTCTTTGTCTATCTTCATCATAGGGTGGCTTCGAAGATGCGCGTTTTGGTTCAGGTGGAAAATATTCTTGATCTCACACTGATAGTGCCCACTAATTATTTTATGTCTCAATAAGGTCTCCCCTATGTCTCCTTTCCCTTAGCGTAGTTAACCCAAGTCTTCTCAGTCTTTCTGGATATATGTTAAATTTTTCAGTGAAGTGGGTATTTTGGTAACTCTTCTCTGGATCTTTTCCAAAATCTCAATATCTTTAACATAATATGGGTTCCATACACTGTAAGCATATTCCATCTTTGGTCTAATATAGTTTTTGTATAGTTTTGTAATCATTTCTACTGAGTGGTCTTTGAATGCGTGCTTTACAAGATAGACAAAAGAGTTGGCCTTTTTGGAAATATTTACAATATGCTTTTCCCACTTTAAATTTGCAGTTATAGCAACGCCCAGGTCGTTCTGCTCATCCACTACTGTTAGTACTGTGTTGTTCAATACGTAATCTTCATTTGGGTTGTTTGGACCAATTCTTAATACTGTGCATTTAGACTCGTTTAACTTCATTCCCCATGTTTTGGACCAATCCTTTACCCTTTGAAGATCTCCTTTCAGCTGGTCTGAGTAGGAACAAGGGTTAACATATATTTTGATATCATCTGCAAAATTTCTCATTCTTGATTCAATAACATCCACAAGGTCGAAGAGATACACTATAAAGAGCAGAGGTCCCAACACTGAGCCTTGAATAACTCCGCTGCTAACTGGCTGTTGTCTAGACATTTCTCCATTCACTCTCACTTGGTAACTTCTTTTGTGCAATAAGTCTTTTATCAATGACAGTAATTGTCCTCGTACACCATAATGTTCAAGCTTGCCAAGTAAGAATTTATGAGGAACTTTATTGAATACTTTCTCGTAATCCAGGTAAACAATGTCAGTTGGTTGGGAGTTGTCATGGTTTTCTGTTCAGTAATTATAGCACCGATTTAACAATTTAAATGCCAAAACTATCAAATATGAAAATAGTGAAAGAGCCCATTGTTGGTTTAAGTTAATTACGGCCGAGGGCTTTGATTTACACTGGGGAATTTTCGCATAACAGCACTTTGAAGCTTTTGCATTTTGTGAAGGATATAATTATTTTTTTTATTTAAAGAACTTAATTTATGGGATGTTATTCTATGGACATTTGCCAAAAATTACAAAAAAAAACTTTATAAATGAGGGTTTTGTTGATTTTTCTTTGAAAAGGGTTGAAAGCTGTCTGCTAAGGGTGTTTTTGACACACAATAATTATTTAACCCTTATAGGCGTTTAGGAGACGTTATTCTACAGACATTTGCCAAAAATGACAAATGAAACTTTATAAATGTGGGTTTTGTTGATTTTTTTTTGAAAAGGGTTTAAACCAGCTAGGGGAGTTTTTGAAACAAGAATTATTTTTACGTTTTAAGTATTTATACTTTGTTTTAAGTATATGTAAAAAACCATAAACATTTGTTACTTAATAAACTATTTATAGGAGATTTGCTTTCAATTACATTTAATATACTTAGCGCGCGAGTCCCGTCACGTCTGTTGTCTGCTAGTTTCAGCCTCATGCTGACTTTGTCGATAAGGATATTGTTTCTTTGGACAATAAAGTATATTTTGAGTTTAAAGTACTACTGTGCTGAAGCACTTTCGAGGCAATTACTGCCCAGCTCCGCTGGCTGCACACATTTTGGGGGTGGCTTGCCCCTAGTCTAGGTTACCTATGAAAAATATTCTAAATTTATTATGTCAGTTTACAGATTTTTTTTCTATAAACTGATCATGTATTTCCAAATATTCCCAGGTAGTTTCAAGTATTTCCACTTACATATCGAAGTATCCCATTCTAGTTTTACACCGATTCCTGCGGGTTCTCTCGAAGACAATAAGTTTCTGAATTCTTAATTGCTGATGACTGTAAAAGAAAATCGTCTACAGCGCATTTTTCTCTAAACTATAAATTCTAATTTGCCCGGTACGCCATGGTTGCTATATTTACGATTTGCTTTGTTTAATTTACTAGAAACGTCAACCGACAATCGCCACAGCTACCTTCTCCTCGCAGCACAATTCACATTGGTACGCCTTCTACAGTTTCCACCATGGTGAACTCGAGACGAGTTCTACGACCTCGTACTGAGCCTCGAAGCTACGTAGAATCCCCGGATGCGCTCATTAATGGTTCACTGGACAGGCGCTTGAATGGGGTCGGTCTGGATTTTGGGGACAGTGATTCTAGTGAAGGGGAGATGCCCCCGTTGCCACCGCCCATTAAAGAATTGTCGGAAGCTGAGTTAAGGCAGAGGTGAGTTTTGATTTAAGAAATATTAGACCTGTTAATTAGTTTAATCGAAAATTATCATTTAATAAGGGTTAGTTAGAGTCTATTTCAGAAAGGTGTAGAGTAATAAAAGCTCATTAGGTATGCAAAGGGACTACAGAGTGACCCAAAGAATATTTCAGCCTTTTTCATAATTTGGCATTGATTTCATTGCAAAATTCTTTATTTTCATCATGTGCAGATAGTACCACCCAGGGTTGGGTCAATTTATGGGTTTTGTCTATTGTTATCCATTCACAAACACTGAAAATGGTGTAAGAAAGGCGTGCATTAAGTACATAGTATTAGGTACACTTATTTTGGATTAAACATTATAAAAAAATACAAAATACAAAAAATACATTATACAGAAATTAAATTATAAAAAATCATAATATTCTTCGTCATCTGAGGACCTGTCACTCGATCAGGGGGTCAAGATCCCACATTTTCTCCTTTTCTTTAATGACATGATGGACTGCTTTCGCCAGTTCTCTCATAAGTATAAGGCGGTATCGTCTGTAGATTCTCTAAAGGTGGTTCTATAGGACCAGTGATCTTCTAGTAGACTATGAATACCTTATTAATAAATTGGTGTCTATGATACATAAATCAATTTACTTGGCTGGCTTGGTTATGGCTTTGCTATAAGGCAATTGCCAGCTCGCTTCGTTTGAGATCCCCAGCTGTCTGGCTCTGAGCCATGTAGGGAACCCTGGATGATATCTGTATACTAAACCTATAGTCTATTTCAGAAAGGTGTAGAGTAGGTAATAAAAGCTCATTAGATGTGCAAAGGGACTACAGAGTGACCCAACGAATATTTAATCCATTTTCATAATTTGGCATTGATTTCATTGCAAAATTCTTTATTTTCATCAAGTGCAGGTAGTACCATCCGGGTTTGGGTCAATTTATGGGGTTTGCCTATTGTTATTCATTCACAAACACTGAAAACGGTGTGACAAAGGCGTGCATTATGTACGTAGTATAAAGTACAATTATTTTTTATTAAACATTAAAAAAAAATACAAAAATACATTATACAGTAATTAAATTATAATATTCTGAGAAACTATCATCTCCTCTTGACGTTATAATTAACGAATCGACGGTCCGATCGATCAGGTGGACAAGATCCCACACTTTCTCTTTTTCTTTGACATGATAGACTGCTTTTCGCCAGTTCTCTGGCCTCATTAAACAGTAGCTTAACGTCTTTCATTTTGAATGTCGTGTTGTGTCTTGTTACAAATCCTTTCACTTGCGCCCATATAAGTTCTATAGTTACACTATGTTTTTCAGCTATATCTTCCACAGCATATTTCATAAAACGATGTTGTGTAAATTTGCTATAGCTAATAGTTCCTTGTTTATCAAATTATCTTCTTTTTTTTTTCTTTGGTTAGTTATCATAAATAATTTAATGCACAAAATTTACCTGCGCCTTAGGCCGACACCGAATTTGAGCCTAACTGGATGGAATTTTCCATTTTATTACTCTACACCTTTATGAAATAAACTATTATTTGAAATTATATTCGTTCAGTGAACTGAAATGGTATATTTATACATTCACTAGATGATAATAATAATAAAAATTCATAGATATAATATAGATCATCATCATAGATTAAGTATCTTTACCCATTGCTATTTTCATACGAAATTTTCATTCCCTATTAAAAAACTACAAATTTAAGAATCCGCTTTTAGATTACAGACAAATTGGGTACATTCATTCTGATTCTGATAATATTTTACAGAGATAGAGGTCTCCGGAGACTGAGGGAAGAACTTAGAGCTGAGGAAATGAAGTTAGTGCTTTTAAAAAAATTGAAACAATCTCAGCAACTTAAAGAAAATGTAGCGGTGCAGCTTCCTCCGGGAGTACCACAATCTGCTTTGCCCCCAGCTGGATTACCTAGTGGCCTAAGTATCACGCCAACCATTGTCAAGGTGAGGTAACCTATATGGCTGTATCTTATTATCACTATTTATACTCAAATCTGATTTAGTTATAAATTGATAAAACAGCTTTTTCTTTTTTAAACAGATAGTGTAGCAACCGTAGTTCAGCTTATAATGTTTTCATAGCCTTCTCGATTTAAAAGGAACGAGTGGGACGGAATTCCTAGCTTTTTCATTTGAGCAATTTGAAGGATCAGGGTGCGGGGGGGAATCTTTAAGGGGGGCCTAACTGAGGCAGAGGATGAAATATGTATTGTATATGAATTATTTCTTTTAAGAGCTTTACAGGATGTTAAAAATTCGACGCTTGCCATTGGGATCTCATAAACGATAAGAGATACAGCGAAGCAGTGGCGTAGCCAAAAACCAGAAGATTTAAAATACAGGGTGTCCTTGAAATGACTGTACAACGCTTCACCACAAACTCCTTAACCAAAAATAAGGCGATCTAGGCAAACTTACCTATATGCAATACCCCCCGTATAAATGACTTTAATTTTTACTCTGACACTAGCTGACTTCATGTTAAAACTTTTTTGTTTCTTGTAAAATTTTAGTCAGGCATGCAGTTTTTCTGCAAAAAAATTATTCACGATACCTTTTAATTTATAATTGCTGAACACGTTTTTACAGTAACTAAAAATCCTGAGAGGAGCGGTTTTACCACTATGCGTCTGCCTACCTAGGACCTAACATTTAAGGTGTCTAACAAAAAAAAATATGCTAATGACTATACCATTGCAATCTAGTGGTCGAGATCTTTCCTTAATGTTCATACATAATAAAAAAGAATTTTCTTTTTTTTTCTTTTTTTTTTTTACGGTTCGCCGACTACGTAGGCCATCTTGAACCGGTCATCGACCACAAATGTGATCTACCGACTGGGGAGTGTGAAACGGCACCTTCATCCGGCCTGTCCGGCGTGAATAGGATGACTAGGTGTCGATTCATTTTACACTCTTCCCTGAGGCAAGAGCACGCCGTGTTCCCAAGCGGTCACCCGCCCAAGTACTAACCGCGCTCGACACCGCTTAACTTCGGTGATCTGCGGGAACCGGTGCTTAATATGTCGACAGGCCCTTGCCCATAATAAAAAGAAATATTTTTTATTTTAATAAAATAGTGTTTGCCGGGTGGTGCATCGTAGCTAGAAACATCTAGAAAAACCCATGCAAGTTTTAGACTGTCCAATTATTTGCTTCTATGTTGACTTTAGAACGGGGTTGTAGGGATTCTTTTTTAGGGTCTCTGTGTGGTGAGTGCACATGCGGAGTTTGAACAATTTTGGACAACCCGATCTTAACTTATATGAATAGGATTGCGGTTGGTTTTTCATTGGAATTCAACAGCCTACAATTTATTTCCACATTTAGTTAAGAATTGACAATGTTCCAAACAATGGTGCAGTTTTCTTAAAAAATTATTAATTTTCTATAAACAATTTTTTATTTTTAAACACCCTCTTATTTTCTTACCCTTTTAACAATTTTTGATGATTTTAATACTATTTAATAGGTTTTATTGTAAGTAAAATAATTCGTTTTTTATTAAAAGATCCGTTTGAAAAATAATGTTCGTTTTATTTGAAAATATTAGTTAAATTCAGTGTAAAATTTAACTGTTAAAGATTTTTAAAAAGCCCACCGATGCAAATTACATTCGACAAGTTCAATCAATGCTGGTGGCGCAGCATCACCTGTTGCATTCCAATGAAAAACCAAAGCAATCCTATTCAAATAAGTTAAGATTGGGTGGTCCAAAATTGTTCAAACTTCTGCATGTGCACTCACCACACAGAGACCCTAAAAAAGTCTCCCTACAACCCCGCTCTAAAGTCAACAGGGGAGCAAATATTTAGACAGTCTATAACTTGTATGGGATTTCCTGTCTCCAACCACGATGCATCACTTGGTTTACACTATTTTATTAAAATAAAAAATAGTTATTTTTATTATGTATGAACATTAAGGAAATATCTCGACCAAGAAAAAGTCAAGAAAACACTTTTAATTATTGTTTTATTTTCATCTATTTATATTTTCACTGTAAAGTTTGTAAAATAAACATTACCTACTTATCACAAGTTAAATAACCATCTTTATTATGCAGCTAGTTTCTGTTTTGCGAGGATACAATTAACTCCTGGACAAAATTAACGCAACATCATAGATTTTTCGACTCCCGGGAACTAAAATATATTTATTTTAGGTTCCTTCTTCAAATAACAAGGGTCAAACTCCTCAAGCTGCTCATTCGAGACATCCTAGTACTCCCAACTCTCACCCCAAGAATGTTCCTTCTGGAGTACCATCTCTGATGAGAGGTGTAAGTGCTAATTGTTTTTTTATATATTTAGACAAAGTATGCTTATATGTCTTATATTAACTTAGGTTAAGTAATTGGCTGGTTCAAAGAAGTAGTCCATTTCTCAAAGAAACCTGATATTATTTTCAAAAAAAAAAGCAGAGTCACAGTCCCAACAAAATTTTCCTAGGTTTGTTAAAAAACTTTAAGGTCACATGTTTCGCCTTTATACAGGGTGATTCCTAAGTTGAGACTGCTTTTTTAGCTGTGTATACGGCATTAAAATAAACAACATTTTAAATACCTTTTTTCCAAAAACTTAAAAATAGGCGAGATAGAAAAGTAAAAAATCTAAGTGCGGGCTTGGTCATCAAAGCGTATCCTGCTATAATTAATGTTGTTTGTCTTATCTCTCATTAGTCATGCAACTTACGGGTCGGACGAGTTATTTGGCAAATCGCTGCGGTGTGTTTTTCTAAAGCAAGTTAATTTTAAATTGGTGAAACGTGAAAATGGTAAAATTTAAAAACAATGAACTAGTAGATGGTGCTAATTTACGATGAGTGTCGTCAAAGTGCGGCTGCTGATTCGAGATTATGTTTAAGTTAGGCAGGACCCCGTATTTAGTGTAATAAATGAATGTAGGTACCTTATTTTTGAGTTTTTTGAAAAAAGGTATTTAAAAATGTTGTTTATTTGAATGCCTTCTTCAGCTAAAAAAGAAGTATCGACTTAGGAATCACCCTGTATAGGCATTATCAGACCTACCTAACATTTAAACATCTATTAAAAAGACAACAAATACATTATGTGTTTTCAGAATAGAAATATTCCCAATTTCTGACGGCATGTAAAAGATCGATTGTCAAATATAAAAATATTATAAAATCGACTTAAGTATTACAAAAAAAGTATCAAAATACTACCTAATTAAAATGTAAATACTTGAGTACTCATTTTTGGCACTTAAAACGTACTACCTTAATTTTAGTGAATTTAAATATTACTTGTACCGGGTGGTCAAATAAGCGAGGATGCCGGATTTATCTCGGAAACCATTAATCTTAAAGCTTTCGGGATTTTTTTTTTATAAGAAAAGTTGTCACAGGAAATTATCTTTAAGTTTCTCAAGTGGCCGCTAGAGGGCGTAAAATTACTGTTCAACTAAGAAAACGAAGGTTGCTCCTTAATACGTCTAGTTAAGCCCTATTGAAAATGTGTATTGTAATCTTGAAAAACGTATGAGCAACTTTGATCCATTATGTATTGCTGCAGCTCCTTAAAAAAAGGGGAAAGAAAAACATTTTTTTTTTAAAAATGAAGCAATTCGATTAGGGTCAACGAAAATGATCAAACTTGACTTCGTTTAAAATATATTCAATTGTTCTATCATTTGCATTATAACATATGCGTTTCTGGTTTCGGCGGTGGCCACCAGAGGGCGCCGTTGGGAACATTATTGAAATATGTGGTTTTTCTTAAAAATTTTAAATGAAAAACGAGTATAATAATATTTTATTATATACTTTTCTGTCGGGTTTCCCCTTTTTTAGAGCTATTTTAAATAAACATAAATATAAGGAAATACAATAAAATATTTTTACAACCAAGACAAATGACTTTAAGAAGGAATATTTCAAAACGGCATTTGCAACAAAAGAATTATTAATTTTGGCGTGGCGAACGTATAAAAGATATTTATTATATTTTTCAACGTAAAAACCCAGCCCGAAAAACCCTAAAGTTCTAGTTACGCCCACTGACACCCCCCCCCCCCCCCCGTAACATATTTTCTGAGTGCGCCACTGGTTACCGCTATCAGTTCGCGTTACATTCAAGCCACGGTTATGTTATGGATCTTAAACCGGCCAATTAAAAGTGCTTTACGTCAAGTCCGAGGGACGAGTTTATTTGGCGCCTTATTTAAATTTATTTTGCGGATGTGGCGTTCTTTATTCAGATAGATTATTTCTTAAAGAAAGATGGCTAGCGAAAATTGATAAATAGAAAAGTTTTAGAGTTTTCAAAAATCATTTGCAAATGTTCGTTAACATATTTTTGGTTTTACTTTAAGAAATAATCGACAGTTTCCATACATGAAAGCGAGAGTTGTTAAAAAGGGCTAATTTAGGCTTAAGGATAATTAAACCAATAAAACTATTAAAATAACTATCAAGAAAACTTTATTCCTTATTTTTATTTCGTGTCTTGTTTTTTTATTCTACGTCCAGCAGCAGTTCGTTGAACTGGAATATGTTTTCCTCTGTGATCAGCTGCTGTAAAAATAGTTAAATAAAAACATTATGTAATTTACCTTTCTTTTTTGTGGAAATAATAAATGTATTAATATAACTACGTATACTTACTTAAAATTCTTTATTCAACGACGACGGCACCGGTAGTGATACAATATTTTCCATTATCAGAATCCAATTAAAAAAGAAATAATTTTGGCCCTAATACAATTTGAGAAACAACAAGATCTCGCCCACGCGCCTGACGTAAAGCATCGCATCTTTAATTGGCCGGTTTAAGTTCCATAATATAACCGTGACCTGGATGTACTCTTGCTTAGTCCGGATGGGTAGTTAGTATATTGTACGCAATATACCCTAATTAAGTTGGCACCGGAAATTACAAAAAAAAATAGTTACCGGAACAAAATGTTTGTTTTGGTATTTACAATAGGGCCTTGTACGGGCCGTAATTTCACGTCCCGGCCCGAGCCAGAATTTTGCGACGCGGTCCGGTTCGGCCCGTCAACCACAACCAAACTGTCCGGCGGCAGGCCCGGAAGGATCGAAAACAATTATTAGGGCTTAATAATTATTTTACAAATATTTCTTTTAAAAAAATCACATAAGCAAACCAAGGCTGACCCGAAAGGCCGGCTGGCCTCAAAAGTCCGCAAGGCCCGTGCAGCTTGTCAGGCCCGACCGACCCGTCAAACCTGACAAACCCGACAGGCCCAGAAAAAAATGTTAGGGCTCAAAAATCCGAACCTTTATTGATTAGGTGGCCGACCCGAGCTTGAGAGTCGGGCCGGGCCGCGTTAAGGCCCGAGATGAAAAACCGGCCAGTGTAGGCCTCTAGTTTACAGTACTGTACTGGAATGGTAGACATTTCTATCGGTCGGGTTTTGAGCAATTTACCATTAAAGTGGCGAAAAAGGAAGCAAAAATTGAAACTAAAAAAAATATAATTTCTCTTATGTAACTAACCATCCTGCTAATGACGCCCATAACAACCGATATTCTAATACATAGTAAGCATCGAATTCGGGACACACAGTGTGTGTGTATTTTAAATTTCAGTGTTTTACCAGTAAATCTTTATACCAAGTAATTTATTGCATGGCTCTTTAAATAAGTTTATTGCCATTCCCAATTTATAAATAGACTCTGTATAAAATATTTTCATCAATTTTCTTTTAATAAGTAGATAACACAAATTTAGCCGTGAGAAAACGAACTAGGCCAGCTTGAAATAATTATAAATGCAGTATATAATTTGCTTTGTTCTTGTTGTTCACAAAAAGGTTTAAAATATATTATTTGTTAACAAAATTAGCAGTTTAACGTTATTAATAGTCATTATATAATAAATTCAGTGAAAGTCATGTATTGATTATTTATGCTTTACTTTGTTCCGTCCGACTTGTGAAATATAAACATTAGTGTGGTACATTTAAAATAATAATCGATATAAATTTTACTTAAAACAATTTTTTATCTTTACTGAAATATAAATTCCTACAAACAAACATTTTTATTTTAGCTTATCGTTTATTTGCTTTAAGATAGCTATCTATAATTAAATAGGTGCATTAACATTTTTTAACAATACTTTTAACGAGTTGTGTAAATACGTTAATATGTGCAAATAATTACAATTTTAGGTATTTATTTTTAAATGGTACTCAACTTCTATTAACATTTACGGGTGGATGGACAATTTCCTAACATACTATCTATAGTTTTTTGAAACAATGTCTCAGCTTACTTATTGTGTTCATAAAAATGTTTTTTTATTTTTTTTTTAACCGCGAATACTAATATGATGAAATGAAATGATATATTTTTGCCAAAATCAGTAACGTTTTACATGTGATTACAAATTACGCCAGGTGCTCCAATGTTTAATCCCCCTCGGTCATCGCCCGGTTGCTTTATTGTGAAAAATGTCTACACTTCTAAGCTACAAACAATGCATGTGTACAGGAGAATTTTTGGTAAAACATCGGTACTATATCTAAATTTCTAATAACATGGAAATATAAGCACAATCAATTCACAAAGCCAATTATTCACCAACATAATATCACCAAATATCACAAACAAATGCAATAAACAATGCTGGTCCGAGGTTGGATCCTTGTGGGACACTCTTTTGGACTTTGATTTTTACGGGTTCACTACTACCGGCTGTTCTCTGTCTTCTAGCATGACGATATCCAATCGTCAAGGACGAACCGATGAGGGAATACCTTTCCCTTCGCATTTTGCCTTTTTTACTCTAATAATCCCCGCCCCCCCCCTTACCACATGTTTGAAAACTGAGTTGGGAAATTTTTCTTGGCGATCCCCAATAGAATGCGCTTCGGTACGCCCCTGCCAATCATTATATTTAGGAGACAGATTTTTAGTTCTCTTCTGGCAGTTCTAAAATCTTTAAAGAAAACCTTGACACCCCTCCTCCCACTTATCAGGACCCTAACGCCTATAGCAGACTTTAAAGCAACTTAACTATATTTGTTCACTAGAATTTAAAACTGCTATAAAATATAGGGTGTTCCATTTTAAAAAATGTAACTTTACAGTGGACTTATTTTTGGGAGACACTGTATTGTACTGTAAAGAATTTTTTTAGTATCCACCTAAGGTTCCCGTACTATTCTTATATATTATATATGTATTATTCTATACAGGGTGATTCCTAAGTTGATACTTCTTTTTAAGCTGTGTATAGAAGGCATTAAAATAAACAACATTTTCAAATACCTTTTTTCAAAACACTCAACAATAAGGTACTTACATTCATTTATTACACTATGGATCAAATACGGTTCTGCCTAACTTGCCCGTTGAATAACATTAAAAAAACTTCTGGGTGTAGGATGAGCCCGCAAGGGTTCTGCGTATAATCTTGAAGCAGCAGCCGCACTTTAACGACACTCACCGTAAATTAGCACCATATCTACTAGTTCATTGTTTTCAAATTTTACCATTTTCATATGTCACCAATTTAAAATTAACTCGCTTTAGAAAAACACACGGCAGCAGATTGCCAAATAACTCACCACCTACCCGTGAATTGCATGACTAATAAGAGATAAGACAAACAACATAAAGTATAGCAGGCTACGTTTTGATGACCAGGCCCGCACTTAGATTTTTTACTTTTGTATCTCGCCAATTTTGAGGTTTTTTGAAAAAAGGTATTTGAAAATGTTTATTTTAATGCCTTCTATACACAGCCAAAAAAGAAGTATCACCCTGTATATTATAGTATACATTTTTTCTGCACTTATTTTTAACCATGAGCGATATATTTTTATTTAGTTTTGTGACAAATTCACAACAAAATTTCAAACAGTGTTGCCAAACCTTTAGTTACGTTAGTAGGTTAAGATACAGCACCTATTTTTTTTTGTTAGAAAAAGAAAAAACCACAATTTGACATGTATGTTTGATCTTCTTAGTTATGAGGAAGAAGATACTCTAAATTTTTCCCCTGCCCTCCGTGTAGGTTGAGACAAAACAAACATGGTGTCTCGTCACAATAAAGGGGGTGACATACTGGATAAAACAGGTCCTTGCAAGAAATAGGAAATTGTTTTATTATCACACAATTCATAAGTAAACACACGGACGTTTCTGCAACAGGAGAATCCCCGCTGTGTTCCCTCTCAATTTAATTTATGGGTTGTGTGATATGAAACAAATTTCCTGTTTCTTGCAATGAATTTCATTTCAAGTTTATTTCTCTAGTGTGTCATCCACCTGTGTCCTATATTGTATAAGTTTCATCGCTTCAAGTAAGGAGCGTATTCCTGCTTCTTGCAATAGTGTAGTTCTGCTGTATATAAGTTATGTTTTAAATTTAAAGTTAAAAATTGTTATTAGTACACTGATATTCATCAGACATGAGACGCTCTTTCTAGGTCATTTTAACTGCTAGGTCTGGTAAATGTATTTTTAATAATACAGTAGTTTTAATTTCATGTAACAGTTTAATTAACAGGCCTTAGTCATTATTCGTATATTTGATAATGGAAACTACAACGATTAACAGTAATTTATTATGAATAATTTTCACTTTGAACACTTTTTTATGCAATACTAATTATGTTACTTTACTCATTTTATAGGGAGTTATTCCTATACAGAGTGTGTCCGTTTTAAATTTGGGATTCTGAAGCGTCGAGGGTGAAAAAATAACAACAAATATATTCAAAAAACCTTTTTATTTTCAATAAAAACAACATTTCTAGGCAGAACTTAATATTCTTAGTTGCGTTTTAAGTGTCTTTAGGCAAAAACATGCACCGTTGGAAAAAAAATTAAAAAACCAATTACAATTTACCATTAAAAATTGTACTAGAGGACTTATATTTAGTTATACTAACTCCCATTATAGTCACATAGAATTAATATTTTACATTACTTACGAGCACCTCTTAGCATTTCGTAATCTTAAAGAGCAAAAAACTCACCATCATAAACCAACACAGTTAACGTCCAAAACAAAACTAAATAAACGTCGCTAAAACCTCTTCAGGTCGGTTCCCATTAGCGATCGGGAACTCTTCGGGTACCCGATGTTTCCAGATTTAAAATTATGCACCACAAAATAATTTAAATGTCCATTTCGGCAAAGTCACCTGGAATGGCAAAGCCACGCGAGTCTACGGAATCTACTTTACTCTATGGCAATTTCGAAAAAATGACCTTTACCCCTCATTTTTGTTTTGGATTTTTATTCACTGTTTTAAGCTCAGACCAATTATTTACCATTGACGAAGTATTTTATTCATGCAGAAGCTATTGTTGTGTGTACATAGTTAAAGGCACATTATACATACAAGTCTTTTGCACCATTCAAACTGCCGTGCCATTTTATCACAAATAACGTCACGATATATAAAAACTTTACTTTAAATAATGCATGCTAAAAACAATGTACTTATCTGACAGCTGGCGGTTACAATTTGTTAATGAACGAAGGCCATTAGAAAATGTAGGCAACCATCAGATCGCAAATATAACAGTTGCGACGTTGTCACGTTGACAATCTTGGAAAATAATAGTGTTTTTTGCCGTAAGGTTGACAGTATTATTTTCAAAATATTAACATATATTTTTTTACGTATGTGCGTTCTCGTTTACCTACATTTAGTGCAGGTCGGCAACATACTGTTGCGATTACAACCTTTTTATTGCGACAGTGCGTACATTTTTATTCTGTGAACATCGGACGTCCTCAACGCCAAATTTAAATATGTATATCAGGGAAATTTTGGAGAAAAAGTATTGAGTTAAGAACATATTTTTAAGGGCAGTAGAATTTTGGACTTGCATTGTCTTTATTTGTTTTAAATCATTACGTTTCAATTGGTAAGCATATCCAGTTGTCTCCAGCACTACGTTTCAACTGGTAAGCATCTCCAGTCGTCTTCAGGTGAATACTGTCAGCAGGGTTGCGACGATTTAAATCTCATGATTTAAATCAATTGATTTCAATTTTAATCGTGATTTAAATCAAATTATAAATTGCTGTAAAAACAAGTCGCCGAAGCAAATAACTCATCAGGAAATAAAAAAAAAGGGAAGATAGTTTATTTAAAACGGAGTGTTTAGATACATTATTTTAGTGTAAAAATAATCGTCATCAGTCCAGCGTAAAAAATATTCATAAATTACGCTGCACGCTGCCGAAAATTTTCATGTCAATACAAGTTATTTTGTATGTCGCCAAGGAGATTTTCTAACTGTAAATCTAGACAACAAATATTTTTGGGCGAATAGAGACAAAATAATAAAAATAAGTGTTTTAAAGTTCATTATTGCCATATTTAAGGAAAAAATCAGTATAAATTCAAAAAAATCATGATTTAATCGAAAATCAAAAAAAATCGTGATTTATTGCAACTCTGATTGTCAGTATTAACCTGAAGACGACTGGAGATGCTTACCAGTTGAAACGTAGTGATTCAAAACAAATAAAAACAATTCAAGTCCAAAACTCAACCCCGTTCAAGAAACGTCATTGTCTCCAACCTTTAAACACACATCGAGCATGACTCATCCAGTTAGCGTCATCACCTAGCAACACGCATGACTCCGCCCACTAGTCATTCGTCACCGCACCTGCCTAGTATAAATAGAGCTGTAGTTACCGTACTTATTCAGTATTCACCTGAAGACGACTGGAGATGCTTACCAGTTGAAACGTAGTGATTCTAAATAAATAAAGAAAATGCAAGTCCCAAACTCTACTGCCGTTCATTATATTAGTAGTTATAAAATACTCTATGGCTACCTCTTACGGCCATACTTTTTCGAAAGCTAAAAATATTTTGAGTGAATTTCCATTGGCTATTTTTCTAGACATATTTATTTTACAAAACTCTAGCTAGAGTTTTGCGATGTGATCGGTGGCTATATTTAATGCGCTATTCGGTATGCCTGTTAAAAAAAAGTTAATATCATTTATTGTTCGTAATGCGAAGCTAATTCTGTGTTGAACGAGAGGCACCCTGTATTGAGCGTAATTAATATATTCCTATAGTTACTGCATATATTTATACCACAAATAGTATTAAAATTCTTATCATTGATAAGAGACGACCAATTTTGTTGTTGACTTAATTTAAATGACATTAAAAAGTAACTTTTTTAAT
Organism: Polydrusus cervinus; assembly: GCA_935413205.1. Classification (NCBI taxonomy): domain Eukaryota; kingdom Metazoa; phylum Arthropoda; class Insecta; order Coleoptera; family Curculionidae; genus Polydrusus; species Polydrusus cervinus. The sequence continues at coordinate 53,465,385 of OW284510.1, forward strand.
AATTTTGCTACTATTACTTGAAGGTTTATTTACAGGATGGCGAAAATAAAAGCGTCATATTTTATTCTTAAAAATGATCAAGAAAAATAATATTGAAAAACTTATACAATGTTTCTGCTCATCCTCGGTGCTATTTTAGCGAGGAGTTATAAAACCATTACAACTTCTTCTTCTTACAACGCCCTCTCCCTACAAAGGTTGGCGATCCATATGGCTAACAATGTTCTAGACACAGCAGTTCTAAAGATTTCAATTGAAGAGCATCCAAACCATCTCCGAAGGTCCTTCAACCATGAGTTTTGCCTTCTTCCAACAGATCTTTTCCCTTGAATCTTTCCTTCAATTATCAGTCTCAGAAGTTTGTATCTATCGCCTCTCATTATGTGGCCTATATATGCAGTTTTTCTTTCCTTTATGATGGTAATTAATTCCTTCGATTTTCTCATTCGTCTGAGTACTTCTTCGTTTGTAATTTGTTGGGTCTATGAAATATGCAGTATACGGCGGTATATATACATTTAGAAAGCTTCAATTTTCCTTTCGGTCGCTGAGTCCAGAGTCCAACATTCACATCCGTACAGCAGCACACTGAAGATATAACATCTGATCATCCTGACTCTAAGTTCCAAGCTCAGATCAAGACAGGTAAAGAGGTTTCTCGTATTAGTGAAAGTCTTTCTAGCTTGTTCTATTCTAGATCTTATCTCGCGCGTTGGGTTTACAACAATTACAACTTGCACACCGCTAAACATTTTTAAGTTTTATTATTTATTACAGACAACTTAAAAAATCTTCATTTGATAATTTTGAAACATTTTTTTATATTTGTGAAAAATTTGAATATTGGTGTCAAACCAAAATTTTAACATAAGACATATGTGTAACTCTAACCAGCGTTTTTCGGGCTCGATTTTTCATGATTAAAAATAAAGTAAATATTGCTCACCACGCCAAAACTGATGATTTTTTCAAAAATCATGTATTTTAGGAGCGTGGATCTTATAGCAGTTTTTGGTGCAAATTTAGGTATTGAAATACTTCTTAAGTTGTATATTCATAATAAAGCATTCTCGTTTCTTCCCGCACTATTTTTTTTTATTATAAATTATCACACTTCTTCCATAAAAAATGTTTCAATTAAAATTTTTACTTTAATTTTTCTCCTTAAGAATAAATACCTAATTGTTTACTTTGTTGTAAAAATATATTATTGCATTGGGTTATATTTTTAGTTGATTTAAAAGAGCTCTAAATAAGGGAAAACGGAACAGACAAGTATATAATAGAAAAATATTATTCATTTTACTCGTTTTCCTTTAAAATTGCATCATAACCCAATAACTAAAACAATATGCGTCCGAAACCTTAATCTCTATATAAAACAGGACTTTTAGAAGGATATATTTAAAAACTAAACGTTTCCTACAAGACGATTGTAGTCTAAGCCAAGAATACATTTTTTTAAAATTTAAGTAAGAGTCCAAGCGTGAGACGAAAAATTAGGTTGCAATTAGGCATTTAGACCCGAGCTCCCCCCCCTAAATACGCCACTGAAAGTAGTTGTCTTAAAAATGACAGCTTAAGAACTTTACAGATGCGAGATGGTGTAGTGTTGTGTCATGTTATATTAACTCCATTAACCGAAGCCTTAGCTTAGTGTAGCCAACTGTTATTTTATTGACCTGTAATCATTACTTTTTTTTCAGCAACCACAAACAGTTCGCACAGGTATCCATGCTCCTCAGATTACTGCTACCCCCTTGGGTAGCGGTCGTTCGGCCAATATTTCGGTTCCTCAGCCACCCCAAAGATCCAGCCTTGGTAGACCACCCTCAAACTTTCCGCCCGGTGTTAAAGATTTGTCTCCTTCGGTGACAATAACACCGGCACCGCCGCAGTCTGTAAAGGTAGGGATACGTCAACAAATTTTTCATTGCAATTTTATGTGATTCTTTTTAAGAAATAAAAAAAATCTCGCTTCGTGTTTCAAATGCAGTAGTCCCGGTTGATATTTACACGTGCTTTATCACTTACGTCTTTAAATTATAGTTATTTTCCTAACAAGTGCGCAAAGTGATACTTTTCCGCACGCAAGTACAGTTGGACGAACGACGCGAAGCGGAGTTCGGATAAGTTCTTGCGTGCGGAAAAGCACTTTGCGCACTTGTTAGGAACAACATTTTTCCTACGAGCTTCATATCAGATAACAACAAAAATAAAAATATGATAATTTATTTAATAATTTTTAATTCGACTTTAAAGAAAGAACTATAATATACTTACAACTAAAAATTACATAACAAAAAAAAAATAATAGAAAATTAAAAAATTACATAACAATAAAAAAATAATAGGAAACTAAATTTTTTTCGTTTTAAGCTGAAATACAAATATCGGGAATTACGATTAAAAGATAAAAGAGAATACTCTTGCAACGGCTTCTCACATTGCCATAAAATAGTTTACAGCTACTAAAATAAATATAAATATTCCCTACCAAGGAGATTTTTGAATAGTTTTACTTTTCCGCACCCAGTGCGGATAAAAGTCTTATCCGCACTAGTGCGGAAAAGTGTAACTTTGCACACAAAAATGCGTGCGCAAAGTACTACTTTGCGCACGCTCGTAGGAAAAAGTCTTATGATGACATTCCAATGTACGGGGTTTTAAAAGTCGTTTAAAGTTCTGGATCAAAAATTTAAGTCTAGTAAAAAAACAATGTTTTATTCATACATTTAACAGATTATTCAAAAGCACTTTGAACAATATTTTTATCAACATGATATACGTAAATAATCATTTTTTAACATATTTTCATTTAGATTACTTTAGACACCGCCATAATTTTTTCACATCATACTTTTTAAAATTAGAATATTTTACAATAAATAAATAATAAGTAAAGTATCAATAACCACTTACCAGTCGGTAACACAAAGCAACGATGGCAATAGCCACGATTAGGCGTAAATACATTTTTAAAGTACATAACTCAAAATGACAATCAAGAAGGCGATCGAACGTCAATAGAGAAACTTTAAAAGACATTAAAACTAAATAATTACAACTCTTCCTTGCGATTCTTTCTTTGTCTAGCAAGTATGGTTGGCAATGACGTATTGCGCAATAGAATAATATCTGGAAGACGTTGTGTTCTGTTTTTATTCACCTTTATGATTATAAAAATATTGAGTTGTTAATCACGTTGTCTCCTTACCGTTGAACGATAACGTACGGGTAAAGATTCACTGGGACTACTATACCGGGTGACCAAATAAGAATGGACGCCGGCCATATTTCAGGAACTGTTTATCCAACGCGTTGAAATAAAAAAAAATCATGTCAAATTCGATCAAGAGAAATTACTGGAAATTATTTTTAACTTCCTAAATTTTCAAATTTCAAAAATGTGGGGAGACGGCTTTTCTCACTGGCGCACCTTGCGATACCTCGCTGTATAGAACAGAAATATCGGTAATAAACATAAAATTTTTATGCCCTACTGGCATGTAAGTGGTACAAACGAACTTAAGGAGATTGATGCATTGTTTTTCCATATCTTTTAGATTTATTATGTGTATGTAGTTTGGTTGTTTTGCAGTTATTATGAATATGTATTTTACCTGGCTATTAGGTAATTATTTATACACAAAAGGTTCATACGACACTATTGATAAATATAAAAATTTTATTAAACGGCCATAAAATGTCGATAAAGTTTAAAAAGTTATTCTAGTTTTTGGATAAATTTAGGATTTTTTTAAAATACTTTTTTAAATTTTAAAACATGTTTTTTCTAAATATATTATTAGTTTTTTATAGAAATTGAAATAACTTTAAATTTTATTGTCAATTACCCACTTTTTTATGAAATCTCCCATATTATCTGCAACATATTTTGTGTAAAGATAACCAATTTTTGAAAATATTCACAATAATAAAAATTACATCAATCCCCTTCAGGGCAAACGTAGGATGTGTTATTACTTATTGTAAAAATGAAGTGTTGACGATATTTCTGTTTCTAAAATAAATATTTAATTTATAACTCACCCAGAAAACTTATGGGAATCTCTACATTTTCTAGGGGAGGTAAAAAACAGTTTTTCTTATCTCCAACCATAGCCATATAGTAATGGCAGATATTAATGGTGGCTTATTTAAAAAAGAAATATGGTCAAATGGTTAATAAGTTTTTTGCCATAAAATTTGGTCTAGCTCAGTGCATTTTTATATCAATTGTACTTAACTTGATGTTTCCGGTTTTACAATCCATTTCCTCTACATATAGTTTTGTCTGCATAATCTAGATATTCGTACTATAAATCATAAGATTTTATGTGTTGAATTAACTGTCGAATCAGATTTATTAATATTTTATCTAAGCTTAGTCATATTACACATTTTTTGTACTCACATCACAATACTGATAACATTTCTTTTCATTTATGGCTGCTAAAGAATTTAACTGGCTTAGATAATAAACCATTGGGAATCAGTAGCACTGTTCATCAGAACATAATCCAAGAGGTAAAGATAAAGCAATAAATTTATTAATAGGTGATAAAAAAAAACTATTATTCAATAACTATATAGACGTCCTTGTTGTTTTTGCCAATTGACGTTCTAGACGTTGTAGAGTGAGTGTTCATAAACTAAGTGGTGTAAATTAGGTTTGTAAAAATGTTTACACAGTCTAGTCCAGACCTACATGCAGTTTGCTGCAATCAAAATATATACAATTATTATTAAGATGTTTTTTTGTGTGTTAAACAAGCATTTAGTCACATTCAAATCAGAAAACAAAACAAAAACATGTCGCTAAATAGAGAAGCCGTGCCTATCGTCGCTCAGATGTCAAAATCTCGTATCTCAAAAATTCCAGGTTCACATTTTCAATATGAGATGCGAGGTTTTGACTAGGGGTGCGCAAAATAATCGATTAATCGTGTAATAATGGATTAATCGATTAAGGATATATTTTTAATCGATTAATCGAAAAATCGATTAATCGAAAAATCGATTAATCGAAAATTATTCGATTTTTCGATTAATCGATTAATCAAAAAATCGAAATGTTTTCGATTAATCAAAAAATCGAAACAACTATTTCGATTTTTCGATCATCGATATAATTTCGATTAAAATATGTCTTTTTCGATTAATCGAAATAATAACAATTTTTAGATTAATCGAATAGATTAATAAAAATATTTTGCGACAAAATCAACGATATAACTTGAGGCCTCTATTACGTATTACCCTCAAGTTTGCCTTGCCAAAATTAATAATAATTATGATTTAGATATTATTTCAATGTTATTTAAGTACTTATATAATAAAAAAAATCGATAATTATTTTCGATTATTTGATTTTTTTTATATTAACTGATTGTTTTCAATAAGGCGATTCGAAAAAAAAAACGATTAATCGATTATTTCGATTAGTCGATTATTTCGATTAATCGATTATTTGTTTGCCAACTAACTATTTTTACACAGGTTTAATACAATTTTAAAACAAATGTTTAAATGGAAGGAAAGAAATAAGAACTCAAAGTCTTATATCTATATTTCTTTCCTTCGAAATATCCACTCCACTTTAAGTATGGACTATTTCTTCAAGTTCAAAAATGTTTAAATATTTCCTGGTAAATGTTTGTAGGTCTGAAATACGCTTTGATTTATCATAAAGTTTTAAATGTCATTGGAAAATTACCCGATTACTTCAACTACATTTTTCTTTCTCGTTAAGTATTTTTTTTTATTTGCAGCACGTTATATTTTTATTAGAAAACTTTTTTTTGGGTTTGTTCAATTCACTACAACAAAAAGACCCATTTCATACTATAGAGTTAAAATTTAATATTATAAAGAACTTGCTGAAAATAGCTACATGATTTTTGTGCTATTTTGTGTATAGTGTGGAGATTTTATATATTGATAAACATTATTTATATAAAGACGAAACCCACAAAACATCTCAATCGATGCGTTTTTGCATATTTCGGAAATATTTTTCCCAATCTTCTAGCGAATTTGTTTCCACCCTGTATATGCTTTCATTAAGGGTATTTTATTACTTACATGCATTCAGGGCATAAAAACTCAGTTTTTTAAGATTATTCTTGTCTAAAATACAAATTTAAAATTTGGCTACCATTAATCTCTGCGGTTACTTTTTGCCATTCGTTTGAGAAAATAATACATTTTTTATTCCAAACCCCCTAAAAGAATTATGGGAATTTTAAAATTGTCCATCGACCCATTATTATAGTAGAAAGTTTGAAAAAGCAGGTTTTTCCGTCTCCAACGACACATGACTATTAGTATAATCAATGGAGAATAAGTAGCCCCAGAGATTGATGGTGGCCAAATTTTTAATTTTAATTTTAAAACAGAAATATCGTAAAAAAAATTAGTTTTTAGTGTCTAGTGTAGGTGTAAATGTTAAAAAAATTATTTTTCTTTACCTGCAGCGAAATACCAAAAACTTATTCTCCTGATATGAATTGTACATATTAATAGACTTTTTTATCAAAACATTTGTAATATTTCGTACTATTCTAAACAATATAAAAGAATGCAATTTTTTATTGATTACCCTTTTATATAAATTACTTTTATTTGAGGCATCGCTAGTTTTTTGCAAATTACATATAGGAAATACTAATAATAGGGAACTTCCCATATTTTTTTATTGCTTAAAAATGTTCGGTCACATAAAAAAATAACATGCAAAATAATACGTCTTAAAATCGCTTCTATTTAATCAAGAAAAAATCCTATTTGAACTGAGGGTCTTTTGATGATAATATCTTACTCTTAAGAGTATTTTTTTTTCAAATTTAATTTTCATGCACTGAAACAGGGCGGATGAGTTGTGTCTATGAACGAATTTACCCGTAGTGACATGCACTACATCATATTAAAATGTTATCAAATTTGACCTGGGGCTAGTTTCCCTAAGAACAGGACAGTCTGTGCTGATAATATTGTTTTTATAGTATATCGGTACTTGCTTTAATTAATTTTATATTTTTCTTTCAAAACACGGGTGCACATTCTTAGGTTTTTGTATGTTCTTACTATATTTTTCAAAAGTTATTAGTCCTGATATTTTAGTACGAATATTAAGAGTGAAGTCTAGTGATGCATTCGCCATTTCATATTTTGATCAATATTTCTTATCCTTTTTGCTTTATTCAAAAAGGGGCGAAATAGCCGTCCTTGAGTAGCAATTACCTACATTTTGAACTAAAGAAAATTTGATTAATGAAAATTTGTGAAATTTATCTTTTTTTTTTGCTTTTATTATTACATAAATTCAAACTTGTTTAACTTTAAATTTTAGGTAATTATGCTTCAAATGTCGGTATTTGGCCGATTTTTAGTTAAAAGAAAAAATTTACCAAATATCGATCAAAAAACAAAATGGCGAATGCGTCATTTGACCCACACTCTTAACGAGAAACTATTTCTGTTTTGGAAGGAAGGAAATAAGAACACAAAGTCTTCCTCCACTATTATATTAAAGAATCTCATACCTATAGTTCAGAGAAACTTTTTTTCTCTACATGTTTCGAATGCAGAAGCATTCATCTTCAGGAGCATGAATGAAAAAACAGGGTTCGGACTAACCTGGAAAACCTGGAAAGGTCATGGAATTTAAAACTGGGCATAAAAAACCTGGAAAAGTCATGGAATTTCGTAATTGTACCCAAAATCCTGGAAATTTGATTTGGCAACCTGGAATCCTTTAATATATTATTTTTACCAAATTGATTTCTAACCAATCGGTGCAGTTTGTACCACGACATTGAATTTTCTAATTTTAAAGTTGATTAAATCTTCTGTCCATGCAGATTGTCGTATTCTCCATTACCTCGCCGCGATTGGCGAAGACTTTTCGCCGACAACCTTCGATTGATCCGAAGGAAGCCTCGACGTGCGGTAATATTTAATCCTTTTCTTTCAATATTTATTTTTAATGAAGTTTAATTATAGACATCAGATCTTAAGTCGTAATTATGGTCGTCAATTCTCTTTGCAATTCGAATCCGAATCGTATACAAATGTTTGTAGAAGTTTAACGTGTTTTGACTCTTTTGTAAAGTGTTTTAAATTTTAATCAGGTAGGTGCTAAACTTTTATTTTTATGATATTGTTATATTATTTTTGTTTTAAATTTTAGATGTGTAGTAAGAAAAAAACTGTTTTTAACCCCGACTGGACAAATCCGAATTTAAACCATGAATGGGCCGAGGTTTTTAAAGAAATTAAAGGGGATCCTTTCTCTGCATATTGTAAACTATGCTCAAAGAGTTTCTCTTTAAGCAACATGGGCAGATCTGCTCTTCCGAGCCATCAGAGATGTAGTGTCCACTTAAAGAAAGTTGCTGCGAAACAAGGAACACCAAGCACGTTACTTGTTTTAACTAAATATACTTCAGACAAAAAAAAATACCCGCAAACTGAATCGAATGATGAGCAGAGCGTACCAAGCACTTCTAATTCTATAAACGACGACCATAATCTATTTATTTATTTATTTATTTATTTATTTATTTCATACACTGTTTTACAGTTTCCCAGTTACAAAACAGGTAGAAAACAGAATGTAATTAAGTAAAAATAAAACAAATTATTTAACAATTAACATAAAGATTAGCAATATTTAAATTTATGAAACTAACAATACGGTAATAATAATAGGTACCCTACAACAAGAAATAATTTAAAAAAAAAGTAATTAATTATATACGTAGTATAGGTACTAGTGATAAAAATGTCTTTTGACAGCGCTTAAGCTACAATTAAAGACATCATAGGCATGGACATTGTCATTGTAACATGTACACATCCTATTGATGGGAGAATATTTGAAGACATTGGTTCGTGAAGGTGGTAAGTAGAAGGTATATAAGTTACGGGCATTCAGAGAAGGAATTCTAAAGTTCAGTTTGTGCAGCAGCTCTTCACAAATAATATTGTTATTGAGCAGTTTATGTAAAAATAACTGCGTAGAACATGTGCGTCTATCATGTAATCTAACAAACGAGAATCTTTGCAGCAGCTGGTCATGAGGAAAACCTCTGTCGGGATAAACTCCATCAGATCTATACCACAAAGCTTTCAAAAAACGTCTCTGAACGCTCTCAATATTGTCAATGTGAACTTTATAAAACGGAGACCAAATGATTGAAGAGTATTCCAATTTAGATACAACAAGAGAACGATACAAAGTTACTAACGGATCAACTGACCTAAAATCTTTAGTAGTTCTAAGGATGAAACCAAGTATTTTATAGGCGGTGGATACGACGTGATCAATATGAGGAAGAAAGGATAGTTCTCTATCGAAAATAACTCCTAGATCTTTAAACACAGTAGGTCTATCCAGAATCTTACCATTTATGTTATAATTGAAATCAAAAGTGGTGTTTTTGTTTGTATATGTCATAACATTACATTTAGCAATATTTAAATTCAATCTGTTTCTAGTGCACCAATCATACAACAAATCCAGATTACGCTGTAGCTTTAAACAGTCCATTAAACTTGATATTAAACAGAAAATTTTTAGATCATCTGCGTATAGCAGACAACAAATAGTAAGGCTATTGACAATATCGTTTATAAATAATGTAAAAAGAAGAGGACCAAGGATGGATCCTTGGGGAACTCCAGATGTTGCGAAATATTCGATAGATTTGACCCCGCCATAAGCTACAAACTGCCTCCTATTTTTTAAATATGAGTCGAAAAATGACAGTAAATTATTAGAAAACCCAAAGGTTTGTAGTTTGCTTAATAATATGGAGTGATCTAGCTGATCGAAAGCCTTGGAAAAGTCAGTATAAACAACATCTGTCTGCATGCGTTGATCAATGCCTTCAGCCAAGTATTGAGTAATACACATTAGATTCGTTGTTGTTGAACGACCTTTTACAAATCCATGTTGTTCAGGAGCAATAGCGTTTTTAACTTTATAAAAAATATTATTATGTAATAACACTTCAAAGATTTTAGAAAAATTCGATATAATTGATATAGGTCGATAATTTGAGATGTCCAATTTATCACCTTTTTTGTAGACAGGGCACACCTTTGAAGATTTCCATATGCTTGGCATTTGACAGAAACTGAGACATTTATTGAAGATTAAAGACAAAGGATGTGCAAAAACACCCGCACAATCCCTAACAATAAACGCAGGAATATTATCAGGCCCGGTGGTTAACTTAGGTTTGATCCGCCTGATTGCATTGAAAACCTCAATCTCGTCAAAACTGACAATATCAACATCTAAATCCGATATTTGAGGTTCCGGGGTTGTACTCGAATTAGAGGGTGCAAGATATGAACGGTTAAAGAAATCAGCAAAAGCGTTGACTGTGTCTTCAGAATTGGAAAACGTTGCATCCTCAAAATGCATTCCGCGGGCCATAAAGTTCGAACCCCTTTTGGAACCAACAAAAGCCCAAAATTTGTTAGGATCACGAGTTACATTATTTTCGATACCCTGAATATATTCCCCATATGAAACATGTATGTCAGACTTTATCTGGCGTCTTAATTCGGAGAAAATTTCATAGTCTAATTGATCACCAGTTCGCTTATATTTACGCCAACAGATAGCTTTTAGTCGAATATCACGTTTAATATTTGGAGTGAACCATGGTGGGTAACTGCGACGATTTGACATGCCAAATCGGGGAACACATGCTTCAAAAACAGTATAAATCTTATCGTAAAATAATTTACAACAATCTTCTGGATTGTTCTTTTGCTCCAAAAAAGTCCAGTCAATATTAAGAAACATGTTATACATATCTGGAAAATTCGCCTTTCGGAAATTATAGAGACCCGTTTGCTTCTTAGGAATACAATTATTTAGACTAACGCTAGTGTTATACGAAAATGAGATAGATAGCGCTGGATGATGTTCATCAATTCTAGTAAGAGTGACTTCAGAATTTTTAACTTCGCAGTGTCTACCAAACATGACCAGATCAAGCAATCTGTCGTCATTATTGAGAATGAAATTGTTTTGATTTAAGCCTGTGATATTTAGGAAATTAATTAAAACATTGACATAATTATCCTGAGGTCCACCCCTCAGACAAAAATTTGCATAATTTGATACGTTAAAATCACCAAGTATGAGTGAATCGGCATTGCATAAATAATCTAAGGACGACAAGTATTCAAAAAAGGTTTCATATTCTTCAACACTTAAACGCGGAGGTACATAAAACAACAAAATATACAGACTATTTCTGTTAGAAGTGATCTTAACTCCCACTGCATCAATAAGCAAAGAAACATTTGCATTGGCCAGGCCAATATCAATTGGCTCACAGAAGAATCGGTCTTGAATCGCGAGCAATACTCCACCTCCACGACTACGTCCAGCAGCTGCAAAGTCTCTGTCACATCGAAATAAATTAAATTGGGTAGGGCATATCTCCGCATCGTTCACCGTAGAATCAAGCCAAGTTTCGGTCATCGCTACAATATCATATTCAAAATGAGTTAAGGAATTATAAATATCAACGGTACGATTTTTAATACTTCGTACGTTTTGATAGTAAACAAATAAGACATCGTTGCCCAGCCCGTCAGAATCCACGGATATTGGAGATGCCGCAGAGAAGCATGGCGGTAATTGCTATGGCTCGGCCAGTACGTCCGATCGGAGCCGATCACAAGCTTGCTTATACGCAGTACACGTTTTTAAATCCCAAGCGGCATGTCCCGCATCAATAGACCCGTTAAGTTTTACGTTAAGTTTTACGCAGTTACTACAATTTAGAGATTTGGACTTGCAGTCCTGAACTTTATGGTTTTTTCCGCATAGAGGACATGAAACCGAATTTTTACAGTATTTGGAAGAATGATGAAATTCGTTACAGTTAAAGCACCGAGAGACATCAATAGCATTAAATACACTGCAACAGTCAAACTCTACAAATACGTTACCAAAAGCCAAAGCGCTCTCAAAAGTACACTTATCTACCTGTAAGGTAGCCTGATATAAATTTTGTTTTTTCTTGGTAGGACAGAAATTAATTAATGAAATAGTCGAAGAGTCTGTAAATATACCACGATTACACTTAATAATAAGATCAAGCAATTCATTGTCCTTATATTTCTTGGTTATTCCAACAATTCGGATTCTGGGATTAATTCCACGGACCTCAGCAACGTCGTACTTATCCGACATCTTTTGTCGAACAATTTCCCTCAGCTTCTTGTTATCATCAACACTCCTGCACCCCATCAGCAAGCCACCATCCTTGACATTCTTCAATTTAGCAAGCTGAATGTTCAATTTAGCTGGGCATATATTTTGAACCATGTCCGCCTTAGTAATGGAACAGTCCTGCTGAGATTTAGGCTTGATTATCACCGCAGGTTGGGCCTTATTACGGACAACGCTGGCATAATTAGATTTAGGCAAGGCGATATTGGGCCTTGACGGTTGTGTAGTAAGGATAGATTGTACTCTAGTTTCAACGGACTTGAGAAAATCGCCGGCTAGCGACTCAAATGCATTCTTCATGTTGGAAAGTGCCATTTGTACTTGAGTCTCAATTAGTCCCTTGATATCATCCTGGTTAACGGTGATAGATACATTAACGCAATCAAGACATCTCCACGACAGACCTCTAATTTCATTCAATGCGCTCGACAGATCCTCTTTATTTGAAACACAATGGGAATGAAATTGTTTTTTGCAAGTGGAGCAAAAAATAGCAGGCCTTCGTGCATTTATCGAATTGTTACAAATTTCGCATATGACGGCCATTTAGAAATCATAAATACCTCCCAAATGTGAAACAAAGTGAGTCTAGTACAATCACCATTCGGACACTAGTCACGCTATAGAATCACTTGCACTCCCTGACACAATTAATTGGGTCAAAAACCGTATAAATTGACTGAAAATATACGGAGCACAGATATGGAGGTGTGCGCAGCACAGTTACACGCGACAGTGATGATGGAAGTTTACCCTCTGCCAAGTATGCATAAATCTGCGAATGAAATTTTTTTTACATCAGAAAATGTACTGGAAGCAGAAATTTTATGGGCTTTACATTCGGTTGAATCCCATATGTCACTCAACTCCATTAATAAGACATTGCCAATACTAAAATTAATGTTTAAAGGCTGTAGTACTGCTGAAAAACTGAAACTCTCTTCCAAAAAATTATCATATGTTATAACCTATGGTCTAGCTATTTATTTTCGAGAGGAATTGGAAGAAATTTTACTTAAATGTTCATTTTATGTTGCTTGCTTTGATGAGTCACTAAATAGAATATCACAAAAAGGCCAAATGGATGTAGTGATTAGATACTGGGATGAACATAAAATGCTTGTTCAGACAAGGTACGCAAATATTATATTAAGGTCTTAACATCGAGACAGTGTTACGGTTTCAGTTGAAGTAGTCACAGTTAAATATTTCTTTTATTTTTAGATATTTAAAATCAGTTTTTATGAATGGATCAAAGGCAAATGACATCTTAGACTCATTTAAGATAGGATTACATCCATTAAAATTGAAAAAATTACTACAAGTATCTATGGATGGTCCGAATGTCAATTGGAAATTTCTAAAGCTTTTAAAGGAAGATGACGACGTAAATTTAATTGATTTGGGATCATGTGGATTACATGTTGTCCACGGAGCATTTCAATCGGGCCACAAAGCAGCTAAGTGGACAATAAATGAATTTTTAAGAGGCATCTACTGGCTGTTTAAAGATTCGCCTGCCAGGAGGGCTTCTTTTAAAGAGCTAACTAGTACAAATGACTTTCCTCTAAAATTTTGTAGCGTGCGATGGGTGGAAAGCGCGGTTGCCGCATCTAGGGCAATAACATTACTGGAATCACTTACTCATTATGTTGATAATCCAAACACCAAGCTTCCAAAGACTACCACTGTTCAAAATGTTAAAGACAACTTAAAGGATAAGCTTCTTAAACCCAAATTATCGTTTTTTTCATTAATAGCCACAAATTTGGAAATATTTTTAAGAAAGTATCAATCTAATGAGCCACTTGTTCCCTTTCTTTTTAAAGATTTAGACCTGATTTTCAGATCACTTTTAGAAAGAATAATTAAAAAGGATTATTTAATAAAAAAAACAAATGAATTATTAAAAATCGATTTTGATGACAACAATATTTATTGTCCATATAAACAAATTGATTTGGGGTTTCGTACAAAAAAATTTCTCAAAGAAAGCCAAGCTAGCGAGTCAGAAAAATTATGTTTTCTTAGAGATTGTCGTTACTTTATTAGTGCTTTAATAAAAAAGCTTATTGAGCGGTCCCCACTGAAATTTAAAGCGACGAAAATGTTTAGTTGTTTAGATCCCAATAATTTATTCAACGACATGGATTTGTCAAAAAAGGGGTTTAATCAATTGTTAGAAATTTTTACAGATGGTAACTTAATAGATCTTGAAATTGCAGAATATGCAATGTGTCAAATGAATATTTTTCTAAATAACATAGATACTTTTAAAACTACTTATGAAAGCTACAAACTTTCACCCTTAAGACTGGACAAGTTTTATGGTAGTATTTTTTTAAATAAATTGGAATATAAGGACTTATTTTCAATAATAAAAATGGTATTATGTCTTTCTCATGGCAACGCCGACGTTGAAAGCGGCTTTTCGGTTAATAAATATATGTTAGTTGAAAATCAGATGGAATCTTCTTTAATTGCTCGACGTCAAGTTTATGATGCCATACTTAATAAGAATGGAGCCACCAGCGTCGAAATTACTAAAAAAATGAAGTTGTACTGCAAAAATGCCCATTTTAGATACACACAGGCTATTGAAGAGAGCAAGAAGCGAGATGACGAAGATAATAGAAAAGTGGAAAAAAGAAAAATGGTTATGGCAGAAATAAATAAATTGGAAAAGAAAAAACTTAAAATAAATGATATTGCTAATTATGAATCAAAAAATATCGATGTAAGGTTACATAAACTTAGAAAAGAAGTATAAATGTATGTATCATAGAAATATAATCACTGTAAAATATCTATATCCATATTTATTTTGTTTCTATGATTTTGATAAAAATAATAAAACATTTTCATCTAGTCGAAATTCAAAGATGATTGTAGGTACTTGATTGCAAAGGTAGTGTTATGTTTCGTGCGAGAGTTTGCTTCCTTTTTTCCTTCGTTCACTTTTACTTCAATACCTATCTACTAGTAAGAAAAAATAAAACATACTAAACTATTTTTTTAATTTTGTGAAAGTAGTCCATCTCACAGTGGAGTGAATATAAAATTCAAAGGTGAAAAAAACACAAAGTCTGCTCCACTAGTTGTATTGAAAAAATTCAAAAAAGGGTTATTCTTTTGTGTTCGTACATGTTTCGAAGGCAAAGGCCTTCATCCTCAGCGAACCAAATTGTACATTGAAGAAGAGAATTCTCTCAACATTGAGTTCAAAAACTAGGAAGGCAGAAAAAATTCTTTCATTTTTATAACTTATTAATCATTGGCAGTTGTATTAAAAATTTTAAAAGATAACATTATTAAAATATGAAAAGATTTTAGATTAGTTAATAATTTGAGGGTGTTTTTTTTTCCCTCAAATTATTAACTATTAAAAATCTTTTCATATTTTAATAATGTTATCTTTTAAAATTTTTAATACAACTGCCAATGATTAATAAGTTATAAAAATGAAAAAATTTTTTCTGCCTTCCTAGTTTTTGAACTCAATGTTGAGAGAATTCTCTTCTTCACTGTACAATTTGGTTCGCTGAGGATGAAGGCCTTTGCCTTCGAAACATGTACGAACACAAAAGAATAAGGAAATATTTGCCTGGAAAACCTGGAAAAGTCCTGGAATTTTACAGCTGTTCAAGAGTCCGAACCCTGAAAAAGAAGAAACTAATAGATATAACCTTAACGGAGCATCAAAATTGTAAGTTCAATGAATAGAAATGTGAGAAAACCAATACACACGTGGCATTGTAAAAAGAAATATATATGGGATTTTACATGTGTAATAAAAAGTATAACATCTGTGTGTGAGAAGAATGGTGGAGAAATGTGAAATCGAAAAAGGTTGAAAATAAATCAAGAAAATTGATGGCTCATCATTACAGAAAACTGAAGTGTGAGGAAGATAAAGTTATTAAATTGTATTAAAATTGAAGGTTTTTGTTTAAAGTGGTAGTTCTAACACGGTTTGTTAGATGAAGACCACATGTCGATTATCGATTATGAATAGAAAAATTGGAAAAAGTAGATCTTGCTATTTTTCTTTAGCATTTTGTAGTTTAAGTTACCGCGTTCGAGCATAATTTTATTTAATCCAAAAGATTTTTTATAAAAGTTTAACTTAAACTACAAAATGCTAAAGAAAAATAGCAAAATCTACTTTTTCCAATTTTTCTATTCATAATCGATAATAATCGACATGTGGTCTTCATCTAACGAACCTTGTTAGAACTACCACTTTAAACCTTCAATTTTAATACAATTTAATAACTATCTTCCCCACACTTCAGTTTTCTGTAATGATCAGCCATCAATTTTCTTGATTTATTTTCAACCTTTTTCGATTTCACATTTCTCCACCATTCTTCTCACACACAGATGTTATACTTTTTATTCCACATGTAAAATCCCATATATATTTCTTTTTACAATGCCACGTGTGTTTTCCCACATTTCTATTCATTGAACTTACAATTTTGATGCTCCGTTAAGGTTTTATCTATAAGTTTCTTCTTTTTTCATTCATTCTCCTGAAGATGAATGCTTTTGCATTCGAAACATGTAGAGAAAAAAAGAACTATATGAGATTTTTTAATATAATAGTGGAGGAAGACTTTGTGTTCTTATTTCTTTCCTTCTGAATTTCCACTCCACTTTAAGTATAGACCATTTCTTCAAGTTATTTCTGTTTTATTTCTATCCTACTAAATGGACAAATTTCCCTCTCTTTCACAATATAAATTACTTTGTTTTAAAAATCATTAGATTTAAGGCCAAAACTAAATACTTCAAAATTATAGTAGTATATCATTTAGTAAGAAACTAGTAGCAGAATTGCCAAACGGTAATATTATAATTTTGGAAACAATGATAACGTAATAATTTTATTATAACAAATAACATCATGCATGTTTATTTTTTAACGTGACCCTGTTTTAGTTTTATAGGCCATGATAAGATTCTAGAGTCAACATTAGTTTGTTGCTTTTTAATTTGACGATCTTGA
Organism: Polydrusus cervinus; assembly: GCA_935413205.1. NCBI lineage: Eukaryota > Metazoa > Arthropoda > Insecta > Coleoptera > Curculionidae > Polydrusus > Polydrusus cervinus. The sequence continues at coordinate 53,482,664 of OW284510.1, forward strand.
TTGATCTTTCTTCTTTGGGTTACTATGTTTTATGTTTATTTCTGATAAGATATGTATGTGATTACATTCTTAATTTTTTGGCATTCTTTTAATTGCTTAATTTAACATACACTTTTTTTACGATTTTAATAGCAGAAATGAAAACTAGATAATAGATACTATTCTATTACTTGCCACTAAAACAATCAAGCTAAATCTTATTCCTATTGCTTAATTGCTGCTGTTTCCGGTACTGGATGAGTTACTGACAGAAATTTAGGGCTGTACAGGGTGACTCCTAAGTTGATACTTCTTTTTTAGCTATGTATAGATGGCATTAAAATAAACAACATTTTTAAATACCTTTTTTCAGAAATCTTAAAAATAGTCCAGATACAGAAGTAAAAAAGTCTAAGCGGTTATCAAAACGTAGCCTGTTATACCTTTACGGTGTGTTTTTCTGAAGCAAGTTAATTACGGTGGCTGTCGTCAAAAAAACATTGTTTAAGTTAGGCAGGACCGTATTTGATCCATAGTGTAATAAATGAATGTAGTACCTTATTTTTGAGTTTTCTGAAAAACGGTACTTGAAAATGTTGTTTATTTTAATGCCTTCTATACACAGCTAAAAAAGAAGTATCAACTAGGAATCGCCCTGTAGAATTAGGCATATGACAAGGATTTAAGAGACATAGAAACTAAAACAAAAGCTGCTTGTGTACATGAAGTAGTGAAATTGTTAAACCCAGAAAATAGAAATTTGACAGCCATGAATACAAATTTCTTATTTTCTACTCTTATTAATTTAAATTAAAACACATTAGGGAATGGTACTTTCGGTCCTGATTAACATATTTAATACATATCAAAACATTTGGAACACATCAAAAGTTATTCGTCCTACTGTCACACAGCCAAAATATTGATCAAAGTCAAATAATATTAAATTTGATAATCATGTGTCGTAGGTCGTAGGTAGAAGCACTAGGAATACTTATTGTAATTCAAATAAAGTTATGAATATTTGCATAGTTAAATATATTTGTTTTTAGGAACGGCCTAGAGAAGATAATCAAACACCTGCACAAAGGCAAGCAGCGGCTAAACTTGCTCTAAGGAAGCAACTCGAAAAGACCTTATTACAGGTAAGAACAATGAAGTAATTTTACTTTGTCGCACTATTGGAATATATTGGAATACCCATTATATTCTGATGTAATGGTGGTAAAATTGGAAGGGTTGGGAAAGAAATCTGATTATCCATCATTTAAAACGTTTCAATGAAGGAAGTGTAAGGATTAAAACATCATTAGTCTTGTTAATGTAAGAATAGCTCGTTCAGGGATAAAAATTAGATTTTTAACTCTATTATAAATCACTGCCCTACATTTGGTACACTAAAAATTTACACCCGTATTTCACTAAAGGGGTTTAAAATTTAGACTATTGAAATATTGAGATCTATATGCGGGTTGCACAAAGAATTTTAATAATAATTATTTAACCTGAAAGTTTGACTGTGACAGACGTAACATTGACAGAAATAATTTTCACACAATCATACTGGCCCGATTACCTTAATTTTTAATTTACTAATCACGCACCTTTGAATGTGAGTATATAATGCCTGTCAAAGTCATTTATGTCACAGTCAAACTTGCCGGTTAAATAATTATTAATAAAATTCTTACCGATAAATAATTTGACCGGGATATTGTTGCAAATACAGTTTTAATTCTGAACACAGTGGGTACGTACTAAAATACGCATTTTTTTATAAATTTGAATAAAAGCCAAAAAAATATTTAAAATATAAAACTTAGTTGCCTCATTTGGACACTTGTCATTTTAAACCCAGAACTGGTAATTTAGAATGGTTCTAAATTTAAAACCCTTTAGTGAATACGGCTGTAAAGGTGCTGTTCAAGTACCTGTAGAAGAATTACAAGTACTTTAAATCTGAGGAATTAACAGTGTAATTTCAGTTCCTGAAATAGGGCTAAAGTGGCTTGTTTTTACCTACACAATAAAAAAAATTACAAAATGAGTTGAAAGTTTGTACCAAAAGTGGAACTCTTTTAAAATGAATTCTCAAAATTTGATTTTCTTTTTGTCAACCCGTAATCATAACTTACGAACTAAAGAATATATTCGATGTTTGAGTTTTGACGACCGCGGTGTCCATTAGGGATTGCAATGCCGGGATCCCCCAATCCCGGGATAGCCACCATTTTTACCAATATAATCCCGGGATCGAAAAAAATCGCTCATCATGATATTACCAGAAATTTTATTAAGTAAACTCAAAGTCTTATTTCTAAACAAACACAGTCAACCTAAAAAGCAGTCGTAGACTTAAAATGCACGGCGTTATATTTAAGGTTGAAAGCAGCAATTCCCCGGTAAACTGCTACAGGTCGGTTCCCCGCACGTAGGGATTACAATACCGGAATCGAAAAAGTATGTTAAAAAATTAAAATATAGCTATGGTAGCTATCCCGGGATAGCTACCATTTTTAACGTACTTTTCCGATCCCGGGATTCTGAGCTTACAAAGGGATTCCCAAACTGTTTATTTGCTTCGGGATTACAATCCCTAGTGTCCATCCTTAACTGAACACCCTATATGAAAAATATACTTTTTAACCTTTAATTTCTTACAAACTTCTGGGATTCGCATCATACTTACAAGGAGACGGCATGGTTATGTAATTTTTTTGTCAAGAAGGAACATCTGGTCTTTTTTTTTAGAACATTTTTTTATTATACCATATTCTATTTTAGATTCCTCCGCCCAAACCTCCTCCTCCAGAAATGCACTTTATTCCAAATCCCAGCAACACAGAGTTCATCTATTTGGTTGGTTTGGAACATGTTGTGGATTTTCTTACGAAAGAAACGAAAATACCCCTGCCGCCGCAACCATTCTCGTGTACTCAATGTAACATGGACTTTACACCTGTATGGAAGTGGGAAACTAAGGGCAAAAATAAAGGTAAGATCTATAAAACGTTACGAGCAAGACCTCTATTTATCAATCTGTTTGGATTGATTCACGAAGAGCCCATTATTAAATCGACGCGCAGAGACGGAGGGTTATTTTAAATCTCCAGCGGATATTAAGAACCAGATTTTGTAGAATACCACGGAGCTATTATAATATACAGGGTGGGGACTTTAACCGGAACAAATTCGGTAAAAGGTTAGGAAAAAATATTGTTGAAAAATGAAAAAACACGTCGATTAAGATTTTTTCTGAGACTTCGTAAAGGGGTGAAACATAACCCAACTAAATTTTTTTAAATGAGAAGATATCACTTCGGTACCTTTTTGAAAAGCTCTTTTAAATAGAAAATTGACTGGGATATTGTTCTTAATTTTAATGTATTTATATTTTATTGTTTTATTGTTAAGTTTGGTAACGTTTTACCCCTTTAAGGGGTTTAAAGTTTTTTTTTTGTTATGAGTATAAAACCCACGAAACATTTTCAATTGACGCGTTTTTACATTTTTCACAAATATTTTTATATTTTTTTTGTACCATTCTGGAGAATTTGTACCGATTAAAGCGCCTCCCTGAAACAATAAAAATAAATTAAAATTAAAAACAATAGCCCAGTCAATTTTCTCTTTAAAAAAGCTTTTTTAGGTTATGTTTCAAACCTTTACGATGCCTTAAAAAACAAATTTTTGTTATGAGTATAAAGCCCAGAAAAAACTTTAATCGACGTTTTTTAAAAAATATTTCTTCCTAACCGTTTAGCGAATTTGTTTCAATTAAAGTCTCCACCTTGTAAATGTACAAAATATGGATTTATAAACATCCTGGGAAATTTTTAGGGGTACCGGTATTTTTACAACACCAATATATAAATTCATATTTGTACATGTATGTATATGTAGAGTAATAGTTATTTTTACAATTATTTTACTAAGTTTGCCGTTGAAAACCTTGATTCCTTGATGTCACAATTGGTAGCGCGTTGTACTGGATATACAAAGGTTGTCGGTTCAAGTCTGGCTCGGGGAACAATTTTTTTCTGAATTTAAACATTTCCGTCCTCCATTGTGATTCTAAACAACATTCTTTGAAAACAGAAAAAAATGAGTTTAACTTTTGCTACAGGTGACAAGTAGTCTCTTGTACTCACTGCTTCAATAAAGATCTGGAAAGATCGAAAGACGTGTAGGCAACTGAATAAAAATTGTAAAACACAACAAGTAATTAGTTTTTATTTTCTGTACAATGGAAATTCCGTTTCACCAAGAATGTAGCCCGTCTCAAATAAGTTAAATAATTTCATAATTACATAATACATGCTATTTGAGTCTGACAAAATAAGTCTTTTAATAATACAACACTGTCTACCATTTGTTCAATCATTGTGATCAGAAATAGAACAATTTTTTGTCGCCTTAAAGAAATAGTACATTGTATAACTAGTAGGAAAAGCTGAACATTCCCGGATGACCGTAAAGATTGTATGTTGAGGCGCAAGCCGAGACTGACAATACGGAGTTCGGGAATGTGGCTTTTTCTACAAGATATACATACTATTTTTCCGTTAATCGAAAACTATTAAAAGGACATAACTTATTACAATCAACTTGTTAAAATTTTGAAATAAATATTATTAACTTTGTTCACAAATACAGGATGCCATTAAATATTTCTGTTGTAACTATGGAAACACAGTAATATTGAATTGTCAAGCTTAACACATTTTAGTTTAGAAGTAGCCGTACAGAAATAATATTTTTCTACTCCCACATGAAAATTTGCTGTTTCCTTTACACTTAAGTGGCGAGAAAAGTAGGCTATTCCGGTTAACTGTGCGGGAATATTTCATTTCCATCCTAGATAGGTAATTAAACTGACTAATCACAGTGGTCAATTACAATTAAACCAAATTTACATGTTACAATTGGATGTACAGTGTTGCAACCTTTAAAAATAAAATTTCCCATTTTTATAGAAAACTTTCACGAATGCAAACAATACTGAAAAAGTCTTTTATTAGCACATTACAACCACAAGTGATTCTAAAGAATATTCTACAAATATAACACTGTGCGTAAAAATTTCCCTTTTCCCTTTGGAGACAGCGCCGACCTATCATTCTTCTGTGCTTTGTTCTCACGAACCCGGAAATTTTCCATTAGTTGACAACACTGTTATGAAAATTACATTTCTTTATGGTGTATTTAAAAGCACTGACCAATCACAGTATATTATTTTTACTGAGGCTCCGCCTTCTTTTTTAAGACACTAAATTATATAATTTAAATGTATATGGTACAATATGTTATTAATTTGTTTAATATAACAAAATCTATACGCATTTATAATAGATTTATCAATAATGCAACCTGCTGAATGTCCATAGAAATGTAATTTCATGTAGCATCATTTATCAGTTGGTTTTCCCATAATTAATTTAAGTTCTCGATAGTCGAGTGGTATAGTGTCTGACTATGCCTAAGGTCGTGAGTTCGAGCCCGGCAACCTGAAAACTTTTTTTTACATTTTTTATCATTTTGGTTGTAGAAAAAATTACTGTTCAACTCGAGTGGATTGTTCATATTGCCCTCGGAAGTTTGAGCACTCCGCCTACGGCGTCGTGCTCAATTTACTCCCTGGTGCAATATGGACATCATATCCACTATTGTTGTACAAACTACTATTCCTTGCAGTACAGTAATAAATATTTCCTAATAGTTATTTTCCGTTGCCTAGCAACGACAAAGTGTAAGGAAATATTGACTTTTTCTTTCAGAAATGTTATCAAAAATGTCAATATTTCCGATCGATTTTCTGAAAATAACCCTTTTGAATTAAATTATTTTTCTCATGATGGAAATGGAATGGAAACAACTTTGAAAATGTATTTTGTTGCAGCACCCAAAGTTATTTGCGAACAATGTGTTACAAATAATGTTAAGAAGGCACTCAAAGCAGAGCACACTAATAGACTGAAAACGGCTTTTGTCAAGGCTTTGCAGCAGGAACAGGAAATAGAACAGCGATTAGCACAAGTAAGTAAATTTCTTTGTTTTATAACCAAAGCACGTTTGAGTTAAAATTGAATGGTTCATGGCAGCCAAGTAAAAAAAATGTCGAGTTCGACTAGATATTTATTTGTATGTCTTATCTGTTTTCTAGTACACTAATGTTGGGTTCCACAAAGATTTTAAACAATAATTAATTAAATTGTACTTCACTCTACTTTACGTTAGTGACAAATGCAGAAATGGACGACTCCTTTCGTCCATTTGGTATATTCGTTGTTGCAAATACATTGTTACATGGTAAATTTTTCACCAAGACTACTTAGAACAGTTATAATAAAATTTAAGATCACGGGACGTTCAAATTCAAAATCATTACTCAAAACGTCCATAGTAATAGTAACTATAGACGACGCACTGAACAGGTGCAGTGGTCACAATGGCTGATCTCGCATGTCTCCCACTGTATCTGTTTGGCGTGTAGACTAGCTGTCATTGTCGTTAGTTGGCGTACAGTGTTGCTGCACTACAGTATTTTATTTATAAAAACGCATGATACATTTTTACTTATAATGACTCTTAACCCAACAGACATACAATGTATAATGACATTGAGGAAAGAATCTACAATCTGGGCAAAAGTGCATTCCCTCTAGGGGACCTCAAATGCTCCTGGAAAATTTTAAAGTTTAAAACAATAAGTTACAATTGAAGAAATAGTCCATACTTGAAGTGGAGTAATAAAAAGAAAGGATACTTCAAATCTCATTTATTTCCCGTTTGGAATGTTAAAATTTGTGTATTTAGTATTTCTTGATGTTTTAACACATGCAAAACCTAGAAACACTGTACGTATTCTACATACATATTGTAAAATGTCAATTTAACCAGTGAATGCGTTTTTTTTACTTAATATAAAAAATTTTTTTCAGAATGGTTCATTTACCTCTAGCAGTCCGGCGCCATCCCCATCGGCATCCGAACCGACGCCCAAGTCCGTTACACCGACGCCGGTATCTAGACATGCAGCCACGCCTACACCGCCAGCACCTCCACCGCCGGCGCAACCTACTCCCCCGCCACCTCCTCCGGCGCCGAGGTCGTCTCACCAGGCATCGGCGCAGTCCGCGCAAGATAAATATACGGCCCAAAGCGCCGCTGCTATGCAGGCGTTACATCAGCAGTTGCTAAGAAGTAAGTAAAAAATACACTTAATGAAGAACAAAGTATTTGTCAGATTTCCACTTTATTTAAGAAACTTTCTTTACATGACGCGTTTCGGTAACTTGTAGCGGCTTCGGATGTTTGGTTGGTGCTAACTAATTTGCTACATTGACAAATTATATAATTTAGTGTGTAAAACTATTACAATTTATTTATACAGGGTGCTACAAATTCGTGTGCGTACAAGGGGATCTCAAAAACAAAAAAAAGAGATACGAAGATGGCTAAATTGATAATTAATAATTTGGCGAAAAAAAATTGTAATTATTCCGAATGCTTTGGGATATATCCGAAAAAAAACGAAATTTATGTTTTTGGTTTTTAATTATTTGCGTTTTCATTTTTACTTGGGAAAAAATAAAAAACACTGATTCATAGCCGTTTTTATGTTCTACAAGATGGCGTTATTTGTTTTCAAATTCGACTTTTCGTGCTTTAGTTACCAACCTCAAGTAAATTTTTTTTAAATACGGACCTGGTATTTTAAATACAGTTTTAGGGATTCCTAAGTTTTAGAAATTTAATGCAATGTACACATTTTTGAAATTTTAACGTTTTGTCATCTAATAGCACTTTTTCATTTCATTACGGTCCTGAACATTTAGAGCCAAACTAAAAACAAAAGATTTCTGATTTAAAAAAATCCGTCCTTTTTTACTCAAAGAGGCCTAATATTTAATATTTTGTAAGAGAAAAGACCCAAAGTCACGGCCTCTAATATCTAGGTCTGTTTATTTTTGGTACATGTTTCGCCTGAAACTAGCATCATCAGATCTTTTGAACAGTAAAATTTTTTTTTAATTGTTTTTAAAATAAACATAAGCGCATCACAATAACATAACTAGACTAACACTCCAGTTACTTTTTCTTTACTCGGAAGTATTATTTTTTTGTTTTACAGTATTTCGGTCTAGGACTAAGGCAAAAACCACAGGACTTAGGATATACGTTATATTAATAGAATAAATAAAATACTAACAAAAAATAGAATTACCTCTCATGCCTTAAAAGCTTGCTTACCTTCTAGCCGAGAGTATTTTGACGATAAATCATATTGAAAAAATAAACAGCCCAAACACCATAACTTCCTGTTATGTAATTTTAATATTTAAGTAATCCTAAAAATAATTGCCAGGGCCGTAATAGTAAAGAAAGAATAATTTGAAATACTAGTGATGTGTTATTTGATGACAAAACGTTAAAATTTTAAAAACCTTTAAATTTTATTAAATTTCCAAAGCTTAGAAGTCCTTAAAACTGTTTAAAAAATTCCAGGTCCGTATTTAAAAAAAAATTAATTGAGGTTGGTATCTAAAGAACGAAACGTCCAATTTGAAAACTAATAACGCCATCTTGTAGAACATAAAAAACGGTTATAAGAAAGTGGGTTTTTTTGTTTTTTTCCTAAGTCAAAAATGAAGGCGCAAAAAATTAAAAACCAAAACTTTAAATTTCGGTTTTTTCCGAAAGCATTATTAACCCCAAAATACGCAACTTTGCCTCAATTTAACCATCTTCGTATCTCTTACCGTTTTTGAGATCCCCTTGTACGCACATGGATTTGTAGCACCCTGTATATAAAATAGGTAAATTCTTAATTTAGAATTTATTTTAATTTTAATGTGATCGACACACTGTGGAAATTCACAACGAATCCTCATTCTATTAATTTTAATGAAACAAATTTAACAATGGTGAGTTGTTTAGTTCTAATTGATCATTTAATAATATCCTGGAGTTTTTTAACTTAATCTTTTGGAAAGTCTAGAAAAAAATCGATTGGGGGGTTTTATGAATTTATTCTTAAAAATCTATCTATCAAGGGGGTACAGCACGGTGTACCCCAGGGGTACGTCCTTGGGCCGCTCTTATTCATAATATAATGGGTAATACAATGATCTTTTTCATCATTATTGTATCGCGTCCAAGGGCATCTAATCTGGAGAATGGTATGCTGAATGCTGTGACGATGGCCAATACGTGGGTTAATTAATTTAAATTTTTTTAAATATAATCCAAAGAAATCCAATCCACATTTTCGGTTTTTGCAAGTCCTGATAATCAACCAGTAAAGAAGCTTGTTCTTGGGTGGATCACTATCCTGGAAAAATCACACTGATAATGTTCTGTGGTGTATCATTAAAATTTAAATTTTTCCTCTTTTAGTTAAGTTTACCGTCCTAATTTCAAATTTTTTATCACCATTGCCCGACCCCTGAATCCGACACTATTTTTGAATTTCAAATTTTTTTGCCGACTCTAGATACAAAGTATGAACATAAATGCCTCTCACCAATAATAACAACATTACAGCTTTGCCTTAAGCCTTAATCTTCCGAGCTATACATAAAAGTAATACTTTATTTCATAAGTTTTAAAAAACGAAAGGCCCAAATATATAAAGTTGAAATGTTAAATAAGCTATGATTTTCTACGCATTTTTACTTACTGCGCTTTACTATTTTTTCAGGATTGTTATCCAAATTAAAGTACAGTATTTTTTAACCATTTTTCATTTTTCTTTCTCTACAGGCATCACTCAAGGAGGGCCTCCAGCGGCGCACCTGATGCAGTTCTCTCCACTCTTCTATCCGTACCAGTTGGCCATGGCGCAGGCGCAGGCTGCAGCGAGCGGAAAGAGTAGCGGTGTCGCTCCAAACTTAGCCGAGCAGATGCAGAGGGCCGCGGATCTACAGCGACAGTACTTATTGGGTAAGAAAATTTAACTTTAAGATCGGCTTGGTGCTTAGAATATCAAACTGGGGTGTGAAAGTCATGGATTTAAAAAAATTAAACCTAAGGTTTCGGACAGCAACCTGATATATGTGAATTTCCGTATAGCACAAAGGAAATTAATAATTTTTTAAGAAAAACAAAAATATATTTTTTCAATTTTTTAAATTATTTACTGAGAAAATAATTAAACAAAATACGCCTTCTGATAAAAACCTCTTACCTACGTCCCAACAATTCACTCGCGTCTATATCCCAACCTAATGGCAGGCATACTGTGATGATGAGGCGGATAGCGTGATGACGGGCTATTTGAAATTTACATAGGTAGAAATCAGTTCAATTATTACAAAATCAGTTCAATTATTACAAAATCAGTTCAATTATTACAAAATCAGTTCAATTATTACATGTAAAATATGAGTGATATAGCGATTAATTAATTACATTTTTAATATTACGGTATTCTATTTATATTTTTATATCAAACACTTTATTCTCTCTCTCTTCTCATTATCTTTTTTCTTTTACGTTTCAAGGAATTCAAAGATGTGGTTACCGTTGTTGACAGTCTATGATTTTGTAATTCCGACATTTTGTTATGAGTATGAGGGTCATAGTTAGAAGAAATCATAACGCTTATTGTTGTTTTTAGTTTATTAATACCAGAAATGCATGGCATGTAATGGTCTTTAAAGGTGATCGTTTGAAGGCTTTGTGTTTTCTCTTCATGTGAACATTAATATTTATATTTGTACTACATTTCATCCCACAGTCTGTGCACACATGAACTGTTCTACAATTTAAAAAATGAACGTTAGGTTTTTACTTTACAGGTGCTTGACAGCCGCCATAAGATATTTAATATTTTGTGACAGCCGCAGCCATAACAAATTTTACTGATTAATAACCTGCTCTTCCATTTTAATTATACCCCACAAGGCCACAAATTAACAAACTGGCAAACTGTTCTTGTAAGAAAACTTAATACCTCGACTATGACTTAACACCGCGACGTAAAAAAATAATTAAATCCATTTCTACCTGTTTTAAATGTTCCGGCATCACGCTATCCGCCTGACATGCGCAGTGTGCCGGAAATAGGTTGGGATATAGACGCGAGTAACAATTCCAAGCAATTAACAGCCGCCGATCGCTTATTAACCGACGCGTTCCTATCTGATAATAGTGAAAAAACCATTAATTAATATTTTGAAAATTTTTGACTTGCGCAATTTATCATTCATTAGGTTTTTTTTTGCCAGAAGGGTTTAATTTATTTTACTTTATTTTTAGACATGATTCCACCGGCGCCAGGTCAACGCCACAACTGGAAAACGTGATGTGATTAAGTAGTTAGAAATAGCGTAAAGTGGTTCATGTAAATATGTTTTCTGTGAAAGGCTGATTGCAGGTAATGCGGTTTAAAACGCGTACTTACGAACAGATATTTAACTATCTCTGCTGTATGTCGCATTCATTTAATCCGCAATTCTGTCTGCAATAAGCTAAAGGTTTCCTTGGACTTCTATTACAATCTATGGACTGAGTAACAAATTTATAATTACAATGGTAACACCAAGTGTGATATAAAGACATAATACGTTTCTGAGATCAGTAACCAACTTTTTACTCTTTTAATTTAAAATTTAACAAGAAAAATAGAAAAGTGTATAGGTTACAGCTACCTATCATGTTTAGCAGAATAACAAGACTTGTTATTTTCAAGATGTTTTTGCCACAAACTTAGATTAGTTTTTTGACTCTATGATTTGAGACAAAAAAAAATATGTAACGATCGGTAACTAGTAGTCACAGAGATAGATGGTGGCCAAATTTTAATTTTGGTACAGATAATGTCGTTAAATAACCGATTTTTTTGACCTGAGAGAACACACCCTCACAAACTCAAGTGGTGTAATGTATTATTTAATACAACTAAAAATTCTACCCATACTTGCATTACATACCTTTAATTTTTGTAGGTATAAATATTGATAAACATTGGTATAATCCGTACAATTACTGGCTGGATGCACGTCACAACTCGTAAATACATAATCATAATTAAAGGGTCCTGTCAATTGACTTAAAATTATTTTTGACACCCTTTGTCATTTCGAAGAATTTTAATTTTACGTGTTAAGTGATTTAAAAGCGAAAAATAGTTAGTTGTAACATATTCTGAAAATATGTGTCATTATTCAGCAAAAAAAAAAGAAATTCTCACTTTGAAGCTTATTTAAATCCTGGCGGAATTGAAAAAATATACGATTTAATCAATGACATGACTTGATTAAAAAATTACGTCAGAAGCTGTGACGTGCATCCAGCCAGTAATTGTATGGATTTTACATATTTACTATTTCCTGCATTTTTTCAAATTAAAATTGAAAGAGTGTAAGTTGGTGTTGGAAAAGTGTCAGTCATAACTTGGAAGAATGAAGAAAAATATTTTGTTCTGTTGAAGATAGTAAACTAAATAAAGAAAAATCTGGTCATTAAAAATATGATTGGCTACTTTTTTTTTACATTACAAGTATCAGATTTTGTGTTCTTAATAAATATTTTCACAAAGTGGCTATAGTGTAGCATTTTTACACAATATGCGTCATATCAGTGAATTAAGAAAACTCATTGGTAAAGCAAGACAATGACGAGGAGAAAAACCTGTTTAAAAAACTTTGAAATTTTATATTCAGTGTAAAGCCCAATTTTTATAAAAAATATTATTGTGAAAGAAATTGTTGTGTCATCGAGAATTTCGTTTTATTAATCTAAATCCTAAACAACGTCTGACCCAATTATTCAACCCTGAATTTTCCAAAGTGGGGGTTTTAAGAAGGTACGTCACCTTTCGCGATCTATTTCAGAGTCGGTTGGAACTATGCGACCACATATTCATAGGCGCCGGTTTTTAAAAATTTTTGTATTGGTGTTCTAGCCAAGGTCGTAGATAATTATAGAAAATAACTAAAAATGAAAGCCCTAAAACTCGTTTGGTGTCAATGTTGCAAAAAATATAACCTAAAATTTTTTGTTTTTTATTAAATCGCTTTGGCCTTTATGTCAAATATAATTCTAAAAATAAATTATTAGTATTATTTTTTCTAAATTGCCCCATTTTGTTATTGCAATAACTTTTTAAACTTCATAGTAATTTTTAAGCTTTATTATTAAACTTTCCGAACTATCTACAGGGTGATAGGGAACAAATTTTATGTAGAAATATTTTCCTTATAATCGGTTTTCAAAAATATCGATAATACAACAGGCATACATTTGATACATACAGGGTGTCCCATAACTTATGGGCCGTAGAGTAACTGGAGATACTAGACATCAAACTAAGCCGATTAAGTCATATAAGTCTTTTCGGATTGTAACTCGTTCTAGAGATACAGGGTGTTGAAAGTAAAAGTTTATTCTCGAAAATAAGCCATAATTTTAAAACGGTTTAATGAATCGAATTGAAAGTTGGCAATATTATGTTTTTATGAGCAAGAAATAAGAATTTGTAGAAATTTTTAAGTTTCAAACTAGAGGGCGCTAGTTGCATACACTGGGCTTCATAAATCTATGATTTTTTTTCTTAACTGTGATATTTGGTGTTTTTCAATTATAGTTTTTTAAAGAAGCGCATTTTCTGAGTCAGAAAGGTGTACTTGATTGATCTTAATATCTTTAACGGTTTTCGAGATATTTCCCTTTAAACATCCCAAAGCATAAAAAAAAACATAGTACTATTGTGCCGATAAAAAACTGGGACAAGAGATTTACAAAAACAATGTAAGAAATACATATCCCCTAGACTATAAAAGGTGTCTAGAGCTAAAAAGGAAAAACATTCAAAATTTAAAAAGTAACCTAGGTTACATAATGGAATGTTTTGTATTTTTCGATACGGGGTGGTTAAATTTGAGAGACATCATATAATATGGATAAAGTAAATTTATTAGATTTTTTTAAAGTCAAATATTTTATAAATTATTATATTTACCATTACCACAAAATAATAAATAAAGCTAATACAGGTAATAAAATACATTTAATAAAAAGAAAAAAATTGCGAACACAAAGTTTGTCAAAACAACACAAAATTAATATTTGGTCATAGAACCATTTCTGTTTATTACTTTTTGGAGCCTTTGTGGCATACTTAAAACTAAGTTTCTACATAATTCGACAGTTATTTCATCCCAAGCTTGATTTATCCTATGACGTAATTCATCCCTGTTTCTAGGTTGAAAATCATGTTTATACATAGATTTGACCATGGCACCCCAAATGTTTTCTATCGGGTTCAAATCGGGACTCTTCGAAGCCCAGGGAAGAACTGCTATGTTATTTTCTTGGAGAAAATTTTGTACAATGCGCGCTGTGTGTATTGGAGCATTATCATGCTGAAATGTGTAATTTTGACCGTATACAGCGTTTACCGATGGTATCATCACTTCGTTTAGTATATTAACGTATACTGCTGCAGTTAGTCTTCCTTCGACGATTTGGCAAAGTCCTGGTCCTCTAGCGCTAATCCAGCCCCAAACATTTATGGAGAAACGCCCACTTTGGTTGGTTTTGTGGGTGTATCTCTCATCATACCGCATGCCGGAAGGCCTATACACCCGAATTCTCCCATTATTGCATGACTGAAAAGTTTTCTCGTCAGAAAATATAACTGTTTCCCATAAATTTATTTGATTAATATATTCATGTGCAAATTCTAACCTGCCCTGTTTATTTATTTCCGTTAAAAAATTTTTATTGGCAGCACAACGGCTTCGTATATCGGAATTTCGAACCCTGTCTCTAGCGGTATTTGCAGAACCTGGAAAATTCGTCTCTTCTTTTGCCTTGATTGCAGTTTCGAAAGGATGATCCCTTAGATAATTAACCAGTCTTCTATCATGATCATCAGTAGAAATTTTAGGGGGACCAGAACCTGCATTCCTAATAATAGTCCCATGTCTTGCTATTTTTTGTTTTGCCAATAGCACGGTATTCTTGCTTACTCCCAGTTCATCTGCAATATCCCTAATAGCAACACTATCTCGCAACCGACTATAAATAATTACCTTTTGCTGGGGGGTTAATTGTGGCATATTTACAAATAATATATGATTGTATGTTTGACGAGTCAATCATAAAGTGACAATCTTTATTGACATGCAAATTTTCATGACATTTTACTGGTACCAGGCTTGATGTAAAATTATTCTTAATAGTCTAGGAGAAAATAGAAAAATTTCCTGTCCCAGTTTTTTATCGGCGCGATGGTACATAATTAAATTAATATTTTAATTATCAAAATAAAAAACTTATATGACATCGGCTTAGTTTGATGTCTAGTATCTCCAGTTACTCTATGGTCCGTAAGTTATGGGACACCCTGTATAGAAAAATTGCACCGATTTCCTTCTGAACTAGGTTTTGTTAAATATTTAACTAAATCAGTACCATTGTGACTTATAAATTATTATCTTTATGGTTCAAGAGTTATAATGCTAGTCCGATATTTTTTCTGTAAAATCGGGTCATACCTGACCTCCATGTCATAGGAATATTATAAGCTAGTAGCAGTTAAGGACGAATGCAAAAAGGAAAACTTGTTATATTTCCTAATTTACACAAAATGCTCATGTATGTAACTAATCATTATTAAAAAAATATCGCCAGTAGATGTTGCAACATTTAAATGTGATTTTTCTGACTAAAAACATGTTTTAGCGTAATGATTTATACAAGTTTAGGCTAAACGATTAGTAAGCGCCTAAATAGTCTGGATAGTTTGGCTTGGCCCTAAACAGTTTAATATACAGGTGTCCTAAAAGGTATAGTCAATATTTAAGGGTCAAGCAGATTGGATCATAATAAGGTCAGAACATTTTGTCCTATGTTTTCTGTTCAACTCTAAAGATGTTTTTCACGAATATTTCCGAAACTTGAAATTAAGATATTTTATTAATCTTTATGCGCTGAATAGTTCTATTTTTTTTTAGAAACTACATTTTAAAAGTGATTTCAGAAGTAAAGGAAGCAACGCTACTGATGAAATGAAAGGACAATTTTTATTTTGACATTTAACTTAAATGGTTTATTTAGTAAATATTGAGAAAAAAACAACTTCAGTATCTGTAGCTCGGTTGTTGGGGAACATACGACCTAAAAGATCTGTGATTATTAACCTTACCTTTCAGAACACTCTGTATAAAATGCTGTAATAGATTCTTAGTATAATTTACATTAAATTACCTTGTGTACAGGGTGTTCCAGATTCGAGGTTGACCATTGAGATCTCGTAAAACTATAAGAGATACGAACACGTTTAAATTTTGTAAAGTTGCAAAATTTTGGGCTCAATTAAATATCTTTTAAAAATTGAGGCAATTCCTAGCATTTTTGGAGATCTGGAAGAAATCGAAATTTAAATTAAAAAAAAAATGTTCCTAGCTTTCTTTAAAGAGAAATGATGAAATAGATTGCACACATAAATTTATACAGAACTTAAATAATAAGTTAAAGGTAGCCATAAGACAAAATATTATACTTTAAACCATAATAATATAACATAGTTTCTGTTTAAATAAAGTTAGGAAAAATGAAAACAAATTTTCCAATTCTCGCTTTTTCCAAATATCTCCAGAATTCTAGGAATTTGATAGAAATGATGAAACATTTGATTAAGCACCGAATTGTGCAATTTTGCCACAATTTAAACTTGTTTGTATCTCACAGCTTTCCAGATCCCAATGGTCGCCAATTGCCGCATTTGGGACACCCTGTAGAGTAGAGCATATCGAGACTTTCTATTTGTCAGTTAGGTTAATATATACAAAATATCAGCATAGGAAAATTTGATGGTAAGATTTTGTTAAAAGTTTTACAGCACTCTATGCCATTGGTACTCTTATAATTAATTTAGACATGCCATACTTGTCGGTTGTTGCATTTGTGTAAGCTCACATTATAGAATCAGCCCATAGGGTTGGTAACTTTTTGTAACCTATGCATATGGCGTATGTGTTAACCTAACAAATTGACAAATAGAGAAGACCTTGCAATATATCACTACTAGTTGAAATGATGTGATTACTTATTACTGTTCCAATGATTGTACTATGCTGCGTTATATTTACCATCAGTGACGCGTTTGCTATATTTTTTTGAAAATACTTTTTGGTTCCTCCTAACGCCTCCCTCTGAACAGTTTGGGCGTTTTGTTACAAACGTGTATGGGAATTCCCGCCTACCTTTCTGTCGTTATTAGATGGCGTTTCAAGGTTATTTTGCCATGCGACCAAGTTCAAAGCTAAAATTGAATTTTACCAAAAAACATCACGACTGCCCCCCCCCCCCCCCCCCTAATCTAATCGATTATAGAAAACATAACGACATTGGTAGTTGTTAATACATTGGGTTAGAAACTGACCAGCTGGTGTGGAAATTCCAATAATTTCGTGTACCAAAATGATAGGAGAATGTGATGAGTAGCTTGGATGGTTTTGATTTAAGTTTTTGTTATTTTATTATT
This sequence comes from Polydrusus cervinus, assembly GCA_935413205.1. Taxonomy (NCBI): domain Eukaryota; kingdom Metazoa; phylum Arthropoda; class Insecta; order Coleoptera; family Curculionidae; genus Polydrusus; species Polydrusus cervinus. The sequence goes on from OW284510.1 coordinate 53,500,140, forward strand.
TAATGTGCGTTTATGGTGCGCTATCTAATCACAAACACTAAGGAACTTTTTAAGAGATTTATTTGATGAAAAGCAAAGCAATGAAAGATGATATTAATGCGAATAAAATACAATTTACAACATAATAGTATAAAATAATTAAAACATTTAATTTCAGTAAGTTCTCTAATACGGAAGAGAGAAGAGAGAGAAGAAGTTATCATTTTTTAACTCATTCCCATTGAAGAGTTGGAGTAAGGTGTTACTCCAGTAAGTTCAAAAAAACAATTTCCACCTAAATAATTTAACACAAAGAACACTTACGCAATTGTGACAAAGTAGACTGGCTCTAGTGCTGTACTTTTCATGACTTAAAAATGAATATCAAACTTTTGAGTTGTTAAACGGGCAGAGGTTACCTTTACACTTGAATACTTTTACAACACTCTGAGTAAGTGTTCTTTCAAATTTTTATACAGTTTTATAACCTTTTTTAAATGGAAGAAGCGGTCCCCTTTTGCTATGTCAGTTATAATTTTGCAAGTAAATAAAAGAAGATATTTCCCTGAATGTACTATTCAAAAATTTCAATAAACCTGATAAATATATCAATTAAAATTCCTTCGAAAATCATTTAAATTTATACGTATTTTTTAAAGATAAGAATCCTTTTAATAAATAAAGTTGCAAACGTCTTACTGATGGTAAGCGATAAATTCAATTGGTAACTTGGAACACAGTATGAAAGTCCCTATTGTAGGTAATTTGAATCTCTCAAAACAACATAAATCTTTACTAAGCAATATAATAGGATGGAATGAATGTTTAATAGAGAGTAGTTTAAATATTGGTTCATTACGTACCTACAGTTCAACACCCACCTGTGAATAATGGAAATTGTGGTTGTACCAGTTATAAGGGTGCTACAAATTCGTGTGGTGCGTACATGAGGATCTCGAAAACGGTGAGAGATACGAAGATGGTTAAATTGAGGCAAAGTTACATATTTTGGGGCTTAATAATTTGGTGAAAGAAAATTTTCAGTTTTTTGCGCCTTATTTTTAACTTGGGAAATTTTTTTTAAAAAAACTTTTTTCTGGCCGTTTTAAGTTCCACGAGATGGCGTTATTAGTTTTCGAATTCGATATTTCGTTCTTTAGATACCACCGTCAAGTCAATTTTTTAAATACGGACCTCGAATTTTAAATACTGTTAAGGACTTCTGAGTTAGAAATTTAAATCAATTCAAACGTTTTTAAAATTTTTGTTTCGCCCTCAAATTAATTTTTTATATCATTACGGTCCTGAATATTTAAGAGCTCCTTTAAAAAATAATGATGTGTGTTAAGATTAGTGATATTTATATATTAAATTAAAATGTTCCTTTTGTGTTATGATTTAACTCATTTTTTTTTTAGATATGTTTTCTAACAAGAAAAAATTAATAGATAAAAGCTACTGTTATACTTTGTAAAGATTTGGCCCTTAACCTTACAATTTCTGTTTCGTTTTCACATTAGTTTTATGTTTTACAATAATTCGAGAAAGGGCCAAAAAACATCAGAATTAAAGTAAATGTTTTAAATAAATAAACTGCTATAAAAAAAATTATTTTTAAAATTTCAGGTCCATTTTTAAGAATTTGACTAGATGGTTTCTAAACGCGGAACGTTGCATGGAACCAAACGTCGAACTTGGAAACTAATAACGTCATGTATATCATCATCATGTATATAGCACTCCGTATTTGTAACATTAATTAAATTAACCGTGTTTCGATTGATTTTTTTATTAACATATTTAACGCAAAATTGTAAATATAATTTCAAAAGGTAGAACTTAGATTTGAAACATTTTGATCTCACCAAACGTTGGGTGTACAAAATTACAACGGTCTTTAAGACATGCTAGGTTTGACAAAGAACACAACCGAAATACAGCAGGGTGATCTTCCATAAGGATGGATAACCAAAAAAGTATCAGTATTCACCTGAAGACGACTGGAGATGCTTACCAGTTGAAACGTAGTGATTCTAAACAAATAAAGACAATGCAAGTCCAAAACTCTACTGCCGTTCAAGAAACGTCATTGTCTCCAACCTTTAAACAGACACAAAAAAAAAATGCACAGCAAATATTTTTACAGTTTCTAATTCTAACACGGGGGGAGGGGGGGGGGGGGGGGCACGAAGTTTAAACCACACCAGCTGTTGTACGATAGCCAGTTAACTGTAAATCTTTATTGGAATATCTTTTTAACCGACAATTTAAAAAAATTGGGCTAAGATAAATATCTATTATACGCTCACCACGCCAAAACTGATGTTTTTTTCAGGAAATATGTATTTTGGGGTGTAGTGTAGATATCGAATCTAAACGGGGTTTTGTCGAAAACGCTTAGTTTTTGAAATATTCCTTCTTAAAGTGCCGTTTTTTAGAGGTTAGGGTACTGATGCATAATATTGGTTCTTATTGACCACTATTTTTTTATTGTAAATAAACACAAAAATTAAAGTAAAATATTTTAATAGAAAAACACAGCTTCTTTAATGAATTGGGTCATTAAAAAAGTAAAAAAAACCCTAATTATCTGTGTTTTTCTATTAAAATGTTTTACTTTAATTTTTGTCCTCACAAATAATATTTAATATTGTAGCATTAAAGATGGCTGGTTGTCCTTTGTTTTTGGAGTGTCAAATATTTTATTACATTTGGTTGTATTTTTGATTTAAATAACTCTAATTAAGAAAAACGGGGCAAAGAAGACCTATATGCTAAAAAAAAGCCATCGATTTATAGCGACATCGCTATCGATAGTTATGAATATTCTTACTTTGTTCAAGTGTCGATAAAATTAGGGAATCCAAACTACGTGATTCAATATGGCGGTTGGATGGCAAAAATCATTGAGTCACCAGTTAAGTGCCACCAGCAACATTATTTTTATGGTCACGTGTACCAATTACAAAGCAGTATTTGCCATCCAGCTCCATTTTGACACATCGTTGGATTGCCTAATACTCGGGTGTCATCGGTAGAATCGCCTTTCTGTCAGTAGTGACAGAAAGGCGATTCTAAAAATGTAGATTTTTTTTTGTTATAACCTCAAATATATAAAAAAATTTAGCCATAAAAATTAAAAAGTTCTTAAACTTTTGCAAAAGAGGTTTACGATTCATAAACAAATTTTATTTGTTGTGGTACAAAACGTTTTAAAAGTTGGGTTAAACAAGCGAGTGATTGATTCAAATTATATTTATCTTTATCGCACTCACACAAGCGACTTGAAATCGACATAGGTGACGCTTCAAATATCGCTTAGAAGCGAGGATTTCTATGAACATAGTGCGTTCGGCGATAATTTCGAATCGACTTTGCCTTGGAAGATGAACATAGTTGCGCCCCAGGCTAGTACTCGTTCTTTCTTTAAAGCTGCATTACAAACGAAAAAATACGAATATATTCGTCCGAAACCTGACCTTCACAAAATTACATTTTAAGAAGATATATATTTCAAAAACTAAGCGTTTCCGATAAACGGCGTTTAGATTCGTTATTACTGCCCGGAAATAAAAAAATAACTTTTCTCAAAAAATCATCAATTTTAGCGTGCTGAGCGTGTAATAGATATTTGCGTTATTTGTATAATCCGTCCTTAAAGGGGTAAAATTTGGATTGATTAAAACTGTCGTGAGCTGGTGTAAATGTCATTTCTCTCTCCCATCAAATGGTGATTTATTTTATCAATTTCGGCGGACAAAATTCGGTTGAGGTAAAAAACTGTATATTTGCATTATTTATGTTAAATTATAATCTTATTTATTGTACCAAATTTATTAATTAAGTTGTTAAATTTCCGACTATTTCCAACTGGCAGTAAATTAAACCAAAAACACGAGGACACTCGCCTAAACAGGGTCGTATTTAGAAGCTTATAATACTATACAGCTGCACGATTTTAAACAAGGCACAGTAAGACAAGAAATTTCAAAATACGACCTTGTTCAGGTCGATTATTCACGCGTATTTGTTTTAATTTACTGTCAGTTGGAAATAAATGGACTATACATACCTACATATTTAGAAACCGTACTTTTTTACACTTGGGACAAAATTCACATTGAATTTAAAAACAAACAATACAGGGTGATTCCTAAGTTAATACTTCTTTTTTAGCTGTGTATAGAAGGCATTAAAATAAACATTTTCAAATTTTCAAAAAACTCAAAAATAAAGTACTACATTCATTTATTACACTACGAATCAAATACGGTTCTGCCTAACTTGCCCGTTAAATAACATTAAGAAAACTTTTGGGTGTAGGTGTAGGTGCAAGGGAAAGCGTTCTGCGTATAATCTCGATGCAGCCGCACATTGACGGCACTCACCCTAAATTAGCACCATACCTATACGAGTTTATTGTTTTCAAATTTTACCATAATCACGTGTCACCAATTTAAAATTAACTTGCTTCAGAAAAACACACCTCAGCGGATTGCTCAACACCACCCGTAAATTGAATGACTAATAAGAGATCTCGTCTATTTTTGAGTTTTTTGAAAAAGTTGTTTATTTTAATGCCTTCTATACACAGCTAAAAAAGAAGTATCAATTTAGGAATCACCCTGTATAAACAATTGTTTGTTAATCTTTTCTTTAAGTAAAAGCTGGTGTAGTAAAATTTTAATTACCATTAAATATTGAATGTGTGCTTGTTTGTATATTAGTAATTTTGTAAATAGGTGTTAAAAACAATGTACAATATTAGGTTAGGTTCTTATTTAAATATATCGGTGGTGCATAATAAGCTTATAAATAAATTAATTATAATTTAGTTGATATATTTGCATTACATTTTTGAACTGTATGCCAGTCTAATAACAACCAGATAAAAAATTTAAGGCCGATTTTTATCTGCTAATTTTCTGACCTGCATATACACTGTGTTATAATCTTTCTTAAGAATGGCTATTATTAATTATTACAAAAAAATTGACATTGCAATACATCAATTGACAAGTATTTTCTGCATCAAGAAAATTATTTATTAATAAGCTTTGTGCGTCATTCAAACAATGTTCAAGCCAATTTCATTCTATTGTTTTAAGGCTCGTATTATCCATCTGCTGGTAACTCTTGTCAGCAAGATAATTTCCAAAGAAACCATTGTTGAGGCAATTGTTTCCATAGAAAGGATCTGGCTGGTAAAGTTACCAAGAGATAAATATTACGGGCCTTACCCTTTTATACAACAAGAACATGGTCAAGGTATATTTAACATTAAAAAAATAAAATCCAACCAAATTAAGAGTTGGTTTATCGTTTCTTATATCTAAAATAGACATTTTTTATACTAGAGGTACCGGGACGGTCGCTTGTCGCAACTTTCGGAGACGTACTTTAAGGTTTTATGAACAGGGCCATCCAACCAGCACTGAACAGAAGCCTATTTTTGAGTTTCCCTGTATTTTTATTAAAACCAATATAGCCATTTTCTTGATGTTTGGTCGTTTAATTTAAAATTGCCGTTTAAAAAGCGATTTCGCTTAAAACAAAGGAACTGTGGCGCAAAGTGATTGTTTTTTCAACACTCTGTATTCTTCTACGTTGACATTTGATGTCATTATTACGAGTTTAAAATGGCAAGGGTAAAAAACAGGTATTGTGGTTTTCAACCAACATAAAACATTGGGTTGCACAAAGACTTTTAACCATAATTAACTAACCAGTAAGTTGACTGTGACATAATTGACATTGACAGGTATTATAAACTCCCAATCAAAGGTGCCTGATTAGTAAATTAAAAATTAATGTAATCGAACCAGTATGATTATGAGAAAATTATTTCTGTCAATGTCCTGTATGTCACAGTCAAGCTTGCTGGTTAGTTAATTTAATTTCATTATTATTTTATTGACACCGTGATTTTGTGTTTGATGTTGTTTAAAAATATAAGCAGGTCTCTTTGAGCAATTATCTATTTTTTGAAGTATTGTGGTGTTGATTTTTTCCTCTTTAAAATAAAAATCATTTTGAAATATGTCTGGAATACTAATTTGTAATAATTGTCCAAATATCAAAATACATCCTTAAATGGTTTCTTTTATTAATTTTATTGGCTATTTTATTACAGAGCGTTGGACTTAAATATAAGTTATTGGGTTAAAGTCTTCTTTGCACTTAGTTTAACATATTGAAATATTTCACGGATTTATTATATTATGATTTGCCTGTATGTTGGACTTAGTTCCAGACAATTTATTTAGGAATACTCCGTAGTGGATTACATGTTTACTGCCTGATTGTGACTGCATTTTATTTTTAAAATATTATAATACAGTGGTATTATTGTACTACTGCCTCGAACGCTATAACTTCAAAGGATTCAAAATTTGAGAATTTTTCTCTATAAATTAATAGCCTTTTTACCTCATCTCAAAAGTCGGTTATCGGTTTCAGATAAACAGATAGCTAGATACATTCAGCTTTATACGGGGTGTCCCTGGATGGGGTTACCTATACCATAAATAGACCTAATTTTTAATTTCATGACGACAAAAAGTTATTTTGAAAAAATTAAGATATATCATTAAAAAATTAAGTTTTTGTATACAGGGAGGTCAAAATTAAAAAAATATATATTTATTTTACACAGTGTGTCTACTTAAGTTGGCTACATATGGGAAACTTTTTTTTATTATTAACTTTACGAAACAAAGTTATTCTTCATAAAAAGTGCATGGTCCAAAACCTAAAATGCAACCATCAGATGTTAAATTTTTTCAGTCGTATACAAAGTTTGTCAAAAAATATTAATTTTGCCCAAGGGCAAAGTAGGTACCTTTATTTTTGACAATACCGAAAACTGTAATTATGAAAAGTTGTTCGGTATGAAAAACTATGTTCTTAATGCAATTAAACGAAAAAATATTTTTTGTATTTTTACAAATTTTGTCTTAGATTACCGATAAATTTGTAAAAATAAAAAAACTGAATTTCAGTTTGATAATGTAGTAGTACTACGAAACTGCAGTAACTGTGTGCAAAAACATAACTAATCGTCATCAGTCCAGCGTAAAAACTATTCATAAATTACGCTGCACGCTGCCGAAAATTTTCATGTCAATATAAGTTATTTTGTATGTCGCCGAGGAGATTTTCTAACTGTAAATCTAGACAACAAATATTTTTGGGCGAATAGTGACAAAATAATGAAAATAAGTGATTTTAAAGTTGATTATTACCATATTTAAGGAAAAAATTAGTATAAATTGTTAAAAAACAAAAAATCACGATTTAATCGAAAAAATTAGATTTACTGATTTTTTCAAAAAAATCGTGATTTATTGCAACCCTGATAAGGACCTCTAACTTCAGTCTACATACGCCGCGATGATCTGCTCTAGAAATAATATAGCGCCGGCTGCCGATAAAATATGATGGGGACTTTTCTCGCATAATCTACACTATTGGCAAACTCGAATCTAGGGTGCGAAATCTCTAATGCAACCAAGAGAGAAGGTACATATGTGCAAAACCTTCAGTTAAAAAGAGACACATAACCACTCCTACATTCCAACTGAAAGGGGGGATATATCTGTGGTGTGGCCGAGTCGACGTATCGATCGCTCCCATGCCTACTTCGACCGCGTGTTCTAAAGAATGGAAGGTGAGAGGTAGGGGATAACGTGTTCTCTGTTTAACGTGTTAAGCGCTACTAATAATCTCCGTCTGATGCGTTTATATCGGCACCCTAGATTAAAGTTTGCCAATAGTGTATACACTGAAAAAAGTATAATAAATATTTGTTTGAACAATTTTTACTTAGTTAAAACAAACATTTTTCGTTTGAAATACATCTTGTTTGGGTGAAATAAATAAAAATTGAATTAAATAAATGATGAATTTGCTTCACATATATTGTGTTGTTTGACATTATCAAAACAATATTTGTTAAGATAAAATTTAATTTTTTTTTCAGTGTATATATTATTTTTCTGCCATGTCTTTATATCAGAATTTGCAGGGTTAAATATAATCTTTTTTGCATCTTTTGAATTAAAGGTTTCCTAAAGTAATACAATTTTGTTTTTTCATCTGAACATAAATATCCTTAAACAAAACAATATTTTTTAGAAATAAATTACAGTCATACGTTCTATCTAGCGGTAAATGCATCCATCATTTTTAACTTTAAACTTGGGTGCTAAAGACATGTTCTATATTTGCAATAAGTTCCTGTTGATACACCTATAAATAAATATATAAATATGCACATTTGTGTCACAATGTACGAAGCTCAATTACAATGTAATTTTTATATGGACGTAGTTTCTCGTCTACATGAAGCGTATGCACAATTTAAGTTTAGCTGTTTTGTATTAATCTTTATGAAACATTGGCGTGTATAAATTATGAAATGTAATAAAGTGTACTTTTACTCTTTGTTTTATTGTTTTAATAGTGACTATTGAAAATGTTGCATCAAAACCTTCCTTGTGATGTTGCCAAAAAAATTTGGTTGCGTTAATTAATTACTTGCAAAGCTCAAATCTTAAACGTTATGGCGTTAAAGGTGTGACTTTAGATTGGTCTGAGTCTAGGGTTGCCACCTTTTTATTGTTGTTAACATTGAGGTCTATGCTGTGGTTTTTATATTTCCCCCAGTTATTCCTAAAAAACCGTGTCTTATCTTTCTAACCGGAAACGAGCGCACTAGTCCACAGCTGATAATAAAGCGCCAAACCCATTACTTATATAAATCGGGGGGGGGGGGGGGGGGGGGGGGGGGAACCTCAGGGTATTATCCGTAATGAGTTTTGAATGATTTACTTAAATTAAAAATAAGGGGTACTTTTACAATTTTTTCCGATATATTATGGCGAGGTGGAGATTCGGACAAACTGACTGTAACTATTCAGGAGGATCTGAAAGAATATTTTTTTACAATCGTAAAAAATTGACCGTATAGGGTGGTTTAGATTAGTTTATGGGCCTATAGTCATATTTTAGAAACTATAGCGAGATGTACAAAATTGTGTGCGTTTTTTATAGATAATACACACTATTAAAATTACGTGTAATAATGATTCGGAAATTAAACTTAAAATGGTAAATAAAATAAAGTATCTTGGGGTTATAATTGATAGTAACCTTAAATGGGATGAACATATAAATAATACGGTTAAAAAATAAGATTTGATCTATACAAAATAAGACTTCTTTCAAAAATATTAGACTCAAATCAACTAAAAATTCTTTGCTATTCCCTAATACAGAGCCATTTGACCTATGGAATTATTGCTTGGGGAGCAGCAACCAAAATTCATATTCATAACTTGGAAATCATTCAAAAATTGGTTCTCCAAGTAATTTTTAAGAGACCTTTCACATATCCTTCTAACCTGCTTTATTTAGAGAATGGGTTATTTGACATTAGACAACTCTACTTCTTAGCGTGCGTCTCGAGGCAATTTATTTTGAAAACTGAGTTGGGTAGGATCGAACATGATTATAACACCAGATATAGTAACCGGCCAAATGTTGTACCTCGGGCAGAAGAATCAATTTTTCAGAGGAACTCTCATTACTTGGGTCTCAGGCTTTGTAATATACCTCCGGAAGTGGAAAATGTAACCAGTTTCCCTCTTTTTAAAAATAGCATTAAAAAATGGATATATTCATTACCACCATATCAAATACACCAATACGTGGATTTTAAAAACATATACCGTATACCTGAGTGATGAGAATTGCCAGCATCATTAGTGGCTAACTATAGTGGGCTTCAGTTTCTGGAAACTAAATTATTTTCTGGTTGATGTTGTGTGGCGGACGTGTGAATATAGTTTTATGCCTATCCATGTCCATTTGAAATTAATTTATCGTTAAATATAAATCTGGTGTAATATTATATTATAGCGGGTGATGTGGACGAGAACGAGTATGTTGTGTATACATGTTGGGAACGTGGAAGTATCATATCAGGGATGGGTTCCGTGCGGAATGAGTCAGAATATGTGTTGTCAATTTTTGATATTGTTCGGTTTAATTATATTAATAAATAAAATCATACCCACAGCGCAGCGTAGTCTTTAGTGGGTTTAGGTTTTCTTTGTTTATTTCTCGTAATGGTTAATTTTTTTTCCTTAACTGTTTATATAATTATTATTGTTTGGAGAATAAATAAATTTTGATTTTGATTCGATACATCCTACTTATATATTTATTTTATGATTCTAGAAATAAAAACAAATGAATTACTTAGTTCTAAAAAAGAACATTTTGCGAAGACCGAAATATTTAATCTACTGAAACTTATTTCCAAAATATCAAGTAGCTCGACTCCACCTTACTCAGTTCGAACTTACGAGAGACAAGATTGTCCAGAGAACAATAGGCAAGCACAACGACGCCAAGCAAACATGTCTTTGTTTATTTAGTTGTCAGCAACCGGTACATATACAGGGTGTGTCAGTAAGGTGTCGGGCTTTGATAGCACCTAAACTATCAAAGATAGGGAAAAAAGTGTAATACAAAAGTTAAATGGTTTGTTAGGATGCATAACCTAAAAATATTTTAAAATCTACAGGGTGGTCCTAAAAAGTGGTACTGAATAATAAAAAAGAAAATTAAATGGGACACCCAGTATAATTTTCCAGAATATGATTCAATAGAATAAGGACTTTGTAACCATCTTAAAATTTTTGAACTGAAATGCAACGTTGCCAAGTAATTAATTTTTTTCCGAAATTTTAGTAATTTTAAGGGTATCGTAAAAAAATCATAGTAACCTGTGGATTACCCCTAGGCAAATATAATTTACATTGTGGGTACTTTAAGGTACGATATATTGATCGATAACAATGTTTTTTAAATCTCTTATACAGAGCGTTCGGTATAAGTTGGACAACTCGACAGTTTTAAAAATGCTTTATTTCAATTTTTTTAAATCGAACCCCCCTAATTTTTTTAGGCAAAAGGATGTATCTTTCGAAAACCTTACTTTTTTATTAAACATGTCATATATCTAAATATCATAGTTTTTGAAATATTTTAGGATTTGTCTTAACTTAGGGTAAAAAAGGAAAGTTCTAATTGAACAATTTAGTCAAGATTGCTTTGGAACAAAAAATAAATAATTTTCTTTGTCACAGCTGTCATTGAAAAATTATTTCGCTAAGATTTTGTTCTTTATAACTGTTTAAATTTTAGTTTCCTGAAATATAACGTTATCGAAACAGAAAAATATGAATTTTTCAAAAGAAGAACTACTTGACATGATCTACGTTTTGGGCGAGAGCGACAGAAATACATTATTGGATATACCCTGTATATAGCGTATGCTTACAAAAGGAGAAAAAGCAAAGATATCATTTTACACACTGTTTTGTTTGCAATAAAATAAGAACTGCCGATTAAGATGAAAAACCAAAATTGAGAACCGAGCCGACGTGGGTATGCAATGATTATTCATTCTAATCAGATCAGCTCTCTCTGCTTGTATTTAATTCCGTTGTTTTATTTAAAATGCCCTTTTTCCCATAACAAAGTTAATAGGTTATGGGCCCAGGCTAATTAAACGGTTTAAAACTTTTTTGTGTTTGTGTGAATTTGGTGATAAACAATTTTTAGTGACAATGGAAGCAAATAAAAATAGACGTAATATTAAACAATTTAACGGTGAACGATATGGCATCTGGAAATTTCGTTTAAGAGCATTACTTGCCGAAGAGGATGCATTAAAAGTGCTGGATGAGATTTCTCCAAGAGACACTGATAAAAAATGGGAGAAACTAGAACGATTTGCCAAGAGTACAATAATTGAATACCTTAACGACACAATGTTAGGTGTTATAACAGAAGAGACAACTGCTCGTGACATTATGGCTAAACTGGACTCCATATATGAACGAAAAAGCCTAGCAACACAGTTAGCTGTTCAGAAAAAGTTACTGAGTTTAAAGTTTAAAAGTGATATGCCGTTAGTGAAACATTTTCTCGAATTTGACGAATTAATGATTGAACTTTTGTCTGCTGGTGGCAGTATAACCGAAATGTCTAAAATAGCCCACCTTCTTCTTACCTTGCCGTCAACTTACGATGGCATCGTAACTGCTATACATACATTGACAGATGATAATTTAAGTCTAGCGTTTGTAAAAACTAAATTGTTAGACTATGAGACAAAATTAAAAAATGAGAGCGTTGAAACAAGTGGCAAAGTTTTACATGCAGAAACTAATCAAACAAAGAATTTTTCACCTTTTAAAAAATATAAAGACCAAAGCCCAAAAACAAAGTTTCCTAACCAGACAACTAGAAAGTTTTATTCAAATCCAAGGCAACGAAAATTTAATAGCTCTATTAAGTGTAATCATTGTGGACGCCGAAATCACAAAATAAATGACTGTTTTTATTACAAGAAAGTGCTTCAAAATAAAGGAGTAGATCGTAAACGTACTTTACAAACAATTCGGACTACATTAAATGGTGAAAAGGGGTTTGCATTCATGTTGGGAAATGTATCTCCGCAAACAAATAATTCAGAAAAAGAATTATCATTTATATTGGACTCAGGTGCTACGGATCACATGGTGAATCAAGCAAATGTTTTTACAACTTACAGACAATTGGATAATCCATTAAAAATATCTGTTGCAAAAGTTGGCGTCTCCATTACAGCGACTAAGAAAGGAACCATAAATGTTACTACTGATCAAGGTATAACCGGAGTACTAGAAGACGTTCTATATGCTGAAGATATTCCATACAACCTACTATCAGTACGCCGTATCCAGGAAGCTGGTATGTCTGTCATATTTAAAGAAAATGGTGGAGTGAGTATTGAAAAGGGTAACAAAACAATTATACGAGGTAAGCTACAAAATAATTTAATAATTGTTACTTTAAAATTTCATATTCCTTTAAAAAACCACGTAAACACTCTTCCAGAAGCAACATTAAATAATTATAAACTTTGGCATGCACGGTTAGGACACATTAGTAAACAAAAAATGTTGCAACTTAAAAACATAAATTTATTAGATGATAACAAGTATTTAAATAATATTCTACCTACTCAAGAAGTTTGTGAAACTTGTATTTATGGAAAACAAGCCCGTTTACCGTTCGCTAAAGCCAAAGATAAAACTTATATTAAAAGGCCATTATTTATTGTTCATTCTGATGTATTGGTCCAATAACTCCACCCACTATTGACAATAAAAATTATTTTGTTATTTTTGTTGATGAATTTACTCATTATACAGTCACATATTTATTAACGTATAAGTCTGAAGTTTTTAAAGTATTTCAGGATTTTGTACTAAAAAGTGAAGCACATTTTAATTTAAAAATCTCAAATTTATATTGCGATAATGGAAGAGAATATCTTTCTACTGAGTTTAAAGATTTTTGTGTTCAAAGGGGTATAAGTTATCATTTAACCGTACCTCATACACCGCAACAAAATGCAGTGGCGGAACGTATGAACAGGACAATTACGGAAAAGGCCCGAGCAATGATAAATGGAGCAGAGTTAGATAAAAGTTTGTGGGGTGAAGCAGTTCTCACAGCTACATATTTAATAAATCTAACACCTACTAAGGCTCTGAAACAAAATAAAACACCATTTGAACTGTGGCATAGTAAAAAGCCCAGAATAAATAATTTAAGAATTTTTGGTGCTACAACATACCAGCATATTAAAGTCAGAAAGCATAAATTTGACAAAAAGTCCAATAAAGGAATATTAGTTGGTTATCATCCAAATGGTTATAAAATATTAGACATCGAAACTAATAAATTTATTATTGCTCGTGACGTCATTTTCGACGAAATAAACTTTAAAACATCAAGACCAAAACTTGATGAAGGGGTTAAAAAATCAAGGTTAGAACTTGATGAAGGCTTTCAGCCAGAAAACTCCAATGATAACTTAAAGGGGTTAATAAAATCAAGGGTAGAACTTGATGAAGGCATTCAGCCAGAAAACTCCAATGATAACAAAATTTCTAAAACTACCTCGAAAGTAGAAAATACTCCAAAAGAACCTGTAGAAATTAAAACAGGTAAATCTGTCGCCAAAACAGATAATGAACACAACAACAATAACTCCAATAATGATATTCAAAATACCGATTTTAGGCGGAGTGAAAGAATAAAAAAACTTTCCACCGTTTCATATAACGAAGAACGCGATTTAAATAATTACATGTTATGTGCACAATCACTTATTTGTACAATTCCACAATCCTTTAATGATATAAAAAATAGGGACGATAAGATTCAGTGGGAGCAGGCAATAAATGACGAAATAAATTCTCTAATAATAAACAATACATGGTCATTAGTTAATCGACCTCTAAATAAAAACATTGTAGACTGTAAATGGGTATTTACAATAAAAAACAATGCTTACGGAAACCCACAAAAATATAAGGCAAGATTAGTAGCGCGGGGTTTTAGTCAGCAATATTTATTAGACTACAATGAAACGTTTGCCCCTGTAGCTCGTATTTCTACATTTCGATTTCTTATTATTTTTGCCAATCAGTATAATTTGTTATTACATCAAATGGATGTCAAAACCGCTTATCTAAATGGTATTTTAAAAGAAGAAATCTATATGCGAATACCGGATGGAATTAAAGCTCAGCAAAATCAAGTTTGTAAACTAAATAAATCATTATACGGTTTAAAGCAATCGGCGCGATGTTGGTTTCAGCGTTTCGATGAAGTGTTAAAACAACATAATTTTAAAAACTCTTTAGTCGATCATTGTTTATATTTCTTAGACCGAGGCCACATAAGTAAAAATATCTATGTCATTTTAGATGTTGACGATATTTTGATAGCCACAGCTGATAAAAATACCATGACTAATTTTAAAGCGTATTTGATGAATCAATTCTCTATGGAAGATATGCAAGAAATAAAACTCTTTCTGGGTATTAAAGTAAACAGAATAAAAGATCAAATTACTTTAGACCAAAATTCTTATTTAAAAACAGTTCTCAATAAATTCAATATGAGTGATTGTAAAAGTGTTAATACACCGTTGCCTACTAAATTAAATTATAAAGATTTAAATTCAGATGAAAACATAAATGCACCATGTCGAAATTTAATAGGTTGCCTCATGTATGTAATGTTATGTACACGGCCAGATTTATGTACACCCATAAATTTACTAAGTAGATATCAAAATAAAAATAACAAAGAATTATGGCAGTGTCTTAAACGTATTTTAAGGTATATAAAAGGTACACTTGAACTTAAATTAGTTTATAAAAGAAGCAATTTTAACCATATTTTAATTGGTTATGTAGATTCTGATTGGGGTAATAATGAAACAGATCGTAGAAGTACAACCGGATATATTTTTAAATTGTTCGAAAATTGCACAATATGTTGGAATACTAAACGACAAAATTCTGTTGCAGCTTCATCCACTGAGGCTGAATATATGGCACTCTTTGAAAGTGTACGTGAAGCCTTATGGATTAAATCTCTTTTAAAAGATATTAATATTATAATTACAAAGCCTATAGTAATATATGAAGATAATAACGGTTGTATAGCCATAGCCAATAATCCTGTTTTTCACAAACGTTCAAAACACATTGATATTAAATATCATTTTATAAGAGAACAAGTTGAACAAAAGGTAGTAATTTTGCAATATATTTCAACAGGTAACCAATTGGCAGATGCTTTTACCAAATCACTACCATTTCCAAGACTCAACGAACTACGTTTCAAGATGGGTTTGGAAGAAGTTAACAATTTATATTTCAATAACAATAAGTAATTTATGGTCTGATTGGGTTTTCTTGGGGTTTTCCCAATCCACGCAACAAATGTTGGGCCAATTTCTTTAGAATATCTCCCCACTATAATTATAGAATATATATTTCAAAATATATACATAAAATACATATATTTTTTTTAATACAGGCAGAATATAAATTTGTATGAAAATTCCTTATCACAGTTCAAATATTTTTGTTTTTCTTCTTTTGAGTGGGAGTATTGGATATACCCTGTATATAGCGTATGCTTACAAAAGGAGAAAAAGCAAAGATATCATTTTACACACTGTTTTGTTTGCAATAAAATAAGAACTGCCGATTAAGATGAAAAACCAAAATTGAGAACCGAGCCGACGTGGGTATGCAATGATTATTCATTCTAATCAGATCAGCTCTCTCTGCTTGTATTTAATTCCGTTGTTTTATTTAAAATGCCCTTTTTCCCATAACAAAGTTAATATACATTTCTGGCTTCCAGAGTATACGCAGAAAAATATCCACTTAGAACTCATCCTGATCAAAAATCGTTTGAAAGGGTAAAGGAGAGATTTGAAAGAACAGGGCGCGTTGATTACGAAAAACATGAAAGAACTAAGCCAGCTACCAACGATGAAAATAAATTTATGGTTATGTTAAGTTTAATTGAAGATCCCCACAAAAGTACGAGACAGCTTGGCAACAAATTTCCGTTCAGTGCGTCCGCAGCATCAAGGATTATCCGAAGTGAAAAATTGCATCCATATCACATACAATTATTACAAGAATTAAATGAGCAAGACTATGAAAGGAGAGTTGTTTTTGTCAGTGGTCGCAGGACATGATACAACATCAAGCGCAGTTTTTCGATTATGTAATGTTTAGTGATGAGGCTACGTTTCATAACAATGGATTCGTAAACCGGCATAATTTTCATTACTACGGCACAAGTAATCCTTTTTTCACTAGAGAAGTTAGGAATCAACATAAATGGAGTATTAATGTGTAGGCTGGCATAATAGGTAATCATGTTATTGGGCCATATTTTTTTTAAGGAAATGTTACAGGCCAGATTTACCTTGATTTTTTACAGAATGATTTACCTGGACTTTTAAATGTACTACCAGAATACATTCGCGAAACAATGTGGTTTCAACAGAATGGAGCACCACCTCATTACAGTATGCTCGTGAGAAATTTTTTAAATCAGCGATGTAATGATCACTGGTTTGGTAGAGCAGGTTCAATATCGTGGCCTGCAAGATCTCCCGATCTAAATAAGCTTGATTTTTTTTTTATGGGGATATGTAAAGGAGAAAATGAACCAAACAGCTCCCACGATAAGAGAAAACATGCAAGCACAAATAAGGGAAGTTTTTAAACAATTACTCCGACTATGTTGAGAAATGTAAGCGAGTCTTAAAAAAAAACTCCGCCTGCATTTTAAATTTAGGAAGTCATATTGAACACTTTTTATAGTATTTTTATAATGTCCCCGTTGTCTTTTGTCACCAAAATTTTGAGTTATCTAAATATTGTTAATTTTTTTTTTAATTTAAATTTTTTGCCTCAATTTAGCTCCCTAGCCCCCCCCCCTCTAGGTGGGCCGATGTTTTGCCTACTTCTTGTTTTGTCAGTGTTCTTAAAAATAAATGTGTAGTTTGTAACTATTTTCTTCCAACACAATCTTGACTAAATTGTTTAATTGGTCCTTTCCTTTTTTACCCTGAGTTAAGACAAATCCTAAAATATTTCAAAAACTATGATATTTAGATATATGACATGTTTAATAAAAAAGTAAGGTTTTCGAAAGATACATCCTTTTGCCTAAAAAAATTAGGGGGGTCCCATTTAAAAAAATTGAAATAAAGCATTTTTAAAACTGTCTAGTTGTCCAACTTATACCAAACGCTCTGTATAAGATATTTAAAAAACATTGTTATCGATCAATATATCGTACCTTAAAGTACCCACAATGTAAATTATATTAGCCTAGGGTTAATCCACAGGTTGCTATGATTTTTTAACGATACCCTTAAAATTACTAAAATTTCGGAAAAAAATTAATTACTTGGCAACGTTGCATTTTAGTTCAAAAATTTTAAGATGGTTGCAAAGTCCTTATTCTATTGAATCGTATTCTGGAAAATTATACTGGGTGTCCCATTTAATTTTCTTTTTTATTATTCAGTACCACTTTTTAGGACCACCCTGTAGATTTTAAAATATTTTTAGGTTATGCATCCTAACAAACCATTTAACTTTTATATTACACTTTTTTTCCTATCTTTGATAGTTTAGGTGCTATCAAAGCCCGACACCTTATTGACACACCCTGTATATCTCAATTTTGAAGACCGGTTGTGCAGGAAACAAGTTGGTACTAAAAAAGAAACGTGCTTAGAGATAGACTCTCCGACTCCAAGGTCAGCCAATGTTGCTGAGGTAACAATAGATAGGAATTTTTATAATGCGTTAGTCGATTCAGGAGCCGTAGTATCCCTAGTTAAATTCGATATTGCCAAGGGGTTTAAAATTGAACCTACTGATAGTGTACTGGTAACTAAGAGAATATTATTCCAACGCTAGCAATAATCGAATTACCTTTACGAGTGGAGCGAAGGCAACACGATAGTTTTGATAGATTTGTTATTGAGTATAGACTTTTTAGGAAAATAAGTATATTGTACTGGGTCGGTTATTACCCTATCTCAGTACCTATGTATTCATTTTTATATTATAATTTATGTTTAATTCGCTAATGCTCGCCACACTCTTCTCCATGGACTCATGGACATGTTTTGAATCCGCCCCTGTTGGTCACGCACGACGAACGACCCGAACTAAATTGAAATTCCTGTAAAACTAACAACAAAGTATAAATTCCATTGGTAATGGAACAAGAAATCCTCAATTTTTCCATGAAATTGTTAATATTACTTTCAGCGAAGATTAAAGTCAATAATTATTATTATCTAGAAAAAAGTTATAACGTAGGATTAGTATTAATTCAATATTATGCAAATACCAATAAACAAGCTAATGGTATTAGTACAAATTAGCTAACACCTAATCCGCACATTTGAAGAGATTTTGTTATTCAAACAAATATATTTTTCAAGGGTCCCATTGATTTTCTGATATGCTGAATGAATATGATAAATTTGAAATCATTTTACACAAATCTATGATGCTTAACGGTGTGATCGTTCCTGTGTGAACATAAACAAATAATATATTCATGAGTTTTTACTTTATAAGTGTCTGTGCATTTAGGGGGGAGGCTGATGTATGGGCAGACAGACCTACTCCTAGGGGTACGTACTTTAATTCAAGTCGTGTCGAGTTCATATTTGGGTAAAAGTAAATTTTAAATTGAGTTCTGGACCTGGGCCGTTTTTGCTTCCCAGCGATGTTTATGGTTCATATAGCTAAGAACTCCGATATTATGCGTTGGCTTTGTTTAATTTTCGCACCAAAGAATCGACTAAAAATATTTTAAAATATAGGGTTAATGGAAAATGTAATTTTGACCAGACCTAAATATGGACTTGACAGGTTTTTGGACAATGGGGTCATTTGAGATTTTTTAAAATTATATATTCTGATGACTCTAAAAACTTTAAAATAATTACGAATATCGACTCCTTCAGTGAAGTCGGGTCGCGTTCCTTGCCGCTTATATTTAAATCTAACTGGACACAAAGACCGTTGCTCAATCTCGAGGCGGCCGAGCTGTGGGAGCTGATGACATCATTACCTCCCGTTCCGACCGAGCCTTAAATTCGATATTAAAATCGTATATTTTGAAAACTATTTATCGGATCGACTTCAAATTTTCAGGATTGACTATAAATTGTGAATATTCAGTTTGCTTGTTTTATATAAATTATTCTAGTTTTTTGATTACTAATATAGCAACTCAAGGGAATAAAATGGTAAATTGGTAAATTCCGATGATTGTTCTTAGATAGTGCCACTTGAGTGACTGCCGAGTGTAGCAGATGTGCTTCGCAAGTTGCCTAGGTGATGAAAATCTGACTTGTTTTGGTAACGGTATTTCGCCATTTGTCTTTCATGCACGTTATGTAAGATTAGTGAAAGACTAAGGTTCACTTGTATAAGTTTAGTTTAAACTACAAGTGACAACGGTATAGTAATACCAGTTGAAACGTTGTGATTTAAAAAGTTCAAAACTTCCCTATCAAACGATATATTTAGGGCCACATGTATATAGGTTTAGTTTAAACTACAAGTGACAGTTAAACTTAAGTTTATTACTAGATAATGTCCAGTTTAACTGGCACTTGCAGTTTAAACTGGACAAGTGGATAAGTGGCCCTAAATATATCGTTTGATAGGGAAGTTTTATACTTCCATTGTATTTATTTGTTTTAAATCACAACGTTTCAACTGGTAATATCTCTAGTCGCCTTCAGGTGAATACTAAATAAATATGCTCTAGCGGTGCACTGAAGCCTAAGATGGGCGCAGTCATGCGTTGATTTCGTGTGGGGTATTATTCTTCATCATCTACTTAACATTTCGCATACCAATAAAGGCTTACTAAAATAATCTGGTGTATGGCAGCAGCTTCCTTGAACTTTGTCTTCCTCGAGTGTGTTTTTTTATGCAGGATTTTAGCTGCTATCCATATGATATGAGACAATGATGACAACATTCTCTTTAACAACAGTAGCGCATCCATGAATGGTAAGGAACGGAGGGGAGGGGGTTATTAATTCGTATATTGTTACAATAAACATTATATAGTTTTCTATATAGGCGCCGATATTGAATTCCAAGGAAACAAAAAAGTATTCTAATTAACAATTTAATTATTAAGTTTAATTATTAACCGTTAAGAGCAAACACTAGTCGATGAGTCATCACAAACAAATAATGTTTCCACCTCATCTCGCATATTGTACCTGTGTCTGGCGATGACAATAAAATATTTTTTTGTATACAAAATATAAAAACGGATTTTCCGAAAATTAAGGGGTGCGGCGTCAGTGGAGATTTTTAAGATAATATTTGTTTGCAATTTTAATGGAAAATAAGAATAGCCGTAATATTTCTATTTTTGTTTAAAGAAGTAGTCCATACTTAAAGTGAAGTGGCAAGTTAAATGGGAAGAAATAATACTCAAAGTCAACCTTCACTAAGATATATTTTATAAGAAAATATTTATTTAGTTCTACATGTTTCGAACGTAGAAACGTTCATCTTCAGGAGAAGTGTATTTATAGTAAAGGAAATTGTGAGTGACACCCTCATAGAGCCTTTGAGGAAGTTAAATACTAATAATGCTTACATAGAACTAGCGGAGAAAATGGTACTACCAGGTTCTGAAAATAAATTTGGAAGTTTAAATGGTACCTATATCAGAGTGAAAAATGAGAAACGTTATGTGTGAATGACCTAGAGAAGGAGCTGTTACTTAAGTGGTGGTTCTCTAGGCTATTCACACATAACGTTTCTCATTTTTCACTCTGATATAACATTTAAACTCCCAAATTTATCTTCAGAACCTGGTAGTACCATTTTCTCCGCTACTTCGATGTAAGCATTATTAGTATTTAACTTCCTCAAAGGGTCTATGAGGGTGTCACTCACAATTTCCTTTACTATAAATACACTTCTCCTGAAGATGAACGTTTCTACGTTCGAAACATGTAGAACTAAGTAAATTTTTTCTTATAAACTATATCTTAGTGAAGGTTGACTTTAAGTATTATTTCTTCCTATTTCTATTTTTATTTCTGCATGGCGGGGATATAATTTGAACCTATAAATACAGACGACCAAATGGGTAGGTATTTTCTAGGGTGGTCCTTAAATTATCAAACGTCTCACCCTATTTTTCTCCCATTTTAGTACAACTTCATTGGACGAATACTGGGATAAAAGTTTTGAAAATTTAAAAAAACATGTAAATTCAAAAATCATTTACATTTATTACATATAAATCTAAATAACTTAATAACTACACAACAAATAAATTACAAACAACAATAAATATGTATTAAGTATGTTCTACCGATGTCGAACTGGTTCAAAAGTTATGTCCCTAGTTTTTCTAAAAAAAAAAATGATACCCCTATACTCCTGTCATTTATTGCTGCAAAAAAATAAACCCGAAGGATAAAAATTATTACTAAAAAGACAATATTTTAAAAATTATTCTGATCATATTAAAATAATTTGGCCATGTTTACTAACAAGTTCGCAGGAATGACAGAAAATTAAAGCTAATAAAAAATGTTGCACATCAATTAATAAGTAAATATTATGCAGATATATTGAAGGCTTTTAGGTTGTGATAAATAAATTGGGACGTTTCTGTGTAATCAATGTAACACAGAATTATTGTAAACAAAACTATTTTAAGTAGTTACTGATGACACCATTTGCCGGAGAAATTGTAGCTTAATATTATATACAATTCGAATCAGTCGGTCGCAGGAGCGGATTGGGAGATAAAGCCCCCTTGGAAACTAATAGCACAGATTCCCAATTTGCGTTTTTAGTAATAAACGCGTTTTTTTTTTAAATAAATATAAAATGTATTTGGATATGTTCTTACTGTAAGTATATACCTGAAGACCACTATAGATACTTACAAGCTGAAACGTGATTTAAAACAAATTAGGACACACTCATTCAAGAGCTCAATAAGGGTTTTCTTCTATATATTGAAGTGTGATGAATAAAATAACAAATTTAAAGAGCTACAATTTAAAATTTATTTTAGCATCAAGGTATGCATTTGAAACGCGTTTCAGTAATATATTTATTTAATTAGGCTTTGTTCACTATCGTGTCATCCTGTTTGTACTTTCTTGCTAAAAACAGGGTGTTATGGATTTTCACATGGAATTCACGCATTATGCTTACGAGGATAATATCCTGTTGCCTAGAGGAACACCCCACACTGTTTTTGGTCCAAAAAGTTGGGATAAGAACCCTAAAATTAGACAGAATTTGCGGACTGCCCACGGGAAAACAATTACCTTCTCAATGTAAAAAAATCAATCCTATTGTTTTTTGGGTTGCATACTTTCAGGCCAGACTACGTTACTCGGTTTCTGTCAGGCTGCATCGCTAAAATCAAATTCAAAGGAGAACGAACGACGTGGGACTTCGTAATGACGTCTGATCGGTCTGTTTTAGCCTTAATTACTTAATTAATACGCTATTTAACTGTTTGTGATTAAACAAAGAATTTTCATGTCGCATTGATTCATGACTTGTTTATTATGTGAGTTGTTTTAGCAGTTTTGTTGGATGTGAAAATTTGTTGTTTGTTGTGATGTTTTGAAATGCATGAAAAGTTTAAATCCGTAGATTAGATTTATAACGATTTGTTTATATTTATTTTGTGCCAGTTTTGGATTTTTTAGGAGGTAGGTTTAATTTTTACGGAGGTAGGTTTAATTTTTACGGGGCCTGCCCCCCCCCCCCCCCTGAAATATTCAATAGAAAAAAAAATGCATTTAATCCACCGTACACTGGGGCCCAGGCTCCCCCTGAAAACTAAGACTAGCTACGCCGATGGCGCCGATGGCGCCGGTGGACACCCAGCGGTACAGCGCATTCCTTATTTTTCGACTATTCCCACCGGCACGGCACGGTGAGATTTCTATTAGGGAATCCAAACCACGTGATTCAATATGGCGGTCGGATGGCAAAAAGCATTGAGTCACCTGTTAAATGCCACCAGTAACATTATTTTTATGGTCACGTGTACCAATTACAAAGCAGTATATGCCATCCAGCCGCCATTTTGACACATCGTTGGATTGCCTAATTAGGGAATCCAAACCACGTGATTCAATATGGCGGTTGGCTGGTAAAAAGCATTGAGTCACCAGTTAAATGCCACCAGCAACATTATTTTTATGGTCACGTGCACCAATTACAAAGCAGTATTTGCCAGCCAGCCGCCATTTGGACACATCGTTGGATTGCCTAATTGTTCTGTGAATATAACCTGCAAAAATATGTTAAAACATCAGTCGAAGTTAGCACAACAATCAAACATGTAACACAAAACACGTGGCTGATGTGCCGATTATCGGCGCAAACAGTACTGTTAGAGCGTTTTCACACGACACCATATATCGCGCGCGACAAATGGTCGCAATATTGCTTTTACACCAAATTATGTGTTTTCTAATGAGCCATTTTCACACACAAGCGATATTAGAGAACACATAATTTGGTGTAAAGCAATATTGCGACCATTTATCGCGCGCGATATATGGTGCCGTGTGAAAACGCTCTTAGGGTTGTCAAAATAAAACGCTGTCACAGCAGGAAACGCGAATTCGGCACCGCAGCGGTGTGGGTCGCGCCATTTACCGCTGTGTTCTATGGCACCGCGACGAAGCCGTCAGTGCAGTACCGCGTTTATCTGGGGAATCCTTAAGAGTGAGGTCTAGTGACGCATTCGCCATTTCGTTTTCTGATCAATATTTCGTTACTTTTCCTTTTGTCCAAAAATCAGCCAAACAACGACATTTAAAGCATAATTACCTACAATTTATAGTTAAACAAATTTTAATTTATATAGTAATAAAACCAGAAAAATAAAAATGGACAAATTTTCTTTTTTCCTTTTATTAATCAAAATTTTTTAACTCAAAACTGAAGGTAATTGCTACTCAAGAACAGGTATTTGGCCACTTTTTGAATAAAGCGAAAAGGATAAGAAATATTAATCAAAAAATGAAATGGCGAATGCAGACTTCACTCGTAAACACTTTTACCGATTCCTTAAAGGTAAATAGAAAACGTTACCTGTAATAAGATTTACTTGCCTTTGCCTTTGTCCTTTTAAATACTGGTTGCCAAAACTATCTATTATCAAATTGGATAATAATTGAACCATTATTATGTTATTTTTCTTCGTTAGGTGTGATTTTGTATTCTATGGTAGTTCCTATTTTTTGCTGCTGTGGAATCTTTGGAAACATCTTATCACTAATGGTTCTTAAAAGAAAAGAATTAATTGGTTCTGTTTACACATATTTAGTGGGTAAGAATATTTTTTTCTATTTATAGATTCGCTTTTACTGGATACTAGCGAATGTGTGTATATAAAAGAAATAGGTTTTCTTTTACGCAAATATTTGGGCTTCTGGAAAACCAAATTGTTTTTTGTTTATATGTTATTATAAGATTAAATGCACATGGAGTACACACAATATAGGTGGTTTGTTAGCGCACGGGTTGGTTGGCTCACGGTAAATTTTAGTACTTTCCAGACGCATTGAGGACATGTAGATTTTTTTCTTCCCTATGCACCTCGTTATTATAACTCGACGCTTGGGCAATTATGGTAGCTGTCTAAACCTTGGTTAATAATATACTATTATACGCGTTTTCGTTGCAAATGCTTAAGTTTTGAAATATTCCTTCTTCAAGTAAAGTTTTGTATAAAGGTTAGGTTTTGGATTCATAATTAAGTATATTCTCGTTTCTTCCCGCATTATTTTTTTTTAGAAATTATCACACATCATAAAAGAAAACTAGTTTTTGGACAAAAATTTAAATTTTTACTTTAATTTTTGTCTTTAAAAATAAATAAAGGACACTGATGATTGTCACTTGTTTTTGCTGTAAAAATATTTTATTGCATTTGGTTATATTTTTCTTGATTTAAAATAGCTCTAAAAAAGGGGTAACGGGCAGAAATAGTTTATTGTATACCTAGTAGGAAAAGCTGAACATTCCCGGACGACCGTAAAGACTGACAATACGGAGTCCGGGAATGTGGCTTTTTCTACGAGGTATACATATCTACTATTTTTCCGTAAATCGAAAATTACTAAAAGGACATAACTTAATTACAATGAACTTGTTAAAATTTTGAAATAAATATTATTAACTTTGTTCACACAATAGTATTGAATTGTCAAGCTTAACACATTTTAGTTTACAATAATTTAAGTAGCCGTACGGAGATAATATTTCTTTACAGTACCTACAATAATAAATATTTCTTAACAGTTATTTTCCGTTGCCTAGCAACGACTAAATGTAAGGAAATATTTACTTTTTCTTTCAGAAATGTTATCCAAAATGTCAATATTTCCGATCGATTTTCGGAAAAGTATATAATAGAAAAATTCTATAAAATATTAATTTTTTTGCTCGTTTTTCTATAAAATTGAATCACAAACCAACAACTAAGACGATAATATGCATTCGAAACCTTATTCCGTATACATAGCAGGACTTTTAAAAATAAAATTTTAAAAACTAAGCATTTCCGATAAAAACTGCTTCGTAATCTAAGCCAAAAATACATGTTTCCTAATAAAATCCTTAATTTTGGCGTGGTGAGCGTGTAAACAATAGATACGTATGTACCAGAAGCCACAACTACTTCACAAATAACTTTACAACTTCACAATTTTACGTTATTTTACATATCAGTTCTCGTACTTGATTATATTTTATATAATGTTATTATATAATTATAATAATAACTCCTTCTAAGTTATCTAAGTTATTAGTATTAGCTAACTAGGGCAGGGTAACAGCGCAACGCTCTACTGGGGTTGGTTTTAACCCGGAGTAAGGAAGATCTGATTTTAAGTTTATTTATTTAATTAGCAGTTTCCAGTAATCTTTTACTGCCGTGAGAGAATTCCATTATGCTTTGTGCTTGTAAATAGTTGTTTTTTAATGAATTTTATTTTATATTTGTGCTTTTGTGTCACTGGAAAAGCGTACGAAAAACCAGCTTTTATTATCCAACAAACTGCACATTTAATGGTGAACTACACGCTAAAAAAACACACTACTTTGGTCATATTGTTTTTAGTTTTAGCTTCGGTGGACTTATGTATGTCTCTAGTTTTATTGTTTGGTGGAATAAGTAGAGGCGTGATGTGGCAACATGGACTGATTGAATATGATTCTTTAATTGGATTACCTATAGGCAATGCTCTGAGTACTTTAGGAGTACTTGCTATAATTGGGCTTACAGTAGGTACGTATCATCCATCCACCAGTTGCTTATTTATCATTATTTTCAGAAATGGCGGATTTAGAGGGGGGAGTGCGCGCGCCTGCCCCTACATGTTTGTATATATGTTACCAGCCAAACCCGATTTCAGGATAAACTAGTTTTGCCTAGGCCAAACCAGTTTAACGAACGAACGAACAGACCTGAACAAACCCAAACAGACCCAAACAAACCCGAGCAGACCCGAATAAACCCGAATAGACCCAAAAAACCCAGAACAGACCAGAACAAACCCGACCAGACCCGAACAACTTTTAGGATAGACTGGTTTGGCCTAGGCAAAACTAGTTTATCCTAAAATCGGGTTTGGCCGGTAACATAATATACACGATTTGAAAATAATAATTTTATTGAAATTATTATCTTTTATACAATTTTAAAATGTACCATATAGGTACATGGTCCCAGTTAATGATGCATTCTACAGGGATCTCGTAAACCATGTAAGATACAGAGATGGTTAAATTACTTAAATTAGAAAAAAATTGCGCCCTACTAAATTCTGCAACCTTGTGTTTTCAAATTTAAAAAATCCTTCCGAAGATATTTGGGCAAAACCGGGTTTTCGCGATTTCGTTTCTATTTTGAAGAGATATGTTGAAATAAAGTTTACAATTTCATCAAGAAATAGCGATAATGCGTTTTCAAAACTTAGTTAAGAAATAAATAAGTGGTGAGAACACAGTATCGCCATCTGTAGGAATCAACTCCAATGCAGCAGACAAAGCTACCACTTCCTATTTTATTATTACGGACAATATACCTCTAATAGGTACTTTAAAATTTAATTTTACTTTTCCTCGAAGAAGATAGGAACGCACACTGTCAAACTATTCATATTGAAAAGAAATAGTAGAGTAAAAGTGAACCACTGAATACATTAGTCAATTTATTGTAAATAGTGATTAAATATAGTGCACATAACACTCCTATTTTAGATAGTTGGTGAGTAGTGGATGCATGAAACTCGACTGATTCGATGTTCCGAATAGTCTTGTTCTTCTTATTATAATTTCCTTTAAAAAGTATACCTTAACTTCCGGTATAACCGGAAAGTGATAGAAAAGTTTTATTTTAATATTTAAAAAATTATAGTTACGTCAAGCGTCAAAATATCAATAAGATTAGGTATTTCCTTTGATCATTAAACTCTGGGTCTTTCAGTTCCAAGATGTTCTCATGCTGCTATAGCTACTAACCGTGAATCGATATTATTTACGATTTTACTTTTCATTTAATTAGTTATGTCATAATTGGGTTCGATTGAAAATGCTTTATTTTGTTAGATCGTGTAATTTATCTATGGAATCCAGTACAATGCACAAAACCAAGATTCTGTCGACCCTGGGTAGCCAAAAGGATAATGGTCATAAGCGTCTTTATATCGGTAATGTTTAGTTTGCCCTATTGTTTCATATATGCCTGGACACCTGATGGAAGGAACCTTACGACCACAGCGTTTTTTGATTCCAAGTAAGTAGATTTATTCTGTTGTTAAATTAGGCTATTTACGTCACCTTCCCCACTGTAGGTATGTGTATTCGTGGACTTGTATGTATTTTCAAAAAATTGCCAGCCGAGCAAAGCATTTTTCCTTGGAAGCTCAAAAGTCCTGAAAAAGATGTTAGCTAATAAAAAAGAGTGTTTGTAATAAATTTAAATAATAATTTTAATTATTTGAACGTTTCAGAAAACCGATTCGCCTTGACTAAATACTAGCGATATGGACATGGTGCACATTTATAAAAAAAAAACAGTTTTTATACGAATTTGAATTTTATTATCGGTGACCGGGGACTCCATACATAGTAAATATTATAAAATTGAATCTTCGCCATTTTGTCAAGTACATTATTTCAATAAAAATCAATATTGTCGAATGTCGATCCTGTGTTGAAATGATATGTTATATGTAAATCATTTTATTTAAATCCATTAATGATAAATTGAAAAGAAAAATAGCATTTCATCTTTGCGAATTGGTTTAATATTACAACTTAAACTGAATTAGAAATTCCATTCTTTTCGAAGTTTTCCCATCGCCTCCGTGGCGCAATTGGCTAGCGCGTTCGGCTGTTAACCGAAAGGTTGGTGGTTCGAGCCCACCCGGGGGCGTACTTTTTTTAAAATTTCCCTATTAATTGGATTCATTTTTTGATTTGTATTTTTAGGTTTTATGAAGCTTTTAATTGGATCACCTTATTTCTTTTCGCTGTCTTACCAGCTATAATTTTATTACTGGGAAATGGATTTTTAATAATGTCATTGCGAAAGGCCAGAAAAATAAACAAAAAGGCGGATAAATGCAGAACTAATATATGTAAACGAAGGGTAAGTGTGCTTACATTATCTATTGTACCTATATCGTATATATTCAATAAACTAACAGTAATTAATTGTATGGAATATTCGAAATTTTGCCATAGACCATAGACTATTTTTAATAACTTTAGTGTTATTAACATAGAGAGATCATGGACGTCATGTTAAAAAGGTTTAAAATACAGGGTATCTCAAAATTTATGTTCCAAGACAAATTCGTTTTTAGAATCCGTATTCAGCTATATTACGCCAGCTTATTGGTTTCGCTTAGACGTCAGTAGCCCAGAGAAATTGCTGAAAAATATTTTTAAGTTTCTCAGATGACCGCTAGAGGGCGTACCACTAATTCTTAATTAATAAAACGAAGTGTTCTCCTTAGTATGTCTAGTTAAACCTTATTGAAAATGTATGGGTTCTAATCCTAAAAATATTATAGGTAAAATTGTTGTTTCTCCAACTCCTCAAATAAAGGGGTGGGGAGAGACAAATATTTTTTGATGATTTTATTAAAACATTCTGAAAATAGAGAAATTTAAATTATATTATTAATACCGAAATCCTATAACCGCCAAGGAATGTTAATTGTTTGTTACTTATGCAATTTTGTGGAAGTAGTCCATGTCCCAATGGAGTGATGTGATAATGGAAATAATTTTAACACAGTCTGCTCCACTAGTTTATTCAGATATTTATATCATATCATTCGTACATGTTTCGGAGGGCAAAACTCCCCATCTTCACTCTCCAACGGAAAATTTAATTGTTTAATACGGCAGGCACATGAGGATAAACGTTTGACATTAGTACCAGATTCAGAGATTAAGAGAACTGGAGAGCAGAAATGAAAAAAGTAGATAAATATTTTAAAATAAATATAAAAAAATAATAGAAAACTTATCAGTAATCATTATAATAATGTAGTTAAGATTTAAATTAAAGAATGAAAAAGTGCCTCGGCTGCCGATGGTTTAAAAGAGTGTCTTTTGAATATCGGCATAATAAAATTATCTGTAAAATGGTAAAAAAATCTTAATTTTATCATTTTAACTGTGGTATCTTATTTATTACTTTTGTTCAGATATATGTTCTAACAGTGGCGTATTTACGGGGGGTCTCCCTAGGGCCCCATAGAATGATGTAACTTAATATCTAAGAGGTTGTCAGGTCATTTTCCCTTAGAGTCAAGACAGCTGATAATACTGCCAAAAATCTGAATATGGGTTAGAAGAAATAAGTTAATTCATAAAATTAGATAATAGTTCGGTGAATTTTTTTTGAAATTTGGGCGTGACTCCAAAATTTTTCGCTATATAATTTTTAGAACAATATTTCTAATCCTTTTTGCTATATCTTGAGGTAGCGATTACCTACAGCCCTAATTTAAGAAATTTTGATTGATGAATTAAGAGCCTACGTATCATACCAGCATGAAACGCGGCATTGTTTCCTGGTTTGTCTAATTGAAAATTTAATAAAATTTTTTTACTAATTGGTTTGCAAGAACTTTTAGTTTGGCGGATGATACCTTTTTTCCAAAAAAAATTGAAAATTTATTTTAAAGTTTTAGTTATATAGGTAGGTTCAAATAATATCATCCGCCACACAGAACTTACAAATAAAAATATTACGGCTATTCATGTTATTTTATTTTCCTACGACCACCTATGAAAATGAGAA
Organism: Polydrusus cervinus; assembly: GCA_935413205.1. Taxonomy (NCBI): domain Eukaryota; kingdom Metazoa; phylum Arthropoda; class Insecta; order Coleoptera; family Curculionidae; genus Polydrusus; species Polydrusus cervinus. The sequence goes on from OW284510.1 coordinate 53,530,950, forward strand.
AAAAAGCACGGTTAACTTTGCTCGAAAGCGCCGAATATCACACGTGTGTTGAAAGAAAATATTTCAACTCTAGAGTGGAAATACAAGGCACACTATTTAATTTAGGCATATGATACCAATTTGACAGACCACACCTATTTATTAAAAAGAACAAATTTTAGAAAGTAGTTTAGTTTATTTATCACGTATTTGTCGAGTGATTTAGAATTAGAACGTGAAAATACGCCATCTGAAATTATAAAAAAGTTAAGAATATACTGGTGAATTTATTACCAGTCAAAATAAGCCCCGCTGAAGAAAATGTCATATATTAAACTTAAGCAGAAAATGTTTATGGGTCGCCATAGCCTAGAGTTCTCTAGGGCCTAGAGACTAGAGCCATGACCTACGAATCGAAAGATCAGAGGTTCAAATCCCATCAGGAGCACTTGACTTTTTTTTATGAAAACATTAAATAATATATAGAATTATTTTGAATTGAAATCTTCCTTGTTGGGTGAATTTTTTAAATTTATTTTTAATGCATCTTTCCTTGATTAAATAAAAAAAAATCATTCAAGAAGGAAGATTTCAATTCAAAATAATTTTATAATTTAGTTAATGTTTTTATAAAAAAAAGTCAAGTACTCCTGATGGAATTTGAACCTGTGACCTTTCGATCTATTAAATTGGCATCATATGTTTAAATTAAATAGTGTGCCTTGTATTTCCACTTTAGAGTTGAAATATTTTTTTTCAGCTCTAGAGTTGAAATATTTTTTTCACAAATCAAAGGTTTTTTTAATAATTCTTTGTGGTCGTAGGAAAAATAGTGTACATTACTCGTGTGAAAGTGATTATTCTAAAACTCCGAGAATTTCCGCACTCGGCTGACGCCTCGTGCTAAATATCTCCTCGTTTGAAAAGTATCACTTTCATCACTTGTTATGTAATATACTGTTTTCCATTAAAATTACAAACTATGCCCCGATATTATCCTTAAAATCTCATCAACTACTGTTTACTTTGATTAAAATCCAAAAACGAAAATTTGTAAAAATTTTTCTTTTTCTGCTTTTATTACTTCATAAACTCAAACTATTTCAACTTTAAATTTTAGGTAATTATGCTCCAAACATGAGTACATATTTGGCCGATAATTTAATACAACGAAAAAGTAACGTACTATTGATCAAACACAAAATAGCGAAGGTGTAACTAGCCCAAACTCTTAATGAATTTATTTATTTCAGGACCATACGAACCTTACTATAACATTGGTAGTTATAATAGTGTTTTTTCTCATCACCAACATTCCCGAAAACTTAGTATCAAGAACAGCTGCAATCAATTTACTCTTTCAAGGAAATCATAACCGAATAAACAGTATAACTTTGGAAAATTTCCGACAAATTTATGCACTTCTTGGGGCCATTGACGTTAATGCCAATTTTATATTTTATTATACATTTTGTCCGGCATTTTGTAAGGTTCTAAGGAATATTTTTAAGGGAAAGCAGAAAAACCATCGTTCGAAAAATTTACAGGTAATTCTTAATCCACCAATAAATAGACTATAATAACTTTTACTATACATACAGGATAGGTATTGCAATCCCGAGATCTCCCAATTCTGGGATAGCAACCATTTTTATAATACTTTTTCGATCCCGGGATCCCGAGAAATAAAAATATAATCCCGATATCGAAAAAAATCGCTTCTCATGATATTACCAAAAATTTCAGTACCTGAAATAGGGCTAAAGTGGCTTGTTTTGATCTACACATTAAAAAAAAAAAAAATGAGTAGAAAGTTTGTACTAAGAGTGAAACTCTTTTAACATGGATTCTCTTAATTTGATTTTCTTTTTGTCAACCCGTAATCATAACTCATGAGCTAAAGAAGATATTTGACGTTTGAGTATTGACGACCACGATGTCCATTAGAGATTGCAATGCCGGGATCCCCCAATCCCGGGGTAGCTACTATTTTTACTATACTTCTCCGGTCCTGGGAAATAAAAATATAATCCCGGGATCAAAAAAAATCGCTCTTCCTGATATTACCAGGTATTTTATTAAGTAAACTCAAAGTCTTATTCCGAAAGAAACATAGTCAACCTATAAGCAGTCGTAGACTTAACATGCACGGCGTTGTGTTTAAGGTTAAAAGCTGTAATTCCCCGGTAAACTGCTGCGCAGGTCAGGAAAGCACGTACAGATTGCAAGCTCGGGATCCCCGAATCCCGAGATAGCTACCATTTTTAACGTACTATTCCGATTCCAGGATCCCGGGCTTACATAAAGATATCCCGAAAATCCCGCTATTGTTTAATTACTGTGGGATTGCAATCCCTAATACAGGGTGTCTTACAATGACCGTCCATTAGAATATTTTGGAAACTAATGCGATTTGAGTCCTACAACTTTAAATAATGGGGTTTTCGGAGATGCTTGCTCGGGATGAAATAACAGCGACCTATTGCGACTCCTGGTTATACCGGAAGTTCTCTCAAACTTACTTATTTTAAATGGAACATCCTGTATATTATATTAGTTCTAATTCCCTATAAAATTCCACGTATATTTTATATAAAATGTCATATATATACGTATGTCTACATTTTGTTGAGATATTGACGTTTAAAATGTGGCATTTCAGACTTTGACAGGCTGTAGCATTGGAACGGCGCGTTTTAGAGAAAAATGGTTTTTACCTCCCTATCTTAGGTTTTTACTCTCTATCTATGTGAGTAAGATAGAGAATAAAGAACTAAGTAAGGTGCAAACTATTTTTCTCTAAGATGTGCTTTTCCAATACTACAGCCTGTCAAAATGAAAATGCCAGATTTTAAACTTCAATATCTCTCTAAAATGGATTTACCGTCAAATAATAGTTATTTATGTATCAAGGAAATTATAAGGGTCTTAATTACTGAGGGCAAAGTTTACTCCCCGAGGGCCTTTGGCCCGAGGGACAGCAATTGACGGAGGTAATTGAGACTCTTATAATTCCCGTGGGACATAGATAATTTTATTTCTGACCGATTTAAATTTTTGTTTATTTTTAAACTGGAATAAATGTTTCAATTTATTACCTTTCCGGTATATTTGAATCAGGTGTCGTCGATAATAGTTTTGGTTGCTGCCAGGTTGTTGCTATGTTACTCAATGAAGACAAACATAGAAAGAAAACAAACAAACGTTTTAATTGGCCGAACCAAAATTTGACATAAGAAACGTCAAAAACAGCGCCAGCATCGGGTCTGGAGGGAACCTCTGGACTATAAGCGGGACTTTCAAATATTACCATTTTAAAAAATTTTGCCGCCAAAATTTTAAAATGATATTTACAGCTTAAAAAACCATCAGGATAATAATATTAAATTTTTACTATACTTGGAAAATTAAATGAGGAATGTGAATAGTTTATTGGCTGTAAATCATTTTAAAATTTTACGTGCAAAGATTTTTAACATCTGGACAACCTTTCGACTATAGGTGGAACTTTCAAATATGGCAATTTTAAAAAATATTGCACACAAAACTTTAAAATGATATTTAAGGCCATCAAACTATTCATAATCCTCTTATTTGTTTTTCCAAGTAGAGTAAAAATTATATATTAGGATTTTCTGATTAGATTTTTAAGCTGTCAATATCATTTTAAAATGTTATATATTAAAGTTGTACAATTAGAAATCAAACTTCAGAAATCAGCTTATAATTAATTTTATTGAGAAGTACGATTCAAAATCAGTAACTCGTTAGAAAAAAAAGATCTGTAACTCGTGTTAAAGTTTTAAGTCTCACATATTATACGGATAAATAGACACATTAAAACTTACACTACATCACTTACATTATAACAATAACACCGAGTTAATAAGATTTTAGGTATGTTGGTATATGTTTAATAACAATTAATTGCTAACATACAATTTACAACATTCAAAACTAAATATTTGTAGAAAATAACAAATAATAAAACTTTTAAAAATTAACAAAAAGGTAATTAAACTTTTAAAAACACAGTGTAGTGACAGTATTAAAATAAAAATCCATTTTTTCTCCAGCACCAGGAAAACTAAAACGTATTTAATACAGGGTGATTCCTAAGTTGATACTTCTTTTTGAGCTGCGTTTAGAAGGCATTAAAATAAACAACATTTTCAAATACCTTTTTTCGAAAAACCCAAAAATAAAGTACTTACATTCGTTTATTACACTACAAATCAAATACGGTTCTGCCTGACTTGCCCGTTGAATAACATTAAGAAAACTTTTGGGTGTAGAGAAGAAAAATCCGCACTTTTACGACACTTACAATAAATTAGCACCATCATTTGTTCATTGTTTTCAAATTTTACCAATTTCACCAATTAACTTGCTTTAGAAAAACACATTGCGCCGCGAATTGCTAAAATATATAACTGACGATCGATCCGTAAAATGCATGACTCAATACAAAAAACGGAGAAAAACAATATAAAGTAAAGGGCTACGTTTTGAATACCAGACCCGCACTTAGATTTTTTACTTCTGTAACTCGGCTATTTTTAAGTTTTTTGAAAAAAAGTATTTGAAAAAGTTGTTTATTTTAATGCCTTCTATACACAGCTAAAAAAGAAGTATCAATTTAGGAATCACCCTGTATAATGGCATGAACCATTTATCCGTTTATCAAAAAAAACTAGGACCATAAAAAACAAAAAATAATAACAATTTATGTCAAAATCATTAAGTCAAATTTTAATAGACTAAAAGATAATAATAAAAATTATTTGTCCTCGATTTTATTGTTATACGATGGTACATTTTTAAGCCAAGATTATCCTGCTAATCTCCTTGGAACAAGTCTGGTCTTCTTTAGTGTTGCTATTTTGGGATTCTCGGTTAAGCGTTAAAATAAAAACAAAATAGTTAACATTAGATTACAGTATGTAGCGCAAATTTCTAGATTTTTCTCTGTCATGCAAAAGGGAGTCATATTTGGTAAATTGTCATAAGTCTGGTTACCACATAAATCAGGTTTTGTGTCACAAATCAAGTATATTGTCAGATAGCGTCAGGGTCACACACATATGTTTATTATACTGTAATAAATCGGGGTGTACTGTCATAAATTCAGTATTGACACAAATCAGGTAGGTACTTATCTAGTCCAGGTTACTTTTCTTATCAAGAATCGGGTATATTGTCATAATTTACGTATATTGCCATAAATTAGGTGTATTGTCATAAATTAAGGTAAATGGCACAAAGTTAGGTATGTCACAAATCAGGTGTAGGGTGAAGTAAGGTAATTTCGTGGCATAGGTAAGTTCGTGATAGAATTATAAATATTTGGCAGCAAGTTGCCTATTGCTTTAGATGGATGATTTCTTGGCTATTAGAAGGCATTTGATCCTACTAGATGGCACTACCTGTTGCGTTGCGATATCACGAACATACTGGACATAAGAAAACTTTGTTTCCATGTGGTGCTTATTTCGTCGTGGTATTTCGCGGGTTTTGTAATTAAAAAGTAATTTGTTGTGTTAATAGGATTAACCCAAAGGTAGGCTTTTGAAATTTATATTAATTATAGTATTTGAGATGGGGAAGCTTCTTGTCAAATGCGATTAACAAATTCTGGCTTAGTTTTACCGTAATTGCTTAGTCCGTGGAACTAATTTTTTATGATTTCTGACACGTGTTCAAGATATAAAAATTCAAGGGTTGTTTAATATTAAATATCTTTTTTCGTATGCATCTCGTATTTATGCATTTCGTATGCATCTCGTATTTATGCATTTCGTATGCATCTCGTATTTATGCATTTCGTATGCATCCTGTATTCTATGGTTATGTTAAATTTATGTTTGAACACAAACCTAACCAAGACGTTATTGAGCATATCACAAACTTACCTAGTATCAGGAAGTTACCTATTGTTATTTTTATTTGCAGCTTTTATATCACCTAAAATGTCAATCATCGGATGAAGACAAGGTTTTTATGTGTGATCGATGCACCGGTAGTAGCAGCGATGATTCAGACTAATAATTTGTAACTTGTAACCGATAATAAAAATAATTTTTAGCATTAAAGGTTGTCTCACGAATATACCTACCCTATATCACGAAATTAGATATCCTATCACGAAATTAACTCTCCTCGACTAGGGCTACTTTGAAAGTTTTTTTTCGTGTTGTTGTTGAGTTTTATATAAAAAAAATACCAAAATCTAAAGGCATACTGTTAGGTCTTAGGTCTCCGACAATTATAGCAACAAAGCATGTCATTTACTTTACTTTCTGACGAAAAAACTATAATTATCACGAACATACCTTACTTCACCCTATTGTCAAAATAATTCAGGTACATCGTCATATTCAGGTATATCGCTATAATTTAGGTATAGTCTTTTACTCGCTTTTCTTGTATTTACATTTTCCTTATGATTGTCTAATCAGGTACATTTTAAAAGGAACTATCAGTTTCTAAGATATTATTTAGGTACGACCTTGTATATCACAGATATGTCACAGTTATATTTTGACTTTTAAAGGAGTTCAAGCTGATTTAAATTTTTTCAAATTACTTTGGTGCCCTTTACTTAAATTATCACTACGCTTGCTACTTTGTAAAGATTTTTTGATATATTTAAAAATACCTAATCGGACAGCTTTAATAATAAATTGGTCAAACTAGGTGTGATTCTGACAAACTTTGTATTTTTCAAAATATTTTAAAAATCCTAATTTAAATTTTTGCTCTAAATTAGCACTTGTACCGAACTCCTCTAAAAATTCAAAAAGCTTGCCATTTAAGGACTCTAGTAACTTTATTACATTCTCCTTGGCATATTTTAAACGTGCCTGAGAATCATACTCTTTGAAGCTCACAAACAGATGTTTTTCTGATATGTCTACAGCAAAAAGTTCTCTACAGTGTTCACAGTCAGTATTAGGATTTAATTTTTTGAGAAGATAGCCGGCAACATGGGCATTAGTGGGATTGGTTTCAATAAAAGATTCATCCTTCAAACTAGGGTCAAGGTCATCATCTAAATATGTTTCTGGTTCTGTGTTCTGGGCTTAGAATTAATGTATTTTTCTAGAAATTCAGTAAATCACCCAACGTACGGCAAAAGTCTTCCTCACAATTACTGTTTTTAGAAAGAGGCGAACTAAAATTTGTAATAATTAAAGTTTTTAATGCTGCTTTAAATTGAAAACAAGTTGGGTTAGTATTGGTCACACCACGTTGTCGAATTTAACCGAAAAAGTTTTTTAATGGATCTTGATTAATTTAAGTGTCTTAAGCAAAGAAATTTTAAACCCTTTTCCCTTAAATTTTTCCAAAGAAGCATCACAGCCCTAATAGAAATTTGCCAACCTTGAACAAAATGAAAGTCGTTTCTGATTTTTCCACCCTCTTTATCCCTAATTTTTCACCTATATAATTTTGATAGCATATCAGACCAAAACTCTAGATGGGGAGACTTATCTGATAAAGCACACCTACATTTTTTCATTTCCACTGGATAAAATTGGTTACTATTTAAAGAATCAAAAATATTATCTATACTGTAAATAAATTCAGCCGTATATAAGGACTTCAGATATATGACCGCATGAATAAAAAGTTTCAATTGCTGCTGCCATAGTATGACTTAACTGACGCGCAGCATACTGACACCTTCATTTTCATAAGTGTCTTTAGTATTAAAATGACTGTCATCTAATTTGTTTAAACATCTGTAGGTACGTTGAGTTTTATCCAGGTTATATGCATTTAAAATATGATTAAATTTAGCAAGTTTGTTGGGTTCAAATTCTATATCACATTTTTAACATGTGCATTACGCGTACATTTAAGAAGGTGTGGCACATAAAATACCGAGCCACAGGGTGGGGGTGTGCCTGTGGTGTGGGGAAAATAAATACGGCAAAAGCCTACGTAAGGTAAGGTGAAAGTGCCTTTTTCTTTGCCCGCCCGTCCCGTTGCTTGTGCTTAAGTTTATTTTGCTATTATACCAATTTTTTTGATTAGGACTCAAATTCCGGACATTTTAATGAATGTTGTGATTCCGCCCGGACTTGAAATTAAGCTCTGCGTTTCCGGACATGTCCGGGATTTTCCGGACGAATGGTCACCCTAGTTACGACTGGAGCATCATTGACTACAAAATGATAAGGACTGGGTTTATTAGGGAATCCAAACCACGTGATTCAATATGGCGGTTGGCTGGTAAAAAGCATTGAGTCACCAGTTAAATGCCACCAGCAACATTATTTTTATGGTCACGTGCACCAATTACAAAGCAGTATTTGCCAGCCAGCCGCCATTTGGACACATCGTTGGATTGCCTAATTATCAGTGTGCTGCTCTGTTAATAACCTAATAGCTTTTTGATTGGTAGGATCCTGGTCACAAACAGTCGCTACAATATTTAATCCTATTTCTTGAACTCGAGAAATAAGTGTAACTATTAGTTGTTTTAATATATCGGCTTTGACAGTGGCTTTAGTGAAAAAAAAGGCAATTGGCATTTTAAAGGATCTTTTGATTCCTTTTATCATAAACACTAAGGCATGATTGGCATGATCTTTAGATCGACCAAATGTTCCCATATCTTCATACCCACAAATTGTTTGTGTTTTGGTTTCATAGGTCAAACCAGCACTAACAAACATTCCATCGATGATAAGGGTACAACATTTATCTAAGTCGTCCAATTTATCAGCTTGCTTCTTTAAATGTTCTAAAACATGTTCTATAATACCTGGTTTTAAAGGAAAACTTGATAGCACTACTTTAAGAGTTCTTATAGATGGAAGTTGGAAAAAAAATCGCAAATATCTATACAACCGCATGGACTTCTTTTGTAGATTGATAGGGCAAAGGCTTTATCTTTTATAGTTCATCGGCGAGCATTAGGGTTTTTACTGGCATTTTGTAGTTGACAATTTATAAAGTCTTGAGTAACCTGATTTAAATTTTCCTCGATATACTTAAAACGACCATCATCATAGAAATTTCTAATAGCACAAAGGTCAGCATTTTTAGTTTTGATTATTGATCTTAATTTAGAAAGTTTAGATACTACATTTCTATGACAGTTGTACATAATGCTTTCTTGAGGGGTTAAATCTTTTTTACTTAAGTCAGCTTTTGATAATATTCCTGCCCTCTTTTGATTTAAAAATGAATACCGGTCTTCAAAAGCCATTTTAGAACATTTAGAATAGCTAGTTTACTATAAGAGTGATTACAACAAAGGCATTACAAGTCAGATCATCGGTTACTATTTCCTCATGTGATGCCTCAGAAACATTAAGGAAAGATTCATTTAGATTTGGAGAAACAATAAAATAAGCTTCCTCAAGATGGGCATCTTTTGACTGGGTTGCGGAGTCAGATACATGCAATACAAGATTACAGCAGGTTGGCCATGACTTTCCTAAGAAGTTGATGTTTTTTGGGAGGAAAATAAAACACGGGGTTAAAAATGTGTACAATTAGGCGACTTACCTAAATTTTTTAGGAGTATGGGGGGGGGGGGGGGGGAATAACTCCATAGTTGAGTCGGGTAGGAAAGTTAGGATTAGCAATGTTTTCTTTACAAAAATTATCTTCACAAACAAAAAAATAAGAAACATTTTTACTTGGACTAAGATTACAAGCCTGGCTCCAAGCATTTGATGCCTCAACATTTGTGGGAAATCTCTGAAAATTTTTATTTTTATAATCTACCTGAACAATTTTATTATAGTAACCATTTTTGCATGAAGGATATTTACAGGAATATTTCAGGACTCCTATTTTAGAGGTACCTAGACCTAACATTGTCAAAAAATAATAAAGTATTTAGGTATATTTAAAACCGAACAACCAATAGTTACATCAGTCACAAAAAAATATGTCAATGAGAACCACTGCTATATCTATGTAAAAAAACTAAATTACCCCCCTATATGAGGATCTGTTTCTTATTTTTATTCCCAATACTTACATTCCCAGATCAACCTACACTACCAGCTGTAGTGGCTCCCGTACTAAAAATATATTTATGCATAATCACCAAAGATTCGCGTACATTCCTTGAAATAGCTAACCTAAAAGAATATAAAACAAAAAAATTAATAAATAACTTACTACAACACTCGACACACTGGTAAAATTTTCGAATCGAAGCAAAAAAAGATATTTTGTAGGTATTTGTGTTACAACTAATAAACCGCTATTTGTGCGTTAAAAACGTGTTTATTTCACCCGATTCAAAACGATTATTGTATTTTGGTATAATGGAGGATATTCTGAAAAAAGCTGAAAAAGCAAGAGAATCATTACTTCCATCGAAAAGTAAAGCCCTATATTAAAAAGAATACAAGATATATCTGAAGTGGTTGACACTTGGTGTACTTTTCCGCACCAAAAGGTTGTACACACCTCATCAACTTTTGACACTCTACAAAGCCCAGATTCGACCATCATTAGAATATTGCTCTCATGTCTGGAGCTCTGCACCCAAGCACACCCTTCGGCTACTGGATTCCATTCAAAGGAGAGCCGTTCGTCTGATCGGCGACCCCGAGCTGACCAAGACCCTCGATAGCCTGGAGCATCGAAGACAGGTTGGTGATTTGGCTCTCTTTTACAGATATTTCCATGGCAGGTGTTCGACTGACATTGCCCACTTGATTCCACCTAGAGCAATGCAAAACAGAAATACACGGCGAACCACTGCCGCTCATCCATATGTTGTTCAGCTTAGTACTCCTCGAACTTCATTGTTCAAGAATTCTTTCATCTGGAGAACGTCATCTTTGTGGAATGATCTTCCTGAGGTCGTGTTTCCCAATGAATACAATCTTCAACGTTTCAAGACCAACGTTAATCGCTTTCTTCGCACACGCACCGCTCCCAGAGCGCCTTAAAGGATTTTTCCTACAGTGCAGGTGTTTTATCATAAAAAAAAAAAAAAAAAAATTCTGAAAAAAGCTGAAAAAGCAAGAGAATCATTACTTCCATCGAAAAGTAAAGCCCTATATTAAAAAGAATACAAGATATATCTGAAGTGGTTGACACGGCGAAATGTTATGCCAAAAGATGTCAACGAAACTGTCTTTCTGGCATATTTTCAAGAAATGATAAGGTATTTTTAATGTTTTCCGGTAGTTTTGGTAGTAGTTGTGTTTATTAGTTGCAGTCAGAAATGTATAGTCCAAATTCTTTATGGACTAAATGGTCAATGTTAAAATTGATGGTGAATTTACATGAGAAACGAGATACCACCAAGTTCAATGAACTAGAGGCCTTTTTGAAACGAAAGAGACAGGGTTATAAGCCGAAGAAATCTGCTGTCTTATCTCCTAAAGATGTCATCAGATTTTTAAAGGACGCTTCCAATGGAATTCATTTATTGCATAAGGTAATTTTTTATTATTTTTCTTTATGTGTGTATTTATTTCCCTTTATTTGTTATAGGTTGTTTTAATTATGGGTTATTTTGGAGGATGCAGAACTCAGGAACTTCTAAATATGAAGATAGCGGATATAGACGACCGGGATTCTGTTATGGTAGTGAACGTACCGGAAAGTAAAACGGGTGTATCAAAGAAATTTACAATTGTGGATGAAAGAGTTTTCTGCTTTGCCTTTATTAAGACTTTATGTGTTCTTGCGGCCTGAAGGCATTGAACGATTTTTTTTTGAGCTTCCGACAAAATAAATATACATCTCAACCAATTGGAAAAAACATGTTTGGGAAAGTTATTTTCTGGGAACATATCAAAATTGTACATTTCTTATTTGTAATGACATGAATAGAAAATAGTTATTTTAGCATTTCTTGTTTTATTTTACCTATAAAAGGTAGAGGGAATTAGAGAATCTTTAATATCCCAAGGGAGTTATAACCCTCTTTATTGATAGCGTAACCATGATGATGGCTTCAACAGCGCCTTCCATCGTGAGGGATGCTGCAAGTGGGCCTTTTATTCCATTGTATATTTGTATTTGTAATTTAATTTGTTTATGTTTTATTTTTGGAATAATAAATGAATTATTATTATTATTATATAAACTTATAATATCCCGGTCAGAAATAAATAAATAAATGAATTAGAAAATAATTATATACAGGTGTTCCATTTAAAAAAGGAAGTTTGAGACAACTTCCGGTATAACCGGAAAATGCATAAGGTTGCTATTATGCCATCTCGAGAGAGCATCTCCGGAAACCCCGTTATTCTACTTTGCAAGCTTGTTTCATTTAAAATAAGTAAGTTTAAGACAACTTCCGGTGTAACCGGAAGTTGCATAATGTCGCTATTATTGCATTTGGAGAGAGCGATTTCGAAAACCCTATTACTCAAATTTGCAGGATTTATATTGCATTACTTCCTAAAATATTCTAATGGACGGCCACCGTAAGATACCCTGTATATAATAAAACACATATTTAGGCAGTTTTAAGTCTAATATTAATTAATTTAATGGGCCTTTTTGAAATCTAACATTTCTTGCACCAATTAGTAGGTTGTTTTTTCCAATGGCTAAAAGCATGGGGAAAGGTAATATTCCTCGTGACCGATTCGTCGCGAATTCAATTCGGCACCGCTGAAAGAAACTGCTGCCTCCCCAATTTTTCCCTAATTCTAGAAGTAGAGATTTTAACATTTTAGGAGTTAGTAAGGGTGTAAATTTCTATTCTTTGCCCAATTTAAACTTTTAACGCCACCTCCGGTTTAACGTCAACTATTAAATTTTAACTGGAAACCCGCCATGTTTATTTGATGCTTAAATTATACAGAAAATTCACATATTACCAATCATCATACATTATCATTTGTTTTAAAAAATACCACCTCAATTTTCTTTTATTTCCTAAAATGTCCATATAACTGTGGTAAAACAAGATAAGTGGTCAAGAATAGGCCATCGAAACGTTAAAAAGGTTCATTTTAACCTGCTTAATATAAACTTGCTTGAGAAAAATGTATCCGCCTGTTTTTTTTTAACAAGTAAATAAAATAGCCATTTTTCTCGAACTAATTGATTGTAGATTAAAATGAATCATTTTAACGTTTCCATGACCCTCTTTTTACCACTTATGCATCTTGTTTTACCAAAGTTATGGACATTTTAGGAAACATAGAAAAATGTATCTAGGCGGCTATTTTAAAAACAAATATTAATAATTGAATAGACTCTGCCTTTACTAGGTGAAACTCCATAATTTGAAATATGAAGAAAACACTAATACTGTGTTAAATTCCACTTTATTCAGACTAAGAGTCAACAACTCTTTCAATAGTGTTTTTAAAAATAAAGTAGAATTTAACACAGTATTAGTGTTGTCTTCATATTTTAAACAAATATTAATGTATATGTCATTGAAACCGGAAGTGCTTTTAATGGCTTGAATTGACAAAAAATGGCAATTTACACATTTTTAACTCATAAAGTTTTAAAATCTTTACATCTAATATTACGAAAAAAATTGGAGGGGGGGGTAACACTTTCTTGTGTCACCCAGTACACAAAAAAAAACCAAAAGAACAAGTTGGTCCTACTTTTTAAATTCTATGTTCTTAACATTTTCATATTCTTAAATTATATAATAATAAGAATTTTTAAAGAAAAGGCGTCTAAAAGTTCTATGTTATGCTTTCTGTTCAGTAACTTGTGTCAACTTTAGATTAAGCACGGCCTATCTAACTCTTTCATTTTTAGTTTGTCTTCCAGAGAAAGACTCGAAAAATTGGAATTTAATACACTGCTAACACTATTCATTTTTATTTTAAACATTATAGACACCAATCAATTTTATTTTTACGCACAAACACCCCTACCTGCACGAAAGTACTACTGTTGATATCATTATTTGGTAAAGGAGCTTGGCGGCAGCTGTAAAACATTTTAGATCAGCGTTGCCAAAGCTGGTACAATTGTACGAATCTGGTACATTTCGAACGCATCTGTACAAAAGTACATTTACACTATTTTCTGGTACATTTTCATCCTCGTGCCATCCAGTGGCGGCTCCAGGGGGGGGGGGGGGGGGGGCAGGGTGGCTATCGTCCCACCCTATAAACATGAGTGCCCACCCTGGTGCCAAAAGCTTAAGCTTTTATGAGAATGTATGTTATTTTCAAGAGAGCGATGACCCAAAATTCTTCTTTTGGTACGAGGTTAAAAAATAAGTAATTTTTGATGGCTGTACAAAAGTTCAAAATCTGGTACATTTTATGTTTGTGATTTGAACAATTTCTTGATACCCTCTGGCAACACTGATTTTAGATGTGTTCTGACCGGAGATGGGATGAGTTGGCAAACTATAGGTTTTATCTCTTGCTTTTTCATTTTCGATTTTTTTTATCCGAAACACTGCATTTATGTTGCCAATGTATTTTTAGGTCAATGTCTTTGTGTTAAACGCAAATAGAACCAGTCAAGATAAACTAACCTCAACGGCTAATTCCGACAAAAAAGAGAAAGACAAAGTATTGGAAATATCTAGGAAAAGTATCGAATCAGCATTTTCGATTAATTTGGGTAAATTTGAAAATGATACAGGACAACCCAAATGCTATATCATAGAAAATAATACGTATGGAATGGCAGACGAATATGTTGATTTGGACGAATACACGCCTCCTTTTAGTACTATTTTGGAAGAATCGTCCACGTGTAGTCGAGACTCTCAAAATACACTTATTAAAACAAAATAAAATAGATGTATGTTGGCGGTATTGTATTCTTTTTTAGTACCTATGCTGGTAGTCTGTTGTAAAATTCATTTTATAATTCATATTTCAAAAACCGGTTAGAGATATACAGGGTGGCCCATTTGTCTGACAAAGTAATATACCGTCTCTACTATTAAAGATATCAAAAAAAAGTTTTTATAAAAGTTGTGAGGTATAAAAAAATATATGTTCTAAAATTATTTTTAAACATACAGGATGGTCCAAGAAAGTAGGACAATAAAAAGATACATTTTTTTAAATGGAACACCCTATATATTTTAGCATTTTTTGTTTCCTTACAAAATTGTCCATATTTAGTTTTTTAATTTTTTACAACGTTGTCAAACAAAATGCAAAATTCTTAAAATTTTGGGAAAAACATGATAGTAAAAAATTACCTGTATTTCTCAATAAGAGTATCGAAAATCGAAAATTTCTTGTAAGCTCTTAAGTTTAGGGATAGGTAAACTGTCTTAAATCTTTGGGTATCGAAAATTTTGTACAGGGTGTTTTCTGTTGACATCCAAATATACAAAATTTTAAAATATAATAACTCTGCTTTTTCAAATGAAACACCCTATATTTATTAGGCTCGTCTGATAGATATTGTAAGTATCTTTTATTATTGTTAAGTCATACCTATACCTAAATTTACTAGTTTTGGCAATATTTCGACTTTTATTTAAATTTTGGTGAAAAAAACTATAGTTTTTATTTTTCTAGTAAGCCATGACTAGCAAAGTCAAAACAAATGTAATTGCATATAATGTCATATTTCTAATTATTATATTTATATTTATAATGTTTGTAAACTTATTTTCAATATCCAGTTGCGTAATAAAAACAAATTTTTAATAAATTAAATAAATACGTAACTAACTATGGTTATCAATTTATTTTAATATGGGATAATATTTAATTACATTTGTTTTTAGTTTACTGGTCATGGCTTACTAGAAAAATAAAAATTATAGTTTTTTTCACCAAAATTTAAATAAAAGTCGAAATATTGCCAAAACTAGTAAATTTAGGTATAGGTATGACTCAACAATAATAAAAGATACTTACAATATCTATCAGACGAGCCTAATAAATATAGGGTGTTTCATTTGAAAAAACAGAGTTATTATATTTTAAAATTTTGTATATTTGGATGTCAACAGAAAACACCCTGTACAAAATTTTCGGTACTTAAAGATTTAAGACAGTTTATCTATCCCTAAACTTAAGAGCTTACAAAAAATTTTCGATTTTCGATACTCTTATTGAGAAATACAGGTAATTTTTTACTATCACGTTTCTTCCAAAATTTTAAGAATTTTGCATTTTGTTTGGCAACGTTGCAAAAAATTAAAAAACTAAATATGGCGTCATATGGACAATTTTGTAAGGAAACAAAAAATGCTAAAATATATAGGGTGTTCCATTTAAAAAAATGTTTCTTTTTATTGTCCTACTTTTTTGGACCATCCTGTATGTTTAAAAATAATTTTAGAACATATATTTTTTTATACCTCACAACTTTTATAAAAACTTTTTTTTGATATCTTTAATAGTAGAGACGGTATATTACTTTGTCAGACAGATGGGCCACCCTGTAGGTATAGATTATTATTAACAAAAGTTACTTAGGTTTTAATAAGATATCCAAAAATGTTAAAATATACTGATTATTCTATTTGAAATAGCAAAGTTGGTCATTTTTGAAAAGATAACTTTTCTTGTTTCCGAAATCTTTTCATAGGCCATTCAACGTAAATCACCCTGGACAATATACAGGGTCCTGCACCTCACCTCCCGTGATCTATAGCTCACTTATTAATTAAATTAGGATTTTGATATTTTGCAGACTTTGTGTGTATCCGAGGGCGCATTTTTGGAAACTATTTTTGTATATACAGGGTGTTCCAAAAACCTGTGACGTCATAAGGATCTATTTTTTTAGATTATATGCTATATATATTTTAACCCTGTTGGATACCTTTTATAGTTGCCTTCATAACCCTAAAATTTGAATGAAATCAGTTCAGTATTATCGGCGAAAAAAAATAAACACTAAGAAAAATCAGTTTTGCACCACTGGTTTTAAAAATTAATAAAAAATAAAAATAATGCCTCGTTAATGAAATTTTATAAAGATACTTAATAAATAAGGTCGAACAGTCTCGTTAACCAAGTTTTAATAATACGAATTATACAGGGTGTCCAAAGTTTAGTGTCAAACTTTTCAAACTTTAAATCATTTATTTTTCTTATTTCAAATTGTAACCCCTATATATTATTATGTCATTCGATGCAGAATTAAAAATTGTTCTAATTACAACCCTATCGTAATTTCTAACGCATCAGAACTTATTTGCAGAAAACTCCTTTTATCAACTATTCCACCAGTCATTACCATAAATAAATATCGAGGGTGGCTTTGAAAAACAATTTATTTGTATTAACGTTTACTAAAGTGACAAAAAATAATTCTTTTCGCATGCTCCTAATATGAAAATCATATCTACACGAGGTCTTCTTGGTTGTATTCCATCACAAAAAATAATATAGCTTAAATAATTAATAATAATCTAACAATATTTGAAACTAAAGTCAAAATGGGCTTTTGTCGTTTTAATAAACTTTTATACCAAAAAATTGTTTTCCAAAGCCATCTTCGATATTTATTTATAATAATGACTGGTGGAATAGTTGATAAAATGAGTTTTCTGCAAATAAGTCTTGATGTGTTAGAAATTGCGATAGGGTTGTAATTAGAACAAATGTTTGATTTTTAATTCTGCATCGAATGACATAATAATATACAGGTGTTCCATTTTGAAATAAGAAAAATAAATTGATTTAAAGTTTGCAAAGTTTGACACTAATCTTTGGACATCCTGTATAATTCGTATTAAAAAAAACTTGGTTAACGAGACTATTCGATCTTATTTATTAAGTACCTATGTATAATTTTATTAACGAGGCATTATTTTTATTTTTTATTAATTTTTAAAACCAGTGGTGCAAAACTAATATTTATTAGTTTTTATTTTTTTTCGCCTATAATACTGAACCAATTTTATTAAAATTTTAGGGGTATGAAGGCAACTATAAGAGGCATCCAAATAAGTAAAAATATTTATGGCATGTAATCTAAAAAAATAGATCCTAATGACGGCACACTTTTTTGGAACACCCTGTATAAACAAAAATATTTTCCTGAAATGCGCCCTAGGATACAGGTAAAGTCTGCAAAATATCAAAATCCTAACTTAATTAATAAGTGAGCTATAGAAGACGGGAGGTGAGGTGCAGGACCCTGTATGTATATTATAGAGAAAAAAAATTAAAACATATTTTTATTTATTTATTAATTTTTAAAGTTGTCAACTTTTGAAATCTTCTGATAGTAGATAGTTTTTGGAAGGTGGTTATATTTTATTATTCCGTCATTAAAAAGCGATTTTCCCCCAAATTATTTTTCTCTTTGCTGTTCCCTTTCCACTAAAGTGATTGGATAAGTGGGCTATTCCAGTTAACCGAACGGATATAAAACTGACCAATCACAGTGGTCAATTACAAAGCAACCAAATTTCGTCGTTTTGTGACACTTAACAAAAGTGAGGTTAAGAATATATTTTAAAAAGATACAAATATCCCAGAGCTACATACACCAAATTTTCCTAAAGAGTGCATGAAATAGGACGAAAATTGAGGATAAAAAACCAAAATATATTTTTACCGAACTATTGTTACGTTATTTTCTGACCAAACTAATGATTTGTGCACAAATGCACTTTCTTATTTCAAAAGCCTACAGCATTCCACTCATTTCTAGACAATTACCACAAGATTTAATGCAAAAGTAAAGTAGTATACAAAATGAACGTTTTTACTTGCCTTTTGTTGGTTTCTTGCCTCCTAAACTTGTATTAAATAATGGGGCTCCAACCCCAATCCATTTTAACACTTTTATTATACGCAACAAATATAGAAAAATAACCGGTTAATATTGGTGGAAAACGAAAATAAGCGCACCAAACCAAATAAAACAGACAAAACTATACGATTTCTAGAATGTAATTAATACCATTTGTCCTTTTCTGCCGTTTTAAGCACAGGAAAAAAGGTTTGTTCTGGAATGTTCGGTTTTAGGGTTATATTATTTAGTTTTACCACCGTATTGCCACTCACTCCTCTTTCCGCGTTTACATTGTTGCTGGTATGTAAATTGGAGACAATTTTGGAAAACCTTACCATCGAGAACGTTAAAAGTTAATAATAATGCATAAAAACTGGTTTCAATTATTTAAAACGAATTTTACAGCTTTCTTGCTTGTCTCAAGAATACTTTCGGACCAACAATAATTAATCAACTTGGCTATGATTTGGAAAAATAAATTTTTCATTTTTATTAATAAATAGATACCTATATCGCTTCTTATCTATTATTTTGCAAAATGCCGAATGTAAGCGTTTTGGAAACTATTGATAATAAAAGCAGTGGCGGCTCGTGATAGTCGATACAGTTGAAGCCAAAATATCAAGTAAACAATCGTTAATGAGACTACAGGGTGTTACAAGATGCATTAACATTGCTATCTCGGTAACTTTAAGAGATAGAGATTTGGTTAAATGGAGGGAAAGTTGCATAATTTATTGACGAATAATTTGTTAAAAAAAATAAAAAATTCCGATGACTTCCGGAGCATTCGAAAAAAAAACGAAAAAATGAATTTTTTTTTAAATTTTTTTTACGACAAAATATTAATTATTTTAAAAAACAACACTTGATAAAGACAATTTTTTTGCTCTTCAAGAAAATAATTTTATTTTTCAGAAAAGACGTTCTTTAGATCTATGTCAACTTAATTTTTAAAAAAATTTTAGCAAGCTTTTGACCTATTAAAACTATTATCTTGAGAGAAGCCTTAAGAAAGTGCTCTTGGTTTTTAAAATAATCAGTACTTATCTACTTATTTTATCATAAAATATAAAAAGTTTTTCGTTTTTTTTTTCGGATATCTCAGGAAGTCATCGGAATTTAATTAAACTTTTTTTTAACAAACTGTTCAGCATTTAAATTGCAGCTTTGCCTCCATTTAACCAACTCTTATAGTTACCGAAATAGCAATGCTAATGCATGGAATTTGTAAAATCCTGTATATTAAAAAAATCGAAAAACTTACCGAATAATTAAATGGAGAATTTTATAAGGTATTTCAATAGTTCTAACAAAAAATGTTCACAAGACACTTAAATTTTCTTATAAGAAAACTCCATACGTCTTCGTTTTTTAATTGAAAATGATTCAATCACTTTTGTTCTTGAAGTTACCAATATAGTTTACAAAATGTTTTTCGGCAGACAACAAAAGCACTTAAGTCCTTCCTCTTTCATTTTATTTATTTATTTTTATTTATTTATTTACATTACCTACCCTACAGGTTAAATAACCCAACTACAAGGCAGGACCATGAAAAAGTTTACACAAAAAATAAACATACTAAAAGTGAAGCTAAAACTACTAACAAAAGTAAGCTAGTCTATACGTAAACCTAAACTAATTATTCGAAATTAAATTTGAATATAAGAAAAGTAACAGTAAAAAAAAGAAAAAGAGAGACTGAACACAGAAAATCATATCACTGGACAAAAAATAATACCAGCCGCACAATCTCAGTTTAAAGTATTAATGCCGCACTAACCTCTTAACTGTATTGACCGAAGAACTGAAAAAATCTAAATCAAACCGCTTGTTGTATCTCTCACACATTTGAAAGACAGGAGAAAACTTTAAAATATTTGTCTTTGGATTAGGCAGGTAGAAAGTCATACTTTGTCGTGAATTCAATCGTGACACATTAAAATTAAGCT
The DNA here is from genome assembly GCA_935413205.1 of Polydrusus cervinus. Taxonomy (NCBI): domain Eukaryota; kingdom Metazoa; phylum Arthropoda; class Insecta; order Coleoptera; family Curculionidae; genus Polydrusus; species Polydrusus cervinus. The sequence goes on from OW284510.1 coordinate 53,551,535, forward strand.
TACCCAATATATTAATACAGTCGAGTTGATCGTGTAGTAATTTATACAGAGCCATTAATAGGTGGTAATCACGGCGATCACTGAGTGATTCATATTTAAATCTCTGAAGAAGTAGAGTCTGGGGAAAACCCTGCATGGGATATATTCCGTCGACCCTAAACCTAAGGTACTTTAAGAATTTTTGTTGCACCCTCTCAAGATTATCAATGTGAACATTATACTCAGGTGTCCAGATCACTGCTGCATATTCCAGTTTCGATCCTATATAGGCATTGTATAAGCTTGTTAAGACATCAACGCTGTTAAAATCCCTAGTGCAGCGCACAATAAATCCATAACTCTGAAGAGCTTCACTAATAATCTTATTTATATGGGGTATAAAAGAAAGCTTTGAATCAAAAACGACACCCAAGTCGCAAAATGAGTCAGAGCGAGAAATAATTTTATTTTCAAGAATATAATCAAAATGAATTACAGAAAGTTTATTTGTAAAAGAAACAACTTTACACTTCTCAATGTTAAGCTGTAAATTATTTTTTATACACCAATTATTAATTAGATCCAAATTCCGCTGAATAACAATACAATCATTGATGTTTCTAATTCTTTTATATAGTTTAAAATTATCAGCGTATATCAAGTGGTCAACATCCAGATCATCACCAATATCATTTATAAAAATAATAAAAAGTAACGGACCAAGCACCGATCCCTGGGGGATATTTATTAGAGCTGAGTCCATGAAGGGAAACATACTGGCAGCGGTTGGAGAGATATGACTTAATTAGTGCCAACAAAGACTCTGAAAATCCAAATTTTTCTAATTTTGAAATCAAAATACCATGATCAAGCCGATCGAAAGCTTTTGAAAAATCTAAATATAATGTATTTGTATACCCTCATCCAACGACTCAGAAAGATTTTGTGCCATATTAAGCAAGTTGGTTATCGTGGATCTACCCTTAAAGAATCTATGTTGCTGCTGAGTTATTTGCCCGCGGATGAACGGAAAGACAGACTCGTGAAGTAGGAACTCAAACACTTTACAAAAATTACAGATAATTGATATTGGTCGGTAGTTAGATACTTCTGACCTATCACCCTTTTTATATTCAGGACATACTTTAGAAGTTCTCCATATCTGAGGTCTTGTCTGATACTTAAGACATAGATTAAATATAATATGAAGCGGTCTCACCAAAACAAAACGGCAATCGTGGATTAAAAATGCCGGAACGGAATCCGGCCCTGTAGTAAATTTCGGTTTAATCTTCTTTAAGGCATTGATGACCTCATCTTCAGAAAAGTAGTGGACATTAATAATATGTTTATAAATAGTTTAATCATTTCTTAAAGCACCGAAAGTACTATTTAGAAATGACTGTTCAAAGAACTTAGCAATATTGTTTAAAATATCAAGAGGATCAGTGAACTCTTCATTGTCATAAGACATTGCATTTGGAATGTTGGAGGTCTCCCTCTTGCTTTTAATGAAATTTCAGATTTTTTTAGGGTCTCTCCTATATTTTAAAACTGATACATCTTAACCCGGAATCTAGAATATAATCCACTGACAGATTGACCTAAATCTAACCTACAAGAATAATTTATGTTAAACAGTAAAAACTGTCTAAAAGAAAAATATTTTAAAATTAATATCTCGACCGGCAAAACCGTTTTAAAAATAGCTACCACCTGGTGACTGATGGCGGCAGCAAAGCCGAAAGCATAACCATATATCCTAGTAGTGCCTCAACCTAATTGAGACTTTTCACTCTCGATAAAATAAAGCATCATATGAGGATCTGGCCAGGCCAAACAAGGCCGATTTCCTTACGCGTCAGTAAGACAGGGCGATATATTCATTGGTGTTATTATCTCTCTTGTACGCGTTTAACATCGGGCCAAATATAGAATTGGCCAGAGTAGCGTGGCGGCAGCGAATTTTCGCGACGTCACCCACACATTAGGGAGCTTTTGCATAGTTAGGCGTTATCGTCTTAAATTATAAATTATTTACATTTACAAAAATAATGAGGAGTAAGGAGACTAATAATTATGAGTGTGATATAAAAAGCTTGGTGTATGTACAGGTAGGTAGGGCCATGACACTGTGGCCCTACTATACGAGCCGCCACTGAATAAAAGTACAACAGGCCTAAATCTAATAAATATAACAAAATTGCACCAATCCCTTTAAAACTTATTAAATCACTTAATTTTATATAACATTATTGCATTTTAACAAATTCAAATATTCAAACTGATTTTAAAATATACCAGGAATAAAAGAAACATATCCAATACATTCTTGCGTCATAAACATTTCGTGTTAGAGATTACATCAACGTTTATGATTGATTTTTCTATAAAATACGTCTTATCGTATTTAAAGACACCTCCTAATAAAATTTAATTACTTTTTTATGACCAATTAAGAGTTGACAAGTAACTTAATTGGATCTACTTTTAGATTTTGTTGAAATAAGACTTAAGATATTCGCCAAATCGTTCTTTAAATATAAGAATTTAGAATAAGGCTATAAAATAGATCGCGAAAGAAGGAAAAAAAGATTTGAGCCATTTCAGACAGATTGTAATTTAATCTTCGGTGTGTGGGCTGTCTCTGATTGCCCATTTTTTCTTGAACTTACATTGGAAATTTTCTAAAATCCTCCAAAAAGATAAAATATGATTGTTGTCTTGTTTATAACAATTAAATTATTTAAATTATGTTAGATACTTACCAGTTAAAACCTTGTGATTTAAAAATAAATAAAGATAATGAAAGTGTAAAACACTTCTATTATTCAAGGAACATATTTGCATCAAACCGTTAAACAGAAATCAAATTACTTGTCTATAACAACAAAAAAACATTAAATATTTTCTAATTACTATTAATTTTGAATTGGATTAGTGTATAAATAGCAGTTTTAATTTTGTAAGAATCAGGGGGGGATCACTTTTTCCATAGGGATCATCTCACCCATTGGCGGTCCTAGAATTTGTCAAAGGGGGAGGGGCTAAGATTTTTTTATTTATACAAAACCAAACAATAGCAAATACCGGGTGGTGCATCGTGGTTGGAAAAATAGGAAATCCCTTGCAAGTTTTAGACTGTACAAATATTTGCTCCCCTGTTGACTTTAGAGCGGGGTTATAGGGATATATATAACACGAAAAGCGCTGCAGGCAAAAAATGTTCGGTGCCACGCCCAAAGTTCTTTTAAAATTTAAATAACTACTATCAAATTTCGAAAATTAAGTTATTAACTCTCCCCCTCTCATAAGACGTATGTATGACTCTAACCAGCGTTTTTCGGGCTTGGTTTTTCATGATTAAAAATAAAGTGAATATCGCTCACCACGCCAATTTTAATGATTTTTTCAGAAATCATGTAATTTAGGAGCGTAGATCTAAGAGCAGCTTTTGGTGCAAATGCTTAGGTTTTGGAATATTACTTCTTAAGTGCCGTTTTGTATATTTATAATAAAGGATTCTCATTTCTTCCTGCATTATTTTTTTTTATTATAAATTATCACACTTTTTCCATAAATTTTCTTTTTAAATACAAATACTTAATTGTTTTTGTTGTAAAAATGTTTTATTGCATTGGGTTATATTTTTGAACAGACAAGTATATAATAGAAAAATACTATAACATATTATTCTTTTTACTCGTTCTCCTTTAAAATTGCATCATAAATCAATAACTAAGACGATATGCGTTCGAAACCTTAATCTCTGTATAAAACAGGATTTTTAGAAGGAAAAAAGTTTAAAAACTAAACGTTTCCTACAAGACCCTTGTAATCTAAGCCAAGAATACATTATTTAAACATTTTCCAGAGTCCAAGCGCGAGACGAAAAATTAGGTTGCAATTAGACTTTTAGAACTGAGGTCCGAGGCTCGCCACTGATTTCATTGACAGTTGATAAAAGTCTACCGAACAGATCATAACCTGGTTCTGTCCACAATAAGTTAAATTTTTACTGGATAAAAGCTATCTTCCATTCGTTCTATTTACCTAAACGATAATAAAAAGGAATGTCACATGCTTTCTAATAACTTTATACCGAGAATATGCGCAAACCACGTGCACAAATAAAAGCAACAGGTTGCAAAAATGGGGCAATATTTCGGAAACTGAACTCTAAAACTTTTCGCGGATTCAGTATCAGTATTTCGCAAGCTTTTCAGCAAGGCGGATGCCAGCACGAATAATTTGAGTTTTGCGTGTTCGATAAAGACGCGTATCACTGAAACAAACGAAATGTATGTCGAATGAAGGTGGTAAATTATTTTTTGTTAAAAGACATTTCCCACTTCTGATTTAAGGGTAAGTGACTAATTAGTGTTTTGGTTTTGGTTTAGTTAAAATATTGTGATGCTGCCGCTTTTGAATTCCAACGGTCAACGGTTCATTGAATAGAATTAAGTTGTATATTGTTAAACAACAATGAGATTAATGTCTTAGTGGGCATATTAGAACAATCAATTATCCAACAGATCAGGTTTTTGTATTTTATAAATATTTACAAATTTTAATACTAATTAAAATAATTGCGCTATGCAATTTAACAGTGATTAAATTCCTCTAGAGTTTGAAATCAAAATCCCATAATTATAAAAATATTATTAAACATATTGTTAATTAAAATTTCATGTACGTGTACGAAAATTTATTCTAACCAATGAGAAGATTTTATTTTAAATTATTACCATAGTAACGAAAAAAAATTAGAAAATATTCATGCTCCTTCAACTTGAATTCCGGCAAAATTTTACTGAAAATTTCACATCTATTTTTTCTAGCCAATCAGGAGATTTTATTTTCATTACCATGGCGACGAAAACAATTTCCGGAAATATTTATGCTCTTTGAACTTCCGGCGCTTATACTGGAAATTTCTCTGTCTCTTTAAATGTCAAAATAATGATACGGAGTTTTCAAATAATTTATTTGTCAAGGCAAAAAGGCATATTTTTGGTTGCGAAAATTTTTTTACCGAATCTCCCTCGAGCTTGAATTATAAATCCGGAATTTTTTCTTCACTCGCGAAGTTTCGAATTCAAAACCTCGATAAAATATCTGGAAATAATTCATGCTATAGGGAGACTATAAGTATAAATTTCGCACCCACTTTTTCTAATCAATCAATCATAAGATTTAATTTTTAGTCATTACCATGACAACGAAGAAAATTTCTGGAAATACTAATGCTCTTTGAATTTCCGGCGGCCAAATTACATTGGAAATTTCCCTGTCACTTTCATCAAAATAATGACACGAAATGACAGAATTAAATTATTTGTTAAGGCAAAAAGGCATATTTTTGGTTGCGAACTTTTCTTACCGAATCTCCCTCGAGCATGAATTATAAATCCGGAAATTTTTCCTCACTCGCGAATTTTTTAAGAAAATTTCCCTCGGCTAACGCCTCGTGAAATTTTCAAATAATTCGACAGCTCGAAAAATTTTTTGGAAATAATTCATGCTCTAGGGAGATTATAAGTGAACATTTTTAAAGTGTTTTTATTATAAATTGTCATTTATACTATTATTTTCATTTCTACCACTTTGAATAAAAATAAAATGTTGAAAAAGGATAGATTGGTCCTACTATCTACAACTAAACTATCTTTGATTTAACTAAGGTTGACAACTTCTATCCTATTTAACGTAATTTGTTGTTGCAGTACAACTAAAAAGGAACGTCGGCTGCATCTTGAAAACCGTTTAGCACAAAGCTCACGGAAAAAAATATTTGTTACAAAAGTAACCAGGAGAAAACGCCGGAAATTATTGTCAAGTGTCTAGGTTGACCCCTAGAGAGCGTAACTACAGTAACCAACTAAAAAAAAAAAAGATTTTCTCAAAAACCCCCATAGTAAAGGTATATCAAAGGTGGCATTGGCGTATTATATAAAGAATTCTGAATAATTTTTGTTTTCCAGTTTTTGTTCTAATTATTCAAATAAAAGAGGAACCGGGGGCAGAAGTTGTTTGGCTTACTCGAATTTAACAAACTTGGGCTCGTTAAATACGGAATTCATTGTTTTATCAAGTTAATAAAAAACGAAGTCTTTCTAGATTCCGGTGCAACAGTTAGAGGGCGTTTTTTTAGCAAAATCAACAACTTCATTTTCTTAAAAATTTCAAATACAACGATATATCTTTTAAAACTTAAATAAAAAGAAGAACGAATAAAAAGAATAGTTATAAAAACCGAAAGCCAATATTTTCTCTAGATCCGGAGATATGGAAAATATAATATAATACTGAGGTACATAAAACAAACGGAGTTTTAATAAATTATCTATTAGGCAAGAAGTTTACAAATATCATAATATGTCTACAAAGCAATAAATAATAATAATGGTGGCTCTTATTTACGAGTTTGCGTTTTTTACAACTATTCTTCTTATTCGTTGTTCCTTTTATTTAAGTTTAAAAATGTAATTGATGGATGAATAATTATGTATATACCGCCCTCTAGCTTTCGCAACGGAACCTAGAAATACATTGTTTTTAATGAACTTGATAAATCAATGCAACCTCTGGTGTCTGTTTGAAGGTTGGAGACAATGATGTTTCTTGAATGATAGAAGAGTATTGGACTTGCATTGTCTTTATTTGTTTTACATCACAACGTTTCACCTGGTAAGTATCTCCAGTCGTCTTAAGGTAAATACTAAATGGTAAATACTAAATTTAGCATTCACTTGAAGACGACTGGAGATACGTACCAGTTGCAACGTTGTGATGTAAAACAAATAAAGACAATGCAAGTCCAAAACTCTTCTATCATTCAATGCAACCTTTAATTAACGAGACCAAGTTATAGGTATTTTTCTACTAACTACTTTCGCCCCCCGTTTCCCTCTTTGTCGAATAGTTAGAAATAAAACTTAAAAACAATGCCACCTTTGATATACCTTTACTATAAGGATTTTTAAGAAAATCCCGTCTTTTGATTGGTCAATGTAGTTGCGCCCTCTAGCGGCCAATCTTGAAAATAATTTTTTCATTTCTCTTGGTAATTTTTGTTATAAATATTTTTTTCCACAAGCCGTACGGTAAGCGGTTCCCAAGATACAGCCGGCGTCCCTTTTAGTTGTACACCGGTACATAATTCATGCTACGTCAAATACGTTTCTACAACCTGTAATAAAATTAGGTTGATATACTAGGTATGATGGAATGGGTTTCTACCAAATTAGTTTTTATTGTTTTGTTTAATTGATAATTTTATTTTATTTCATGTTTTATATAAAAAAAAGGAAAATAAGTACAACAGTTAAAAAAAGTTTAAAAAAAAAAAAAAACAAAATAAAACATTTTTTAAAGCTATAGGTACCTAGTTATCTAGAGATAAACAAATAAACACCTAAATATCAAAATGTAAGGTATCATAATTCCAGTGAAAAAAGAATAAACACACACACCCTCACACACATCCATTCTATTCCATTTTAAAAATATATAATATAGCATTTTAATTTCATTACCACTGCTTTAAATTACCTATTGAAAAATACGTTCCTACCGGCTTTAGTAAATTAAACCCCATAAATAGCTATAGAATGGGCTTTGACTAGACTAGTTTTTATTTTTTGGTGTAACTAAAGTTAGTAGTTTGTTGATTAAAAGAATATATTTTTATACCTATTAATAAAATTTATTACATAAAATAACTTAAATGATATTTGCTTGCTTTTTCGGCTTTTTTCCTCTTCGTTCGCTGCCAGGGCCATTCCCGAGTGGACCTACAGCTTAACGTGGGTTCCGAACCACGATCCTCGGTCATGCGACACCCCCCAAGGGCTTTTAACCCTTGGTTTCTTGCCCTTGCATGACCTACCGATTGGGGAGTGTGTACCTTCTTCCGCACCCCACGAGATATCCGATCTCATCCGGCCTGGTTACCGGCGTGAATGGGGTGGGTTGGAAGATGATGCCTTTTACACTCTTCCCTGCATTCTTAAATTCACTAAATTTCGGACATACTTTTTTTATTGTACGTATGCCCACTCCGGGAATCGAACCCGGGTCGCCACGGTCGAATGCCAGTAACTCACCTTTGAGCCATTGCCGTGGCCATACACATATACATATTTGACATACTATTTATCCTGTAATTTCTGCATCGTCTTTACAATTTTGATCTTAATTATAAATTGGGTATGATATCTTTTTACCGAATCTCTCCCAAGCTTGAATTAAATATCCGGACATTTTTAGGAAAATAAGCAGTTAAAATTTAAAAAAAATTAAAGAGGAGTATATTCTCTACAAAAATGTCTCTTACATTTTTGTCATACAGCTTCTTTCGCATCCGTAGACGTTGAAATCTATTTTTTTTTGAAACATTTACTTTTTCTTTTAATTCTTATTGACACTTGATGAGACAAAATAGTAGTTTGTACAACAAGAGTGGATATGATATCCATATCGCACGAGGAAATAAATTGAGCACGACACCGTAGGGAGTATTCAAACTTCCGAGTGCGACTTAACTTCCGAACTTCATACTAAAAATAAAAAAAAAACTATTTAAATTAGGCATAACAAGTTGTCTTTTTAGTTGGCCGTGAACTTGTGAGAAAGATAATAAAAAACAATTAAAGAAGTATTCATTTCGTTGGCAAATCCATGGACCAAATTACACTGTAGCATATTCATCGCTTTGGGTCATTTCTTATATTTACATAAAATCATTTTAAATATTAATGAAATATCTTTCTCACAATCGGCCTTTTGCAGAATAAAAAACGATATATTTAATAAAAAAAAATATTTTTTTTTCTTAATCATAGCTAGTTTGATTAAATTGTTCTGCTGAAATGCACAGAATAAAAAAGGGGTTGATCGTTTTTTTTTTCTGTTTGCGTAAGAATTAGTCCGAAAATTCAACAAAATAGCTGTATAATTTATTTTTTCTATTTCACGTTCATACGCATTTGCGTATCGTAATGAAGCTGTTTCGATACGCGTTTTTTCTTTATTTGATGTTGGTATCACATTTTGTTTTTCAAAGCCACCTTTGTTTGAATTCCATCTTTTTACCTCTTCGTTCGCTCCATCTTGTGTGCGGCATGTAAATGAAAATTTAACCTAGAAATATAAAATATTGGAAATACCTTCCCATTCACATGGCTTCGGTGTAAAGGATAAAAACACCTTTCACAAACGTTACCCCTATTCATAGAAATCTGTAAATTTCAAGGCTGTTACCTTCTACTTAAAAAATATGACAATTATTTTACTTTAAAACAACAAGATCTAGAGTTTAGTGTTTTGTGATGAAGAATACAAATATTGCTATAATCAAAACTATATATTTCTACTTCTGTTGAATAGTACAATTAGTATAAACATTTATAGTAACTGTGGAAGTGTCTTGGACACTAAACTTAATGTCTGGCATATTTTGATTTGAAACAATGTTTTGCTCGTAATTATTTTCATGTTCAATGACTTTCTCTACTTCATGGGTTGTTGTAGAGGTATGTCTTTGTAGCAGACCTTCATTAGAAATGTATTGGCTTGTTGAAGGTGTGGGAGCAATAGAAGAGCCAGAAGCTACTATAGGTGAGTTTGAAAAAGGGCTCGATACAGAAAGCATTTGTGCTACCTCTATTTTCCTTTGCAGTGACGTGTCAATATAGCCTTCTGCAACAGCTGAGGACTTCCAACCTCCATGTTTCTTAATAGTCACCAAGTCACTTCCATTATTAGCTAAGTGAGAAATACTGGAACGTCTAAAACAATGCCCTGTATAACATTCTGGATTTGGGAAATTGAGGTATTTAGCGATCAAACTAGGAATTTTCCCCATAGTATTTATACCTATGGGTGAATTTATGCAATACCCATTGCGAAAAGTAAGGAAAAACCGGTTATGTGTTGTGTTTTTAGGCCTTAAATTTAAATATTTTTTTGTTAAGTCCATCCACAACTTCTCGACTATTACAAAGTGCCTCGGAACATTTGTTTTGGTTTTGGGAATCTTTACTAGAATAATATAATTTTTAATTTCAATGTCTTCTATTAATATATTAGTTAGTTCTTCCCGTCTGCATGCTCCATTATATCCCATAATTAGTGCTACCTTAAATAAAGATAAAATATAAGTACATAATTAATAAGTATTTTAGTATTAGTTTATAAGTATAAGGTAGGTAGGTAGTGTTTTTCTGGTTATTTTCTTTATTGTATATTTAACAACATTCATATTTTAGATTTGTAGATGTGTAAATATTATTTCAAAATAGGTACATACTTTTACAGCCAAATAAATATTGTCATCCGCTTTAGTTAGGAATGCTTTTAGATGTTCATAATCCAAAATTTTTGATTTTTTAGGCTCGTAACCTTCTGATTGCCTTTTTAAAAATGCCTGAAGTTTAGCATATCTTGAAATATCAATGTTTTTATTAATATTTATACAGGCCCGTAACTTGGAGTATAGGGATCATAGTGTTGATGGCTTATTAATTTTACTCTTCGCATCAAAAAATGCTAATAAAACATTTTCTGTAAGGTTAGTAACGTCTTTTTCTTCACACCATTTTAGAAAATTTTCATAGTCCTTTTCATATACCTTCTTGGACTTTTTTGGCAAAAGGCTGTTTAAAGTAGTTTCTGCCACTGCTCTTAATTCTGGAGGAGTTAAACTGTCCATTATTTAATATATTAATAAGAAAGTACCTAGAGTAAATTTTTAAATCGAATTGAGAGTCGATTTTATTAATTCTTGTTAATAAAATGGCAGCTAAAATTAAACCGCGATTTTCAAATGTTTCTACATTTAAATTTGTTACCAACCTTAAGATATTAAAATTTTTCGCGGGATTATTTTAGGAAATAAATGTACATTTTTCTTGGTCATAAAAGGTGAAATAAAAATGTATAAAGCACAAGTTTCATAAGGCGTTTTAGCGCACGTGTCAATAAAAAAACTCGCCACTTCGTGGCTCGTTTTTTAAAATAGACGCGTGCGCTAAAACCGCTTCTTATGAAACTTGTACTTTAATATACTATTAAACGGTTAACAATGGCTTTTGTGCATTAATATGAACTTTTAACGTTTGCTATGGTAATGTTTCTTAAAATAATCGCTAATTTACAAACTAGCAACGCCGTTAACGTGGTAAGAGGAGTTACAATCCTGTAAAAATAACAACTATAAAAAGTTTAGTAAAAAATGGAATTATTTTTTTTCCAGGAGTCTTTTAATTTCGTCTTATTTGGTTTTATGTATTCATCTTCACGTTGTTGCTTAGAATAAAAGTTTTAAGGTCGATTGGGGTTGGATCCCCGTTTAAAATATATCAGAAATGATCGCGGTGGACAAATATTTGCGTGGCAAAAAATCAACCAAGGTTAGTTGAAAAAGTTCATTTTGTAGGTATATAGTACATTTTATGCACTAAATCTTGTAGTAATTTTAAATAAATTGAGTTATAGTTACCATATATAATTAGTATTCACCTGAAGACGACTAGAGATACTTACCAGTTAAAACATTGTAATGCAAAACAAATTAGAACACTGCAAGTCCAAAAGTCTTCTACATTTAAGAAACATCATTGTCTTTAATAAATATATATTAATAGAGCATTCCGAAGATTATAAACTAAATTCGAAATATGATACAGTGGTTGTTGAGTCAGGGTTATATTGAACGACCATCAAAATCAGAAAGGCGGCATGAATTTAATGAACGGTCAATTTAAAAAAACTTGAATTTAACAAAGTGAGCTTTATTAGGCCTAGCCTAATAGGTCGTGTGGCAGCGGATACTAAGTAAGCGGAATGGAAACAAGCGAATGTATAACAAATATGTAAGACACATTTTTTGTAGGGACTTTAAACTAATTTAATTTTGATAACTACATATTCTGCTCAAAAGTTAATAAAGAGCGAGATTTTAATTTCTTCTCAGCTGGCGCTTTTTAAAAATTGGTGTAGATGGACTATATATTACGTATACAGCGTGGTTTAATGTATTGTTTTTGGCGGTCCTTGCCCTAGGCCCTTTGTTTATATAGTTTTCCCAGATTTTATTGCTAGGAGATTTCAAAAGAACGTGCAGGGCCCCGTCAAAGGGTGGCCGAAGCGCTTATAGCAGGCGAGAATCCTGAAATAAGTTTTTTTCAGAAAAAAACGTAATGAAATGTCCATTTCTGAACAGGAAAAAACACAACATAACATATTTTTCACCACACAAAAAAGTCTTGACGCGGCCTTGAATACATAATACATAATTACTATTTGTGCCAAATCGATTAAAGTAAGTTTCGAGTTATCCTGCAAAGAAAAGAGCTTATATCACCGCAAGCGAAGCCACAGATATGCCATATTGTTCCATTATTCAAAGTTTAAATACTCAATGCACCTTAATGTAATTTAAGCTTACACAATCGTTTCGTTGATCGATAACCGGCAGTTCAAAAAAGAATGTCCCAAGGATTACAAATGTACCCTTAAATTGTTGTAGAGTGGCAAATTAATAAAATCTTAACAACAGAAGAAAAAGCTTGTTGAAGCAACAACAACAATAACAAACAACCTATTTATCGTATACTTTAATATTAACATTAATAATGTTATGAGCAACTGGTAAGTTTGCCAGTGACGGCTCGTCAGGTCACAAAAAAAAATAAAACCAGGGGGAAAGTTTTTCGACAATATTAAATATTAATGTGCCAATACAGCTACCATTTTAGCCCTTAAAAAATAATTATGTTCAAATTAATGATATTAATAATTTAATCCTAATGTAGCTATGCATAATAGGGCCACGGTTAACTCCGATGGACAATAATTATAAACACTCGTGCATTTTGGTGCGCCCCAGCGACCGTGTCCGTTAGCTCAAAGCAAGTGAAGACCCAACGCCCAACATGCCTTTGATATTCACCGTTGATATGGTTATGTGACGTCAGTCACGCAAACAGCATGTAACCATTTGCATTATGATGAAGGGCAATTTAAAAACAGATCAGTCGTATGCACCATGCATTGTTTTAGCATTGGTTTGCCTAACCTCATAAGGTATTTGTTTTGAGGCAAAACTTACGGTTATAGATATCGTTTTTACGTGACTTCTAGTGTGATTAAAAAGTTTTGTTTTTATTTTTCAGTTAATTCAATAGTGTACATACCTACTTAGTATTGTGTTTTAAAAATTAACCTAATTAATAACATAGTTTGTAATTTGTTGAAAACTCCATTCAGTCGTTGGACAAGTGAGAATAAGAGAGACGTTTTGTTACACGGGTTTTTGGCCAATGTTTGTTTAAGTACCTGCACTATACCTAGCTCTTCACCATTTTTTAAGACTGCGAGCCGCCACTGAAGTTTTCTAATATTGAGGATCCATATTTTCTCTAGTAGGATAAGTAGAATAATAAAAAAATATGTTATTTTCCTTATTCTACTATTTTTTCCTGTAAAATAAACTACGCAGTTACTTACAGTTTTTGTCATTTGGTTAATAACCTTTTAAATCCCAAACTAATTTAAAAGTTTTTGGTTTTCAATTATCTTATTTTCTGAATAGCTACTGTTGTAGACATACCAAGCGTATATAAAATTTTAATTTGTTTCGTCGTAGGTATGTACTATGTTTTCATTTTGAAATTAAAGTTATATGGTTGTAGTAAATTTTACTGTATAAGAAAATTCCTTAAATCTTTGTTTAGAGTTACTTTACCCTCAAAATTGTTTAATATAGGACGTGTTCAGTTCAAGGTAGTGGAAAGTTAACATTTTTGAGTAAATTAACATGAGAAAGGGCGAACAGTTATACTTAATTGCATCATTTAATATGTTTTTTAAACATAGTCTGGCATTTTCTACCTATTTTTACCCATCATCGTGCTGTAATAATATATTGTAAAACGAATACTGAATAATACTCATTTCGTAGGAGTATGAAGGTTTATGGCATTAGCTTTAGAGAGTACTAAAATCATTCTCCTGGAATTTAAGCATTTTTAAATGGGGAGAAATAAATATAAACGTAAGTATAATATCTTAAGGATAACTCTTATACAGTAAAATTTACTATAATAAGAAACCTTTATTTTATTGTACTCTACATGTTTCGAACGTATAAACGTTCATCTTCAGGAGAAGTATAGCTTATGTTGGAACAAAGATTAGGAAATTGTGAGTGACACCCTCATAGAGCTTTTGAGCAAGTTAATTTATTAAAGAAAAGTGATGAACAAATTCCATAGAAATACCAAGCTCTATAGATCAAGATGGGAGAATGTTTGATAAAGGGTTTTTTAAAGTGACGTAATGAGAAACGTTAGGTGAGAATGATATTAATACTGAACAAACAGCAACTTTTTTGTGTCCGTTAAAATGTATAGAAAGAAACTTAGCGGCAAGCGGAGTAGTGCGTCTATCTTTTGCATTAAAGTACACAGGGACGCCAAAGATAATGGATTCCCTGGGGCACAGGTAGACAATGACAACAGGCCGTTTTGTCCTTGTTGGGACTCATCAGAAAGCCATAACCTGTAAGCAATTCCCACTACAGCGAAAATATGTTTTCAAGACAACTTTACGAATAAAAATGTGATGAAAACCTAGTATCGCCATCTGCTGGAATCAACTCAGTGTGCCCAACTGTGACCCAGGGAACCCATTACTTTTGACGCCCCTGTGTACTTTAATGCAAAAGATAGACGCTTTACTCTGTCCGCTTGCCGCTAAGTTTCTTTCTATATGTTTTAACGACCACTAAATTCCACTATTTTACTTAAATATTTATTTTTAAATATAAATTTTTATTTTGTGAGTAGTTTTTATACCTGACCTAAATTGCCTGACCTTGTCAGTAAATACAACAATTTTCCTTTCTCCTGAACTCTCACCAATACTTATAATAATCATTGTTTCTGGCCATGAAAATGGCTAATTTTTGAATAACGATATGAATTCACAAATTGTGGGCTATATCTAATATTTAAGTATGTAATTTACGGATTAACCAGGAAGATTTGACCATAACTTTTGTGTGAGTAGGCATCCTAGACTACTCTATTTTAGGACTGTTTAATTATAATAAAATATGATATTTAACTTTCTTATCAATCAATTTTAAAACTATTTCATTAATATTCCACTGGTCATACTACCGCATATTTTTCAATTTAATTGATTCTTGAACATATAATATTATACTAAACAAGTCACTCAAGAATTTAGCACCATACTCACCATATTATCAAAGGGTGCATATTTTTTATTCAATTGTATTAAATAATTGGAAAGTATCTGTCATATTTTATGTAATTGTGTTAAATAATTAGAAAGTGTCTGTCATATTCTATTCAATTGTGTCGAATAGTTAGAAATAGTCTTTGATATTTTATTCAATTAGCGTGAACAATTATTAAGCGTTGTGTGTCATATTTTATTCGATGGTGTACAATAATTAGAAAGCGTTTCTCATATTTTATCAATTGTGTCGAATAATAGTCTAATAGTAAGTCTTTTATAGTTTCCATTGCTTTTAAAACAGGCTGTGGTGTTATCATTATTTAAGGGAGGTGATAAGAAGCTTCCCTCAAATTATAGATCAATATCCTTGCTTCCTACTCTAACCAAGGTTGTAGAAAAATTGATTAAAAAAAGAATGATTAGTTTTTTAAAAAAGCATAAACTACTGACTGACATTGTCCCAGTTTGAATTCCAGCTAAATAAAAATACCAATGGCGCAATATTTTATGTCTTGGAGAAGCTATACTTGAGGCTCAATGATGGAGAGGGAGCCGCGGTAGTGTTCTGTGACTTGACCAAAGCTTTTGATTGCGTCTGTCATGAAATACTGCTACGGAAACTTCAAGTGTATGGCTTTCGGGGTCCAATCTGTGAGTAGCTCTCAGCGGAGTCAGAGTGTCTGCTTTTGGGGGACTGCTTCGGACAAACTAAATGTTTCGGCAGGGGTTTTACAAGGATCTGTATTGGGACCACTGTTGATTTTATTGTATAATAACGATCTTCCCAATGGTATTAAATATGGTCATGGTGCATCATTTGCCGATTACACAACAATTCTTTGGCATCACAAAGATTCGATTACTCTTAACAGTTTAATGCAGGAAGATTTGTTAAGCATTAAGAAGTGGTGTAACACCAACCTACTTTCCTTTAATATTTCTAAAACCAATATTATTATTGAATGGCGAGGTTGTTTTGCCATCAGAACTATAAAGAATAAGTTAAATGCATTAATAGCAAGAAATGCTTACTTTTCTTTGGCGGAGACACACTTACGCTATGGCATCTGTTTCTGGGGTGGTTGCTCGAATACTTTATTTAATTCTGTATTTGTGCTGCAGAAACGAGCGATTGGAAATCTTAGTGGTGTTAAGCCACGAGAAACTTGCCGACCTTTGTTCGTGTCTCAGAGAGTTTTAACTTTACCATGCATTTTTATACTGGAGACTGTATGTCTTATGAACAAGAAATACACTTGGATATTCATTCCTTATCAGTGGTTCCTACAAGGAGCTCCTATACCATTAGGCTTCCAACTCCTACATCTGCACTGACTAAGAACTCTATTTTTTATAATAGTAAAAAACTATTTAATAGTCTGCCCAGAGCACTTAGAAGAATTTCTGATTACAGGGTATTTTTAGGCATAGGGTAAAAAACCTATTGGTTACAAAGGCATATAATACATATAGGGATACCTTATGCTTATGGATAATGAATGTGATGAATATCATTGCCTGAATACTTCTGTTTTAAATATTATTGTCTTTGTAACAAATATGCACTATAGTTTTAGTTTTAGGAGTGATGTAACTTAAAATTGTTCGACGAGAATTGTAATTCTTTAAGCAATATTTTGACTTTGACTTTATTTTATTAAATTAGCTTAAATAATAAAAAATGATATGTCATATATTATTCGATTAACTATAAAGTGTCTGCCATATTTTATTTAGTCGTGTCAAAACTTCCCCGTCTGGAATGGAATCGTCCAACCAACATCGCCCTATGATGAAAATGGCTGGCAGTGATTATTATTTTAATTTTTTTATTTTCTAATTGTTCATGAAAAAGAGCATCGTCATTTTGCTAACGGTATGTAAATCAAATACCTTTCCATTAACTTTGATTAATAGATTTTATCTTTATAATTATATAAAACATCAAATTCTTAGTATCTAAACTACACAAAATTTGCAAACACTTTTAATTATTTTCCTTATTCTAAACTCGTTAAATAATGTCTTTTAGCACTTTACTGAATACGAGTAGAAATCATTATAATCCACTTTGAGACTGTTCTTGGATTATGTATTTTTGTTTTAGATTAAATGTTTCTTATGAACTAATGCATTTTGGATTTGCGCGGATCGATTTCTGAAAAAATGACAGTAACGTCAGGTGTTCTGCAAGGTTCACACATCGGTCCCATTTCATTCATCCTTTTCATAAATGGTGTTATACAATACTTCGAGGCATCTCACTGTCTTATATATGCGGATGATCTTAAATTTTATTCCATTGTTTCACCAGGACACAATCATTTGCAAAGGGACCTTTACGGTTTGGTCGACTGGTGCAATAAAAACTATCTAAAACTTAACGTAAAGAAGTGCAAAGTCTTAAGATTCTTTAAATGTACTATCCCGCAGAGTGAGATCTATAGTATTAATGGCGATAATTTGAAAGTTGTATCGCAATTTAATGATCTTGGAGTAATTTTTGATAGTGATTTATCATTAAGTGTACATATAGACAACATCATCCTCAAAAGTTTTAGGCTGCTGGGTTTCATAAAACAGCCCTCTACAACTGTTTGGTGCACAGTAATATGGAATATTGCTCTGTAATATGGAGCCCACATTATCAATGTCACATTAACAGACTCGAAAGGGTTCAAAATAAATTTGCAAAATATCTGCTTTTTAAATTGCACTTTCCATATCAAGGCGTTCCTTGTGAAACTAGACTCCTCCTATACAATTACTTGAACATCGAAGAAATAAAGCACTTTTGGTATTTTTACACAAAGTAGTCAATGGCCAGATAAACTGCGAGTGATTATTTCAATCAATCTCATTCCGTGTCCCGGTCCGAAGAACCAAGCAGCTCCAGTTGTTTTTTGAACAGACACACAGAACAAATTACGGTCAAAGTGCTTTTATCAACAGGATGTTAAGTTACTACAACAGACATTTTAGAGTTGGTCTTGTGGCATTAAAGAGACAGTAATTTGTTTTATAGTGTATATTTATATGTATGTTGTTATATTAGGTACCAATTAGAATCTATGATTCTGTAATATACTCTTACTGTAAATAAATAAATAAAATAAATTCACATAATTTAATCGTTGCTCTTCAGCTTAAAGATAAAATGTTTTAAACCAGGCTGACTGTGAGTACAATAGATCTTTAGTGAAAATACGAACATTGCTGAAAAAACTTTAAGTACCTAGAAAATGAATGAAAAACTAGTAAACAAGGAACGCGATAAGAATATTACAAGTATAAAACTGAAATGATAACTGTGATATAGATAGATAGAAACGCCTTTATTTTTGACTCGGCGAAGGTCAGCTTGCTGTTTTGCCTAATTTTTTAACACGTTGAATACGACCGGCCACTATAATGGCCACAAAATGTTGTAAAAATGTACCGCGGCCACTATAGTAGCCAGCATTTTAAAGTATTTTAAACGAGTACTGAATTTCCGCAGTACAAAATAGAAGGTCTGGTTTAGTTTCTTTGCTTCGACCAAGTATCAAGATTATTTGTTGTTGAATAGATTCTGCCTTTTCTAGGCAGGGTGTTGTTACATAGGTAAGAGGTTTTAAGTGTTTTTATTAGAGAGCGTAGTTTGTTTAATTATTTTCTTAGAAAATAATTCAAGAAATTAACAACGGAAATCGTAGAAAATTGTATTGTTTCGTGCTCCATTCGGTAGGTCAAAAAAAAACGGCTTATTCTTTTTTTTTACGTTAAGAAGTTTATCTTTTTTGTGGACAAAATAAATATTTTTTTTTAAATTATAAATTAGGCTTAAACTGTATTTGTTGTTATCTTTTACAAGACCCTTTTTTCCTCTTCCTTTGTCGGTAAATATTTAAAAAATCACCTGTTTACGTAATACTTGAATGGTCTCTTACCACTTAAATCTTTCTCTAAGTAAAACAACATTCCATAATTTCTCTTAAAGATAAAGTTAGAAAAAGTAAAAAATATAT
The DNA here is from genome assembly GCA_935413205.1 of Polydrusus cervinus. Classification (NCBI taxonomy): domain Eukaryota; kingdom Metazoa; phylum Arthropoda; class Insecta; order Coleoptera; family Curculionidae; genus Polydrusus; species Polydrusus cervinus. The sequence continues at coordinate 53,570,794 of OW284510.1, forward strand.
TTCCAATTTTTTCAGCTTTCTCCTCTATCTTTAAAATACATTTGATTGAGCACAAAATTGTTGAATTTTGCCTCAATTTAAACTTGTTCGTATCCCTTATAGTTTCCGGATCTCAATGGTCACTCTAGAATTTGGAACATTGCACAATTCTTTGTTTGAGACTAGTGAAAAAATTTAAATATTATATAGAGTCGAGTTGAGTATAATGTAGTCTTTCTTGAAAGATAAAAAAGTTTTCAACTTTACCTATCTACTTTTGGAAACTTCTTGAACTTTGAGATTACGGGACCTAAAATTCTTTGTTTTTAAAGTTAACATTTTTACGTATCAAGTTGGCCTATATGAATACTAGCAATTTTTTTTTTAAACTTATGAAAATCGAAGGAAAAAATGAATTTTGTTCAGTGTATTAAATAGTATATAACATTACAAGTGATACTTTTCAAACGAGGAGATATTTAGCACGAGGCGTCAGCCAAGTGCGGATATTCTCCGAGTTTTAGAATAATCACTTTCACACAAGTAATGTACACTATTTTTCCTATGACCACTGAGAATTATTGAAAAAGCATTCGATTTGTGAAAAAAATATTTCAACATGAATAAAAATACATCAATACTAGTGTTGAAATTAGCATACTAAGAATTATGTTCCACTTAATATCTGGTTTCATAGTTTGTCGATAGGCTTTTCCTGTATTTGTAGTTTTTCATTTTTTCATATTTTATATATCATAGGAAGAACTAATCCTGATTTGACTTCTAGATTAACCAGAATGAAAAATTTTAAATATTATTTTACGTAAATTTAAAAAATCCACCCAACAAGGAAGATTTCAATTCAAAATACCTAATTCTATAAATTATTTAATGTTTTTATAAAAAAAAAGTCAAATGCTCCTGACCGGATTTGAAACTGTGACCTTGCGATCTGTAGGCTAGAGCTCTATTCTCTACACTATGACTACCGATACACATTTGTTGTTTAGTACATGACACTCTTCAACGCGATTTATTTTTTCTGGCAATAGATTTTCCACTATATTATTAACATTTTTTATTATTTCAGATGGCGTATTTTCACACCCTAATTCTGAATCACTCGACAAATACATGAAAAATAAGTTGAAAACCTTACAATTATTGCTTTCTAAAATGTGTTCTTTTTAATAAATAGGAGTTGTCTGTCAAATGGTACCATAGGTATAAATTAAATAGTGTGCCTTGTATTTCAACTCTAGTGTTGAATTTTTTTTTTACGATCGTTTAAAAAATGTCATTTTGTGTATGCATTTCTAATGACAAAAGTAGGTCTTTATTGCATACAGTGCAACAAAGTAAATTGCCTAGGAAACGTACAATTTGTTTATAGTATGTGTATCACAAAACAATATGGCGGAATGACGGACGTGTTCCTTTCAAACAATTAAAGTCAAAGGTATCTATGATCCATTGTTAAATTTGAATTACAACTTTTGCACACAAAGGAGAGGTAATACAGAGCAATTTTAAACTTTTGTGTTAAATAAGAAGGCGATCGTAGAAAAAATAGTGTATGTAACATGTGCAAAAAGTGAGTTTATTGCACATGGCATGTGCAATAAACATACACTTATTGCACTAGTTGCATAAATAACTATTTTCAACACGCGTGTAATATTCGGCGCTTTCGAGCCAAGTTAACCGTGATTTTTCTCATTTTCATAGGTGGTCGTAGGAAAACATACATTAAGGGCATACGTTTAAAACGTATCAGATATATGCTTAATATATTTTAACGTTTATCACCCGTGGGCGACCCCCCAGGTCGAAAAACGATGCCCGAGGGTATAAACATCGAGTAATGTCCGACGTGCATACAAAATTTACGTTTTATTAGTTCATTATGACATCGATAAAAACTTTTAGGGCACCGATTACGTTTTTATTGGTATCAGATTGTAACCTGCTCTATTGCTTGCTTTTTATTTTCTGTTTATTTATTTGGTGTTGCCTTTTTCGATACTTTTTTTTAACGCAAAAATAACTAAATTTGAGTGTGTGTCTGAAGTAGCAATTTGGATCATTTGTAGCGGTTTGCATTATATTTAATAGTAGAAGTTTAGACACTAAATTCCACTATTTTATTTATAAATAGTGGAATTTAGTGTCCGTTAAAATATATAAAGAAAAGAAGCTTAGCGGCAAGCGGACAGAGTAGTACGTCTATCTTTTGCATTAAAGTACACAGGGACACCAAAGGTAATGGAATCCCTGGGGCACAGGTAGACAATGACAGGCTGTTTCGTTCTTGTTAGAACTCATCAGAAAGCCATAACCTGTAAGCAACTCCCAATACAGCGAGACTGTTCTTTTCAAGGCGTTTTTAAGAAATAAAAACGCGATAAAAACCTAGTAACGCCATCAGTAGGAATCAACCCAATGCAAAAGATAGCCATCTAACGTGAAAACGTAGAAAATAAATCTAAATCAATCAAGCACGGAACGGCCACTTCGCCAGTATAGGAAACATTTCTCGCTTCTCTCTCTCTACGTTTTCACGTTAGATGGCTATCTTTTGCATTGGGTTGATTCCTACTGATGGCGTTACTAGGTTTTTATCGCGTTTTTATTTCTTAAAAACGCCTTGAAAAGAACAGTCTCGCTGTATTGGGAGTTGCTTACAGGTTATGGCTTTCTGATGAGTTCTAACAAGAACGAAACAGCCTGTCATTGTCTACCTGTGCCCCAGGGATTCCATTACCTTTGGCGTCCCTGTGTACTTTAATGCAAAAGATAGACGTACTACTCTGTCCGCTTGCCGCTAAGCTTCTTTTCTTTGTAGAAGTTTAGTGTTCGTTATAATGAAACAGAAAGGAAAGTTAGCGGCAAGCGGACAATGCTGCATCTGTCTTTTGCATTAAAGTACACAGGGACGCCACGTGTTACACGGCTTGAAAACGGATAGCGTCGCACGCTATAGTCTTTTTTAGAAAGGTGTAGAGTAATAAGATCTCATTAGGTATACAAAGGGACCCAACGAATATTTAGGCCACTTTTATAATTTGTCATTGATTTCATTAACAAATTCTTTATTTTCATCAAGTGCAGGTAGTACCATCCTGGTTTGGGCCAATTTATGGGTTTTGCATATTGTTATCCATTCACAAACACTGAAAATGGTGTGACAAAGGCGTGCATTATGTACATAATATTACGTACAGCTATTTTGTATTAAACATTATAAAAAAAATGCAAAATACAAAAAATACATCATACAGAAATTAAATTATAAAAAATCATAATATTCTTCGTCATCTGAGGAACTGGTATCTCCCCTTGACGTTATAATTAACGCGTTGACGGTCCGATCGATCAGGTCAAGATCCATTTTCTCCTCTTCTTTAATGATATGATGGACTGCTTTTCGCCAGTTCTCTGGTGTCACTTCCTTAATGGCTTGATCAAACAGTAGCTTAACTTCTTTCATTTTGAATGTCGTGTGTCTTGCTACAAATCCTTTCACTTGTGCCAATCTAAGTTCTATAGGATTTAGTTCGCAATGATATGGCGATGTGCGTAGCATAGTTACACCATGTTTTTCAGCTATATCTTTCACGGCATATTTCATAAAATAATGTTTGTGTAAATTTGCTATATCGGATAGCTCCTTCTTTATTAAATTATCTTCTTTTTTTTTTGTTAGTTATCATAAATAATTAAATGCACAAAATTTACCTAGCCTATGGCCGACACCGAAATTGAGCCGTACTGAACGGAATTTCCTATTTTATTACTCTACACCTTTCTGAAATAGACTATAGTGGGTACTTCGGTGTCATCTATATCTGAACCTGCAAATTGCAGACGGTTATAGTGAACCGCAAAATGTAGTTTTCAATACTATATGTGTGGCCTACCGTGTCTTGGTTGTGTTTAGTTCCTTTAGTTCTATGATTCCCGTTCTCATCCCGTTTTCATTACTTAATTTATTTTTAAGTAAGTTTTGAAAATGTGCTTTTGCTGTTTCTGGAGTTGCTACCCAGGTGATGGCTTTCCGTAGAGTCCTACTACGGACTAAACGGCCGTCATTGTCTACCCGTGCCCCAGGAAACCCATTATTTTGACGTCCCTGTGTACTTTAATGTAAAAGACATATCGTTGGCGTAAGTGCCAGACGTCGTATCTGCATTTGCCAAAATGTTACAAGAGATTAAAAAATTTGTAGAATACGAGTTATTGTACGGCAGGTGACCGATCCAATACGAGGTTTTGCATGTGGTAAAAATACAATATATTATATTATTTATTTATTTTGTCGTGTAATTTTCTCCTCTTCGTTCGCTGCCAGGGCCATTCCCGAGGGGACCTACAGCTTAACGTGGGTACCGAATCACGATCCTTAGTCATGTGACACCCCCTAAGGGCTATCAACCCGTGGTTTCTTGTATGACCTACCGGTTGGGGAGTGTGTACCTTCTTCCGCACCCCACGAGATGTCCGATCTCATCCGGCCTGGTTACCGGAGTGAATGGGGTGGGTTGGGAGATGATACATTTTACACTCTTTCCTGCATTCTTAAACCTACTAAATTTCGGACATACTTTTTTTTTATCACAACGGTCGAATGCCACTGCCGCGGTTATTTATTTATTGAATCCGTATTACAATGGGTTCACAAAGATCGCGTCAATGATTACAAAATGCGAAACGAGGATTTGCACTTTCGTCGGCGATATGCACCATTATCTGGTTGCCGCTAACGATAGGCTATTATATTTAATGAACTTAATACAATGTATTCACCTGAAGACAACTGGTTATACTTACCAGTTAAAACGTTGTGATTGATTTAAAAACAAATAAAAACAATAAGTCCAAATCTCTTTATTCAATGTTATATTTGTTTTAGAAACATAGAAATTCGAGATAAGTATCTATTGGAATAAGGGCAGTTTTAGGAAAATCACATCATTCAGTGTCTTTTTAAAAATGAAGCTTACATCCAGTAACTCGGTCACTTTTTGAATTAGTTATATAAACAGAACCATAATCTACTTTGGTAAAATATCTTTTTACGATCCTCATTTGATAGATAGATAACATGGAAATGGAAAAATAAAATTTTTGTTAGGTAAAATACAGAACATACAATTTTCCTTCAAGTAATAAAAGTCAGTAATAACATCGCAATAGTCGAGTTACGAGCTTGGCCAGAAAGTACATGTGTACGTACTACTTGCCTATAGATAATGTATATAAATATACCATTTTTATGATTACTTCTACCTTCTACCACTTAGTATAATTTTAGTTAGGCAATAAAAATTATAAGTTGCAAGTTAGTGGAACAAGTGAAATTTTTCTATATGTATTAAATATACTATTAAACATAATTACACTATTTATCGTTGGTAATTTATTATTACAATAAAAATTTTAAATAAAATATTTATATATTTTAAATATTACTATGAAAATATTACACTATTAGTTGTGTAAAAAATTCCCTTAGATTTCATGTAAGTTTGTAGAGTATTTATACAGGGTGTCCCGAAATTAGGTGACACTATTTTAAGGGGATAAAGTACATCCAAAAATAGGACTAAAAGCCTCCATTAATATACCTTGAAAAACGCTTCGTTATGGGGCTAGAGTCAAAAAAATAATACTATTATACGTATTTTAATTTGACATTATATTCAATTACATTTGTTTTGACTTTGTTGGTCATGGCTAACTACAAAAATAAAAACTATAGTTTTTTTACGAAAATTTAAATAAACATCAAAATATTAGCAAAACTAGTAAATTTAGGTAAACGTATGACCTAACAATAATAAAATATACTTACAATATCTATCAGACGAGAATTATAGGGTATTTCATTTAAAAAACAGAGTTATTGTATTTTAAAATTTTGTATATTTGGAGGTCAACAGAAAACACCCTGGACAAAATTTTATGTACTTAAAGGTTTTAGACAGTTTTTCTATTCCTAAACTTAAGAGCTTACAAGAAACTTTCGATTTTCGATACTCTTAAGAAATACAGGTAATTTTTTTTCCAAAATTTTAAGAATTTTGCATTTTGTTAGGCAACGTTGCAAAATATTGAAAAACTATATGGATAATTTTGTAAGGAAACAAAAAAATGCTAAAACATATAGGGTTGCGTGGAGGGATCAGCATGAAAACTGTTAAGCCGGGTAGCTACGGAATTACAAGAGTCTCCGGAGGTTGTAGTTCTCTGGACCCTTATTCTTGAATTGCAGGGAGTAGAACTTTCGAGGGAAGTGGGCGTGGTTTTCTTAAAAATGTAAAACACGGTATTCTTGAAAAAATATCAAGGGAGGGAGTCACTCCCAAGAGAACTTGAAGTTCTCCTACTCGGGACCGAGAGAAACAGAAAACCTAACCTAAAATTTGATTGTGTTTGGTTGTTGGTTTTTTATGAAGTGAGTTTAAATATTATCTGAAATAGATACTTATATTATTATTATTATGGAAAATGTTAATTTGATTTTGTGGAATGAGATTTTGAACGAAGACGTTGAGGCAGCGGTGGAAGAACTGGCGATTGGGAGGGATGTTTTGGCACAAACAAATGCATTTCAGTTGTCAGACAGGAAATTTCTTCGGTTATTCAGGGTGGATAAGGATCTCTGTCGTGATATAATTGACATGGTTACCCCCTTTTTAGCCCAGCCCACAAGAACCTCGGCCCTATCCATTCAAACCAAGGTAAGTAGAAAAGTTGTATCTAGTCTAGCCATGCTAATGTAGACTTCTATTTGTGATCTTAAGACTGAAAATTTAAAATGATTTTTAGGTACTTGCTACCCTTAGGTTTTATGCTTCGGGCAGCTATCAAGAAATTACTGGCTCGAACAGTTTTGTGGCCATTAGCCAGTCCTCAATTAGTCGGGCTATAAATGAGGTCACAAATGCACTAAACCAGCCGGAAATTTTAAACAGTGTAATAAGGTTCCCTCGAAATATTGAAGGGTTGCAAAGTATTCGAACTAGGTAAATATATACACATAGTACATTAATAAAATCACAAATGCCTTAAAATAATTATTTTTTCACCCATGATTTTGAAAAAAGTGCAAAAAATATTGATGGTGTGGTTTCAAAGGGGTAATTTTTTTTCTGATTCCTGTAAGAAAATAAAATCCTTTGTTTCTAGTGTAGTAATTTTAATTATGGGTACTTTATATTATGTACTAACATGAATAAAGTATTGAGTATATGTTCTCAGTATTATATTTTTTAGGTTTTATGAAACATATCAATTCCCTGGAATAATTGGGTGCATTGACTGTACTCATGTGAGCATTGTGGCTCCACCAGCTAATGATGAGCATGTTCCGGAGCATATTTATGTAAATAGAAAAAATTATCATTCACTTAATGTACAACTGGTAAGTTTATTAGAGAGAAAACTATAAAACACCCATAAAATATTTACTTTTCAGATTTGTGATAATAATCTTAAAATATTAAATGTCAACTCAAGATTCCCAGGCTCTACCCATGATTCACACATTTGGAGACAATCTGCAGTATCCAATTTATTAGAACAATTATATAGAAGGGATCCAGCAAATGTTTTTTTCTTGCTGGGTGATTCAGGTGAGGCTTATTATAGTTCAAGATAAAATTAATACATTTTATTTATTCATTCTTTCAGATTTTACTTACTTACATCATTACTTTACCTGTGTTAATTTTACTCCGATTTTAAATCCCGAAAATCCTGCACAACAACGGTATAATGACAGATTATGTTCTATAAGGTCCATCATTGAGCGGTGTAATGGTGTACTTAAGAACCGTTTTAGATGTTTGTTAAGGTATCGCACTTTACATTATCACCCAACAACAGCTGGAAAAATTGTAAATGCCTGTTGTGTTCTTCATAATTTATGCAGAGAGAGAAATATACCGGAACCAGACGAACTTCATATTGAAGAGCCCGATTATGGCATGTACAATATCCCAAATTTTGTTGACAACATGCCACATCTAGTTAACCCCGATTTGACAGCTGCCAGGGAATTACAGCAAAACATTATTGCTAATCACTTTAATGAATAACTTAGTTAATATTTTAAGTGTGTTTTGTTTACTTTCATAATCAATTTTTGCTTATATGTATAAAACTTTAAAAAGAAAGTAGATTTAAGGATCATTTTGTGTTACATATCAAAATAACTGTTTGTAGACATATTTTAGTTATCTTTTTTTTTTTGTTTGTTATACACTGGTAGGTATATTTTTTGTTCGATAACTTATTTTTTTATGTACTTATGAAAATAAAACATTTATTATATGTAGGTAGTGTTTAATATTTTACTTACAAGCTGTAGCTTACAGTTAGCCTAAATGAAATTAGCTTATAAAAACGCAATTTTAATCATTACTAAACATTTAAACATGTGCCTATATCTTATAGATAACATATAAAGGTAGGTCCTAAACCTTCACCTAAATAACAAAACATAAATACTTTTCTAATAACATGAACAAAAATATATTTGCAACTATTTTATCACAAAACTCAGTCTTACCTATCATTATTTGTAGAAGAGATCAAATATATTTTATCAGCACAAAAATACAGGGTTATTATTTCTAAGTTGATGGCAAGATTCCTTGCTACACAAACTAGTTAATTATATTTTAGAAAAATATTCTTTTTAAAATACATATACCAAAGTATGGAAAATAGAACAAACAATATGAACTTCAATCAGGAACACTCCCTGAATTTATACCTACGATGATGTAATATTGTTAAGTGCACTTGAAATTTTAGTCAAAATTTTAAGTTTATCTTCACGATAATTTTCCCTTCTCTCAGAAGCCTCGATTTTTTTTGCCAATAATTGGCCTGGTTTTCATAGTGTTTGCTAAGTAACTTTAATTTTTTTTCCCTGTAAGCATCGGTAGAGAGAATACCTTTCTGGCTTATTTCAAGGAAGCTCTTGTTGTTTTTTATGGAATCAGTCAACCTCGCTGACTTTGTATATCTTTTCTTTATAGTTTTCTTGTTTTCTTCCTTAAAGGCTTTACCATCTGTTTTACCGGGCTTACTTGTCGATAAAGGTGAGAAATAGTTATGGTCTACTAGTGTTGGGCTTTGTATATCCTCTATTATTTCACACGTTATATCATTTTTATTAACATTTACGTCCAGAATATCCATAGGATCTTGAATTACCTGAAATTCAGAAAATGATAAAATTTACATACATTTTTTTTCCTTTATTTGTTGGTAATTGGTCAGATAAGTAAAAATTACCATCTGTTTATAGATATATATATTTTTTTTACTATTTCTAGTTACAAAAATACACTCACATTGTTTTTATTGAAGTGTTCTGTCAATTCAAAGTTTTCTACGAAAACGTCTTCAAGTAAAATTTCTGGTTCAGGTACATCGTGATTTCCCTGGATTGCAACTGGAGTTATTATTTCGAGAATTTTTTCATCACTTGTTTTATCTATGTCTTCTAAAGGGGGTAATGGTGGACCCCCTCCAGTTCCTTGGCTGTGTTTTTTCTCTTTGCTTATCCTGCTTTTAACATTTTTTTAAATATCTGTCCAGGCCTATGAAGAAAGCAGTTAAAAATGGTTGTTTAAATACAAAAGTACCAGACAGACAAAAAAATACCTTTCTCCACTGTTTCCAGTCCTTAGTGGCCCCTCCAGGAATACCATTTAAGATGCCAGTAACTTCCTTCCACAACCTTATGCCTATTGCATTGGTATAAGTGGCGGTTAATTTACCCTTATACATGTCGGGGCGCGCGTACACAAAGTTTACTAATACCTCTTTTTGTTTACAAGTTAATTGTCTCGATTTAAAATCCATTATTAAAGAATCCGTTTCCAAATACAGAATAAAATAAAAACAAAAGAGAGGTTATATGGAATGTCAAAATTAGCAGCAATGCCATTGGCTAACCAACTCTGGCAACGCTGTTCCCCGAGTTTGCTCCCTGCCTGATATTCCCCGGCGCGTTCGGTGTTTCAAAAATACGACTTTGTGCTGTCGGGGAGATCAAGTGAGGGACACTCCCCGGGAGCTCCCCAGGGACCACTCCCTTCTCTTGCTTTCAAGAATAGACGTCCTGGGAGCGACCGTCACCGTGGTGCGCCTCGAGAGAAGCCGAATGATGATGATAAGATTATGTGCGTTTACATGCCGTCCGAAAACAATAAGAATATTTAGGTGTATTTACAATTCTACATGTCGTTTTAAAACGATATTAGGTAACAAATAAATTATATTAAATTACTTTATATTTATGAAAGGTAAACTTTGCAAAATATCAAAATCCTAACTTAATTAATAAGAGGGCTAGATGGAAGACGGGAGGTGAGTTGCAGGACCCTATAGAATAAACTTTCATTCAAAAATGATATAAACATTATTCTAACCACAAAATAACCAGTCAACTTAAAGGGAGAAAGTTAACACGCGGATACATTACAAAAGTGGCAACACCAAATCTTTAATTAAAGTACGCTGTCGGTAAGCTTTTGTTTCGTACACAAGTAATAATTTTGAAAATGCAATTCGTCAAAATTTAGGCGTTAACGTACTTAAGAAAACATCAAAGGTTTCATCTAGAGAAAGTTCTTAAAATACAAAGATAGGGGGATAGGGCCCATTTAAAAAATGTGCAAGTTACTAGTGGATCTTAACCCCCCCTCCCCTTGTATATACTCCTACATACCTAATTCAAAATATATAATGCCTATATTGTTAACGCACTTCGCACTATTCAGACTTCAGACGCACAATGAATTTGCGTTATTCAAACGTGTCTGTGACAACATATGAATTTCGCGCCAATAAGTTATGTCCGTTCATTCGGCTTCTTTCAGGGCGCACCACGGTCGCTCTGGAGACTCTTGTACGGAATCCTCTTAATATAAACTGCACGCAGCCAAAAGAGCTGCATGGGCTACTTTGAAGGTTGCACTTGAGTTCACATGAAAATTTACTTGAGTTCACATGAAAATTTACTTGAGTTGCGCCACTTTTATGCAAAAGTCGCTGTATGTGGCCTTACCTTAAGATCTACTTCCAAATTCCTTTCCGTAGCTACACATACTTACCCTAATTTCTAGTTTACCGTTTACTACCCTTTCTCGTTAAGGTAATTATAAATAATAGAAAAACTGTTTGATGCTTGCGTAGTTTTCATTTTATACACTTTCTTCGAGCTTTACGTCGCAAACTGAGAGAGCAACATAAAGCAAGAGCCACACTTACACAAACCGCTTTGAGCAATCATCCGTTTGTAGCGAAAAAATAAAAGAACCTATTTTTATTATTAAATGTTTTTATTCTAAAAAGTGCTGAAGATACTTAAACTTAACATTTAACTTAAACTTAACAGTTTAAACTATCTTGGTCAATGCATTTTTACAATCTTAATTTAGTTTAAAAGATTAACATTTATATCGACGCCGACGCGACGTTTGAAAAAAGTGCACTTTACCTCCTACGAAGAGAGTTCTATCTAGTTTAGATATTTTAGGTCAACTATTTGCCTAAAGCGATTACAATGGTGTTTAGGTTAATTTTGCTTTTAACTGTCGATATGGTTTTAAATCTTAAAGTGAACAAATTTTACTTATGTTAAATGTTTAATTCGCTTACATAATTTAAAAAAATGTTCGTGACTAAAAATTTATATTCATCAAAAGTTTTGTTAGAAAGGTGATTTTTAGCCCTTATTTATAACTTACTTGTAAACAATTGAACAAAACATTCGGTAAAGGAGCAAAAATGTCCAAATATTTTGACACAACTTTCCGCACACACGTGATTTTTAAGTTATTCACTCTATACCTCGTGGGTTAAAATATCCCAGATTTATTATTTGAAACAATTGACAGAAAAACGTTATTAGAAAAATTACGAAAGTATGGGATTGGTGGACAGGTATATAAAGTTGCAAGACTATTTAATAAATAGGTGGCAGGTTGTAAAATGTAATGAGTATGTGTCAAATAAAAAAGGTATAAATGTTGGTGTACCTCAAGGTAGTATACTTGGTCCTTTGCCGTTCATAATTTATATTAATGATTTGGTTTATAATCTAGAAAATTGTAAATATTATTTTTTTGTTGATGATACAGTGATTTACATTTCAAGTAGTAATTTAAAGTGGATAGAAGATTAATAATAAACTACACCTTATATATAAATGTGTGAAAATAAATTGAAAATTAATATCGACAAAACAAAATGTTTATTATTAGGATCTGAAAAGCAACATAGTGAATTTCTGGATCAAAACTTTTCTTTTAAAATTAATAAAGAAGATATTGAAATTGTAACAAAGATTAAATATTTAGGAGTTATCATAGACCAAAATTTAACCGTTCGTGATCATGTGAACTATACTTGTAAACAAATTTCAAAAAAAAAATAGGAGTATTAAACAGATTAGGAGGATATTTAGGTTCTTATAGTAAAAAAATTATTTTAAATTGTATTATTTTACTTCATTTTGTTTTTTGTAATTCGATTTTATATATCTGTTCACAACAAGATAAAAACAGATTACAAGTTTTACAAAATAGAGCAATGAGAATTATATTGCGTTGTGATTAATATACGAAAATAACAGATATGCTAAATTGTTTAGAATGGATACAATAGAAAACTTTTTATTATTTCGTACTTTGGTTTTTATTCATAAAATAAATTTTTATCAGCACCATATTATGAAAATTTCTTAACAAAATTTAATAAAGTTCATATTCACAATACAGGAAGAAAAGCAACTTTATTTTAGATCATACAAATTAAAAATCTACTCAAAAATCAATATTTTTTAGAGGTATAATAGAAAAAAAAATTATTTAAAAAAAAATTAAAAAACCAAATTTTACATAATACAAGTTTAATATGATAATAGTCTTTCTAGTTTGTAATTATAAAAAAAGAAGAACACAAAGAAAAATATAAATATATTGAAATAGCTTAATGAGCTAATAAAAACTGGTTATTATTATTATTCAATCACCTACAGGCGCTCGAGGCATAAGAAATAAAAATCTCTTTCTCTATTTTTTTAAAGAGAAACTTAGGTTTGACTAGGTACCATTAAACTCTGTGGCTACTTGTTGCCCACCTTGGGGGATTAAAGAACCTTTTTTAACTCTCTAGACCAGGTATGCACAAACCGCGGCCCGCGGGCCGCATGCGGCCCGCTGTCGATATGTATGCGGCCCGCAAAAGAATTTTAAAGGCGATATTTATGCGGCCTTAATATTGATACCTAATATCGTTTTAGAACGACATGTAAACTTGTAAATACACCTACATCTTATTATTGTTTTCGGACGACATGTAAACGCACATAATCTCGATCGGCATCGGAGTTCGGCCATCAATTCAGCCAATTATGGCCATTTTCCGAACTACAAAAAAATTATGGAGAAATTCAATAAAACTGACGTCAATTTCGCTTATGTTGAAAAAATTGATATTTTGATACAAGCTTTTCAAAATCGTTTTGTAGACTTCAAAAAAGTTAAACCTCTATTGGACATTTTCAGCCATCCTTTCAACATTTTACCCGAAAATGCGCCGGAATCAATGCAGCTGGAGTTAATAGACATGCAAAATGATGATAATTTGAGAAACAAATTTAATGAAGGTAATTTACTTAACTTCTACCATTGCGTTGATAAAGACGCTTATAAAGAGTTGCGAATAAATGCATTGAAATGCGCAAGCTTATTTGGATCGACGTATATTTGTGAACAAACGTTTTCAGTGATGAAACTTAATAAAACAAAAAACCGAAACCGTCTGGCAAATGACAATTTGGAAACAATTTTACGTGTGGCGACAAGTAATGTGGAGCCAAATATAAAAAAACTTGTTAGTTCAATGCAATGTTATGCATCAAAATAATAAAACATGAAAATATTACATTGTAATGATTAGATATAATACATAATTACAACAAACATTTTTGAAGGTTCTTTTATTTCGTACATCATTGTATTGTTTGTAGTGGCCCGTCCTTGGCTTATATTTTTCCCGAGTGGCCCCTGTTCCCTATAAGTCTGTGCATCCCTGCTCTAGACAAATTACTAGTTTTTCTAAATCTAAATATCGCACTTAGTATTAATGACATGTTTCGGAATTAAAAACCCATCATCAATAAGAATAGGTGCAAATTTATCTTATTTAAAACTATGTTATTTTCTCCGTAACCTAGCATTATTCAAGAGAAAAATTGGATATGATTTATTGCCGACGTCCAGAGTCAAATTATTTCTAGTAGGATTTGAAAACAAAAGAAAGTTTATAAATACAAGGTGAATTTGCACTTATTCTTATTGATGATGAGTTTTTAAATCCGAGACGTGTTATTAATACTAGATGTGATACGTCGTCGAATTATAAAGAAGGAGGGGAATTTAAAAATAATAAAATAAAATGTCCCGACTATTTAAAAAAGCAAAATTGATGATGGTTTTGAAAAATGAATCGTCGGATTAAAAATCTAATAACAACAATTTATAGCGGAGAAAAATGGTAATAAGAATGTAAAATTTATTTTGACATATCTAGTCAGAAATTAATAGAAACAAAAAAGCGAAAATTCGGTTTTGCCCAAATATCTTCGGTAGGATTCGGAAGTTTTTAAATTTGAAAACACAATATTGCAGAATTTAATAGGGTGTCACTTTTTTCTAATTTAATAATATCTGTATTTTATATGATTTACGACATATGTAGACGGCATACTAATCTGGGACGCCCTGCATATTGCCAATCTAAGGTTAAATCGCCACTATCTAGAATAAAGTTAACGGTAAGGAGGTAGAGTAACAAAGCCAAAAAATTACGCGTGTAGACAAAAAAAAATAGAAAATATATTTCTAATTTTAAAGAGTCCTACAGATGATTTGTTAAACTCCAAAAAACTGATATTTTTATTATTGAACTGCTAATACCCTCATTCTAACAACAAAGAAAAACAAAATTACTTTTATACTTTTGAGGCATTAATATAGAACTTTTAAATAATATAACTTTTTTTAATAAAGGTTGTTTGCCAAGTTAAATATCCTGAAACTTGGTCCGTTGACACTTTTAAAGATGGATAATCTAATTCCCTCAGGCCCAAAATAAGCAGATAAAATTACGCTGTTTTAAAGGAGTTTAAAATACCCAACATTAAATATATTATACAGGGTATATCAGTTAAAACTTGCCATGTTTATAACTTTAACGCGATATGGGATATTGATTTATAAAAGGATTTGGTGGCTGTAGTCTCTATAAATTTGAGTCACAAGAATGACCCAGGCGTCGCGACACTATAAAAATTGGTGGCATGTATCCTGCATTATTCACTACAGAAGTTCGCTGAATTCTAAGAGATTTTTGTTTTTTGCTCAACGTAATTAATTTTAACCCTTTCACTGCTCAAGACGAGATAACTCGGTTACAGGTAAACTGCTCCAGACGAGATAACTCGCATTTCAAAATTAAATAGGATCTGACTGCTCTAGCCGAATATACTCGCAAACGTAGTTCGCACATGTCAAGCGGCGGAAAAAATTTGTTGCGGTGGCAACATTGCTGCACAGCTGTATCGGTAAACACGTGTTTACGAAGCAGCGGTACGTTAAGACCTGTTTAGCACAGAACAAAAGTCTGTTGAGTAGTGTTAAGGTAATTTTGAGTGTATTTTGACGTGCATTAAAAATAAAAATTATAATATGTCGAAGAAATATCTAACGGATAAAGAGTTGGAGGATATTCTAACTAGAAGTAATGATAGTGATGCAGAATACGAACCGCCTTCGTCTGACGACGAATTAGCTGACGATTCGTCTGACGACGAATTAGCTGACGATAATCAACAAAGTTATATTTTGGATCCAAGCCAACAAAACTTGAATGTGATGGAAAGCGATTCAAGCTCACGCAGCGAACATGAAGAACCCCTTCCACAAGGCAGATTTGACTGGTCAACTGACGAGTTTTCGCCCGATGTTCACAAATTTGACGAATCCAGTTCAGGCTGCAAAATTCAAGGTACTTCAGCTCTTGATTTTTTTGAACATTTTTTTACCCCAGTTATAATGAAGTTGATAGCAGATGAGATCAATAGATATTACATTTTTTTATGTAACAACGATGTTCCAGTATCAACCCGCATGGCGAGATGGAAACCTATTGAATTCAAGGAATTGTATTGTTTTTTGGCTACTGCTCTTCTTATGCCCCACACCAAAAAGCAACAAATAAATAACTATTGGTCTACAGACCCGTATATAAGTACACCAATATTTCAGAGACTCATGAAAAGAGACAGATTTTTACTTATTTTGAAACTGTTGCATTTCACAGATAATGACCAGGTTCCGGTAGAAAATGATTCACTGATATTCATTGTGAATTGCCTTAGGGATAAATTCAAAGAAGGATTTGTGCCATTCCAGAACTTATGTATAGACGAAAGTTTGATGCTTTTTCGGGGTCGACTGTTTTTTCGACAGTACATTCCTTCAAAACGGCATAGATTCGGTGTGAAGTTTTTTTTACTATGTGACTGCGATACAGGGTACATATTGGATTTTATAATATACACAGGCGCTACAACTGATATCGCAGATTATACTGACAGATATGACATTGGCAAAACGGGAAGTATTGTCCTGACTTTACTTGAGCCCTATGTAGGAAAGGGACATAACTTGTATGTAGATAATTGGTATACAAGCCCTAATTTATTTGAGGCGTTGCACAAAATGAAAACCAATGGTTGTGGAACTGTTAAATCGATTCGTAAAAATATGCCAAAAATAACTACCAAACTGTCGAGTGGTGAGTTTACCTATCGGGCGTGCGAAAAGCTCCTTGCAGTGCGATACAAAGACAAACACGAAGTGAATATGTTATCCTCTATTCATACGCCAGACGTAAAGTCTGTTGGAACAAATCGAGAAACTGGTCGTCAAATATTCAAGCCAACATGCATTGTAGATTACAATACCTACATGGGAGCTGTTGACCAATCAGACATGCTTCTTTCTTCAGTCGAGTGCGTCCGTAAAAGCAAAAAATGGTACAAAAAAGTTTTTTTTCACCTTTTAGATATGGCGGTTCTAAACAGTTACCAAATGTACAAGACCACTACTGCGGATTATGTATCTATTGAAACATTCCATTTATGTATAGTAAAAGAACTTATTGACAAATATCACACACCTCTTCCGCGTACTGGTGGCGGGAGACCAATATTAGAAAATCCTGATAACTTGCGTCTAACCGAGAGGCATTTTCCGTCACATGTTCCACCTACAGAAAGAAAACAAAAACCAACAAAACGATGTGTTGTTTGCGCAAAAAATAACAAAAGGGCGGAATCGCGCTATATGTGTTCTGTGTGTGCTGTGGCACTCTGCGTAGTCCCATGCTTCGAAAAATATCACACACGAAAAGTGTTTTAGCTTGTTATAGAATATGTTATATATCTATCGTTCTTTTATTACGTATTATTATTTTGTTTTTGATATTGTAATAAATCATTTTGTTGTATTGAAATTTTGTTGTTGTTTCATTTGTTACAATTTTAAAGTCGACAAAAATGCTTAACTTTCATAATATTTATTTTATTTATATTATTTTGTTGAAATTTAACATTATTTTTTCTTAAAACATATTATCCCATTGGACCATACTGCTCCAGACGAATATACTCGCAAACGCCAAAAAAACCCACACCTGGGAGTGCCACGAAAAAAAACCTTTGCGCAGTGAAAGGGTTAATAATCATTAAAATAATTTCACTCATTTTTGAGATACAATCGGCCGAATATCATCTATTTTTTATGATCCTATTTTGGGAAATATTGAAAATTAAATAAAACCTTATTAATGAAATGTGTAATACTCAACTATAATTTACTTCTGAAACTTCAAGTAGACGTTTTGTCTATAAGAGTTTTTTTTTATCACATCCATTATGTTAAAATTCGTACTTTGCCCCAGCATAAGTGCGCCAAAAATTTAAATTACAGTTAAAGCGACATGACCATAAAGAGTTAATCTTTAGAAAAAATTGTCACCAAAAATAGATTGGGTAAATGGATTTTGGATAAGAGAATTATAACCTCCACCTTTTTAGAGGTGTAAAAATCTTTAAAAAAGTGCGTCTTTCAATTATGTTAAATATACATTAATTCTTGATAATTGAATAATTAATATGAATTTCCCCCTCACAAAGCCTATTGACTAATTTTTATGAATTTTTAGTACTTTTAAAAGTGTCCATGGCCGTAATCCAATCCAATGACTAGTTTTTGAGTTATGGCCCTTTAAAGTTGGCAACTTCGTACTTTAAGATTTTCTGCATTGTCTGGAGTTTTCACTTGTTTCTTACAAACTATCAACTTTTTTATGTTCCTTTATTGATGGAAAAGGAGGCTTTAAGTTTTCTTTCACTTATTTAGGAATAAAATATGTACAGGATGTTGAATAATTTGTAGACGGATTAAATTACTAATAATATTTAGGAATTTTGAAAATCTAAAAAAATTAATTATTACCAATTTTTTGAATTTTGAAAACAAACTACTAGATTTTGTTTATATTTTAATATCTTGTAGTACCAAGCTATAAAGAAAAATAAATGGGAATAGGTTGATGTAGAGTATATTGCCTGGTATTTTATTTTTCAAAGAAAAAAAAAGAAAATTCACCTGAAAACGTAATAAATGACTTTATTGGTAAATGTTATATGTAATTCTTTAATTAATTATCCAATCTGTAACATTTTTTTACAAGTACTATTTTTTATTGCATTGAATAACGGCCATGGATACTTTTAATCAGGACAGATCTACAAAATACTAAAAATTCAGAAAAATTTACCGAAAGCCATTTCCCAGAAGCTTTGCGAGGGGTTCTTTATAATGTTTCACATCATTTAAACATTTATTGGGAACAATCACTTAATTTAAAAACTGATATTTTTTTAATGGGTATCTTGATAACAAATAATGTGTAAAAATAACATATTCTTTGAAAGATGGTTAATTTGATATTTATTAAAACCACTCATTGTGTTAATTTGTGTGTAATGTAATTTATTATCTAGTATACAGGGTGTTACAAATTCGATGTTCACCATTGGGACCTCATAAACTGTAAGAGATACGAGAAAGTTTAAATTAGGGCAAAGTTGCGCAATTCATAGCCGACCAATATGCCAAGAAAAAATTAGGAAAATTCCGAGTACTTCCGAAGATATACGTAAAAAACCGAAAATCGCCGTTTTGGTTTTTAATTTTTCCTGGCTTTATTTAAAGAGATAATGAAAAATAAATTTCACACTTTCATTGCCACTTTTCATCTTCTATAAAGCAGTGTTCTTAGATTTCATGTCCGACGTTTTGTTTTTCGGATGCCATCGTCAGGTTTGTTTTTTTAAATACGGACCTGTATTTTTTATTGCATTTATCTAAACTTTATATGCGATGTAATCTTAATACAAAATTACTTTGATTGAATATCAACGTACCCTATAAAAACATTTTCAGGAATATTTTATTTAAAAAACTTTTGGATTATATTAAGCCGTATCTGATAATGTATAACAGAACGATTTTTCTCTTTCTAAAACCCCTAATCGAGAAGGCTATTGCAGATAATTTTGAAAAAGCTTTCGAGTTTGTTACAATTAGAGGATTCAATTTGCGATCCTTAAACCATGTTAAGGCATGGAAAGTTCTAAAAAATGCCGGTTTGAGACCCTACAAAATTCATATATCACATGCATTGCGAGAAGGAGACGCTGAAAGAAGGCTTACTTTTTGCAATTGGCTACTAGATCAAGATAACCAAAATCGCAATTTTTTAAGTAATATTATTTGGAGTGATGAGGCTACATTTACAAATTGTGGTGTTTTTAATAGAAACAATGAACATATTTGGGCAAGAGAAAATCTCAGAGAAAATAGAGAAGTACGCAAGCAAGTACGCTTTTCTCTGAATGTTTGGGCAGGGATATTAGGCGATAGAATTTTTGGTCCTGTTTTTTTACCACAACGACTAACAGGGGAGTATTATCTAGTATTTTTAAATAATACATTCCAAGATTTTTTATCTGAAATCCCGCTTGCACGGCTGCAACAAATTTGGTTTTAGCAAGATGGAGCACCCGCTCATGGCACGAGAGATTTTACAACCTTCTTACATGCTGAATTTCCAGGCAGATGGATTGGAAATCGTGGTTTTATTGAGTGGCTGGCAATGTCCCCAGACCTTACACCACTAGATTTCTTTTTTTGGGGAGCCAAAAAAACAAAGTGTATAAGCAGCCCATTAACGTAATAGAAGAGCTTAGAGTTCGTTGCATAAATGCGTTTGTATCAATTAGAAGAAGGTCGGTACACAGAGCTACTCAAAAAGTTCGCGTCAAAATTGAAAAATGTATAAATCAAAATGGAAATCTTTTTGAGCATCTGAGATAAATATTTGTCATTAGTTTCTACCTCTTCTGGGTTTAAATAATTTTAATTTATAAAAAATGTAAAGAATAGATAATTTTGAATATTTTAGTACCTAAACGTACTGTAATTATCGTTTTGTGATATTTGTTATTGTTTTAGTTATAGATTTTCTTGTGTTATCGAAAATACTGTTAAAAAAAATGATCATTAATACCTAATCCAAAAGTTGTTTAAATAAAATATTCCTGAAAATGTTTTTATAGGGTAGAAACGTTGATATTCAATCAAAGTAATTTTGTATAAGGATTACATCGCATATAAAGTTTAGATAAATGCAATAAAAAATACAGGTCCGTATTTAAAAAAACAAACCTGACGATGGCATCCGAAAAACAAAACGTCGGACATTAAATCTAAGAACACTGCTTTATAGAAGATAAAAAGTGGCAATGAAAGTGTGAAATTTATTTTCCATTATCTCTTTAAATAAAGCCAAGAAAAATTAAAAACCAAAACGGCGATTTTCGGTTATTTACGTATATCTTCGGAAGTACTCGTAATTTTCCTAATTTCTTCTTGGCATATTGGTCGGCTATGAATTGCGTAACTTTGCCCTAATTTAAACTTTCTCGTATATCTTACCGTTTATGAGATCCCAATGGTGAACATCGAATTTGTAACACCCTGTATATACAGAGGTAGCCCACTTTCGACGCAGGATTTCATAGCTCTAAACTACTTAACTTTTTAATATTTTTCAAAAGTTAGAGCGACGCATTAGTTCTACAATGTAAAATAATTTTAAATATTACAGGATGTGTTAAAGTCAGGGCACCCCAAACATGCTCTTTTTTAATTGAACTCCCTATATACTATATTATTTTCTAATTCCCCACAAAATTCTAGCTTATTTTGTATAAAATGTCATATGTCTAAAGTTAATTAAAGTTAAAAATATGGCATTTTCTAAATTTGATAGGCATTGAAACGGTATTCTTAGAGAAAAATGGTTTTCACCGCCTTAACTTAGTTTTTTAGTCTCTATCTAAAAGTTATGGTTAAACATGTTAAACCAGGAGTTGAAACTTTTAGATAGAGAATCAAGAACTAAGATAGGGAGGTAAAAACTATTTTTCTCGAAGATAAACCGTTCCAATGTTACAGCCGGTCAAAGTCTAAAAATGCAATATTTTAAACGTCAATATTTAAAAAAAAATTGAATTTATTACATATAATAATTTATACAAAATATGCGTAGAATTATGTGGAAAATTAGAAAACAATATAAGATACAGGATATTCCATTTTAAAAAAAGGATGTTTGATATTGAATAATTTAAGATAATTATAAAACTAATGCCTCCCTATAATTTTATTCTGGAAATATATTAAAAAGTTAAGTAGTTCAGATGCTATAAAACCCTGCGTTAAAAGTGGACCACCCTGTATATAAGAAAGAGCTGGGCAGTAATTGTTTCAAAAGTTAAAAAAGTGCTTCAAGCGCAAAAATGCTTTGAGAACAGTGCTTCCAAGCACTTTTAAAATACAGTGCTCGGTAATTGGTAATTGAAGCCCTCTATAGAAAGTGCTTGGTAGTTGGTAATTGAATTGAATTTCGCATTTCAACCATTCAATTTCAAAATCACTTTCCGTTGTAATTGTAAGCACTTAGAATTTCCAAAGTGTTTGACGCTAAGAATTACTTTGCCAAAGGTCTTGATGCTTGGTACTCGAAGCACTTTTTTCGAGTGCTTTGCTTAGATCTGATAGAAGAATATTAGTAGGGTTATTAAATTATTTAAAAGAAAAAGATTAATTTTTAAATACTGATGGTAGCTAAAAAATATCATTTAATCAACTATACTAGACGTTTCATTATTTTTAAGCACTCTATTCTTATAAAATTAAAATCAACATTTTGTAACAAAACTTTGTTAAAACAAGTTAGGTGACGTAATTAGCTACTAAGCACCCGTATTCCCTAACGGATTTTAAATGTAACTGTTCCATTAGACTATTAGAGGTTTAAAATAAAAAGTGTGGAAACAGACATCTCAGTATTTTTAGGATTTTTTTTCAATATAGAACGAGCAAAACATTTTAATAAGTACTTGCTGCATAATATAACTAAATTTATTTTCTGCGCCACATGCCGGTACAAAAAATCGGATACAAAGCATATTAAGTTCAACAGTAATAATCATATACTGGGTGTCTGAAAAATGAAGGTCTTTACAAAAACCTTAAGTCGATCAAAATAAGCCAATTTAAGTAAACTTACCTTCGTACAAGTTTGGGCGCTGTGCTGTACTGCCCTTAAAATTTAGATTTTATTATTATAATTATTTTTAATATTATTATTATTATTATTATTATTATTATTATTATTATTATTATTATTATTTTTCTCAATGTTAGGTTTCACAGCTTTTTGTTGGTATTGCTGGTGTTATTTACAGTACAGAGAAGAAATTCATCTTAACCTGTACTGTTTAGAAACTTCCGTACTATATGGCAAGTTTGGAGGATGACGCTTTTCTGAATAAGTTGGTATAAATAACCTGAAAGGCCCAGTTTTTCCAAGTTGGGCTTGAAATTTTTCGTCATAGCACCCTCCACCGATATTATGATCGGAATTATGTCGATTTTATCTAGCTTCCATATATTTTTAATCTCTATAGCCAAATTCGAGTACTTGGTCTTCTTCTCCGATTCGGTTTTAGAGAGGTTGTGTGTTAGTGGGCAACCTATATCGATTATGAAAGCTTTCTTGGTGGTTTTTTCGATGAGAAGAATATCCGGACGGTTGTGGTCTACTGTTCTATCCGTTATTATTGGCCTGTCCCAGTATAAGAGATATTCAGGGGATTCAAGGACTGGCTCGGGTGAGTATTGGTAGTATGGTGGGAGGTTTTCCCTTAGCCCTAGTTTATGGGCCAGTTCCTTGTGGATGATCTTAGCCACCTGATTATGTCTCCCCAGGTAAGCGTTGGGGGCCATAGCACCACATCCCGCCGTGATATGTTCTATCGTTTCTCCGGGGCAATTGCATTTTCTGCACACATCTTAGACATTTCTCTTCAAGATGACCTTTTCGTAGTTTCGAGTTCGAATGACACGGTCTTGGATAGAGATTATAAAACCTTCTATTTCAGCGTGGAGCTGCCTTTTCTCTAACCAATTCAGTGACATTTCTCTATCTATGAGTGGATTTTGGAGTGCAGTAGGGTATTTGCCGTGTAGAGCTTTCTCTTGCCAAGTTACAAGTTGTTGACTTGGACGCGCGCGGATGATGTTAGGTAATCCGTTTTGCTTCAAGTAAAGGGCTGTATATCCAGCATCTGCTGCTACCACTTTTTTAAGAATTTTCCCATTCGATTCTTCGAAGTATTTTCTCATAGAGGTCTCTTGCGACTTGCACAAATTATATATATTAATGAGACCTCTTCCTCCCTCCTTTCGTTTTAGGTAGATTCTTTCAAGTGCAGAGCGTGGGTGGTGGAATCTGAATTTTGTTAGCAGCCTGCGCGTAAGCCTATCTAGTTCGTGCAAATCCGTGTCTGAATACTTAAGGATTCCGAATGAGTAGGTAAGTATTGGTATTGCCCAGGTGTTGATGGCAGTAGTAAGGTTACCAGCATTCAGGTGAGTATTAAAAAGCTTTGTTAGTCTGCTTTTGTATTTGTTCTTAAACTCCCTTTTTAGGCTTGTGTGGTTTATTTGTTGGTTTTGGGAGATGCCTAAGTATTTATATGTTTTGTCCTCATCTAGTATATCTATGCCTTCAAGCAGTCCACGATTTTGTTCAGTCTTTCCGCGTACGACATTCAAGATTGCGCACTTGTCTAAGCCAAACGACATTTTGATGTCATCGCTAAATGTCTTGGTTATTTGAATTAGGGACTGTAGGTGGGTTTTGCTTTCAGCGTAGAGTTTGATATCGTCCATAAATAAATAATAAAATAATAATAAAATTATTATTATTATTATTCTAAAAAAGCCTCATGGGATTTTGATAATATTTGGTCGACATAGTTCTATAGGGCAAAAAACCCACATAAAAATTATGATTTTTATTAATCCATAGGCGTACAACTTTTTTAAATAACTGTATATTATACATTTCTATATTAATGAAAAAAAGAGGAGTTAAGTATAAAATTCAGACTGAGTAAAAAAAGTAATTTAGGTACTACAACAAAGGAACTCTTGAGTAAACGCGAGTACTCTTATAATTTTTGCAAACTTCGCATTTTTAAATTTGTTTAACATTTGTCAGAAAAACTAGATCTCATTCGCAATCAAATTTCATAGGGAGAAATCACACTTTAAATAGATTCTAAAGAAGTAAGTTTGATTAAATTGGCTGTTTTTGATCTAAGAAATATGTAGTAGGTTTTGTAAAGATCAATTACAAACGTCCTGAATAATAATGAATTTTTATTTCCATGGCTACTAGACCTATTGTCTGACGCACGGTTCTAGAGCTACAATGCCTGATAAGGCAGGGAGATAACGACCTAACTCGAATCAAAAATTACGTCAGAAGCTGTGATGTGCATCCAGACAGTAATTGTATGGACTTTACCTTATTTTAAGGGGAATTGCCTTTTTAATGCGTCCGTTATCTCCCTGCCTTATCAGGCATTGTAGCTCTAGAACCGTGCGTCAGACTATATACTAAATTATAAACCCTTTACTAAATACGGGGTAAATATATATTTTAAGAAATAAGATATTAATACTTATTTTTCTATTAACTCTAATATCACAAAGAGTATTTTTTGTAAATGTACCTAAGTTTTTAGTAACAGGAGGCACTGCCATACTTTGTGTTACAATAAATAATTAACAGATCGAAATTTTCTTAAAAATAATAATTAACCTTTTCCCCTTAAATTACTAATAGGTTGATTTGGTAACGAATTGCACGTCGCTGTATAAACTTACCTCGACAGTAAATATAAAAAATACATTCAGTTTAAGAGCAACATATATAAGTTTACAGCGATGTAAAATCAGTTAAGAAAATCGGGTTATAAATATGGTTAAAGTATTAAAATTATGGTTTCAGTTTGTCCGTCAAAAATTAAATTAGTTCGGCCAACCCAGAAAAAGGAAATCTTTTTTATAAAGCAAAATATATTTTAATGGTCAAACTAATAATTTAACTGTACCCAAATAATAATAGCAAAAGTGACAAATTGACTGCTCCTTGCTTAACAAGATTCCCCAGATTTAGGAATGCGCAGTGAAATGTGTTCATTTTCCGATTTGAAAACATGAACAGGACCGGGCTTAGCTGCTTACTTATTACTCAATACTTACAGAAAATATCAAACACCGAGGATTGTACTCCAAAGGATCCCCCAGAACTGCGCGTTGCGGCGGTAACAGTGACGGTGCCGGTGGACACCGAGCGGTACATCGCGCGCCTCCTTTTTTGGCTATATACATATTGCTCTGTGAATATAACCTATAACCTATAAAAATATGTCAAAACAACAGTCGAAGTTAGCACAACAATACATGTGGCTGATGTGCCGGTAGAGTCAAAATCAATCATGAAAAGTACAATGACGTAGATGTCTACGGGGATATTATTGCAACGATTGACGACGTCTCTCTTGAAACCTGCGTGACGTCATTGTACTTTACATGATTGATTTTGACTCTAAGCGGTGAAAACAGTGCAGATTTGGTTGTCAAAATAAAACTGTCATAGCGGAAAACACGGGTTCGACCACCGCAGCGGTGTGGGTCGCGCCACTGGCCGCTGTGTTGTGTAACCTCGCCGAAACCGTCATTGTTACCGTCACCGCAGCACAGCGTTAGTTTGGGGGATCCTTTATTGGGGTAATGGAAGCATATAAATTTCGTTATTCGTCAATGTAACTTTTTCAAATCAAATGGACCAATAACCGTTGCAAGAAATTTATAAATAACACAATAATTAAAACACAAACATTAAATTTACAATATTAAAAACACCGATTGATCGATGGCAGATGACGCTATCTAAGGAGGATCTAAGTTTACTTTGTCTATGGTCGATACCTGAAAACCTCCTAATTAAAAATAAACCTATTTGAAGTCACATTTGCATACTTTCACTAACTCAGTAAGCCTTGGCAAAAAAGTACGAAATTTTGTAAAACGGAGACCTTTCGGATGACAGTGAGAAGAAGAAGTTGTTCCTACTTGAAGTTGAGTAGAAATTTATATGAAAGGAAATAAGACACTTTAAGTTTTCTTCCTCCTCTGGTATATGTAAGCATTTTTTATCAGTTCTCTAAGACCCAGTTGTATCTACAATTAATCAAAAGATAATTTTTTTCATTTTCGAGATCTTCAAATACGCCACTTAACTTGAATCACCCTGTATAGAAGGTTATATTATTTATACAGTGACATTTATGGGCCAACTGTTTAAAAATATAGCAAAGTGCAGCTTTTAATTAGGGGGATTCACGTATCAATTTAGGTCATCCTAATACGCTTTTTTTCTACATAAAATGTATCTTGCGATGGTTTGCACAGGTTTATTATTAAATAAAGCGATATAAATACAATTATTTCGATTGCCATCAAACCTATATTTTGGACGGTTATTAATTAAAAACAGTAAGATACAATCACTAGAATAATAATCTAAAAACTTACCAAAAGTTACACTCATAAAAAATCACATTGGATTGCACAAAGATTTTAACAATAATGAATTGACCAAACACTTTTATTGTAAAAATGATTTACTCTCAATCTAAGTTGCCTGGTTCGTAAATCAAGAATTAAGCCAAACTTCGATTGTCAGAAAATAGTTTTTGTCAATGTCATTGATGTCAGAGTAAAAGTTGTCTGGTTAATTAATAATTCACTACAAGCATAAAACATGTATGTACCTATCTAAGACAGTGCACCAAAATTTGATATTCAAACACAAATTTCTCCAGTAATTTTAATGGCAATCCTCACTTTTAAATCCAATTTTCTAGATGATCTTACTTTTTTAAATTTATTTGTTTTTAAGATATAAGCTATTAAAATTTTTGTTACATTATCCAATATGCAACAATAATTAATGGTCATTTATTCATAGTTTCATCTAAGGTAGTTATGGATCCCCGCAGATCTGTTTACTAATTTCAACTGTTTACGATATTATCGCCATTTTAGTTCGTGTTTTTACATAATACTCTATTAACTGTAGTGTTTTTTGTAAAAACAATAAAATGTGTGACTAATTTGGCAATTTCTAACGCAATTTTCTTGGAAACTGTTTTACATAAGATAGGATATCGATACATATTTTATGCTCAGAATTCTTTGTAGAATGCATATTTTTTAAAATATACAGTGTGTTCTATTCAAAATAACAATGTAGTGTGCACTTCCGGTTTAACAGGATTTTTACTATCGAGGCAACCCATACGAAACCGATATTATAAAACCAAATATGTCGGTCGCGTATGGTACCAAGTGGTCAAGTAGGTATTTTTTTTTGAGGTGTAATGTGTTTTCAAGAATGCCTTGAGCTTTATCTACTGATAAGCAAGCTTCGGATATTGATTTAATGCAGTTGAAACGTTGTGATGTAAAATAAATAAAGACAATGCAAGTCCAAAATTCTTCTGCCATTCAAGAAATATTTATTTTTATTTTGAGGGATGGGGTAATTTTGGAATTTTATATAGGATGATGTACTTTTATTTATAAAAGCACATAAATAACTACGTATGGTACCTATGTGAAAAAAAATATTTATTGATCTATCGCTGTGGTTCCGCAATTATCATTTATTGGCTGTGAAATAAAAAAAATATTTGTCCGTTCTTTTTTGCTGTACACTGTATAACAAAATATCCTTCATATTATGACACTCAAGTCTGAATTCGCTGATCTGATAAAAAGTCAATTTTTACATATTTTTTCGTACACCCTGTATAAAAATATCAGAATTTCAAAAAAAATGATGCAATGTGATTATGAACACTAATTGAAATAAGTGGATTTGATTTATTGGTAAAATTTATTTATCCTTTAAATTCAATCCAAATGTAGTGACCATAATTATGTAACCGAAAGAGCAAATCAATATATTTTTGTGTACAAATAGTAGCTTATTACTTAGATTCGAATGTCAAAAATATGTAAAGGGTGAGTCAACGATACAGTTTATTTTCTCTTTTATCTTAAGAAATTCGGAATACAAAAGTTGTAGAGACCATTGAGGTACACGTTTTAAAATTATGCTGGAACATACGGGGTGGCCCAAAAACACATGGCGAATATAACTTTGGGGTCTTTAAATGGAACCACTTATATATTCCATCCCTTTCTGATTCCCCACAAAACTTTACGCTTATTTTGTAAATGTCATATGTCTAAATTCAATACTTTTTGGAATAATGATGTTTAAAATATGGCATTTTCAGACTTTGACAGGCTGTAACATTAGAACGGTTCATCTTTGAGAACGATGGTTTTCACCCCCACCCCCAAAAAACCGGTGCTAACGATTTAACATGTTGAACCGGAAGTTGTAACTTTTAGAAATAAAAAACTAAGATAGGGAGATATTTTAAACGTAAATATCTCAAAAACTATTGAATTTAGACATATGACATTTAGAAAATAGGCGTAGAATTTTGTGTGGATCTAGAAAACAATACAATATATAGGGTGTTCCTTTTCAAAAAACCTAAGTTATATTTGCCACGTTTTGTGGGCCACCCCGAATACATAATTTTCAAATGTGCACCTCAATGGTCTCTACAACTTTTGTGTTTCGAATTTTTATCTAATTCTTAAGATAACGGCGAATATATATTTTATATACTCTATCGACTCACCCTGTATAGATATGTCTCCTCATCTCCCTATTACCACAACAAAAAAAGATTATAATTAGTTTTACAAAAAAAAAATTATAAAATATTTGAAATGGTCAACATACAACCTAAAATGCAACAATCAGAATCAAATATTAAAATTTTCTAGTCACATGCGAGGTTTATTGGAAGATATGAATTTTACTGTTTTTGATAATATCGGAAATTGTTATAAATAAAAGTTTATTAGAATAAAAAACTATGTTCTAATATTCAACTTTATTCATATTCATCTACTCTGAATATATCAGATATAATCAAATTCGTAAAAAGAAAAAACAATTATATTTCTTGAGATTCTTGAGAGTAAAAAATCAGTAAGAGAAAATTTGCTAAAAGGTTTCACCGAAACCAGAAAAAAAATACTTTAACCTTTGAATCCTACAAATATTTAAATATTAGCTATTTATGAATCATCTAACTAAATTTTATGCAGAGAAATAATGTACGTATATTAAAAAAAAAACTTTGTTTCGAGTGGACCCTTACGAAAACCTTTCACAACCGACTTAAGTAATTTCACTAATTAAAAAAAAATTAATTACAGACACATTCCAGGATTATGCACGCACCATCCTGGCCATAAAGCTTCGGCTTTAAGTCCTTTAGTAACAAGTCTTTCTCTATGTGTGTTTAGTCTTGTATATACGTCTTCTTGAATTGTAAATGTTGTAGTGTCTAACTGTGGATCAGTCCAGACTCTTTCGGCAAAAGCCGCTGCTCGAGGCCAAAGCCTGGAATCTAAAGATGACTCGTCCACTTGTTCTGTCCATAGACAAGCTTCCCCTCCTGAAACAAAAAGAAAATAGTGTCTGTTTAAAGGTTGGAGACAATGACGTTTCTTAAACGGCAGTAGAGTTTTGGACTTGCATTGTCTTTATTTCTTTTGAATCACTATGTTTCAACTGGTAAGTATCTTCAGGTGAATACTAAAAAGACAACAAAAATTGTGTCTTCCGGATCCCCTGCAAGGGCGGCCAGTCTTACATTGGTGAGAAACTAAGATCAGTTGAAGTAAGGATTAAGGCCGAGACACATTTAAACAATTACAAAATAAGCAACATGCAACAAGAAACAGAAAATAGAAAATTAAAAATATAATACTAATATTAATTCCTGTTGCTTCTTGCATAAAACTTCATTGTGTCGTGATTGATTTGTTTGTACGTGTCAAAATGTATTTCTGTTGCTAAGTGCTTATCGCCTAATGCTTATTTTTTAATTGTGTCTCGGCCTTTAAAGAACATAGGAACAACACCCAAAAAAGGAGAGACCGAAAAATCAGGTGCAGCTGACCACTCCTGGACGTACGGCCATCATATCATGTGGACAGAAGCCGAAATTCTATAAAAAGAAACACACTGGAGGATGAGGAAGTTTAAGGAAGCTGCCACTATACACCATAATCCAGGTTGTTTTAGTAAGCCTGCATTATATATGAGAAACGTCTGGAAACCTTTGTTAAGTGAATGTAATCTTAGAATAAGACTACGTAAGAGTTAAACGCACGAGTCATCGGGGATGAGCATGACTCATTCAGTCAGTCATGCGTCACTGCACCTAGCTAGTATAAATAGAGCTCTAGTGACCATACTTATTTAGTATTCACCTAAAGACGACTGGAGAAGCTTACCAGTTGAAACGTAGTGATTCTAAATAAATAAAGACAATGCAATTCCCAAACTCTACTGTCTGTATTAGAACTCGTTCATTCTAAGGTACTGTTACAGAATAAAGTCATTCTATATCACCCAGTGAAAGGGAACTATTCGAACATCTAAACTGCACGGGAAAAGCATTTATTTTGAAAATCAAGACAGCTTTGCTTCAATTATTTTAACACTGTAAGGTTAAATTCGACGTTGACAGCGCTTGATTTTACCAGGATAATAAGTTTTATTAAAAAATATTGATGTTATAACATAACAAACTAATGATTTTATTCAAGTAGCAGTCATAATCAATTTTT
This sequence comes from Polydrusus cervinus, assembly GCA_935413205.1. Lineage (NCBI taxonomy): Eukaryota > Metazoa > Arthropoda > Insecta > Coleoptera > Curculionidae > Polydrusus > Polydrusus cervinus. The sequence continues at coordinate 53,602,149 of OW284510.1, forward strand.
TTAGTAACTATGTCGAGCGATGAAGCTTTTGCTGAAAGTACACCCCCAGAAATTAGATATTGCCTAAGAAACGATGGACAACTTATTACCTTCGAAATGGAGGAAAGATTATAAATTGAAGTATACCAAGTTCATGGATTGGCGTTGTGAAAAATTATTTCTTCATTCTCAAAAAATGTTGTATTGGCTTATTTGACATATTTGTCTAAAAAGTTGAAATCATCCACACTCTGGAAAATATATTCTATGTTACCAACTGTTATAAGCATTAAACATAATTTGAACTTTTGAACTTGAATAAATAGTCCATGCTTCAAGTGGAGTAGATATTTAGAAAGAAAGAAATAAGAACTCAAAGTTTTCCTCCACTGTTATATTAATAAAAAACTTGTAAAATAGAAATTCTCAACATGTTTTGAATGCAGAAGCATTAATCTTCAGAACAAATAAAATTAGGAAGAAAAGGGTAGGTGTCATCTTAACGGAGCTTTAAGATTATAATAAAGGTTCAATGACTAGAACAGTGAGTGTTACATACATGAGAAAATATTTTAATGTTTATTTTTATACTTTTTTATTCACATGAAATTTTGTACGTTTAAATGGTATTGTTGTAGTTAATTGCTACCTGTATAATTGTCAGTCTGGCATTTTTTTTGAAGGCTCAGTAATTTGTATAATTTTGTCGAAGCGATTATTTTACGTAATACAGTGTGTTGTCTGTCCCCCGGAGTTTTATTTAAACGGGTAGTTTTCTTAAGATTCCACATTTTATGGCGACCGTGACAGGACAGATAACACGTCGTGGAACTGACATCTTTCTATTTTTACGTTAATATTTCGTGTCGAGAATTATTTCGGTTTTTTCGGGTTGATTTTGGTGGACTGTTGTTCGAATTTTTTCAGAATTTCTTGCTGTCGTATATTTGTGAAACTACTGAGGGCTAGGTCGATTCGAACTTTTGTTGTCGTCACAAAATAACCAGGGAAAATGGCAAATTTGAAAGTACAGAAAAAACAGCGAACAGCCCTACGTGCACGTGTCACAAATCGAGCCAGGGACCTGGAGAATCAATTGGAAGACCCTAAATGCGATTTTGGTGAACTGCAGGGGGTATGGGACATGTTACGTAAAAAATACGATGAACTTAAGATTGTGAGTTCTGATGCTTTTGGACTTTTGTTGGAGACTGATGCGAGTGAAGATGATTTAGCTCAAGATCAGGAGCAATGCTACTCGTATAATAAGTAAAATGTTTGTACTGTAAGCAAATACTTTCCGTTACAAATAAGTCAACATCTTCAGTTATTCGACATATGACCCGTAGACATCCAACGCATTCAATTAGTAGACAAACAGTAGTAGAACCTGCACTTGAAGAAATTTTGTCTTCCGCACAACAATCGTCTCAACCGGTAGAAGCAGCTTCTTCGTCTACGGCGTCTACGTCTACCATAAAACAAACTCAACCAATAGCATCTTCAAGTTCTGCTAATAAACTTCAAACCATAACCAACCATTTTCAAAAGCCGTTGCCAATTAGTAGACAAAAAGAGATTGACAAAAAATTAGTTTGCATGATAGCAAAAGAATATCATCCTTTAAGCATCGTGGAAGATAAAGAATTTAAACGCTTACTATACCTATTGAACCCCAGTTACAAAGTTCCTACTAGAAAAACAGTGTGTGACTGTTTGACCTTGTTAAAGTTCGTGTGGAAAGAGCCTTTGCTGTATGTCTGACAACTGATGGATGGACATCACGAACAAATGACAGTTTTTTTAGTGTCACCGCTCACTATATTGCGGAAGAAAGCAATAATACCTTTTTGTCTTCCGATTTGTTGGGATGTATACCCTACACAGAAAGGCACACTGCTGAAAATATAAGCAACATGCTTAAGGAACTAATAGAGGAATGGAAATTAACCAACAAAATAGCTACCATTGTTTCAGGTAACGCGGCCAATATGAAAGCAGCTGTGCGACTGGGTGGTTGGCGTTTTTGGGGCTGCTTTGCTCATTCCTTAAACTTGGTTACTCAGTCAGGCTTAAGACAAATAATTAAAGAAGTGAATAAAATAAAAGTTATAGTCAGTTATTTTAAAAGAAGTAGCTATGCATATGCTCAACTGAAAGCTACAGCAGAGCAAATGGACTTGCCCCTTTTAAAATTAAAAAATGACGTTGTGACACGATGGAACAGTACATATGATAGGATACTTAAGAATTTTAAAAATGAAAAATGCCATTATTTCCACATTAGCGATTTTACGTAGTCCCCGCAAAAATCAAGTTGATGATTCTGAATTCATTTCTCAATTAGAGAATGAAGAATGGATTATTGCAGAACAATCCGTAAACGTACTCGAAATTTTTAATCAAATAACAACCATCATTAGTTCAGAGAAACATGTTAGTGCGTCTACTATTATATTTTACTACAAGCAAATTGCTAAACATTTAAATAATTTTGAGTTAAGTACAGTCACGCCTCAGATTGAAAATATGATTAAAACACTACAGCTTGAACTAAAACAACGCTTTCACGATATAGAGGGAAACCCAAGCAACAATCTTGGACCCAAGGATGAAAAAATTTGGGTTTAGATGAAAAACGGTATAAACAAGCGTTAGAAACGTTATATACAAAGGTGGCCAACACCAAATTGTCTTGTGAAAATCCAGAAAATGCCAATAGTACTTGTGAAAAAGAAGAACAGCATTCTGCCTCTCAAAAAGAAGATTTACTACAAGATTTATGGAAAGATTTTGATTTAGAAGTTTAGCAGTATTTGAAACCCAGTAACCCAAAAGCTTCCGCTATTGTCGAAGTGGATAAATATTTAGAGGAACCTATTTTAGCTCGAAAGGATAGTTCAGGGTTATGTCAAGACCCCCTTATCTGGTGGTATCAAAGACGTCATATTTATCCCAGACTATATCAAATAATGAAGACGAGACTTTGTATAATAGCTACATCTGTCCCGTGCGAAAGAATACTTTCAAAAGCGGGACAGATAGCCAATGCAAACCGGGAGCGCCTGAAAACAAACAAGACATCACAAGTAATTTTTTTAAGTTACAATTTAAACAATAAGGATTAATCTGTTTTTTCGTTCTTAAAATTTTTCGTTTTGGCATATATATCTTGAAATATAATCAAAGAAATGTATGTTCCTTACTTGTTAAGTTTATAATTTTTTTATTCGTTTATAAAGTTTTACCAAAGATTACTTAGTTTTGTGTTTCATACAAATAAAAATTTTACAAGTACGACTCTGCATATCTTTCGGCGATAATCTAACCTATGGTACATTTCGTTTGGTGCAATAATTCCCAAATCCCAACCCAATTCCAATAAAATAGTTGCAAAAGTCTGGTTTTCACACATCACACTCATAATTTTTCATCTTTCCGTTCTACCACAACTTCTCAACAATATACTCCACCACTTAAGTTACAGTTACTTCTCTTGATCATTCACGCATAACTTTTCTCATTTTTCACCCTGAAATACCATTTAACTCCTATATTTATCTTCAGTACCTGGTAGTACCATTTTCTCCGCTACTTCGATGTAAGCATTATTCTCTTCAAGTATTTAACTTCCTCAAAAGCTCTATGAGGGTGTCACTCACAATTTCCTTTACTATAACAATAATTCTCCTGAAGATGAACGTTTCTACGTTCGAAACATGTAGAACTAAGTAAATTTAAAAAAAATTCTTACTAAATATATCTTAGTAAAGGTTGACTTTGAGTATTATTTCTCCTTATTCAACTTGCCACTTCACTTCAAGTATGGACTATTTCTACAAATTATTTATTTTTTACCGCTAAATAATTTTTTCAGAATATTGTTGAAACTATAATTTTGGTTCTAGAGAGGAGTACGCATTAAAATACATTTTTCTTTATAAAAAAGAAAACAAAATTACAATACAAAACTTAATAGACTTATTTTGACACTAAATCCAGATTTGTTAATTCATGGCGGTTTTCAATTTTAAACCATTGAGTAAATGAGGTTGTTAAAATGTAGTAAAAATTCCATCAATACGATAAAATATCGCGTTGATTTAAAAAAAACACTTACCCAAAATTTGCTTCTTGTCAAGCCGTAGCTGCTGCCAAGGCCGATGATTATAAACAGTCTGCCAAGGCCTGTATGGGTCACAAGCTGCCTCTCCAGTTTCTCGCCACCTGCCAAAGCCACAGTCTAAATACCAGGCATCGACGTGAGAAATAAGAACTTTATAACCGTCCGCTATAAGATCTGGGGTGTCCGGCCATTGACTAGCTCCCCAGCTTTGAACAGTCACTTGATTCTGAAAAAAAAATGTCTACTTTAAACAAGTGGTCAAGTGCGAGTCAAAGTTGCTTGATAAGTCTGTCATTTTTTTACACTTTGCATACATTTGTCGGATAATGATTTTTATGACTTTTTTTAGAAAACTATACTTGCTAAACATATAACGTCGAGGAAATGACTTATCAGTGTATTTAAATGAAAAAAAAAATCCCATTTTTTTTTAAAACAAAATCTTGAAATTTAGCATATGGACCTAGAGTTTAATTTTAAATAATATTTTAAAATGCATTTTTTGTATATCTCGTCACCTAAGCTCACTTTTTGTAAATTCGCAATTCCTTTTTAATTTGCCTCTATCCAGTAGTCATCTGACGACCTGACGCATGTTAAAAGCGATATTGGACATGCAGAACCGAACTTCGATATTTTGCTAATAAAAATTTTCCTCATATGCTGCAAACTTTTTTCGTATTACTGTATATAAAAAATAGAATAAATAATATAACTAATATAATACCGCGGTAGTGGCTCAGACGTGAGCTACTGGCATTGAATCGTGGCGTTCCGAGTTCGATCCTCGGAGTGGGCATACGCACAATAAAAAAAGTAACCCGAAATTTATTAGGTTTAAGAATGTAAGTAGTGTAAAATATACCATCTTCCAACCCACCCCATTCACGCCGGTAACCAGGCCGGATGAGATCTGACATCTCGTGGGGTGCGGAAGAAGGTACATACTCCCCAATCGGTAGGTCATGCAATGGCAAGAAATCAAAGGTTGATAGCCCTTGGGGGTGTCGCGGTTCGGAACCCAAGTTAAGCTGTAGGTTCCCTCGGAAATTGCCCTGGCAGCGAACGAAGAGAAAAAAAAAATACACGCAAAAAAAACTAATATAAGATAATAATTAATAAAGAAAAGAAGCTTAGCGGCAAGCGGACAGAGTAGTACGTCTATCTTTTGCATTAAAGTACACAGGGACGCCAAAGGTAATGGAATCCCTGGGGCACAGGTAGACAATGACAGGTTGTTTCGTTCTTGTTAGAACTCATCAGAAAGCCATAACCCGTAAGCAACTCCCAATACAGCGAGACTGTTCTTTTCAAGGCGTTTTTAAGAATTAAAAACGCGATGAAAACCCAGTAACGCCATCAGTAGGAATCAACCCAATGCAAAAGATAGCCATCTAACGTGAAAAGGTAGAAATAAATAAATCTAAATCAATCAAGCACGGAACCACTTCGCCAGTATAGGAAACATTTCTCGCTTCTCTGATACCATCGCCACGGTTTTGTGGATTTAGATTCATTTTAACGGACACTAAATTAAACTATTTTATTTGTAATAATTAATAAAATATTTTTTAATCGTTAAAATAATTTTTTGCTAAAAAATTGTAATTGTAATGAGCTTTTAGTCGTGTCAAAATTGCTTACCATTCTTTAGACTTATTGAACAATCGTATATTGTCATTTATTTATTTGCTTATTTTTATAACATTATTATTTTTTACTTATACAATAAATTATTTTAACTTTTATTGAAAAATTACTAAAAAATGGTTGATCATTGATGGAAGCGTTCTATTATGGCTTTAGAAATAGTGTAAAGTATACCGCTCAAATTAATATGCATAAAGTCCTTACAATTACTGACTGGATGTACGTCACAGCTTCTGACGTAATTTTTTGATTCGAGTCATGTCATTAATTAAATCGAATATTTTTTCAGTTCTGTCTGGTTTAAACTAAGTTTCAAAATAAGCATTTTTCTTTTGCTGAATAATGAGATATATTTTCCGAATATGTTGCAACTATTTATTTTTCGCTGTCAAATAACTTTTTACACGTAAAATTAAAGTTCTTCTAAATGACAAAACTTATCAAAACGAATTTTATGTCAATTAATAACAAAGCTACCTTTTTCTTTTGTTTCTGTTATAATTATATATTTGCGAGTTGGAAGAATAACTGTATCAATATTAATTTTTCTATTTTTAATAAAAAATAAACAATCACTTTAAATAATAATTTGAAAAAAAAAGTTTTTGATTAAACTGAATTTAAATCGATTATGTGCCTGTATTGAAAGTATTAATAAATAAATAACAATAGAAGATTATTAATAAAATATTACCATGTAAAAAAATAATTTTCCACAGACTGGCTTTATAATTTTTACGTATTATTTCTCTCCGTGTAGGAACTATTTTGCGTATCCTGGGGGGAGGCCCTGACTATATTGCGAGTCAAACTTTGAGAGTACTGAGAAGCAGATATTGAAGTGGTTTTTAATTTTATTACAGAACACTAACAGCAGTCAAATATGAATATGATTCCTAATAAAAATTTAATGCGACATATGAACGACGTATGAACCAACGTAAAAGTAAAAAATAATTCCGAACAACATTTTGGCTGATGTAGCATAATCGGCCAATTAGCGATTTTCCAAATGATAAAATATTGATATTGGCATAATTATGTTTTAATCATATTTATGGTGCATATATGTATTTTTTTTATAAACCCTCCTCATAAAATAGTGTATTCTTTACAGGTTAAATTTATAATATTGTGTTTCATTTTTAACACTTAATTATCTTCTGCCTATTATTTCGTTCAAATAAAATAACAATATTTCAAGAAGCTCACAAATATTTATGTACGACTTAAAGCCCTTTTAGGCTGTGATTCCACGAGCCACTTTTTAAAGTTGACATCGACGACAAAACGTGGTTTGTTTGTGGTCTACTGTCGCCAGCTTGCAGTTCCATTTAACGGCAATGTAAAAAGTGTAGTGCTTTTTACACGGGCGTTTTGTCGATCACAATTAAACTTCTGCCGCCGTTGAGGCGCCGAGCCCCACCAGCGACACAGACCACTTTTTTGTCGTTGTTAAGTCGGCAGTTCGAGATAGAACCGTTTGACACGGACACGTTTATTGCCCAAATTCAGGCGGAACCTGCAATTTGGGATTATAAAAGTGATGTGTATAGCAATAGAATTGAAATATTTATATCATTTAATATATTTATATATTTTATGGAGATATGAAATACAAATTACTAGTCTTTCTTCAGCTGATATTGCCCACAGTATCTGTCTTCGATATTATTGGCCCAACTTCATGTAATAACGCATTTAAGGAACGCGTTGACGTTCTCAAAAACCGAAAAAACTTATCCAGATAGCTATACGAAGTTTTTGATATAGCGTATTTGTCCAAACTGAATCTGGGATCTAGGAATGGGATGAATCCAAAACCTAGGAGATTTTCTTTTTTGCCGTCTTCGTTAAAGCAACAAAAACAATAAAGCTTCTTCGTCGGAATCCATGTTAACTACTCTGTGAAGTATTGGACACTGACATTTCCGCGCTAATATGAACCACATGTTTAAATTTCGCATAACTACAAAATGTGCTTGGGTCGGACCACTTCAGTGGTCGAGACGGCTACACAGAAACCACTTTAAATCGTCGATGTCAACTTCAAAAAGTGGCCCGTGGAAACAGGACCTTAAAGGAAACTCTCAGGTAGTCAGTCAGTTCTTGGCGAGGTCTTCGTGCCTAGTTTTTTAAAAATGAATGCCAATGATCGATTCTTATCTCCAGAAGAATGTGCTCAGGACTATTTGACCATGGTCGATGTCAGTCTGATATTGCCAGAATAATGAACAAAACGCAAGGGGCTATATTTAAAATATTAAAACGATATCGAGAAAATGGCACCAATCAAAGAAGAGCAGGGCAAGGCCGACCAAGAAAAACCACCCCCAATCAAGATTAGTTTCTAACAATGTCACTTGTAAGGGAGCGATTTATAACAATTATGAAGCTACAAACGCGGTTTTCAAATGTTCACAATGTTCACAATTTTCGACAATAACCATGTTCGGTTAATCCTCAGCGAGGCGTCAGATGCCTCTGCGCGTCCAAATACCGTTCGGTAAAACATATTCGAGCAAACCGAGGAAAAATAATCCGCGTTTGTTTATGTTTACAGAGAGTACTCTGAGGTAATCTTTTTCGTCGGAGGATTTTGTTTGACCTAGTGAAGAAAGAATTCAACAGCTGATAGATCAGCTAATATACTTCGGTTGGATGAAAATTAGGTTAAAGGTAGTTTCTTTTTGAAAAGAATATTTCTGTTGTAGAGTCGTTGGTAAAGAGGGTATTGACCTTGTTTTTTCGTGATGAGTTTCACAAGAATAGATGAATACAAATTTGTCACAATAACTCTTGAAAATGAAAATAACATAAATATTTTTTTTATAAATAGATTACTGGTTCTTATGTTAAGACAGGTTTGTTTTGTTGGTATTATTATAATGTAAGTATTTGTAAAGTATTAAAATGTTTACTTCTTAAGGATCATGTTTCCTTAATTTTTTGTGTTAGAACATGGACTGAATTTATAAGACTGGTAGAAGGGTGCCATTAAACGATACAGATTAAATATATATTTTTTATTAATTTAGATTGATATTATATAACATAGTGGCTATTCTTTCTCTCTTTCCTTCACTCTCCCTTTTATTTCTAGTTCTAACATTCTCCTCATTAGAAATGTCTTCCATATTTTGTCGTCTATCATGATTCAGTTCTTTCTCTAAATTTATGTAATCTGGTGCATCTCCATTTTGAATGCATAGATTGTGTAAAACACATGTTGCAATTACCATTAGACTCATTAAATCTAAACGCTTTGATTCTATAAATTTCAGTCTTCTAAATCGTCCTTTCAAAAGGGCAAAAGCATGTTCTATGCATACTCGAAGTGTTGATAATTTCAAATTAAAATTTTTTTTTGAGGATTTAGAATTCCCATATCTTTATAGCCCACAAGAAGTTTACCAGAAATGGGGTAAGCCAAATCTCCTATAATATGACCATCATTAGGAAATTCTAAGTCATCCTTTTTTCAAATAGAACTAATTTTTGAAAAAGATTTTAGTCGTGGACAGAACCAGGTTCACCAGCATATACGTCAATAAATAATTTTTCTTTATTACATACTCCTTGTAAGAAAATTGAGTGAAATTTTTTCCTGGTATAATAAGAATTTGGGAAGTTTTTTGGTGGTAATATTCTAGCGTGGGTTCCATCAATGGCTCCAATATCACCTAAAAAATTTTTTTCGTTAATAAAAACTATATACTGAAGCTCATTTGTTTGCGTACCTGGGCTGGCTACTATCAAAGAACAACACTAACTTTATAATCTAACTTTGAGCAGTTTTAAACATATGAGAACTAATTACATCCCATGTCGATTTGGTTACACCAAAACGTGACGCAACTGATCTGGAAACAAAAATAAATATAAATATTAGGATTAGAAAAATATTCCTAGCTCTAAAATATTTACCTATAACTTTCCATATTACCAAGGCACCAAAGAGTCATCATAACTTGTTTGTCCAGGTTTAGTTCTGGATGGCCTCTAACGGAACCCAGATTTTCTTGAAAAGAATTCAATTTTTTTAATAAATCAATATAAACATTGGGCGTTAATCTCAAATAATGATCTTTAAATTGTTTATCGTTAAATTTTGGTACTGTAATTTCGGCAAAATTCCAAATTTTTTCCACTTCACTGGACGCCACTTCATCATCATCATCCCTTAGAAGTTCATGTTCTAGTTGAATAATAGGCACTAGTAATTTCAGATCAATTTTTAAAACAACAAAAAAGTCGTTTAGGAAACAAGATAATGCGAAAAAATCACTGAAAACCACAGAACACAAACTAAACTAAAAACAGTCCAAAAGTTTGAGGTTATAAAGTTTCGTTCGTTACACGTTCGGTAAATGCCACAATCATCGGAGTGCTCTGTCGATCAGCTGTTACAAATCTGTCGTCTATCCAATCTCGTCCGCGTGGATTAACCGAACTTATGTAAGCAAGCAATACTCAATTGCATAAAAGGAAACCGACTAATATCGTAAGAAGCAGCAATAGGTCCAAAGCTAAAACCATACCACAAACGTGAACGATTACAGTTTGCTCCAAAGCATGTACCATGGGGTAAAGATGAATGGGCTAATGTTTTATTTAGCGACAAATACCGTTTTTGTTTATATAGCAATGACGAAAGTGTTCCGAAACCCTGGTGTACGCTATACTCAGTGTAGTTATGGCGGTGCATCAATTATGGTTTGGGGAGGCAATGGAGGCATATCTTTAGAGGCAAAAGTGGAATTGATCCTTGTAGAGCGTTTCACGAGTGACAGGTACATTACTGAAATTCTTTAGGAGCATTTTGTATATTTTGCTCCGTTTAGAACATTTATGATACTGAATGGTTAGAGCTTCGTGCAGAAGCTAATCCCACGGAAACGTTGGCAGTTAATATTGATCCTACAAAGAATATGGGAAAATATTGACCAGCTGCTTATAAGAAATCTGATTCTTAGTATGCTGAATCACTGTCACAATGCTGGTGAAGAAAATACGCGTTACTAATTTTTTTTTTCGTGCAATCAAGTTGTTCTCTCAGATCTTGCTATTACTACTGTTATAATGCTTATTGTTCTTTTTTCAAAATTTGCTATTAGCAATATTTATTTCCTAAACAACTATTTTTGTATTCACCTAGCATAGTATAGGTAGCTTCAATTACCTTATGTTTTAATAAGTTGTTACTCCCATAACACAGGCCTGCATTTTTTAACACTTTGAAAGTTGATTTAAAAATATTAACTGTTTTCTGGTAATTGGGTAGTACTGATTTCAAATCTGCTTTTAGTTTTTTTGTATCACGTTATTTTTTAAACCAGCAAAATAAAGAAATTTAGAAAAACACGATTTATATCATTTATAAGCTAGTTTTATAACATATTAAAGAGAAAAATACAAAAACATACAAGATATAGACATTGAAACTATTTGGAATAATTGTTTATTCTTTACGCTTCTTAAAAACCCGTTTTATTTTTCAGAAAAGTTTCTCTTTGTTGTTTTTCTGTCATATTCAGCTAAAGGAAGATCTCTCCTCAATGTTCAACAGTAATCGGCCATCATTTTTATGTCCCAGCACCCCTGGTATCTCTTCTCGATCTCTTTAATATCTTGATAAAATCTTTCACCTTGCTCTTCACTCACGTCCCCAAGATTTTCCGGGAAATAGTCCAAATGGGAATGTAAAGAGTGAATTTTTAAGCTCATATTGCAACCAAGAATCCTGAATTGTTCCAGCATATTTTCAACGATCGCAACATATTTTGTCTTTATAATTCCCTAGAAATTTATGTACAACTTCTTTAAAAGCATTCCATGCATGTTTTTCCTTATCGTCCATTACATTTTTAAATTCTCTATCTTTCATCAAGCTCCTAATCTGTGACCCTACAAAGATTCCCTTCTTTTATTTTGCCTCTGACAGAGCCGTAAATGTGTTACACAAATATTTAAAACAATGTCCTTCTTTGTTTAATGCCTTAACAAATTGTTTCATGAGTCCAAGTTTTATGTAAAGTGGTGGAAGTAAAACTTTTTTAGGGTCAATAAGACTTTCGCGAATTACATTTTTGGTTCCAGGTGTTAAAATATCTTTGTGACCTCTTTTTATCCAATGCTGTTCTCAGTTCCTGCTATCCCACTCGCACAGGAAACGTGGAAATTTAGTAAATTCAGACTGCTGACCCAAGAGAAGGCCTAAAATTTTTAGATCTCCATACAATTCCCAGTTGTGTTCTTTATATTGTATTCTTAAAAGTAATTCCTCTAAATCTTCATAGTTTTCCTTTAAATGAACTGAATGGCCAACAGGAACAGAAGCAAAAACATTGCCATTATGTAAAAGAACAGTTTTAAGGCTTCTGGTTTTAAGGAATTTGAAGCACTAAATTTATTTTAAAATGTATAACGCCTATTATAAGATTTTTTAAATATTTTTTATTTTTTTTGGGGAAAAAAAAATTCTGTGGGTGATGGAGCCAAATGGTATTTTAATATTATTTAGTATTTCTATATAAAAACTGAGCTTAACAAACAAAAATCTCTTCATCACAAATTTCATGCAGGCCTGTGTTGGTTGGCAATATACCGATTTTTGAAATTTAATTTAATTTTAAATTGACACGAATGACACTGTGCTGCAATAGGTACAGAAGTATCTAACATAAGGCTATAATCAGAACTTTATCCTATTTGCCAACCTCGAAAAGGAGGGAAAAAACGTTTCAGAGCAGCATAATTGGTATAGAAAGATTTTTGGAATTTAATTTTTTTTTTAAATTGACACGAATGGCACTGCGCTGTAATGGGTAAAGTAAGTACCTAACATCTAATCTATAATCAATACAGTAATAAAATTTTTCTTTTTTAGTTACCAACTTCAAGTAATTTTTTTTTAAATACGGAACGTTAAATACAGTTTAAGGGACTTCTAAGCTTTAAAAATATAATACAATTTGAAAGATTTAAAAATTGTAACGTTTTGTCTTTAAATAACAATCAGTATTTTAAATTGTCTTCTCTTTAGTATTACGGCCCTGGAAATTATTTTTAGTACAGAAGAATAGTTTATTTACAAAAACATACAAGATATAGACATTGAAACTATTTGGAATAATTGTTTATTCTTTACGCTTCTTAAAAACCCGTTTTATTTTTCAGAAAAGTTTCTCTTTGTTGTTTTTCTGTCATATTCAGCTAAAGGAAGATCTCTCCTCAATGTTCAACAGTAATCGGCCATCATTTTTATGTCCCAGCACCCCTGGTATCTCTTTTCGAAATTATTTTTAGTACAGAAGAATAGTTTATTTCGTCAGATTCATCAATTATTTTTCGGATTACTTAAATATTAAAATTATATTACAGGAAGCTATGATGTTTAGACCGTTTATTATTTCAATAAAATTTACCGTAACAATACTCTAGGAAGATAATAAGTTATTAAGGCATAAGAACTAATTTTATTTTTTATATATTCATAAATAATAAATACTTTAATTCCTACGGTTTTTGCCTTAGATCTTGAAATATTGTAAAAGGGGAAAAGGTAACTGTAGTATTCTAGTTATATTACTGCAATGTACTTGTGTTTGTTTCTAAAACAATTTAAATTTTTTAAAACTATTTATAAGGTCTAATGATGCCATTTTTAGGTGAAACATGTAACAAAACTCAACAGACAGAAAAATATTTGAGGCTGAAACTTTTTTCTTACAAAATATCAAATATCAGTTAAGAGTCTTCAAATAACAAACCGTTTGTTTTGGTTTGACTCAAAATGTTCAGAACCGTATTGATATAACAAGATAATTTGAAAAAATGTGTTATTAGATGACAAAACGTTAAAATTTCAAAAACCCTTAAAATTTAAAGCTTAAATTTCCGTAAAACTGTATTTGAAATTCCAGGTCTGTATTTAAAAATATTGATATGTGCTTGGTATCTAAAGAACGAAACATCGAAAACTAATAATGGCTAAAAAAAGTGTTTTTTGTATTATTCCCAAGTCAAAAATGAAGGCGCAAAAAATTTAAAACCAAAACTAAAAATTTCGAACATACCTCAACTTTTGGCAGTATTTTAATTTCGGTTGTGCAACTAATAAAAAATGTTTCCATTTGTTGGACACTTAATCGAACATATTATTTTACAAATGGTGTTTTAAAAAAGTCGCCTTATTTTATTAGAGCAGTTTTAAGGGACATATTTTATACCAGAAAAATTGTGAAAAATTTCATCGCACGGTACTTACAAATAAGTCTTCCAGATTTCAGAAAACGTCATTTAAAGTAACCGGTGTTTGTGTTTAACATTTTTGTTTCTCATTTTATTTTATGCCTTTTATACTGTTTTTATCACTTTTTTTAATAATTCAGGGTCAATATTGACTGATTAATTATAATTTTTTGATGTAATAAAAAATCCTTTTTCAACCCAAATAAACTCAGTTATAGGGTAACATGTATATACAATAAACCGATTCTGGTGGCTTAGTAACTGGACTTTTCTTTTTTTGTTTGCTTTTGCCACTTTTCGCTGACCTATAAATTATCATTTAAAAGAGTTGAAGAGTAACGTTAAGTAGACCGTAATTTAAAATTATTTCCAACCGCCATCGCCAGCCAGTTCAGTAATTAAGAAATGTTAAACTTTATGAAAACGTTATGTAATCATTCTATAAGAATAGAAGCAAACGATTTGTTAAAAATACTTTTTCCTGCTTGTTAGCAGTTTTAGTAACTTCTTAAAATTGAAAATGATTTTTCTCTTAAAATATCTCCGGGCATTTTTATCCTTATAGTGCGCTAATTTGCGTCCCGGGTCTGTTAATTGGACTTTTTTTAAACATATATTTGTTCAGAAGAAGAGTTTCATTTTGTCAGATCCATTCCATTCATTTGAGATTATAATAGTTTGTACAACAAGAGTGGATATGATGTCTATATCTCGCGAGGAAATAAATTAAGCACGACGCCGTAGACGGGATCCAAAGCTAGATGCTGTCGCTTCGCCAGATCCTCATAATGGTTGCATTATTGATGATGTTTTATCTTTTTTCAAAATATATCTTTATGTCGCATTATTGATAAAACTATTATAGATGCGTATATATTTTATTATTTATCTATTTTTATAAGTTTATTGGAGGGCTAGTTTACCTTTGAGTGTCCAACATGGACACTAGATGTCGTTGCGTGCTTTATCCTTCTAATGATTTATACCTTTTACTATTCAAATATCTGCACAGTTCTAGGGTTTAGTGCCACAGAACAGTGTTCTGTTTGTGATTAAACAATACTAAAAATGATACATCACCTTCCCCAAAATTTATTCTTAAATCAAAAGTTACTTCTAAAAAAATATATCTCCCCCAAAATTTCTCCTTAAATCAAAAAAACGCTCCTGGCTTTTCAAAAATTTCTTGCAATGCCCAAAATCCTACACGTTAATCCAACCTTAGGATTCAAAAATTTACCCCAAAACCCTTCCTATTGAAGAAATTCTTTCAAATCTGGCAATACTGCCACAGACAATAATTTATTAAAAAAATGTCATAGCTTTTTTTAGGCAAGTATATGGATAAACCGTGCATAATATGTGTCACAGAGAGGTACCCAATAAATTGTATATTTTTTTAGTGTTTACTCATAAAAACTACACTAATAATACGTCTTTGTATGCAAGCTACTCTTCTTTATTAAGATAACATAATTTAAAAAACCATCTGCTACGGTAAATTGTTTCTCCACTGGCTAGGTAATCTTACAATTTTCCTTTCTACGCTTTTCTACTGGCTTGGTATTTATCTTTTTAAAGGATTAGAAAGCCAAGAATAGAAGACCGTAATTTAAAATTAGCCTACCTAGCCAGTTCCATAAAGTAATGTTGCTTATTTGCCACGATTTATTGTTGTATTTTAACGGCTTAGCTACACTTTCGTAGTTTTAAACTTGGTGTGATTCTGTAAAACCCATTATACCGGGTGACACAAGAAAGTGCTAACCCCCCAATTTTTTTCTCATAATTAGTAAATATTTAATCATACGAGACGTTAATAAGTATGTAAAGAAGTTACATAATTTTTACAGGGTTGTATACGTATCCGTTCTTAACTTTCTTATTTTTCATCGCACGAAGCTCATTCTTGTTCGTAAATTATTCATATTATTCTTACTTATTAATTTTCTAAAGTTTTCCGTCGCGAAACACCGGGAAATAGCTTTTCTTAGTTTTCCTGCACTCCCCACTGTTCACAGTACGGGTCGGCGCGGAACCGCCGTCGCCATCGGTACTTCTCGATGTCGCGCGTCGAGTGCGCCGGGCTGAGAGCCTTCCTTAGCGAGATCGTGCCTTCGTACAATCAGAGTACGATACTCTCACCGAGCAACCGGTCGACTCTCTAGACTAGCTCACTCTACAATTTAAAGACCGCCACTGAACTGCTAGTCGTATTGTCGTTTATTTCTGGAACCTTTTACCGATACCGCTTGACGTAGTAACATCCGCATTCGCAAGTAGCATTACCGCGTGAACCTTTTCTTTCAAACATAGGCCGCATCCTTTTCTGATATCTGCAAGTCCGTCCTGACCTTTATCCTAAAAATTAAGCTGTAACCGCGCTTGCAGATCTTTGTACTGATTTTATTTCCGCGGGTCTATGTATTACTGTTATTAAGTTGACCGCCGGACCGCTTGCGAACCTGAAAACGCGAATCTTTAATTTAATCAGGCCGTCGGACGTCAAAGCCGGAATTATTTATTTGTAGCCGCGATTAATTAATACATAAAATATACATTACCGAAGACAAATAACGTATACAATCCTCCTCTCTCTGTTATCTCCTTTATGTTTAACTAGTGAAATCATTCATTTTAAACCGATAGTAATTGGGGCACATATTAATGTAAAAGTCTTTGAATACAACATGTTTTTAAACCGATTGTTTTATTTATATTATTCCTTCGCACCATGCATGTGCAGTTGAACGCCTGGATTATTTTCTCCACTGTCTAAAAGCTACTCGAAGGTAACTGTGATACTCTTACCACATTAATCCAAGAGGTGGCGCCCGAGATTCCGTTGGAAAAGTACTTTTCGTCCTATAGTCGCCTGTAGCAAATCACGCATAAGCGACGTGAGCAATAAGTTAGCTAGATAGATAGATAGATAGGAATTAAACATACGGATCGCAAAACGCTTCTTTACAAGTATGTAAATTGTCATTTATCGACCAATTTAAACCTTCGAAATCACTTCCGGTTTAACCGGAGGTGAAGTCAACTTTTAAATAAAAATCCTCTATTTTTATTCTATATTTAAATTCTATAGAAGATTTTCTTTTCAATGACATATCACACTTTATCATTTGCTTTAAAAATGACCGCCTAGATCAATTTTTCTTTGTTTTTTAGAATGTCCATAGTTTTGGTGAGTAGGAAAGGAAGTATGGAAACGTTAAAATGGCTCATTTTACACTACTTAATAGTATAAAACTGACTTATTTGAGAAAAATTGGGGCTGTTTTATTTACAACGTGTTTTATAAAAAAACAAAGCGGAATTTCTCCATTTTTTTAAATGGCAACCCATCTTTGTTTTAATATAATAATATTGTTCATTCCATTTCTTGTTGTTGGTTGCCAACTAATTGCGTTGTGTGCGGATGTTCACTGAAATACATGGACAACAACTACTAAGTAACTGGTTGGTGATTTAAGTTTGTAATTTGTTTTTTTTTTGGTCGCCTTGTGTGCGAAGGGCCTTAGGTTCGTAATGTCTGTTTAAAGGTTGGAGACAATTATGTTCCTTGAATGATAGAAGGGTTTTGGACTTGCATTGTCTTTATTTGTGTAAACAAAGACAATGCAAGTACAAAACTCTACTGCCGTTCAAGGTTCGTAAGTTGGGTTGAAGAAAAAACATAGTGTAAAACTCGAGTGGGTTGTAGAATTTTGGGAATCCTGGGTACAGTGTCGTGCTTACTTCCTTGTGCCATATGGACATTATCATATCTACTCTTATTGTACCTACAAATTACTATTATGAAAGTTTTTATCAATAAACCTTTCACAATTCATTTTTTAATATTGACTGCTTATTAATTTTTTTCCAATTAAACAAAAAGTTACGAACAAAGTCAGGGTTCGAAGCAACGACCCTCCAAACTCTAACATCGTACCTTGACCAAACGTTATTGTTCGATAATGTAAATTAATAACGTATCAAGGCAGACCTTAAGTAAACACAAACTGTGATTGCTCAGTTTTATACCTTAATAAATTATATCAGTTCAGTTATCTGATACACTCTTAAAAATGACTTGGTATTTGGTACTAATTTTTATTTGTTCTCGTGTTTACGTTACCAAAAATAACTATTTTTAGTTAGGAAAACAAAAAAGATTTTTTTCTTGGTTATATTTACCAAAAAATGATGCCATCAGAACAAAGAAAATATCTTGTTTTCATATTAGTTGGCATAAATAAAATATTTTGTTTAGCTGAATTTTACTCTGTATATATATCCTATTTAAATGTTACATCAAGGTTCCTACAAACTTGTATTTATCAATTAAGCTTGTTGTAATAACACATTATGAATTTGTAGTCCCTATCATTTTGTTAATTATGATTAAGATAATCCTTAGTTACCAGAACTAACTTTTCTTTTCAAGTAATATTATTCTTCATATGCATAATTAACGGCATCGCTGTTTACAACAGAGACTTGACGCCCTTGACCGGTGGGTGACATCATTCTAGCCAGGACTGTCAGGAGGTTATGTTCATGTTAGGAAGCTTTTGCGGTTCCGTGTCCATTTTTTCATGTTTTTAAGGCAATAATTAGCCATTTTCATGGCCGTGTAGACAATGGATGTGAAAATATTTGGTGTAATTTATTTGTGTTTATTGTCTTTCTTGTGTACGTACTTATTGGCAGAAGGAAGTTAAATCATAAGTAAGTAAACATTTTACTTTTTATCATTGTAGTTGTACATTAGAAAGATTAAATGAGCTTTTTATAAAGCATGGCAAGGTGACCCGATGAGTAATACCTTAAAAATATTTTTTTTTTGTTTTTGTTCTATGTTTCATTTCTATAAAAGAACGTCATATTAATGACTTTTTAATCTGACCAAGTAGGTACAACAAATTTCATATAGCTGTTATATTTTAAATAGAAAGTCCAGGGGATATTTTTTGTTTTTTAATAATCGCAGTTCCAGATAAGAAAATTTAAATACGAACAATTTACTTTTATAAACAATTGAACAACCCAAAAGGTTGAATAAAATGAGTTGAAAATCTAGTGTTTCTGTTTTGTATTGCATAAGTATGTATTATAGAAAACATGAGAGAACAAGGACATTGGAAATAATTTTTTTTAAAGAAACCATAATATCCCTGATAATGTGTTCCAATTAGTTTACGCATACCTAATAAAGTAGTAATACCAAGGCATTTTTTTTATTTAAATGGGGACCTAGGAAAGAATATTTTTTGTTACTAAGTATAAATTACGTATGACATTTTTTTTTAGAAATGAAACATACTTTTTTTATAACGAAGTCGTATCTACTCTCCAGAAGAGACATGATAATGTAGGGTTAGGAACAGAAATCCCTTTGTAAGAAGGAAGATAGGGTCTTTTGTTCCTAACCCTACATTATACTTTTTTTAAAGTTATTTCTATCAAATCAACTTGCTTATTTTGCCATGCGTTATAAGCAGTTCATTCAAACTTTCTAATGTGCAACTGCAATGACAAAAATATAAAATTTTTACTTGTTTATGATTCAATTTCTTTCTTACAATTAGAAAGTACAGAAAAAAGATAATAAACACAATGTTGTGACTACATACGTAATTGTTACTCTATGAAAATTTCAAGTTTGGCCCAAATAAATGATTGCTTTGGCCATTTTTATAGATTGCATCATTAACAAAAACATAATTTCCTTGAAAAAAAATTCAATTTTCCATATTTACACATTAGTTGTGACAACTAATAGGTATGGTTTAGTGTCTGTTTAAAGGTTGGAGACAATGACGTTTCTTGAACGGCAGTAGAGTTTTGGACTTGCATTGTCTTTATTTGTTTAGAATCACTACGTTTCAACTGGTAAGCATCTCCAGTCGTCTTCAGGTGAATACTGTATCAGTATTCACCATCTCCAGTCGTCTTCAGGTGAATACTGTATCAGTATTCACCTGAAGACGACTGGAGATGCTTACCAGTTAAAACGTAGTGATTCAAAACAAATAAAGACAATGCAAGTCCAAAACTCTACTGCCGTTCAGGTATGGTTTAAAAGCGGGAGTACCATATAAAATTAGTTATCCGTATATAAAATTTCGTGGTGACAAGAAAAAGAACACAAAATATAAATGTGAGAATAGAAAAAAATGTTATTTCTGTTCCCTATCCAAATAGATTTCCTTTTAACTTAAAGTGTTGTTTCAAATATCTCAATAAAAGCAAGTCAGACATAAGGATACTTTAAACAAGATAAACTTACCTTATCAAGATATTTAGAAATATAGGGCCTTTTACTAAGATTACTAGACCACACAATAACATGGGGCATCTTTTCACCTCCATTAGCTTGTTGCAACCTGGCTAAAGCTTTGGTAGTGAACTCGCCCCACAAGTCATGCAAATCAGTGTAATTGCTCGGTGTGTTAGCCTTTTGAAGATGCTGTGCCCAACATTCTAAATTAACTTCGTCTCCTCCTAAATGGAAGATCTCTTTCTCATCACTAAGGTCTATTAGATCCCTGAAAATAACATAAAAATGTACATATCAACCTTTGTTTATTTGAGCTCTAAAATGAACTAAAAGCACTAGTATTGGGTTGCACAAAGATTTTGAATCACAATTAACTAACCAGCAAGTTTGACTGTGACATAAATTACATTATTATTTACTCAAAATCAAAGTTGCCTGAAAGTTAAGGTTACCAGGCCAGTATGATTGTAAGAAAATTATTTCTGCCAATGTCATGTATGTCACAGTCAAACTTGCTGGGGAGTTAATTGTGGTTAATAGTACATTGTATACCTAGTAGGAAAAGCTTAACATTCCCAGACAACCGTAAAGATTGTATATCGAGGCGCAAGCCGAGACTGACAATACGGAGTCCGGGAATGTGGCTTTTTCTACGAGATATACATACTATTTTTCCGTAAATCGAAAATTATTAAAAGGGCATAACTTATATATACACTTGTTAAAATTTTAAAATAAATATTATTAAGTTTGTTCACAAATAAAGGATGCCATTAAATATTTGTGTTGTAACTATGGAAACACAGTAATATTGAATTGTCAAGCTTAACCCATTTTAGTTTAGAAGTAGCCGTACAGAAATAACATTTCCCTACAGTACAATAATAAATATTTCCTAACAGTTATTTTCCGTTGCCTAGCAACGACTAAGTGTAAGGAAATATTGACTTTTTCTTTCAGAAATGTTAACAAAACTGTCAATATTTCCTATCGATTTTCGGAAAAAAATCTTTATATAACCCTACATTACTGTATCAATTTAAAGGAAACAGAAAATAGACTAAGCGGGACTGACATTATTCGTAAAGAAACCTATGCTTTGCCACTTGTATGAAATTTAGTAAAAAACAAAAATATTTTGCCTCGCCGGTCTATTTCAATGGTGCGCAAACTGGGGGTCGCGAGAAAATTTTTGGGGGTCGCCAAATTCAAAGAAATTCAAATTTATGAAAAATCTTTTATTCATTTCAAAGAATCCAGGGGGTCGTGACAAAATTTTACACAAAATAAGGGGTCGCAAATGAAAATAGTTTGCGCACCACTGTCGAGTCTATTTAATAACAATACAATGTTATGAGCTACAGTAACACATAGTTAAATTTGTAAATGTCCACTATATTAAAAAGAAAAATACATGTTTCGCTAACACTGTAGCTTGGTCAGATGACAAAACTACAGTATTATTTTCTTTTTAATGTAGTGGAAATTACAAGTTTAACTTTGTTTTACTGTATCCCGTAATATTTTAATTATTATGGATTTCCACCTAGTACAGGGGCGAATCCAGAATTTTGCTGATGGGGGGGGGGGGGATGACGACAAAAAAAAAAGATACCGTAAAACGGGGTTACTTTGCACTAAGTACGGTAACTTTGCACCAACGCTGTAAAATATTATTTTTGGTAGAACAGTGCTCCATCTTAATTTAAGGCCCCTACTAATGTCATGTGCCGATAAAGAACACTGCAATATATCATCTCAAGAGGTTAGACACTCCCGCATTCCGTCATTTGTCAATCATTTCCCGCCATAATTTATAACCCCTAAATTGTCACGTTTTAAAGCTGTGCAAAATCTTCTTGCCGAGAGAGCCTAAGCTGATAAATATTGGTAAGTACCCGTTCAATCGCATGTACAATTATTAGTTTAGAGATGCACGTAATAAAATAGGTCAATAAAATACATATTTAGGTTTTTCTATTTTTTTTTGTTTACATTGGCAATTTCCATATAAAATTGGGAATACTTTGCACCGTACAACTGGTGCAAAGAATCCCCACTTTCTTACGAAATTGGGGATACTTTGCACTAGGCACATGGTGCAAAGTCTCCCCACTTTTTGAACACGAAAATAATTGTAATCTTTTGTTGTTTTTAGAAAATGCCTCGACATTATAAACGAAAATTAGGATCACGGAAATATGCCGATTATACATCCGAAGCTTTAGAATCATGTTTAAACGCAATTAGAGTCGGTATGAATACAAGACTTGCTGCGGATACATACAACATACCACGGCGAACTCTATTTTATAAACTAAAAGGAAAAAAAGCCTTAGTGATTTTGGCTTTTCTGTCACAGAAGTAGAATTACGCCAAATAATTAAAACTTACTTGAATAGACAGGGAAAAAAAATAGCGCGCTTTCGGGACAACATTCCCGGTAAAGATTGGGTGAAAAAATTTCTGCTCCGTCATAAAGACCTTACAACAAGGCTAGCTTCAAACATAAAGAGAAGTAGAGCAGCACTTAATCAAGACCAGATGTTGGAATACGTTGAAAATTTAAAGCAAACATTGATCGACGTAGAACCACACGCGATTTTTAACTATGACGAGACGAATTTGACCGACGACCCTGGACAAAAAAAAATCATAAAAAAACGAGGAGTCAAATACCCAGAAAGAATATGCAATTCCTCGAAAAGTAGTATTTCCCTAATGATTGCCGGGAGTGCAGCTGGCGAGCTTCTCCCACCATACGTCGTCTACAAGTCCAAACATTTGTGGGATACGTGGACTAAAAATGGCCCGCCAGGTACACGTTATGGAAACACTGCATCCGGGTGGTTTGAATCTCAAACTTTCTCTGACTGGTTTACAACACTTTTGTTACCAAGACTTAAAAAAATCCAAGGTAAAAAAGTCATCATAGGTGACAATTTATCATCGCATATAAATCTTGACGTCCTAAATTTGTGCAGAAAACATGATGTTCATTTTGTTTGCTTGCCATCCAACAGCACACATGTAACACAACCCTTAGATGTTGGGTGTTTTGCACCTTTGAAAAGAGCGTGGAGGGAATTGTTATCGCGCTATAAAGAAACTCACGTAGGAAGTAGATCAAATGTTCTTGAAAAGCAACATTTTCCTACATTATTACGATCTTTAATGGAGAAAATTGGAGAAAATGCTCAGGATACTTTAAAAGCAAGCTTTAAAAAATGTGGAATTGTGCCTTGCGATGTAACTCCTCTATTGGATCGACTAAATATTAATCCTCAGTCAACTGACAGAACTAACGAGGAAGTAAACAATAACACTCCACAAGGGTCAAACATTGAAAATTCTTTCATTGACTTTTTACAAGGAAAGAGGCAAGAAGCCACCCAGTTTAAAGTTCGCGGGAAGAAAAAAAAGTTAACAGTTCCAGCGGGTCAAAGTATCGCTCATTCTGAAACAAACCTTACTGGCATTATTGGAGTTTCATGCTTAACTACTAAACAAGACACGAATGAACATGTTTCCGATGAAGACACAGATTTTGCTGATGACAACGTTCTACCAGCATGTTTTGAAAATCGATCAGATGATGATATTGATGAAATACAGGAAATTGAGGACGAAATTAAGTTTAACAAAAAACTTGACTCTGGTACTTTCGGTACCGGTCCTGAAAAAATAAAACAGAGTTCCTTGAAAAATGATATAAGGGCTATTGGTAAATACATTTTATTTATTTACGAAGATAATGTATATCCCGGGGTCATAACTTCATTCAATGAAGATGGAGCTATGGTTAACGCTATGGCGAAGTCATTGAAGTCTTGGAAATGGCCGCAAGTACGTGACGAAATATGGTACACATGGGACAAAATTATTGGCTCAATAAATCCGCCCAAGCAAATATCAAAGCGTGGTTTATATGCTGTTCCAGAATGTGACAAAATGTGGTGGGATTAATTTTTCACATTTGAACAAGGACAAAGTTTATGTTATAAAATAATATTTTAAGTTAAAAATACTTCAGAATTCATGTTGCTTTGTTTAAAGGTTTTCTTAATAGAGGAATAAAACTTTAATTAGATAATGTGCATTTTTTTAGGTGACCCAATCCTCTTTTCCTAAAAAAAATATGCTTAAAAAACTCTCTATAATATCTGAAATGGTGCAAAGTATGAGTCGTATGCGGTTACTTTGCTTTAATTGTAAATAAAATGGTAAAACCAATTTAAAATGAAGTGGAGCAAAGTATACCCTTTCCGCGGTATACTTTGCACCAGAATGTAAGTCGATTTCTTGTCCTAATCTTGCAATGAATCAACTTAAAAATGTAATGAGACTTAGTTAATAAGCTTAATGATATCCATCGAAAATCATAAAATAGTTATATTAGTATTAAGATATTTTTATCTTTCAATAAAAAAAAAAATTGTGCAAAAAGCGGTGCAAAGTAACCCCGTTTTACGGTACTTCTAAAAAACAAGAGCGTAAAATATTCTGACCCTTTATACCCCCCACAATTTTCAAAGCTCACAGTAAAAAAACACTCATTTGGTAAGGTTCAGGGGGGACGGGGCGAAACTGCCTTCGCGACGCCTTAGGGTTTGTTCTCACAGCAGTCACAGACAGTGACAATCAGGACTTTGCGTAATAGACTCCGTGATTATTTGTGGGAACAGACCTAATATCGTGCTATAGGCAAATGTAAAAAATGTTATATATCGGATATCTCGTGGGGTGCGGGGGACGATACATACTTCCCAAGTGATGGGTACCTTAATTAGTAAAATCAATGATTTCGTATGATCCTTTAACTATCATGGTTCGAAGTTAATGTTAAAAATTTAAAAAAAATATATTATCTATATGTTTTTAACCCTAGATTGCCAACCTACGTAAAATTTACTTACAGTTTTTTTTTAAATCTGAAATAAAAATGGACCATTTTTGGTATCCTCGTTCTGCGCGTAGTGCATCTACCATCACCACAACATTCGGTTACCGACGTGTTTCTGATGTGGCAGTTGTGGGTTGTATGTGACCGAATAAAGAGTGATTGTTGGCGCGTAAATTTTACGTAGAGATGTGTTATAATTGCGCTAAATTCGTATAGATCTGTTATGAATGCGCTAAGTTGAACTAATCTTTTTGTGTGTATTTTTTGGTTATTTCGTTTGTATTAGATTCAGTAAATGTTTGTTAGTTTTGAATCAAAATAAGTAATTACTTTTCCCTATAAAATTAAAAGGTTTGAGACAATTTTTGCCCATATTTGTAATGTATCGACTCACATTTTCAACGTTGGCAATCTAGGGTTAAAAATGATCCCAATAGTTACCTACCGTGTCACAAAATTCAGTATAAATATTTATAAAAAAGTTAAAGTATATTTTTATCCTGAACACAAACTTACTTTGATAACATAAAATGATAACGTAACGCGAAAATGTCACGTTTGTCCAGGACCTTAAGTGGAAAAACGACTTTTCAGGAAAAATATAAAAATAAAATAAAAGGATGGAAAAAGATTTGCAAGCCATCGGAATATTAATTAAGTACAGGAAATGACTGGAATCTCATTTAAATGTAATAAAGTGCAAAATGATGATAATCAATTTTTATTATATTATGATACGTTTATATAAGATGTCAATGATTAATGTCGGGTTGTACCAAGACTTTATTAACTAGGACACTTTGACGGTAACATAAATTACATTGACAGATATTATTTTTTTGCAATTAGCCGGTTTGGTTGTTTGTAATAATTGTATTTAAGTAGGAACTGACATTTCTGCCGGCTACCACTACTGCTGATACCGGCAGCCAAGCTGGGAGTCGCCTATATCAGAAAATTTTTGGCAAGATATTCAATCAAAAAATTATGATTTATTCTAGTGGAAACTTTAACGAAACTTCAATCCTGTGACAAAGATATAACATTTACGTCGGGTTGTATAAAGATTTTTAATCATAATTAACTTACCAGCAACTTTTACTGTAACATAAATGACATAATTTTCTCAAAATCATACTGGCCCGGTTACCTTCGTTTTTAATTTACTAATCAAGCACCTTTGATTGTGAGTTAATAATACCTGTCAATGTCAAACTTGCTGGTTAGTTAATTGTGGTTGAAAATCTTTATGCAGTCCAACATTATTCTTCAATTCTTATTAGAACGTTTAGAAATAATAAAAATAAGCAAACACACTTTTCATAAAACTAAGTTTACGCTTTCTTAATCCTTTCGCAATTCACTCTATTACTGTGTTTTCCTACGACCACCTATGAAAATGAACAAAAAAGCACGGTTAATTTGGCTAGAAATCGCCTTATATCACACGCGTGTTGAAAAATATATTTCAACACTAGTGTTGAAATACAAGGCACACTAATTAATTTAAACATATAGTGCCAATCTGACAGACCACCCCTATTTATTAAAAATAACAAATTTTAAAAAGCAGTAATTGTAAAGTTTTTAACTTATTTATCATGTATTTGTCGAGTGATTCAGAATTAGAGTGTGAAAATACGCCATCTGAAATTATAAAATATGTTAATAATATACTGTAAAATCTATTACCAGAAAAAACAAATAGCGCTAAAGAGAGTGTCATGTATTAAACAACAAATCTTATCGGCAGCCATAGCGTAGAGAATAGAGCTATACCCTACAGATCGTAAGGTCACAGGTTCAAATCCCATCAGGAGTATTTTACTTTTTTTTATCAAAACATTAAATAATTTAATTATTTTGAATTGAAATCTTCCTTGTTGGGTGTTTTTTTAAATTTATGTTTAATGCATCTTTCCTTGATTAAATTTAAAATTTTTCATTCTGGTTAATCTAGAAGTCAATCCAGGATGATTTCTTCCTATGATATATAAAATATGAAAAAATAAAAAGTTAAACTACAAATAAAGGAAAAGCCTATTGACAAACTATGAAACCAGTTATTAAGTGGAACATAATCCTAAGTATGCTAATTTTAACACTAGTGTTGATATTTTTTTGTCAACACTAGTGTTGACAAATCAAAGGCTTTTTTAATAATTCTTTGTGGTCGTAGGAAAAATAGTGTACATTACTCGTGTGAAAGTGATTATTCTAAAACTCGGAGAGTTTCCGCATTCGGCTGACGCCTCGTGCTAAATATCTCCTCGTTTGGAAGGTATCACTTAAATCACTTGTTATGTAATATACTATTCCAAACTACATCGGGCGTCCTTTTTTATCTGTAGGTCTCGTTCTTTACGCTCTTTTTTTTTTAATGGTTGTTCTACTTAAAAAATCAGATATGTCTAAATTGAATCCTCTGGTCATGGATTGCACACATTGTATTATATACTGTGTTTTTACTTAAATAAACAATGAAGAGTTAATGGCTAATCAATACCTTCAATAAGGGTGTTCCTAACATAAATTTGATCGGTATTCTTGTCTTCTGTTCTTCTACCCCTAACACAGGCTAACCGAAATAATTAGTATTTCAGAGCCGGATTATTTCCCACCACAGTATTAGAATTTCGTTGTCTATGTAGATTGTTCCGTTATTGCGTAATCAAAACTCATTGTTTGTGGCTTTCTTGTACTCTACAAAAGCTAATTGGTCTAATATTTAAAATAAACCAATTAAATTTTCACAGATACTAATCCTATACTATTATCTTGAAGAAATAGTCTATACTTAAAGTGAAGTGGGAATTTAAAGAGGAGAAAAAAAGAGTTTCCACATGTTTCGAATTTCGAATCCATAAGCATTCATCTTCAGGATAGCCACTTTAAGAAAGGAGGGTTCATGGTGTAGTTGAAACGCGTTCAGAGATTTAACAGTGGTGAAACATACCACCACAGTTCAGGTTTAGTAAAGAAAACCCGGAAAGTACACACTAGTACAAGGTGAAGAGTTTAAGTCGTTGGGAAATAAAGAAATTGGATATATAAAAGCAATAAGCACACGCATTTCAACAGTTATGGAGTAGGCATATTAATTGAAAGATCCACGAGATGAAGCCGTCTTCTAAATTGAGTGTAAGGAAGGGATTTTTTTATTTATTTTAATTGAGAACTATACAGGTAAATAAATGTTTGATAACTGACTTAGTGGGGAAAAGTAAAGTTTTGTCCTTCTTATTTAGGGTAAAGGCACAAACCTGAAAATTTACGACGAGTTTTACAAATTAATAAGATAAGTATGGAAAACTTACCATTTGTTTGTTGTTAAAGGTTTTAGATGTTAAGAGTAGGCGTTATTGACGGTGAAAATAATTTTCTTCGACTTTTTGATAATATAAAGGATTTTCTAAAAAATGAAAATTTTGAAGCCCATAATGGGAGACAGTTGACTTTTTCTGCACAGAACAAGGATCGTAGCACAGAGAAATCTTGGCTGAACTCGGGATACACACATCCTCAGCAAAGATCTTTTGTTTTAGAAGTTACTTTTGATCAACTCACTCCTAAAACAAGTTTTAGGTAGTGAGGGCCTTTCTTTTTGAGACGTCACCTTAACCTGCCCAGAAGTGAAGACAAAGGCAAATTTATTTACTCCATTTTTCGACAACGACGGCTAAGTCAGATGAATGCGTGGACATGGTAAGAATGAGAATGAGGGAGTGTCTGGAGAAGCTAGACATCTGGTTCAGATCAAATAAACTGACGCTGAATGAGACTAAGACAGAAAGCATAGTGTTCGGTCTCAGGGAACTGCCGGATGAGAATGCTGAGGAGGTGATATTCCTGGGCATGTACCTTGATCTGTCTTTGAAGTTTAAGGCACATGGTGTTCACACTGCAGAACGCCTCACCAAAAGCATGTCCATGCTCTTTTCCAGTCTGTGGCGGTGTATGGAATTTTGGTGTGGGGACATTTGGCACATCTAAGTAGAATTTTCGCATTACAACACAGGGCTGTGCGTGTGATACCTAACATGAAATATAGAGAGGATGTAAGAGCAGTTTTCATGAGACATGGTTTTATAACCATATCTTGTCAATACCTATTGAATGTCTCATATACTGCTATAAAAATTTTGAACAGTATAACTCAGGCATACCACGATTACCCTACGAGACAGGCACATCAAATAAGACCGGAATATTTAAGATTGGAAAAGTCAAGCATCTCATCAAATTATAACTCTCCAACTTTCTACAACAAACTTCCTGCCCACTACAGGGATATGCCAGAGAGGCAGTTTAAGAATGCGGTAAAGAGACTTTTAGTGCAAAATGCGTTTTTTAATAGTACTGAATTCTTGGAACATGATTTCGCGTAGGACAGATGCAGTGTCATTTCATTTTATTTTTATTGATATGTAAAATTTGAATTAGTAATGTTATTGTGTTATGACTTAATTCAAATTTAACATTAAGATTCTCAGTAGGCAAAAAAAAACATTTTTTGTTTTAATAGAAATTTTAATTTTAATAGATTATAATAATGTTTATTGACATCGGTAAAATTTTGTCGGTAAAAATTTATAGCCGTAATATATGATTTAATTTTATTTGACAATTCTATATTCATGAACAAACACCTTAAAACTTTGATGTCCAGTAAAAACACTTATTATTTGAGATTTTTTTATATGCTAGCGGTCTGGCACCGGAAAGGCATTACTGCCGGAAAAATGTTATTGCATGACAGGTGTGAGAATAAGTCAACGAAGTTTGTTTAGTAAATACAGGGTGATTCACGTTGAGTGGCCTATTAGAAGATCTCGGAAACCAGTAAACTTATCTTTCTAAAAATTTGAGAGTAGGCATAATTGGCTTTGAGCTTTTAAAACATTATCTTTTGAGGTTTTTGTTACTTCCGGTTATACCGGAAGTTAATGCCAACTTTGCTATTTTAAATGGAACACCCTGTATATTTAGCATTTTTGATTACCTTCTTAAAATCTAAATAACTTTTGTTAATATTAATCTATTCCTATCTCTAACCGTTTTTGAGATATGAATTATAAAAGGATTTTTTTGTGAAAAACCGTTCCGAGAAGAAAGTTTAGTAACTCTGAAACTAATTAAGGTAAACATTTAAAATTTTGTAAGCTTTCAAGTAATACATAGATTCTTAAAATTGTGCCAATGTTTCCACTTAAATAAATGTGCATAAGTCAATTTTTGCAAATGGAACACCCTAACGTGTAGAGAATTAAATTTCTTATCTAAATGCCTAATATGTTACAATCCACATTTTTAGTCGTTTTGGAATTATGAGCAATTTAAATAAAAAATCTTAAAATTTCTGTTTGTGTTAATGCGACATTATTTTTGAAAAGAAGACTTCGACTGGGATTTTCGTTTAACTTTGAAAATTAGAAATAGCTAAGCAACGAACATAGGCGCTTAATAGCAAATGGTAACAAAGCTCAAAGTCAAACGAAAATCCCAGTCGAAGCCTACTTTTCAAAAATAATGTCTCATTAACACAAACAAGAAATTTTAAGATTTTTAATTTAAATTGCTCATAATTCCAAAACGACTAAAATGTGGATTGTAACATATGAGGCATTTAGATAGGAAATTTAATTCTCTACATGTTGGTAAGCTAAAAAGGGTGTTCCATTTGCAAAAATTGACTTATGTACATTTATTTAAATGGAAACATTGGCACAATTTTAAGAACTCCCTGTTTAAAAAACGTGAAACCTAAGTAATTTAAACTAAAGATCTATGTATTACTTGAAAGTTTTAAATGTTTACCTTTATTAGTTTTAGAGTTTAAGAAAGCATGAAAAATAAATTTTCAAACCACCTGAAAGTGCCTTATACTATAAGATGTATTTTGTCTAACACTGTTAGATAATAAAATACAAATCGGATTGCATGGTTCTACCAAGAAATGAAAACTTTACATTGGTAGGATGTCACCACCTGCAGACCGGTTTCGAACTCTTTTGTTCTCGTCAGTACAGGGTAGGTGTTCATACCATACCAAATGAAAGCTTTAAAACCTAATGCATATAATATCAACCTACCCTGTACTGACGAGAACAAAAGAGTTCGAAACCGGTCTGCAGGTGGTGACATCCTACCAATGTAAAGTTTTCATTTCTTGGTAGAACCATGCAATCCGATTTGTATTTTATTATCTAACAGTGTTAAACAAAATACACCTTATAGTATAAGGCACTTTCAGGTGGTTTGAAAATTTATTTTTCATGCTTTCTTAAATGTTTGCTTCCACCTGACTAGTAAGAGATTCTGTGTTTTTACAAGTTTTAGAGTTACTAAACTTTCTTCTCGGAGCGTTTTTACACAAAAAAATCCTTTTATAATTCATATCTCAAAAACGGTTAGAGATAGGAATATATTAATATTAACAAAAGTTATTTAGATTTTAATAAGGAAATAAAAATTGCTAAAATCTACAGGGTGTTCCATTTGAAATAGCAAAGTTGGCATTAACTTCCGGTATAACCGGAAGTAACAAAATCCTTAAAAGATAATGTTTTAAAAGCTCAAAGCCATTATGCCTGCTATCAAATTTTTAGAAAGATAAGTTTACTCGTTTCCGAGATCTTCTAATAGGCCACTCAACGTGAATCACCCTGTATATTTTAGCATGTACTGATTTTACAACAGCATCACAGTAATAGTTATTTTCCTACGACCACCTATGAAAATGAGAAAAAAAAACACGGTTAACTTGGCTCGAAAGCGCCGAATATCACACGCGTGTTGAAAGAAAATATTTCAACTCTAGAGTGGTAATACAAGGCACACTATTTAATTTAAACATATGATGTCAATTTGACAGACCACCCCTATTTATTAAACAGACCCGAACAAATTTTAGAAATCAGTAATTGTAAAGTGTTTTAACTTATTTTTCATGTATTTGTCGAGTGATTTAGAATTAGAGTGTGAAAATACGCCATGTGAAATTATAAAAAATGTTAATAAAAGAAAAAACAAGTCGCGCTGAAGAAAATGTCATATATTTAAACAACAAATGTTAACTGTTAGCCATGGACGCCGTAGCGTAGACACTAAAGCTCTTGTCTACAAAACGGGAGGTCACAGGTTCAAATCCCATCAGGAGTATTTGACTTTTTTTATAAAAACATTAAATAATTTATGGAATTATTTTGAATTGAAATCTTCCTTGTTGGGTGGATTTTTTAAATTTTGGTTTAATGTATATTTCCTTGAAATTTAAAATGTTTCATTCTGGTTAATCTAGAAGTCAATCCAGGATTATGTCTTCCTATGATATATAAAATATGAAAAAATGAAAATGTTAAACTACAAATAAAGGAAAAGCCTATTGACAAACTATATGAAACCAGATATTAAGTGAAACATAATCCTAGGTATGCTAATTTCAACTCTAGAGTTGAAATATTTTTTTTCAATTCTAGAGTTGAAATATTTTTTTTTACAAATTAAAGGCTTTTTTAATAATTCTTTGTGGTCGTGGGAAAAATAGTGTACATTACTCGTGTGAAAGTGATTATTCTAAAACTCGGAGAATTTCCGCACTCGGCTGACGCCTCGTGCTAAATATCTCCTCGTTTGAAAAGTATCACTTTCATCACTTGTTATGTAATATACTATTACATTACTAGATGCGAAAGTTAATTTTTTGGTGTGAGGAGGTTTTTAAATTGCCGAGGCGAAGCCGAGGTGATTTAATACCTCCGACCACCAAAAAAGTCTTTCGCACCGTGTAATGTATTAAATTTTTTCTACTACTGTTCTCTGATCAATATATTATTAAGTAATAAACTTTGATCTTGTTCAAATTAAAATGATAAAATAAGTTTTTTTTCCACCTGTAAAATAATCCATGACAAATAGTTATTTGGGTATTGTCAATCTGTCAGTTCGAATAAAATAAGGATTTTCCACCTGTAAAATAATCCATTTTTTATTGTCCTGGCACCGAAAAAAATACTTTACATAGCTAGCAACGCTACTTTACATAGCTAGCAACGTATAATATTCAGGTAACTCGAATGTTTACTTTCGTTATCTGTCATGTTGCTAAAGCCCGAAAGTTAATTTATTTATACACTAGTAGAAAAAATTAATTTTAGGTAAAACGATTTAATTGCTAAAAAAATCAAATAAAACGAATGTGGATCTAAATATTTTAATGGACTTAATTCAAAGCTATTTAGCGAATAAGGGAGTTGTAAAATTACGGCTGAAATGGTTTCAAATTTATTTTTGAGATGTTATAGCTTAATATAAAATTTTACAATCGCCTCTTATCTCCCATTCCCGCAGCAAGACTAAGGATCCGGTACTAAAGGCAACTTAATGCCTTCATATTAAAAGTATCTTATTTTTCTCGGATTATTATTGTCAAGAACCATTCAGCGGAAAAGACACATAACGAACACGCCAGTTCCCTTTCATAAAATTTTTCTTATATTGCAATATAATGAGACATATGAAACCGGATTAGCCAAATTATTTTTTCGTTTCTCATTTGCGATACCATCATTACTGAGAAATCAATATTGGCTACATAATATGAAGTATTAAGGGTAAAGCAAACACTTGTATTTATCAAACAAGCTTGTTTTAATAACACCTTTAATTTATAATTAATTTTGATTTATGCAATTCGTTACCAGTTACCAATTAGTTTATTAGTTACCAGAATTAATTTTTCTTCTCATATTTGAGACGACTAATACACAAAACTCGCCAAATAACCCCGGAAATGGTACATTGTCAAGAATGCATTTTACTTTAGATTAGGGTTTTGTCAAGAAAAAATGGGCAACATTTCCAACAATTTTTTATTTAATCACTATTAAATTCTTTAGAGGGTGGAATTTTTAACTGGAATAAATTCAGTATTAGAAAGCCTCTTTATTAGCGGAGAAAATACGTGTGCCTTTATTTTTAGTTTGGTACACTTTTTCGTTCCGTCATAAAATGTACCCCTCTTTTGGGGGTAGAAACCGCCCCCAACTTTTTTTTTCAAATGTAAAGGTATGTATTGCGATAGCTCGTTGGAAAGGGCATATAAAAGAAATACGACCCACTATTTACTTT
This sequence comes from Polydrusus cervinus, assembly GCA_935413205.1. Lineage (NCBI taxonomy): Eukaryota > Metazoa > Arthropoda > Insecta > Coleoptera > Curculionidae > Polydrusus > Polydrusus cervinus. Next base: position 53,636,463 of record OW284510.1, read on the forward strand.
TGCATTTCGCAATTTTTTTTATTGTAAAAATTGTTGGAAATGTTGCCCATTTTTTCTTGACAAAACCCTAATCTAAAGTAAAATTCATTCTTGACATTATGTACCGTTTCCGGGGTTATTTGTCGAATTTCGTGTATAAGTCGTTGCCTAGTTCCTTTTTTTTAGCCAGCCTGCGCTGCCAAAAACAAAATTCTACTATGAATTGTTGCTAAAATCGCCAGTTCTTATTTTTTTCTGGCTTTCTAGATTACCAAAATGCAAAAGTAAATGGTGGGTCGTATTACTTTTTTTATGCCCTTTCCAACGAGCTATCGCAACACATACCTTTACATTTGAAAAAAAAAAAATTGGGTCGGTTTCTACCCCCAAAAGAGGGATACATTTTATGACGGGACGAAAAAGTGTACCAAACTAAAAATAAATGCACCCGTATTTCCGTATTTTCTCCGCAAATAAAGAGGCGTTCTAATACTAAATTTATTCCAGTTAAAACTTCCACCCTGTATGTCCAAATTCAACTGTTTCAAAGATATTGTCATTTATCCCACTTTGACAGGCTGCTGCGTCCAAATGGTGCATTAGAAAAAAACTATTTTCACGGTCGTATCGTAATTTTTTATTTTCTACCTAAAAATACCAATTTTTGGTTAACGGTTAAACGGGCAAAACCGTTTTTTTAGGTTTAACCGTTAAACTGAAAGTTGGTATTTTTGAGGAGAAAATAAAAACCTAAGACCACCATTTGCACCATTTGGACGCAGCAGCCGGTCAAAGTGGGATTATAGTACATTATACACCTAGGGACTAAAGTGGTATTTTAAATCCCTTGACAAATTATGACAAGTAACTAAGTAAAACAAAAGTCACTCGATAAATATTAGTCAAACACGCTACATCCACTGAAAGACGTTTATCGCGATGGAACAAATCGAAAAGGCAGCTCAAGAGGCTGTACGCCGATAATTATTACCAAGAAAATCTGGACAATATAAAAAACAGTTATCTGAGTTTATCAAATGGTGCAAAGAACGGAACGTAGAAGAATTTACAGAAGAAAAGGTACTATTAATTAATAAAAATAACAGCTGCAATAATGATAATTTACCTTTTTTTCACTTGGCTAATTGCAGTGGGGTAAACATAACTGTTAATGTTAATAAAAATTAAGTTATTTTTTATAGTTTAATATTGTTCTAAACACGTTACACTTTTGTTGTATCCATATTATGTTATATTTTCTAATAAAATTATTGAAAATAAATTTCGAAATTTAGCTTTTATTGTAAGTACCCTTTAAATTCCTAAAGTACATAAATGTCATTATTTAAATATCAATATCTTAAAAATAATAAAATTTAGACATATTATAGTGTGCACTACAAAATAGATGTAGCACTCAAATCTAGGGTGCGAAATCTCTAATGCAACCACGAGAGAAGGCACATATGGGCAAAACCTTCAGTTAAAAAAATACACCTAACCACTCTCCTATATTTCTGAAAGGGGGGATATGTATGTGGTGAGGCCAAGTCGACGTATCGATTGCTCCCGTGGCTGCTTCGACCGCGTGTTCTAAAGAATGGAAGGCGGCAGGTAGGGGATAGCGCGTTCTCTATTTAACGTGTTAAACGCTACTAATAATCTCTGTCTGATGCGTTTATATCGGCACCCTAGATTCGAAATTGCCAATACGGTATATTATTGCTTGATGACGATAAAAAATTAACATAAGCAACAGAAAATACATTATGGAGACAAAACATACACTTTCTATATACAGGGTGCCCCAGGTAAGGATGCACTCTACAGTAATCTCGTAAACCATAGAAGATACAAAGGAGGTTAAATTAGAAAAAAGGTGCGTCCTATTAAATTCTGCAACATTGCTTCAAAAATTTTAAAAAATTGGAATCCTTTTAAAGGTATTTGGGCAAAACCAAATTCTCGCGATTTCGTTTTTATTTGTTTCTTACTCTCTGAAGAGATATGTTAGAAAAATGGTTCTTATTCATTACCACTTTTTCTTTTCTACAAGACAGTGTAATTATATTTTTAATTCGACGTTTCATTTTTTCAAAACCATCATCAACTTTGCTTTTTTAAATAGTCGGGAAATTTTATTTTATTATATTTAAATTCCCCTCATCCTTTATAATTTAACGACGTATCACACCTAGTATTAATAATACGTTTCCGACTTAAAAATCCATTATCAATAAGAATAAGTGCTAATTCATCTTGTATCTATTAACTTCCTTTTGTTTTCAAAGCCAACTTAACATAATTTGAATTTGGACGTCGATTGCAAATCATATCCATTTTTTCTTTTCTTGTATAATGTTAAATAATTATTATTTAAGAAAACTACAATCACACAACTTCTCAAAAAATTTTTACTTCAAAGAAATTAGATAATTTATAATAATAATAAGTTCATTTGCATAATAAACTCGTTTGTTAAATAAAATGACATGTAAATTTTTAATTACAATAAAGAAATTATAAAAAAAAAAATATCGGAAGAATTATCGAAATTAAAAAAATAAAATAAACGGCACAATCTAGGTAATAAATATATGTTTGCAATAAACTGTCACTCGACCCCCTTTTCTTAATTTAAATTTGTTAGAAGCTTGGTCCAAAGGGCTGAATTATTTTGTAATATAACTTATATAATTTTCGTCCTCCTCACTATCAGTATTGCGTGTTTCACGCCTTTTCGCCCGATAGCATGTGTACCTAGATAAGGGAGGGGGTAAGTTTTTAAATGAACACCTGGTATACTAAAAATGTTCCTGGCTGCTGTGACATTATTTTTTTGATTTGACTTTTAATTTACATAAAAAAAAGTTTTTCAGAATGTACTAGTCGTTGTCAAAACAGTTTAGAAAAATATTAGTTTGTTTTCCTGACCGTTTTAATCGATTAAAATGTTTATTTTCTTGGGTTTTCGGTCACTCTTGAATAAAAGATTTTTCTTTATAAGGGGTTAACGTTTCGGTTTTATTAGGAAACCATTTAGCTTATATTTTATACTTTATTATAGTTTTCTATATTTCTTTATTTTTTGTATACAATAGTTTCTTTTCTCTTTTGATTGTTTAGACAAATATTTTGTTTTTTTATAGTTCTGATGATGGTTTCCTAATAAAACCGAAACGTTAACCCCTTATAAAGAAAAATCTTTTATTCAAGAGTGACCGAAAACCCAAGAAAAATAAACGTTTAGAAAAATATAAATACATCATCATATGGTTTATAAAAACAATGACACATAGCAGTTAATGCCTAATTAGATTCCACCAAAGTAGCTAACGCTTAATAATGTGACGTTTGACGATGCTAAGTGACTTTACTGACTGACTTTCAAAATAATGGAGGGAGGTAACTCACAAATTCTATTTTCGGTTACCTTTTAGTTTTCTAACATTTGATACGACGAGTTGAGATATATTGTGACAGTCTCCAATAAACCACGGATGGGTGAAGACAATTACATTATTTTTTTAATGATAAAACTTTATTTTTTCTTCAATATAAATGGCATCGGAATTGTAAAGGCAAAGCATTATTTCCTTCACAAAAACAAATTTATATCAGTACCTAACAGGAGATTTTACGTCTTAATAGCTCTAAAATAAGTTTAACAATGGAAATTAATTTATAAAAATTGTTTTATGTTTCATTTTCAATAGCTTACCTGTATAATTTTTCCAAAACGTCATATACGTTTGGATTTTCTGGATTTAACTGTCCACAAGGTGGTTCGCCGCAATATAAACTCCACGGCCGTTCATTGACACATACAGCTAAGTCCCCCAAATCTGTAACAAAGCAGAATTATTTATTTTCAATTTCTTTATTTTTGAAATTCAGATTAATAGATTTATTATTACTGACATTTTGAAAGCAAATTGCAATACGAGTTATGTAGAATAAGTGCTGACAAATCTTGTAAAGTAGATATTTTACGCTAATTAGGGCAGAATAGACAGGCAGCTTTCTTGTTCGACGTAGAAGTAATCGCAATAGAAGCGTTTATTAGGTCAAATATTATCCAAAACTATGTGACCATATTAAAAAAACGGCGGACTCATTCGGGTTTTCTAATTTTTATATCCGTAACAACAAGGCAAAAATAAACCATTATTCCACCACTCCTGTCATTTTTCGGTTTATTTGTTTAATAAACTTGGCGCCGGTTTCATGTTGTGTTGCGTTGAATGGCCTGTGTTAAACGCGAATAATGATTAAAATATTAAAATGGAAAATATTAATTTATGAAATGTTATGATCTTATGATTCCCTATCGTGACAGGGTGTGACGAGGGACGTAAAGGTAGCACGGAACCTTAGCGGCTATTAGTAAAACAAAGCGATTTTGAAAACAAATTTATTAAAAAGATAAAAATAATAATTACCTGAAGGGTTTACAAAAAGAATCAAAATTAATAAAAACCTGGATTTAAACCTTTGCCAACAGAGGAAAAATAAAATTATACTTACATAAATTTTAGGCTCATCGCTGGCGCTTTGAGGACCAACAAAATTTCACAAATTTTCGAACTGAATGTGTCACGGACCGGAGCACTAGTGCCCTCCAATATTTTTTCTACCAACGATGTGTAGTTCCATCAAGTCAGCGATTTTTCCCACTTTAGGGAGACAACGGACTTAGGTCGTATACCTTATTTCTGCCGACTTGATGACACCACAATAATTGTTATATCGGGATGTACTTATAACATTTCATAATTGCAACTTTTTAAGATTTGTTTAATAAACTTGGCGCCGGTTTCATGTTGCGTTGAATGGCCTGTGTTAAACGCGAATAATGATTAAAATATCAAAATGAAAAATATTGATTTTTGAAATGTTATGATCTTATGATTCCCTATCGTGACAATACATACAAAATCGTTGTAAAACTGGATAAACATTTAAATTAACAGCAAAATCGATATTTGTGTTGGGTTGCACAAAGATTTTTAACCAGAATTAACTAACCAGCAAGTTTGATTGTGACATAAATGATATTAACAAGCATTATAGCACTCACAATCGAAGGTGCATGATTAGTAAATTAAAAATTAAGGTATCCGGGCCAGTATAATAGGAATGTGGAAACCGTTTTCCTCCAAGTTACACTAAAAAGATGTTGTAGCGTATCAAAGTTTAAAAAATGTAATGTTTGGAAATGAACCTATCCCAATACGAAAGACGTAAATTTAATGGGATTAGGATTAATTTTTGGTATGTTGTTTTGGTATCAATTAATACAACAACGCCGGAATTAACAGATTAATCTGTTGATTGTCGTTGTTTCCCAAATTTTAATTTTTTTTAACAAGTGTAAATGTGTTTTTCATGTAAAACAATGTGCCAAGTGTATATTTGTATTAATTGATATGTTGACTAGGGTGCGTCCTGCTTGTGGTCTATATGTGTTGACCTTATTACTTTACGCCCTGATGATGGCCTTGTAGGCCGAAACGCGTAGGTTGAAATAATAAAATATTTTTTGTAAGAAGGAAGATAGGGCTTTCTGTTCCCAACCCTACATGATACTAATACTAAGAAATCTTTGCAGCGTTATTTCTCAAAAGAAAACTAGTTCAAAAAGAAAGCAAATCACAATCATAAAGCTCTAATTGTCAACTTTAAAAATAGTATATTAAAGTTTAGAACTACCATTGATTGTGCAACAACATAACAAAGAATTATTAATTCTAAATAAAACAAGAAACCTAAAAACTGTTGTGTTCAACAAATACGATTATGTCTGCAACAAAAAGAATGGAACTTATACCTCCAGAGTAAAAAAATCTGGTTTGGTAAAAGATTTACAACAAATAATCCATGCTATCACATACATCAAGCAAGGGTCTTCTTAAATATTTAAACACATTGTGGCATCATTTGGGGGTGAAAAAGGTCTAAACTTTACCTACAGAGAAAGCTGCCAATCAAGATGCAATGCGGCAATATTATTTAAAATAATATGCAGAAGTACCGGATGACAGAAAAATATTTATTTTAGGAAAAATTGCTACTGGAAGGAAACTGAAAATTTAAAAAAAGTACAGAACTGACGAGCCTGTTTTGCGAACAAAAAACTAAATAATCAAAATGTAACCATTAATGTCCCTTTAAATCTCTCAATATTCTCCAAAAATCATACAGATAAATAAAAGATGGATTCCATGATACCGGCGGAGCGAGCTCTCCGTCTTTGTGTCTATGTTGAGGTGTTAGAAGTTCAAAATGTCCTCTTTTATGGTTTCCTACTAATAGTAAATATATGGTGTTTTCGTGTGTTTTTTACTTATTGTTGTCGGCTTACATGTGGTTACTATTTTACGAGATCTTGTTTGTTTTTTCCTTGCAAACATTTTAACATTTAGTTTTAGCATCTCGGATAGGGTAATCATTTCAAGACTGGTACCATACATGCCAGTCGTGGAATTTAAAATATTTTTGAAACTCCTTCATCTTGTCGTTTTCAGCTACGGCATATATCTTTAATTCATCCCAGTTTTTCTCTAGGTAATCTAGTGAATCTGCTCTTAGTTTCATGTGATCATATTCATGGCCATGTATATAAAGACATATCGGTGAACAAACAATTTCCATCTCCAATTATTTCATTTCTAAGGAAACTGTTGGGTTAGAAATCAAGTTCGGGTTTGGCTGTACCTGGTTTATTGACGGCAGTCTGCCTGATCAACTGTTCGTCGCTTATCCCGCATGCTGTCATCCATGGCTATGACTCCAAATATTCCCTGACAATCCTCAGGTAGCGGATTTTTCGTTATATTTTTTTCCATTCTCATAAGTTTGCTGATTTTTGTCCACCCCAGGTATTTTATTTTCCTGGAACCATTCGGTCCTAAAAACTGACGAGCATCCACATCGCCAGAAGTGACCCCCGATAGTAGTTCATCATCAGCCATGGGTAATTATTATTAATAAAATAATTCATATTTAAGTACGTTAAATAGTAATTTGTCTACATGTCTCTCTTAAGAACGTGTTATGAAAACTACCATTTTATTTTGCTAACTAATAACTAAAATAATTTAGTTATTCAATATAACATTTCTCCACATAATTTTCCTCGCAACACACATAAAAATTCTTAGTAATAAAATATAAATTTTACATTTAAACCCTTTTTCTACACTTATGTGTACTCCAAAGCTAATTACGCTCCTCTCCTCACCATAATATCTTACTTCAATCCCAACCTTAAATAGTGCAAATTTCCCATTCCTTAAATATATAAAAAGAATCTCTCGTTTTCTCTAGCTTAAAATATTTGGAATTTGGTGGTACCTATAATGAAGAAAAATAACACAGTCAGAGTTCCATTATAATGTCATTTCACTGCGAGATGGACTACTTTCACCAAATTTGGTAATGTGTCACTAATCTCAATAAAAACTTGCATTAACAAAGCTATATTAAAAGAAAATTCACTGATTTTTTATGCCATTTATCAACATACCTTTGTTTCTCCTTATGATGGATACTCCTACGTCCGAAATATACAGGATAACTTTATTTCCTAATATATTGGTAAAGTAGTACTTCAAGTCTCATTTCTTTGCATTCAATAAGGCATAAAGCTTTTTAACTATAATTCACGAATTTGATTGTGAGTAAATCGTTTCTACCACTATCATAGACCACAATCTTGTCTAGATAGTTCGTTATTGTTTAAAATCTTTGTGCAACTTAATATTAAAGTTTTATAATATATTGGTTAAATAAACTTTCGAAATAAAAAGCAAATATAAATAAACTACTTACTTTCTTGTGGACCCCATGTCCACCCATTTCCCGCGTGTGCAGGTACGTCAACCTCTAGAATCGTCCTAATTCCTCTAATTCTTCCAAATTGTACTAATGCTTTTACTTCTTCAGGAGAATATGTTTCGTGTGGACTATAAGAACCAGTTTGAGCTAAGTGCGGTACGTTTGGTAGTATCATAGGAAAACTTTGGGAATCGCTTAAGTGCCAGTGAAAGACATTTAATTTGTTTGATGCCATTCCCACCTAAAACAAAAAATACGTTAATAGAAAATCGACATGTGACATCCAACTAAATATAGACTTTTCCATGGCTATATAGCAAAATAATCGATGTTGTGCCTTTTTCGTCAAAAGCTAATCATTATGCACCGGCAATTCGTATAGCAGAGAGTAATGATTTACCTACTGACCAATTTATTATATCAAAACATACATCATATAACTTTTAAATTATTATAAACTTAAATTCGACATACACATTAAGAAATTATGTAAGAAAATCTCATCGGGTTGTTTTTGTCATCAGAACTATAAAGAATGAGTTAAAATAAATAAAAATATAAATAGCAAGAAACGCTTACTTTTCCTTGGTTGAGATACACTTACGCTATGGCGTCTGTTTTTGGGGTGATTGCTCGAATACTTTAATTCTGTGTTTGTGCTGCAGAAACGAGCGATTAGAAATCTTTGTGGTGCTAAACCACGAGAAACTTGCCGACCTTTGTTGTATGCACAAGAAATACACGTTGGATATTCGTTCCTTATCAGTGGTTCCTACAAGGAGCTCTTATACCATTAGGCTTTCAATTCCTTCACCTACATTGACTAAGAACTCTATTTTTTATAATAGTAAAAAACTATTTAATAGTCTGCCTATAGCACAAGAATTTCTGATTACAGGATATTTAGGCATAGGGTAAAAAACCAATTGGTTATAAAGGCATATTATATGGTGGATGCAGTGTGATGAATACAATTGCCTGATTGTTTCTATTTTGAGTTTTGAAATTTTTTTTTACTGCAAGATGTTTTACTTATTGTTGTTTTAGATTGATATATTAAATGTTAATGTTGTTTATTTATTCATTATCTTTTATATCATTTTTATTTAGAAACAAAGTTATAGCCTGGCTTTGTCAATAGGATTGTAGAAAATCTTCTGACAATAAAACATATTTGAGTTTGAGAGTTTTGAGTTTATTGTTAATAAGGTACAGTATGATTAACAACAAACTTCCATTTCAAAAAGCTCTAGTCTCGTTTTGTCTCGCAATTCTTTGTTCTACAATATGACGTCATATTGGGATAAAAATATGTAATTCAAAATTATTTTAATACATCAAACGAAGTGATGGGTTTTTCTGAGGGATAAATATTTGACAGTAGGGGTATCCTGCGTGATCAATATTGGACACTTGTCTTTCGACTTTCTAGTAATATAAAAAAGAACACTCGCATCAGAAGAAAAGTGACACATGCTTAAAGTAACCGATTTCTTAACTTTATTTGCAATATTTGAAAGTAGGGGTGATTTGAGTGTCCATTACCGGATAATTGTCGCTTGGCTTTTTACTATACTACGTAGTATTGTTATACTAAACGTATAAGTCAATCTGGGGTCGATTTACTTATACGTTTGGTACCCGAAAATGGGGCGATATGTAACAAACTTATTTGCATATTACCATAGGATCGATCAAAACCAGAGTGGCGCAGAACAAAGATAAATATAAAAAAGATAGATAGCATCGCTTATATTGTCTCATATGGGAAACACCTCATTATATTGTTGCAGATATATGTTGGTTCAAACTGGCTAAACTATGGGGGACAGACCATCTTCAAGCATGTTTAAGAATGCTGCTGCCTTAAGTAGCTTCGAGATCCCTTTTCTTCTCGTCGGATCCTAGCTCTACTGATGAGTCATGATATGACGAAACGCGTCTAGAGATGGATCTGGCGAAATGAAAAGGAAAATCTTCGTCTTTACATGTTTAAGAATGTTATAATTAAGGATTCTTTTCGGTATAGTGTACGTCTATTTAAAATGTTGTCAATATGTACATTGCTAAAATATCCGTTTTATGATAAATACTTTGGTTGATAAATTTCTTTGAATTCAATTTCTGGTATTGGAATACTGAACAATAAGTAGAAAAATCCGTCAGCATATTTTAAAATCTAAAAACACAATATTCGATGAGGAATTCTTCAGGTGATTAATACACCTTGGGTAGCTCGGTTTCAACGTCATCTTAATTTTTTGTTTGATTTTGTATAGCCCTTAGCCCTATTACTTTTAACGATCATATATATATATCACATTATTAAAATGTAAATTGGTAATTTCAAAAAAATTATATTGCATGAAATTATACAAAGAGAGAACCACGTTGGATTCAAATTGAAGCATAGTGAAAAATTATTCGAGGAACTATCACTTGGTTGTTTAATATCCACTCTGAAATAAAGCATAAAATAAAATATCACTCTTAATATTATTTTTATTATAACGGAAAATAAACAAAAATACAGTGTTAATGACAAGAACGAGCTTAAAATAAACTAATTTAATTTGCATTTAAAATTATCTTATTTTCCATTTTTCCAATAATTGCGAGGAATAAAAATGCAATGCATTTTCTATCGGCAATAGCTTCAAAATTGATGTTAATTTTACAAAATGGGAGCGCAAGTTTTAAAAGTGTTTATTTTATTAGCTTAAATTTATAACTTAAAAGGTGTTTTAGGACTAAAGCCATTAAACAACTCTAAAAATAAAACGTGACCTAATAAAAATAGAGTCTAACCTAAATTTTATTTTACTGTTTAAATTTACTTTTCTCTAGCCCATCGTTAAATCGTAACACATTTTTTTTAATGTTACAAATAAAAGGTATTTGAAAACTAATGTTATAGTGACTAAAAAATGTCAATTTCAAACATTTTATAATATACAAAGAAGCTGTCCATTTTCTCCAAGAGACCTGATTTAAGTATAAGCGATAAATCACACAAAGTCACGGTCTCAAAATTCTTTTTATATATATATATATGGTTACATGTTTCTTATTGTATATTGCTTATATTTTATAATATATGTTCCTATGAGGTATATTATGTAGAATGTCTTAGGCTATATTATATTATTAAAAAATATGATCCTCAAAAAGACATATCAACTGTGTACTTTTAAAAAGTATACTTTTTAATTAGAAGGGTTTCAAATATTGATCACCAGTATCTACCAAAATGGTCGCAGAAAGCGAGACAATCTTCATGAATGCGGCCAACGTAGCTCTGCTAAGGGTTGCTAACTGGATAAAAAATCGAAAACTATAATTAGCCCCGGAGAAGACAGAAGCAACCCTTCTTACAAGAAAAAGAAAAGTGCTACCCATTTGGTTTGATATCCTTGGCCCTAGAGTACTTCTGTCCAAAACCATCAAATATTTAGGCGTATGGCTTGACACTAACCTAACTTTTGTGGAGCATATCAATAAAGCCGTTCAAAAAGCGAAAAAAACTCTAACGGCATTATCAAGTCTAATGCCAAATATCGGAGGTCCAAGAGCATCAAAATGAAGAATACTGTCGTGCGTGATGCACTCCTAAACCCTGTACGCAGCACCAATCTGGCATTCAGCAGCAGAAAATATAAAAATAAATACCAAACTAACAAGAACCCAAAGGCTTATGCGCATTCGTATATGCATCAAAACTATCTCAGCGGTCGCAGCAGGGGTAATTGCAGGAGTGTACCCCCAATAGATCTCTTGGCAAAAGAACGAAAAAAACGCTACAATGGTGTGGAACCAAAAGCAAATGCACGGACAATACTTACTACGAACTGGCAACATAAGTGGGAGACTGCAAAATATGGACGCTGGACTTATTCCGAATATTCAAGTATGGACAAGTAGACCACATGGAGACTTTGACTACTACCTCACGCAGGCGCTTTCAGGACACGACTGTTTTAGAAAGTATTTATATGAAAGACGAATGTTTGATGCGGATACATGCACGTATTGCTCTGAAACTTAAGATGTCGAACACACGGTCTTTATCTGTTCTAGATGGTTGGAAGCTAGAAGAGGCTATGAGACCGAAACGGGAAGGACATTCATAGAAAAAAATATGATGAGAAGTCTTGCTGAGTCTGAAAATGGATGGAATAGGGCATATAAAGTCATTAGGGAAATAGTGGAAACAAAGGAAATAAAAACCAGAATTTTAAAAAAAGATACGAATGTAAAAGACACCTACCCACACTAAAACAATGCGAGAACGGATACCGGTGTGGCGAGCCAGACAAAAAGAGGAGACTTTTTTAGTCAGTAGGCGGTTGCTCTGTGTTCTGAATACGACACTACCCCAGCCACTAGAGCGCCATAGGCTTGAGGGGGTCTTTGATGATTTTTACCTCTCTGGAAATAAAAAAAAAGTATCTACCAATATGTACAGCGCCCGCCAAAAATGCGGGAATGGAAACTTACGTCTTTATCCAAATATTTTTCAAATTGCGGATCAAAATCGGGTGCGTTGATGTAAAAAGTGAGGGAGAGGTAAAGCGATTTCTGAAAGGTAAAATCCCATGGACTTGTGAAAAAGTAAAATTAAAACGGTTAGAAGGAACTTGTCCTCTATTTATTTTTAAGAAAATGGCCGATACGACATTACCAACCAGACTCAGCGGAATGTATCAGCCATACCACAACGCTAAAAACTTGGCCGGATATCAGATGCAGTCTTTCCGGTCAATCAACAACCAACTTTAAGGCGGTGGGGACTTGAAGAAAATACCGAAATAAAGGAGATGCTTGCAGAGTTTAAACAAATGTAACCCACGTAATTTTGACATTTTGTGATTTGTGCTAAGTGAATTCACGAATTTTGAACAGTGTTATTTATGAGAAATATAATATTATAATTATATTTTTATTTTCTTAAATCTCAATTATATAGAGACAGTGATTTATCGAAGTTTTAGAACATTTCGCCGAATATTGCAGATAGCGCATACAAAACTTAGATTTACTCTACCAAAAAAAATGTATATCATTTACGAGCAACACTATATTATTGTTAAGAGTTGGTGCATGAAAAATAAAATTACTTAGAAAATGGTTTGCTAAAGTATTTTCTCGATAAATTGAAGACCTATAATACATCGACAATGTTGTCAATATTTCCCATGTTTAAGCTTACCTTGAAATAAAAAGTGCAGTGGATATTTCGACATATGTATCATAATCTCTCTTAAACCGAGAAGCAAAAGCTACAAAACACAGAAATTAAAAATGTTAAAAAATTAATTAAGTTACATTTTTATTATTTATTATTGATATTAGGTAATGGAGCTTTTACTAGAGACGAACTGATAAAAATGTCATTAAATGATATTAAAAATAAAATTTGTGTTACAGTTTTAAGCCCAAATTATTTAAAAATGAACAGGTTATTATTTTGAATGTAATCATCCTGTATTATAAATTCACTTATAAATTGAGGTGGGTAGAATAATTCATTAAACAATTATAAAAATTGGATTGTTTGATTAATCGATAAGTTTTTATACATTTTTTTAATTAATGGCCCATTATGAAATTTCATAATTATCCAGCACCAGCATCAATTTCTAACTTGCATAAAAAGTATTATGGACAAACTCATAAATCCTCGTTGGCTCAAATTGTCGAGTAGAAGAAAGCGGAGGTAGGGAGATGAAATTTACATACATTTATGGTGTTAAGTGTTTGAGACGACAGGGGCTTTAATAGACGTGATAATTTTTCATTGATTTTTTTACGCTAAAATGGAGCATTTTAAAGATATATGAAAATTTAAATTTGGATAATAAAATCAAAGAAAATGTAGCAATTTAATTTCATAAAAATAAATTGAAAATCGATTAGGATATTTCATATCGATAAAAATCGCGGTGTTTTCTAAACACATTGTTCTACAGGGTGGCCCATTTGTCTGACAAAGTAATATACCGTCTCTACTATTAAAGATATCAAAAAAAAGTTTTTATAAAAGTTGTGAGGTATAAAAAAATATATGTTCTAAAATTATTTTTGAACATACAGGATAGTCCAAAAAAGTGGGAGAATAAAAAGATACATTTTTTTAAATGGAACACCCTATATATTTTAGCATTTTTTGTTTCCTTACAAAATTGTCCATATGACGCTATATTTAGTTTTTTAATTTTTTGCAACGTTGCCAAACAAAATGCAAAATTCTTAAAATTTTGGAAAAAACATGATAGTAAAAAATTACCTGTATTTCTCAATAAGAGTATCGAAAATCGAAAATTTCTTGTAAGCTCTTAAGTTTAGGGATAGATAAACTGTCTTTAATCTTTAAGTACCGAAAATTTTGTACAGGGTGTTTTCTGTTGACATCCAAATATACAAAATTTTAAAATACAATAACTCTGTTTTTTCAAATGAAACACCCTATATTTATTAGGCTCGTCTGATAGATATTGTAAGTATCTTTTATTATTGTTAAGTCATACCTATACCTAAATTTACTAGTTTTGGCAATATTTCGATTTTTATTTAAATTTTGGTGAAAAAAACTATAGTTTTTATTTTTCTAGTAAGCCATGGCTAGCAAAGTCAAAACAAATGTAATTGAATATTATCCCATATTAAAATAAATTGATAACCATAGTTAGTTACGTATTTATTTAATTTAATAAAATTTTGTTTTTATTACGCAACTGGATATTGAAAATAAGTTTACAAACATTATAAATATAAATATAATAATTATAAATATGACATTATATTCAATTATATTTGTTTTGACTTTGCTGGTCATGGCTTACTAGAAAAATAAAAACTATAGTTTTTTTTACCAAAATTTAAATAAAAATCGAAATATTGCCAAAACTAGTAAATTTAGGTATAGGTATGACTTAACAATAATAAAAGATACTTACAATATCTATCAGACGAGCCTAATAAATATAGGGTGTTTCATTTGAAAAAACAGAGTTATTGTATTTTAAAATTTTGTATATTTGGATGTCAACAGAAAACACTCTGTACAAAATTTTCGGTACTTAAAGATTTAAGACAGTTTATCTATCCCTAAACTTAAGAGCTTACAAGAAATTTTCGATTTTCGATACTCTTATTGAGAAATACAGGTAATTTTTTACTATCATGTTTTTTTCAAAATTTTAAGAATTTTGCATTTTGTTTGGCAACGTTGCATAAAATTAATATGGCGTCATATGGATAATTTTGTAAGGAAACAAAAAATGCTAAAATATATAGGGTTTTCCATTTAAAAAAATGTATCTTTTTATTCTCCTACTTTTTTGGACCATCCTGTATGTTCAAAAATAATTTTAGAACATATATATTTTTATACCTCACAACTTTTATAAAAACTTTTTTTTGATATCTTTAATAGTAGAGACGGTATATTACTTTGTCAGACAAATGGGCCACCCTGTATATGTGAGCTTTTATGCACGCGGTATAATATTAGTTAGATAGTGTTTAGTAGTGACTCTTGTTTATTTGTGAATGTTTGCATGAACCAATGGCAGAAAAAAAAAGAGAAAGAATTCAAATACATATTTTCCTTTCATTTCTTTTCTTTTTCTAGACGCGTTTCGCCATATCATGGCTCATCAGTAGAGCTAGGATCCGACGAAAGAAAGGAGTTACTCAAAACTGCTTATACAGTATTTGGTGGGATACACCAGCAAGATGTTGCACGGAGCGACATCTGTGTCGTTGTTAGACACTCGAGTATACCAGCACCTCTAACAAACTTATAGAAATAAGCAAATTTTAAGAGGAAATCGCCTGTAAAAACATTCGTCACAATTACAGGAGTCCCGCTAGGCAGAAGAATTGTTTGTGAATCATTATAATCTTTTTTATAAAGATAAAATAACAAAGCATCCGTATGATAAACAACAATTAAATAAGGTAAAAGTCAAAAGTATATAACGTAATACACTAATAATAAAGTATAAACGTAATACATTTTTTTCCGAGGGCCCGTCCGTGCGCCGTTTGCACTTAGGCCAGGTTTGGCCCATTGTGCTCACCCTGTTTGGTTGTTACACCCACTCCGTGATCCCAGTTCCTTGCACTAGTTTGTGTAGGTCAACTGGGGAAAGAGTAATGGTTCTCAGCTGGTTCCTACTCATCTGAAGTAGCTGTGGATCCCCAATGAAGCTTTGCTATGGCTAATCCCTGTCTGTTACTCCAGTGGATTTTGTGTTCATTCCTGATTCATCGCTTTATAGCATCTCGTGCCGTACACTTTGGCACTCCGAGTGCCGGTTCTGGACCAATGAATGTATTTTCGGAGCCTTTTTTCGCACGCTTATCGGCTTTTTCGTTTCCTGCAATACCTTCGTGGCCTGGTACCCACTGCAGTATTACTTTGTTTACCTTTGCCAGAGCCTCCAGTTCCTCCTGACATTCCCAAACCAGTCTTGAGGTTACCTTGTTACAAATTAGCGATCTAAGGGCTGTCTGACTGTCAGAATATACAGGGTGTGTCAGTAAGGTGTCTGTCTTAGATAGCACCTAAACTATCAAAGATAGGGAAAAAAGTGTAATACAAAAGTTAAAGGGTTTTTTAGGATACATAATCTAAAAATATTTTCTAATCTACAGGGTGGTCCTAAAAAGTGGTACTGAATAATAAAAAAGAAAATTAAATGGGACACCCAGTATAATTTTCTAGAATATGATTCAATGGAATAAGGACTTTGCAACCCTATTAAAATTTTTGAAGTGAAATGCAACGTTGCCAAGTAATTAATTTTTTTCCGAAATTTTAGTAATTTTAAGGGTATCGTTAAAAAATCATAGCAACCTGTGGATTAACCCTAGGCAAATATAATTTACGTTGTAAGTACTTTAAGGTACGATATATAGATCTATAATAATGTTTTTTAAATCTCTTATACAGAGCATTCATTACAAGTTGGACAACTCGATAGTTTTAAAAATGCTTTATTTCAATTTTTTTAAATGGTACCCCCCTAATTTTTTTAGGCAAAAGAATGTATCTTTCGAAAACCTTACTTTTTTGTTAAACATGTCATATATCTAAATATCATAGTTTTGGAAATATTTTAGGATTTGTCTTAAATCAGGGTAAAAAAGGTAAGTTCTAATTAAACTATTTAGTCAAGATTGCTTTGGAACAAAAAATAAATAATTTTCTTTGTCGCAATTGTCATTGCAAAATTATTTCACCAATATTTTGTGCTCTATTACTGTTTAAAGTTTAGTTTCCCGAACTAACTTTATCGAAATAGAAAAATATGAGTTATGATAAAGTTAGTTCAGGAAACTAAAATTTAAACAGTACTAAAGCACAAAATGTTAGCGAAATAATTTTGCAATGACAACTCCGACAAAGAAAATTATTTATTTTTTGTTCCAAAGCAATCTTGACTAAATAGTTTAATTAGAACTTTCCTTTTTTACCCTGATTTAAGACAAATCCTAAAATATTTCCAAAACTATGATATTTAGATATATGACATGTTTAACAAAAAAGTAAGGTTTTTGAAAGATACATACTTTTGCCTAAAAAAATCAGGGGGGTCCCATTTAAAAAAATTGAAATAAAGCATTTTAAACTAAGAGATTTAAAAAACATTATTATAGATCAATATATCGTACCTTAAGGTACTTACAACGTAACTTATATTTGCCTAGTGTTAATCCACAGGTCGCTATGATTTTTTAACGATACCCTTAAAATTACTAAAATTTCGGAAAAAAATTAATTACTTGGCAACGTTGCATTTTATTTAAAAAAATTTAATTGGGTTGCAAAGTCCTTATTCCATTGAATCATATTCTAGAAAATTATACTGGGTGTCCCATTTAATTTTCTTTTTTATTATTCAGTACCACTTTTTAGAACCACCCTGTGGATTAAAAAATATTTTTAGATTAGGTATCCTAAAAAACCCTTTAACTTTTGTATGACACTTTTTTCCCTATCTTTGATAGTTTAGGTGCTATCTAAGACAGACACCTTACTGACACACCCTGTATATAGATCCGCTTATTGACGGAAGCCCTACTATTGTTCCCGTACGCACATTGCAATATGGCGTAGATTTCTGCTTGGAACACTGTGGGAGACTTTCCCAGAGAGAAAAACGAATTTTTCTCATTATCAATTATAGCTGATTGGATGAAAATAAACTCTTGGATCGGACAAACTATCAATTTGACAGGTTAATTTTAAATGAAAAAATGCAGAAGAATTGCATATTTTTCCAGATATTACGTTTAACTTACCATAACTCTCTTAAGGCTTTCAATTGACATAAAGTTTCTGGCAGTGTCAACCATAAGGCCTCTATATGGAAAGGCTGGTGCATCTTGGACCGTTGCTCCCTTAAGAACTTTCAGCGAACCCGAAGGACTTTCATATTCATCCCACCTATAAAGCAAATGAATAATGTTTACACGTAGATAAAGTTCAGTGAGGAAATAAATTTGTTTATCAATATTAGAGAAACCGAAATATAGTTAACAAGATAATTCTCAAGCATTTGGTTTATATAATAATAAATATATTTATTTTCCACAATGTTACAAGGGAATCATAATCCTATATTTTCGTTATGCAAGAAATGCCCATTGACATGATGATAGCCATCAGGTGTGTGTGGGGACACATATATTCCATAAACCTTGCCAATGAAAAAACATGCTTATGATTCCTAAGTTGATACTTCTTTTTTAGCTGCGTATAGAAGGCATTAAAATAAACAACATTTTCAAATAAATTTTTTCAAAAAACTTAAAAATAGCTGAGTTACAGAAGTAAAAAATCTAAGTGCGGGCCTGGTAATCAAAACGTAGCCCTTTACTTTATATTATTTTTGTCCTTTTTTTGTATTGTTAGTATGTTATTCATGCATTTCACGAGTCGGCTTATTTTGGCAATTCGCTGCTGTGTGTTTTTCTGAAGCAAGTTAATTTTTAATTGTTGACACATGAAACATGGTAAAATTTGAAAACAATGAACTAAAAAATATGGTGCTAATTTAGAGTGAGCATCTTCAATCTTCAAATTGCGGCGTTAGCGTAATGTTATTCAACGGGCAAGTTAATCAGAAACGTATTTGATCCATAGTGTAATAAATTAATGTAAGTATCTTATTTTTGAGTTTTTTGAAAAAAAATTATTTGAAAATGTTGTTTATTTTAATGCCTTCTATACACAGCTAAATAAGAAGTATCAACTTAGGAATCACCCTGTATTATTATGAGTATAAATAATGCGTAATTCCTAAGAACCATACCGCAATAAAAATAATCAAATCCATAATTTTTACTTGTAAATGAGTAAATTTAAAATAAATATTATTAACATGAAAGCAGAGTATCAGTCTCGATTGACTCTATCTAAAGATTTTTGAAATTAATTTAAATTCAAAGTTTATAAATTGTCAAATTTCGGTTCTTTATGTCAAGCATGCGGTCTAACAGAAGGATTGTGATTGAACATCGTACGTGTCATGTTGCGAAGCAAAGTCACATATGAGTCGCCCAAGGAGGGCTGAAGCGTCTGGTCGCGGAAACGATCATGGATACGACATTCAATCTCAAATTGATGCTACAGACTCCTTAGCCCATGTTTGTCGGTAATTTATTTGACATGTGGGCAGTGGTAAACTACTCCTGAGTTCTGGCAAAGGCAGCATTTGCCTTTCTTTGCTCTTAGATCAAGAAGGATTGTGACTGGCGTTCAATAATTATAAAATAGGTGAAAAGTACTTGTTTCTACTCCCCCATGGATATTATGGTGTTTTCTATACACTAAAAAGTTTGGATAAGTGGGCTATTCCGGTTAATTGAACGGATATAATTTCATATACATCCTAGTTAGGATATGAAACTGACCAATCACAGTGGTCAATTACAAAGTAACTAAATATACATAAATATAAAAAAATTATATCCATTTTTAAAGGTTATTGTCTTGTTTTGAATTACTAATGGTTTTGTCATTTTGTTTTTATCACGTATTGCCACTTCTCTTTCCACATTTACAGTGTTGCTAGTATGTAAATTGGCGATTAATTTGCTAAAAAATTTTTTATGTATCAATAAATTCTGATATCGAATATCTGATTATTGAATGAAATTAACATACCTTCTTAGGGTTGCTTCTGTTTTATCAGTCAAGTTACCTTTGCTTTAAAATTTGCAGCATTTTTTTTTATCTTGTCAGATGGCATTCTTAGTTGTCAGTATTTGTCGATTCATAAAAAAATTCAAGTCTTTTTGATAACCTGGTCATCTAAACAAGACGTTTTCATATATTTTTAAAATAAAAAAAGGTCAAGTTGCCTGTTTTATATTGTTTTTATATTGACCGTTGTCAATAACGACGGTTAATAATAGAGGCTTTTGGCAAGGGGTAAAAAAAAACGATTTCTAAAGTTAATAATCGGTCAATAATGAGTGATTTTAAAGTTAGTAATGGAAAATAGTAGTTTATATAACAGGAGTGGATATAATGCCTACTAAGGTAATAAGGAAGTAAATTGAGCACGACATTGTAAACGGAGTTACCAAACTTACGAACTTTATGTTTAAAAAATGTCGCAGGCTGTCGGGCTTGAACTAACGACCGGTGAAACCGACTTAATAATAATGCTACATGAAATTAATTTTCTATGCGCATTCAGTAGGTTCATTATTTATTCATTAAACTATCATAGATGCGAATATATTTGTTATATTGAACAAATTAATAACATATTGCACCATATACCTATAAATTATAATATAATTTAGTGCCTCGAAAAAGAAAGCGGAGCCTCAGTAAATACAATAAACTGTGATTGGTCAGTAGCAGCAGATATGAGGAGCCCAATTTTTATCCTGGTATTCAACTTTGCAGCCAAAATACAAGTGGTAAGCATTTTTTATTAGAGACCAAGAGTACGTTTTTGTTTCACATATAGTGGGTCTCCCAAAAGTCCCGCATAAAATTAATATCAATTAAAGGAGAGAAAAAACGTTCGGTAAATTTTTATTTTTAATTGTGCATTTTTTGACATAAAAAATATTATACAGGGTGTCTCATAGAACTGTTGTCGTCTTTGTAAATTTTTTTTTAAATGGAATGACAAATATTTTATTAGGGTTTCAAATTCTACGAAAAATTCTAAATATTTTTCATGTAGGACTTGCTATCCCGATTTTCAGCTGTTTCCAAGATATTGACATTTAAAGTTTTTTTTATTAAAGGTAATACTTTTATTTTATATTAGAACATGCATGTTAAATAAATCAGGTATCTTAATGTCATCAACTATCCTTAATTATGTCAATACTGACTTTGACTTAAGTAATTTGTCAATTACCTAAAAATGTTACCACAAAAGCAGCACATCGAAATTTTAATAATGTTGGGGTGTGGGGATAAAATAAGAACTCAAGCTGAGGTTTGAACTTTGTTTAGCGAAAAGTTTCCAGAAAACCAAATTACTCAGTCGACTGTAAGTAGGGTAGTCCATAAAATTGAGGAGAATGGTACAGTTGAGATTTACCTAAAAGAGGTCGCCCGCTGGTTCTAACCGAGAATAAAAAAATCGATTTAATGTTATCGCTTACTGAAAACCCCCACTCTTCAGTTGTTACTTTGGCGTAAGATTATGAAGCTACTTGTAGTACAGTGCATCGATTTTTTAAGAGCGAAAAATTACATCCTTATAAACCTATTCTTGTACAGGAACTACTAGAAGATGACTATAATAGACGGCTTGAATTTTGCGAAGAAATGATGGCAAGGATTGATACTAATAATGGCTTTTCAAGTAATATTTTATTTTTTGATGAAGCTACATTTTGCCTGAACGGGCAAGTTAATAGACAAAATTATTGATTCTGGTCTCATGATAATCCGCGATGGCTTAAGACGCACACTCAATATGCTGGTAAGGTTAATGTCTGGGCAGGCATAATAAATAATATAATTTTGGGACCATAGTTTTTTGAATGGAACCTTACCGCTGAACGTTATTTGGATTTTTTAACATTTGATTTAATTCCGGCATTAGCAGTTCTTTTTCCTAACCAGATTGATCCAGATATTCCAAATGGGAAGGGATGGTTTCAACAAGATGGTGCCCCTCCACACTTTGGCGTGGAGGTCCGAAGGTATGAAACCTTTACAAACCGTTGGATTGGTCGTAGGGGTACTATTGAGTGGCCGCCTGATTAAACACCGCTGGGCTATTTTCTATGGGGTTATTTAAAGGAAAGAGTGTACCGAAACAGACCTAACAACATTGAAGGTCTCAAAGAAAGAATAAGGACAAATAAATAGAATACCTTCTGATTTTATAAGGAATGCAGTAAATGGATTTTACCATCGCCTAGGAGCGTGTCAGGTAGAAGGCGGTGGACATTTCCAGCATTTGTTGGGCTTTTAGAATTTTCACTTTAGTAAAAAATAAAAGTTAATATCTTGGAAACAGCTAAAAATCGGGATAGCAAGTCCTACATAAAAAATATTTAGAATTTTTCGTAGAATTTGAAAACCTAATAAAAAATTTGGCATTCCATTTTAAAAAATTGTCAAAGACACCCTGTATAATATTTTTTTATGTCAAAAAATACACAATTTAAAATAAAAATTCACGGGTCCGAGCGTTTTTCCTAGATCGTTTTCCTTTAATTGATATTATTTTTATGTGGGACTTTTGGGAGACCCAGTATGACAAATATGATCCGTCTTATTTACACAAACTCACGATATGTTTCTCAAAACTCTCTAATTCCTCAAATACGAACAGTTCTCGTACAACTGGTGATTGAAATAAAACTAACTAACAATTTAGTATTTATGTTATATGTATTTAAACCTATTCTAAAGTACACGTGGTATAATAAATACAGATATTTATCATTTAATAGTCGAATTTTCCCATACAGTTAGAGCGTTTTCACACGGCACCATATATCGCGCGCGACAAATGGTCGCAATATTGCTTTTACACCAAATTATGTATTTTCTAATGAGCCATTTTCACACACAAGCGATATTAGAGAACACATAATTTGGTGTAAAGCAATATTGCGACCATTTATCGCGCGCGATATATGGCGCCGTGTGAAAACGCTCGTAAAAGCAATATTGCGACCATTTGTCGCGCGCGATATATGGTGTCGTGTGAAAACGCTCTTAGGGCAGGTAGTTAATTATCATAATTAGCATGGATCTATAAAACCGAAGCCAACTGAGACGTTTGCCACACAGATTGATAATTAGCATCATAAAATAAGTAAGATTTTGCTATTTTTTATAAACATCAATTTTAAAATAAGTAGAATTCACACTGTTTGATGTTTTATATTATAAACAAAATATAGTAATATTAATTATATAGTAAATAATACAGTAATTTGAATTATACTTCACTCTAGGTCCAAAATTACTATCAGTGATTCATCGCTTCCATATCGATGGCAATGGGTTGTACTAAGTCAAAGGAAAAAAATGCACAATAATAAATATTCTGTTCTATTAGAATTTTAAAAATACACTGGAATTGTTTCCTCCAACTTTGTACAACCAGCTGCACTCTATATGAAAGCGATGGCAGTAATTTTGGACTTGGACCGGGTATAAGTAGTCCAAGAAATAGCTAACTACTACTACTAAAATAAAAATGGAGAATTTTAATGAAAATATGGGCGTATAAAATTCAAGTACTTATTTACCAATTCCATAATTAATGGACGTAGTGTGGGGAGATACTATTAAAACTTCGTTTTTTCCATTTTGGCACAGAATGTTAAAATGCTAATGTTTCATTTCACACTTGGCATTTTCTTGCTTATCATTCCCACAAATCAAACGCACTTTATTCCAATTACCTTAAAAACAGGCCGTAATCTTTTTCAAATATTATCATTCCATTAAAGGGAAAATTAACTGACCGGCCGGCCTCTACGAATGTTGACCTTTGTGAAAGTTATAATAAACAACTTTACGTTGGGAAACATTATCTTCGTAATTTTTATTGCTGAGTAGGCCGAGCCCTTATTTAAGCTATCTTTCTACAGAAATAATTAGGAAGCTATAAAATTACATTAATAATCAACATTTAAACACACACAAGGGGGGGGGGGGGGGGGGGGTTACAAAGTTCTTATACACCAGCAATTTGCATTTTTTTATACAGATGAATTTTAAACAGTCTTTTAAAGCCACTATTTATCACTTGGGTTATACCGATATTTTTTACAACAATAATTTGATTTTCAGATGAAGTTACGTTTCCTGAGTAAGATCTAGTGACGCATTCGCCATTTCGTTTTTTTATCAATATCTCGTTACTTTTTCCTTTTATTCAAAAATCGGCCAAATAGCGACATTTAGAGTATAATTACCTACAATTTAAAGAATTTATAAAGTAATAAAAAAAGAAAAAGAAAAATGGACAAATTTCACAAATTTTTGTTTTTTGCCTTCGCCATTTCATTTTTTGATCAATAATATATTAATATAATATATTATATATATTGATCAAAAAATGAAATGGCGAAGGCATCACCAGACTTCACTCTTAAATGGTCAGGTTAATCGACAAAACTGTAGACAGTAGGCACAGGAAAATCCTAACTGGTGCTTAGAAAATCATACCCAGTATAATGAAAAGGTTAATATCTGGGCGGGCATTGATGACAATAGGGTAATCGGACCATTTTTATTTGTTGAGAGCCTCAGATCTAAATTTCCTTCGACATGATCTTTCAGCTCGTGCCACTTTATTTTCAGATGATAAAGATCCTGATTTACCAAGTTTAAGCTTATGGTTTTAACAGGATTGTATTTCTCAACATTAAGCTGCTCATGAAAGGGAGTACTTTAAAACTATGTTTCCGGGACGGTAGGTAGACGGGGGTCAATAGACTGGCCACCCAGATCGCCCGTTCTTAACCCACTGGACTTTTTTTTATGGGACTAGGTCAAAAATTTAGTTTATAAATCTAAATCCAACGCGATAAATACGAAAATATAATGAAATCAGTACGTCGTTCATCCGCCCAACCATCGGGGTGGTTGCCATAGCCTGAGAATAACCGCGGTAGTGGCTCAGAGCTGAGTTACTGGCATTCGACCGTGGCGACCCGGGTTCGATTCCCGGAGTGGGTATACGTACAGATTTCAGGGGGGGGGGAGAGGACTAATGCATACACGTGGTTCGATTCCACGTTAAGCTGTGAGTCCCGTCTGGCTGACGATAGGGGATACAATGGGCATACTGGCTCTTCCGCCAACCCCAGCAAACAAAAAATAGCCTGAGAATTCTGTCTTTGTCTAAGCTTACATCTTAATGGCCAAGAATAAATAAAATATTAAATAGGTGATGCATATGTCGTATTATTGTTCAAGATCAAGATTATATGTTTGGTTTTCCACATATGCTTAAGTGCTCTAATAGAGGAATCACTACTCATAATAAACATATTTCAAAACGGTTTCTTAAAACATAATTAATTGTTTTTATTCTAAACTTACCAAATTAGTTGCGACAAAGTTTCTAATCCATGGCGTGCCCCAAAATAAGTCTTTGCGGTAATATTAGCTACAATGTCACTACTTTGCATTTTTAACACTAAAGTATAACTTTCATCTGTACTTAATTTTATTCTCACAGTCTCACTATGCACCACAGTAACGCGCACTATAAACTTATTGAGATCAGTCTTTTCGCTAAGGTAACTGTTATTGCGTACTAGACTAAGTATACTGTCATTAAAGACGGTTAAGGCTTCTTCTATAAGGGCCTTTGTTGGGCCATTGGTTGAAGGTTCAAAATAAAACTGTTTGTGGTTAAAAGTTGCTGCTTTGCTACCTGAAACAACATCACTTTTGTCAGTAAAACAACATTTTTATTTTTGGAATCAAATATGGTAAGTAATATTTTTCCCCATTAAAAGCACAACAAACATTTTCATATAAGCTCGCCATTTTGTTTCCAGTTTAACTGGAAATACAGTTCAGTGTCGGGTCCAAGGTGGAGGCAATGGTCCTCTCCCTTGAGCCAAGGACGCGGAACGCCCAACTTGACCTTAACGATGAAACTATAAATACTGTTGATCTAACAATTTTATTATTTCAAACCCTAACTAGATCCGACCGCATTAAAAATTGAATGAACATTTTATGCTTGTTAATTTTTGCCTGCATTTTGACATGTTGCTATGACAATAACCTATTTTTTTCGGAAATTTCCCTAGTGTCAATTTAACTGGAAATTTTACACGACAATTTTCAAAAATTGATAAGTGGAAATTGCATCCATTTTGAAAATTGCATCTGGAAATATCCCGGGGATAATTGTCATTTTTGACATTTATAGTTTCAAAACATCAAAACAGTCGACCTGTCAAAATTTTAAATCAGCATAAACTTAGTGTAGTAGGCTAATATAATTAGTTGCTATGAAGCTAAAACAAAATTGCTACAGTAAATAAGGTACCTGCTATTTCGATTTGGTCGTCGTTTTCACAGTCATTTTGAACTTTTTAAACAAAAAACAGAAATGGTTTCGGTAATGTTTCTTTAACTGATATCAACGAAATTGCGGAAAATAGTACTCCCGTCAATACTATAAAAAGCAGAAAATCGATTTGGCAACAGTTCCAGCAGTTCTGCAATCAAAAAGGATACTCCTTGGTGGAGGAAAAGTGCACAACCAACATACTAAACGACGCACTAAAGGACTGTGGCTTTAACATGAAGAAAGCCAATGGGGAAGACTACAAGGAGTCAGTAATAAAAGTTATGTGGAACAACACTACCAAGCAACTATAAGAGATCTATTTTATGAAATTTGGTACCAAGATTGATCATTTAAAGGATATCGAGTTTGCAAGTTCCAGAAAGGCAAGAGATTCAATTAGCAGGAAACTGCAATCGCTTCCAGAAAAACGAAAAATGAGTGCAGCCGCTCTTACCAATAAAGAATACCAGGCCATTATATCATACTGGAAGGAGGACACACCCGTTAGACTTCAAAGAAGAAAGCGGCGGTAGAGCTAGCGTGGAGAGGGGGCGAAGTTAGCAACCTCCTTTTGTCTCACTTTTGCAAAGAAGTCCACAATGATGGAACCTTTACAGGTTAGTTGGTTTAACTTATTAAGTTTCTATTTTTATATCAAACTGTTTTCTGGTTATTTTTTTATGGAAATAAAACTTACATTGGGTTATTGTCGTTTTAGGAAGAGTGGAGTACAATCCAATATTCTCAAAAACAGCCCAAGGAGGATGCCAAAAGTGCGCAGAGAGTAAATGGCTTGTGCAAAATAAAAAACAAGCAGAGTTTTGTCCGGTACGTTTACACGAAAGCCTCATAGACAAAAAAACCCCAAACGCAACTACTGACAGATTTTTTTTGACGCCCAATCCAAAATTTTTACTTAACAATATCTGGTACAAAACCGTCCCAATAGGAAGAAATACGATTTCTTCTTGGACTAAGGACTCTGCTGAACGTACAGGGCTTGACACTCAGATTAAAAAAATTACAAATCACTCGAACAGGTCCACTACAGTGAGGCAATTAGCAAAATCAGGGGTCCAAGAACAACAGCTTATCAAAATAACAGGCCATGGAAACGTTAACTCAATAAAACCGTATCTTCAACTGGATGAAAACCACCATGTGTCATTAATTCAAGGTTTGAGAAAAAATACTACTTCGTTGTCAACTGAATCTGAAGGTTGCAACACTGGAATCGGCAGTACTTCTGACATGGAAATTCAACGTCCATCAGAGTTTTCGGAATTTCATCAGCCCCAAACGACAGCTATGACCAGCAAGTTTATAAATCAGAAACACAAAACTCCTGTTACTTATGAAAATTGTACAATTTATAGCAATTGTAGTTTTCAGAAGCAGGACTAAGTTTAAGTTTTCTTTTACTATAAGCATTAGAAAAAATATTAATTGTTATTAAAGTATGGTGTTATTTAAATAAATAAATATATCAAAATCAACTTTTTAGCAACTACCTAAATAAACTTTTATCAACTCGGGAAATTTCCGATCAAAACATAACACGTGCATAAAAGATTTCCTTATGGAAATTTTTAAAAATTTGGTCTTTAGCCAATTTTTTTTTTTAAAAAGCATTCGTGCATTGCATCAATTTTTTTTTTAATTTAGGCTAAAGTTCTTCACCAAATACATTAAATACTTTACATTTTTATGATAAGCTTGAATATGCTCAGATTCTGTACAAAAGGAACAAAGACTGTATATGTTACAATTCATTTTATTGTTAAATATATTTAATTACCTCTGCTTAATACCCAAATGTCAACACTTAACAACGAGGAACTTGTCACTCCACAGACAACTTTGATTGTGTTAATATAAATTGAAATTTAAAATTAAAATTTTTAAGAAATTGTTTTATAATGACCGTTTTAGAATGTTGAAAGATAAAATGGAGAAACATCCTTATGGGTATTTGCAGAAATTAAAACACGGTTTACGAGAAATTATAATTACTACCTACCCAGTGTCACAGGGCCAGTAGGCTGCGGCCAAAGCTGCGTGGATCCACAAAGCATGCTGCATGTAGCCAGTGACATAACTTTGATATTTTCTGTAACATGATGTCGTTCGCATCTTTGATTTATACACTGCCATACCCATTGCGGTGGATGTGACTTTCTGTAAAAAAAAACAGATTTAAGATATAAGATTTTTCAAAATGGGTGACTATATAGAGAAACACTACATATATTTTTTCAATTGACCATCTCAAAAGTTGAAAGAGTACGATGTTGCTCTTAAAAAATGCTTTAATTTTTGCCATCTAAAAAGAACACAACGGCACAAGAAAAAAAGGGAACAACGAAGATTTTTGCTTCGACTTACCATCACCATTTTCCGAAAGGGGGCCTAGTATCAAATGTCTATGCCATGGGCTCAAGAGAAATCGTTTTAAGATTTTTTTTATAACCAATTCATACTTTTTATCATATTACGATTCAGTGGTTCTACATAATTTTGAGTAGATGGAAAAGAGCCGTTCTGCATTAAAAGTGCCATAGAAGTTTTAGGGTATAGCAGTTCTGATGTTCGTACATGCTGTTCTATCTAAACGTTCCTGCACCCATGCGAGTAACGAAGTCGTCATTTGTTGTAATATTTGGACTCTATTTAACTAAAATAGTCGTTTTACTGAGCTATGCGTAGCCATATAAGAATCTCAATTAGAATTTTAACGACTAGAAAAAAGTAAGAATGCTTTTAACACGATACTTGTTGGAAATACATCATGACAGAGATTAAAACAATTTTCTCTTAACATTTTTTTATTTCACTAAATAGTGCGGTAATGTCACAATGAAAATTGTAAGGTAAAAACATAAATATTTTTAACAAAACGGCCAGCAATTTATCCAAGGATATAAAAAAACTTAACAATAATCCCAAAACACTTTATATATTCCATATATTTTCACTGTAAAGAATGGGCTTAACCTTAAGAAATGAAAAATTACACTTTTTGTCGTACAAAAATAATATTTTTAAAGTTAATTTCTGCATTACTACCTTGCATATTTTTATTTACAAAAGGATTTAACACAGGGTGTTCTAATAAATTTCGTTAAAATAATTGCTCAAATAAACTGAAGGTAAGTTTTCGCAAAGATAAATCTAAGTGACCCGTCAGGTTTGCTTATTAAAAAGCTGGTAAAATTGACAAATATTTACATATTATTATGTTTTATTTTTTATTTGGTAATTCTTGGGCTTACAAGGTTACACAAAAAACAACTCATTTTATTGTAACGACGTTTCGTACGTTTTGTTGTACTTTTTCAAGCTTTAGTCATCTTGGAGTTGCTTGTATTAAGTTCAACCTTGTAAACCCAAGAATTACCAAATAAAAATTAATTACAAAGGTTAAGAAACACTTTATCAAAAACATATTATTATGTTGTCACTACTTGTCTGCAACGAAAATATAAAGAAAAACGATCTAAAAAATAGAAATTTTCAGTTAGCTTCAAGACGGCAGACGATTAAATAGTAGTACAAGTAATATCAACTTTCGTATAGTATTGGCAGGAAGCCATGCGATAAAATTAGCTCAACGGCAAAATAGTGAAAGTGAAAGATACGTTTAGACAGTGCATGTAGCTTGTTAATAAATTATTCAGAGATTAAAGTAATGCCATCGACGCAAACGAAAACGTGTAAATGGGCTCTTTCACTATTCTCAAATTTGATAGTTTTGGCATTTAAATTGTTAAGTCGGTGCTATTATAAGTGGTTTTGATCAATAAAACTGTTGCTGGGTCATACCATTAGTTTTTTTTAGCTCATTAAAAACCTGCTTAAATTGGAACAAATTTAAAAACCCAAAACAGGCGCGATCTATGACGTAGGTTTGAAAGAACGTTGCTACTGAGCATGCGCGGACCGGCGCATGAAAACTTACAGGGATTGTATCGATCGGGAAACAGCTGTTGTTCGTCTTTTTATGTTTTTGTTGACATCTGAAACAGTGTGGAATTTTTATTAATTTTTGTTTTGTCTTTTTCTTTACTTGATAATGGAACCAAGTTTGAGAAAGGATCTTTTGATAATCTTCGCAAGGTGAATGCCTAAATGGTGAACGACTTTTTCGTTACAAACTCAAATTTTTTCAGTGCTGAAGTTAAAAACAACAAAGTAAGTAGACTTTTTTGCAAATTATCCTTTAAACAACAAACAACCAGTGTATACATTATCTAAAATATTCTTTTTTTATGTCTTTCCGACCTTTGCTTTTACATAAACTAAAACAAATTTTAAAGTCGGATTATTTAATCTGAGGCTCGATCTGAGGTTAAAACTATCTTTTCCATTTATTACCAATGTATTTTTATTTACTTTTAGAGCACAAAAATCATCATACAGTGACAATGCAGTAGGCTATGTTCAAGTCAAAAGAGAAAATCATTTATGTATTGTACATGTTAAAATTACAACTGAACATAAGGTACGCAACAAAGGATACTATGTGGAAGCTACAATTGATTTAAAATAAGAGGTTGTTATTAGTTGTGAATGCAAAGATTGTGCTGCCAGTGAAGGTAAGTCTATGATTTCTGTATTTAAATTTACAATGATATATTGGGTTACACTAAAGTAACCTTCGTAAAGTTTTCCATAAGTACACATTTTTGCCTTCAAAGTAAAAGTTAAGTAGGGTTCGAAAGAAGAAGATCTTTTAATTTGTCAAATGTAATGGTAAACCTTAAAATTTCATTTCAACGACTGCTTGCTGGACATTTATTTGTTATTTATACCAATTTATTGTATTTTAGGAGACTGTAAACATGGCATTGCCTTTCTTTTATGGCTACATAGGAGAAGTGAAGAGCCTTCAGTGACTTCTGTAATTTGTTACTGGAAATAAGCAATACTAACCAAGGTAGGGGATGCAAAAATGGACTTGGATTCATTAGTAAATAAAGCAGGACCAACATTGGTACCTTGGAATCCTCAAGTTAATATTATGGAAGTTACTCTAGGTGAAGAAAAGTGTACAAATATTATAAATTATGCAAAAATGTGTTGGGAAAGCCAGATTTTCCCATTAATGTTAAACATGTAAAAGAATAATAATAAAGTTTAAAATGTTTATTTGCCATCTTTTACTTTATTGTAGGTAACCTTTTATAGGCAGGTTTCTTTTAATGCTTATGCTTAGCTCAAACAAAAATTTTATGATTATGATTAGTATTAAAAGAATAGTTATGTTGGGTCGAAAAAAGATTTTTTAAAATATATAATTCACCGGTAACTTTCACTGGACATAAATGACATTGGCAGGCATTATTTACTTACAATCAAAGTTGCCTGATTAGTAAAATAAAAATAGAGGTAACCGGGCCACTGTGATTGTGAGAAAAGTATTTCTACCCATGTCATGTCACCGTCAAAGTTACTGGTAAGTTAATTATTATTAAAAATCTACTCTATAATCTACTTAATTTATATAAGAAAGTATAATTGGTCAAAAAATGTAGAAAGCTTGAGAAATAAGTAAATTAAAACGCATTTTGGTTGATACCCAATTTATTTTTATCACAAGACCCCGACAATCTGGTTTCAATACGTTAATACTATTAATATAAAATATAATAAACATAGCTTTAAAGGAACATTTTTATTAATCTCAGGTACAACTATAGAACAAGTAGTGCAGTCTTGTTTCTAGCATGAACAAACTCCATTTTTCTTTTTTTTGGCAGATCTGGTTAGCTGGCTTTTCAGTTCAGATGCTGGTGGACGCTTCAAATATAAATAAGGAATAACATCTGGCTTTAAAAATATTCTATTGCCCATAGTTTTATAGTGAATCCAATTAGCTGCATCCTCCTGCAGCTAAAACAAACATAAATAAGTAATATACAATTTAATTTAAAGATACTTTCACACAAGTTATATTCATTTTTCATAAAACACTTACAAGTTTAGTTCTTTTCGTTTAAAAAAAATATTTTTTATTGCTATAGATGTCTTGTGCTGTTTAAATAATACTCACATTAAAATGGTCCTCACAAACCATATTATAAGGTTCGAGTTCGAGAGTTACGTGTGGGGCAATCCTAACCATCAGTCATTCTTTTCTTCTGATTAGTTGCGCCTCTCCTTTTGGAAATGATATGAATATTTTATTTGGAACGCTGACGCTGGTATTTGGGCAGCACTTTACAACACAACGCTTAGGTTTTTTGGTACTTTTATTTATACATGTAAATTAATTTAAACCAAAAATAAAATATCAAACCATTGAAATGTCAACAAATAAAGTGGGTTAGGATTTTTTTAATCTGTCATCCAAGCTGCCTTCTGGGATTAATTTCGGTGTTGCCAAATGTAAAATGTTTTATAAGTTACATACGGTCTAAAAAAAATATTGTGCTTAGAAGTTTATTAAATTTATTTTAAGACAAAATATAGTACTTGAGAAATGATATGGTAATTTTTTTATTATTCCAGATAAGTCCGTTTTGGACTATTATTTCTATTGGATTATTTTTCAGTCATTATTCGTATTACAATATAAACATTTTACAAAAACACTGGCAACATTGTCAAGTACCATTTTCATGACGTAGTTTCGATAAAGTCCGCGTTTTTGTTCTAATAGTTTTTTTATTTATTTTTTTTCTCAGTAATGGCTTAAAAATATCAGAAAGTAAAAACACAAAAAATTTTATTTTATGTTCCTTTATACACTACAACCAAAATCAAAATTTAGTGAAAGAGCCCATTGACATCTACGCAGTCGTAGTGAAATATTTCTCACGTTAGCTCTCTACGTACTACGTAGACGTCCAGGGTCGTTCTGACGTTACCCGAACTGAGCCGATTTTAACTTAAAATTAAAAGGGTGGGTCGCTGGTATGATAGCCTTTTTTTAGAAATTACCTTTGATCGGAGAGATGATTTGGTGGCAAGCAGCATTTTTTTTTTAAATCATCCAGAGATTTTGGTAACATCGATGTTTCCTTAATACTAGGCGATACTAGGTTTTCATCATATTTTTATTCGTAAAAATATATTGAAAACATATTTTCGCTGTAATGGGAATTGCTTACAGATTATAGCTTTCTGATGCTTTCCAATAAGGATGAAACAACCTGTCATTGTCTACCTGTGTCCCAGCCAGGGAACCCATACCTTTGGCGTCCCTGTGTACTTTAATGGAAAAGATAGACGCACTACTCTGTCCGCTTGCCGCTAAGTTTCTTTCTATTTAAAACTTACTTTTATTTTATTTCATTTGTTTTTACCTAAACCTAACTTATAAATTTCAAGTGGGAAACTGTCAAAAATGTAAAATACACAGTCAAAAACAATGTTGCCAAATTGTCTTTGAAACTATCTGATTGTTTCTTTACCAAGAATGTTATTTTGGTTTAATATTGAGGTAAACTTTTTATCGAGCAGTTAAATTTTATCTGTTTGTTTAGTAACAAACGCTCTACCTGTCGATTGATTTAGAAGCTCTTAGTAAATTTCAAAAAATCTAATATTATAAAACAACCTAATATTTATAAACTCTCTCAGAAATTCCATTTACGCCAAGACATATCCGGATTATTTTGCAGACAGCTATCCATTCCATAACATGCCCCAAACACGACTGAATAATGAATAATAACTGGGCTCTGTAAACCAGCACGTTATCTAAGACAAATTAATTCAAATTTATTAGACATGGCATCTGTATTAAACTTATATCATATTTGATTTGCACGGTTAATATTTAAAATATGTGACGTTCCGTAAAGGCATCGATCAACAAGTTGTCCAACGGAAGGACTATTTTTTAATTAAATTTTCCGATAAAACGGTTAACATACAGGGTTGCCCATTTGTCTGACAAAGTAATATACCGTCTCTACTATTAAAGATATCAAAAAAGAGTTTTCATAAAAATTTAGAGTATAAAAAAATATATATTCTTAAATTATTTTTAAACATACAGGATGGCCTAGAAAAAAAGGACAATAAAAAGGTTAAATTTCTTAAACGGAACACCCTATATATTTTAGCATTTTTGTTTCCTTACAAAATTATTCATATGACGCCATAATTAGTTTTTTAATTTTTATCAACGTTGCCAAACAAAATGCAAAATTCTTAAAATTTTGGAAAAAACATGATAGTAAAAAATTACCTGTATTTCTTAATAAGAGTATCGAAAATCTAAAATTTCTTGTTAGCTCTTAAGTTTAGGGATAGAAAAACTGTCCTAAACCTTTGAATATCTAAAATTTTGTACAGGGTGTTTTCTGTTGACCTCCAAATATGCAAAATTTTAAAATACAGTAACTCTGTTTTTTTAAATGAAACACCCTATATTTATAAGGCTCGTCTGATAGATATTGTAAGTATCTTTTATTATTGTTAAGTCATACCTATACCTAAATTTACTAGTTTTGCCAATATTTCGATTTTTATTTAAATGTTTGTGAAAAAAACTATAGTTTTTATTTTGTAGTTAGCCATGACCAGCAAAGTCAAAACAAATTGAATATAATGTCAAATTAAAACCCGTTTAATAGTGATATTTCTTCGACGAGGTATTCTTTTAATCTATTTATTTTAACATTTATGTATAAAATTATTTTTTCAAGTACCGAAATGATATATGATATAAATTCTTGGTGTAAGTGACAAAAATAAATTGTTGACAACAAAACTTTATCATGGAAATTATCCAGACAGACGACAATCAGCTTTGGAAAAATTATTGGGGAGGTTTGACAGAACAGGAAGCGCTATGACCATAAAAGGAATAAAAGAAAAATTGTTTGGTCGGAAGAAAATGAGCTAAATGATTTATTGACTATCACTAAATCGAGAACAAACGACGCGAAACCTCGTCTTTCGTGAGTTCAGTCTAATGGTGTTGTTTTACATAATTTAAATGTTTGTGAACTTATTTTCAATAGCAAGTTGCGTAATAAATTTTTTTTAAATTTAATTAAATAAATACATAACTATAGTTATTAATTTATTTTAATATGAAATTATATTCAATTACATTTGTTTTGACTTTGCTGGTCATCATCGAAATCATAGTTTCTTTCACGAAAATTTAAATAAGAAACGAAATATTGGCAAAACTAGTAAATTTGGGTAATAGCAATAATAAAAGATACTTACAATAGAGGGCAACAGAAAACACCCTGTACAAAATTTTAAGTAGGACTTAAAGATTTAAGACAGTTTTTCTATCGCTAAACTTAAGAACTTTCAAGAACTTTTTTATTTTTGATACTATTATTGAGAAATTATACAGGTAATTTTTTACTATAATGTTTTTTCCAAAATTTTAAGAATTTTGCATTTTGTTTGGCAACGTTGCCAAAAATTAAAAAACGAAATATGGCTTCATATGGATAATTTTGTAAGGAAACAAAAAATGTTGAAATATATAGGGTGTTCTATTTTAAAAAATGCATCCTTTTATTGTCCTACTTTTCTGGACCATCCTGTATGTTTAAAAATAATTTTAGAACATATCTCTTTAATAGTAGACACGGTATATTACTTTGTCAGACAAATGGGCCACCCTGTACATTTTTGTAAATAAATCATGGCAAGAATGTTTTTAATATATTATTATTGAGTAGATTCACTTAAAAGCAATGTATAAACATCATACGGTTCCTGATATAAATTCGGTAGTAGAGGTAAATGGGGTGTTCTGGGCCAAGTGCACTGAGACGTATTAATTACGCAGGAAGTCCTGGACAATTGAGATGCCCTCAAAGATCCTATTTAGAAACCACAATTTAGACATTTGCTCTATTTTGATTTTTTTAACGGGTATACAGGGTGTTATGAAATTAACGTATATTTAAATTACCTTTTTCAATAATCGACGGTATACAAGTTGCGTAAGGACCCCTAAACAAAACAGAATTCGTCGCACGTCTATGGGAAGAGTATTCTCGAGTAAGAGAGACGGGAAAAGCAGATGCTTCTTAAGTGAGAAGGACGGAAAACAAAATTGGTTTTCAGAAAGGTCAAAACAATAATTCTTGAAGATCAAGGTCTATTGCTGCAGTATTATATCTATCTAGAATAAGCGTTCTGACAATTCTATATAATAAACTAGGCATAAATAAAGTGTCGGCAAAGTTGGGTATCAGTAACTCCCGAGCAAAAACTGCTAAGGCAGCAAATTTCTCCAAATAATTTTAAATGTAGACGTTGTATTTTTTTAAGATAAAATCGGGCGATGAGATCAGTAAGATTCAGAAACAAACTTAGGATCTATGAAAGGTTTCCTTCCATAAGGATTATCTTCTTAAAAAATCATGCTATTATTAAGATAAATATATTTTAAAACGTTTAAAATAATAATTACTTTAACAGACTTATGTCGGGTTGCACAAATAATTTTAATTATAATTAAGTAACCAGTAAGCTTGACGATGACATGACATTGGCCGAAGTAACTTTCTCACAATCATAGTGCCCTGATTACCTTAATTTTTAATTTACTAATCAGGTACCTTTGATTGTGAGTAAATAATGCAAGCCAGTGTAGTTTATATCACAGTAAAACTTGCAGGTTAGTTAATAATGGTTAAAAATCTTTGTGCAACCCAACATTAGTGTATTTTGGAAACTATAATTTTTTGAACAAAGGTAAATTGGGCTAGATTCTAGATACAATTTTAATATTTTAAATGATAAAAATGGGGTATTTTAAGAATACTTGTTGTTTGGAGCTTTTTATTTTTACATACTGATGTAAAATAAAGGATCCTTTGAGACTAAATGAATATTTTAACAAACTTAAACCCTCTGGAGCTTTTTCAGCAAACATCGCCATTATAAATTCAGGCCTTATTCAGACTTTTAACTTTAGAAAACTCACTTCTCAAGCTTTTGTAAAAAAGCACTTCTGTTGCATTTCCTGAATGCACACAAATTTAATATAAACACATTTCTCTTATAATATTATGTTTGTGTAGGCATAGAAACAAATTTTGTGTCAACATAATTATTTTTACCTTATTTTATTGGAATAGTATTCACAGAAACTTTCGGGTTTTAAAAGACTGAAATGAAAACCTCCTTTTCTGTTCCCTATTTTAAAAGGAAATACAAAAATGTGGGAACAGGGTTGACAAAAATAACTTTATAAAAATACAGCAAGCATATTCAGGAAATCATAAATATGTAATAAGTGTAAGTATACAGGTATAAAGGAAATTCATGTCTTTACAGGGTGTTTGTACAAGATCTTTACAAAAATCTTTACATATTCCTTCTACCAAAATAAGCAAATTTAAGTAAATTTACGTTGGTACTAAATTGCTTAGTTTATACAGTATGTCTCCGTAAGTTGGAACCTTATGGAAACCTTTTTTATTATTAATTTTACGAAAAACAGTTATTCTTCATAAAACGTTCTGAATGGTCTAAAACAGGGGTTCCCAAATTTATTTTGTCTACTGCCCACTTTGAGAATAAATTATTTTTTTAAGCTCCCATTTTTTTCACCTACTTAAAAACCACTATAACTTCAAATTAAATTAATTAATTATTGTGAGCTATATTAGCGGAGATTAACATACACATTTATTCTAAACGAGACTTTTACTATAACCCGCAAGAGTTAACTTGAGACCTGAGCGCAGTAGGTAGTACACAACGACGCTCAGTTTTCAAGTTAACTCTTACGGGCTACACCTGCCAATGAGAATGATTATTGAAACGGGTGTCAAAAAGGTACATTTTTTTTAAATGGGACACCCTATATATTGTATTATTCTCTGATTCCTCACAAAATTCTACGCTTATTTTGTAAATGTCATATGTCTCAATTCAATAGTTTTTGAGATATTGACGTTTGAAATACGGCATTTTCAGACTTTGACAGGCTGTAACATTGGAACGGCTTTTTGGTTTAACATGTTAAATCGCCACTGGTATATATTATTATTCTTAGTTTTTTTTTCTTTATTTTTTTAAATAAAGTTTTTTTGGCGCACACCCCCTTTAAGGAAACTTGCCAATAGAACGATAAAATGTATTGAACGAGAGGGTGGATATGCCGAGGTATTTCTATTATTATTATTATTATTATTATTATTATTATTATTATTATTATTATTATTTTCAGGTTCCACAGATTGTATCTGGATATGGCTTCTATCCTGTTTCGGCATTGGTTGCAAGAAAGCAGGTAGATTGGTAGGTTTGGAAAAGTTTAAGTTTCAGTTGCGGTGTCGTTTAGTACACGTCTGACAATTCCGCTGGTTTCTATAAGAACAACTTTTTGTAGCTGGTAGTATATTTGTTCTTTAATGTTTAGTTTTTTTAGGTTTTCGAAGAGTGTGTGTGGTATTTCTCCAGTTGCACCTATGATGATTGGTACTACCATCACTTTTTCTTGGTTCCACATTTCTTTTATTTCGTTGGCAAGAGGTAAGTATTTACTAATTTTTTCTCTGTGTTTTTTTTGTAAGTTTGCGGCAAGCGGGATAGAGAAGTCGATCAGGTAAGTATGTTTGTTAATTTTGTCAGTGAACACCATGTCTGGTCTATTGTGTTGTAAGGGAAGATCCGTTATTATTTCTCTGTTCCAGTATATCTTATAGTTTCCTGTTTCATGGATGCTTTCTGGGTTGTATTTGTAGTATGGGATTGTTTCGGTGATTGTCGGTTCGTGGATTTTTAAGAGCTCTTGGTGGATTACTTTGCCAACATTGTCGTGTCTTTTGGTATATTCTTTTGGGGCTAGTGTTTGGCATCCGCTTATGATGTGATCGATGGATTCGGTTTGTTCTTTGCACATTCTGCATCTATCTGTTGGGATACGTTCTTTCATTATAAATTTTTTATAATTGCGTGTCGCAATGACTTGGTCTTGTATTGCAATAATGAATGCTTCGGTTTCGGGAAATAGATATCCAAGTTTTAACCACATGAGGGATGCTTCCTTGTTGATATGTGGTTGTGTCAGCAATGCTGGATATCTGCCATGTAATTCCTTTCTTTTCCACTTATCCTCGAGGTTATCTTCCTCTGGTTCGTCGTTATTTTCTTGTGCTAGGTTTAGCGGTGTTGATTTTTTGTCTAGTTTTTTTAGGATTTTATATAACTGGTTATTAGTGGCTTCATCATTAAAGTATTTTCTGAGCGTCGTTATTTGTTTTTGGTTGTGTCTTGGTATGTGGATAATTCCTTGCCCTCCTTTTTCTCGTGAAATGTTCACTCTTTCTATTGAGCTGCGTGGGTGGTGTTTGCGGAATTTGGTGCTCATTGTACGGATGTCACGATTGAGCTCTTCGAGTTCTGTGTCTGTCCAGGAGATTACGCCAAAGCTGTAGGTTAGAATAGATATAGCGTATGTGTTTATTGCTTTTGTCATGTTTTTGGAATTTAGTTTTGTTTTTAATATTTTCCTTATTCTTTCCTTGAATTTGTTTTTTAGTGTTTCTTTGCTGTGTTTTTGATCTATTCCTCTCGCTTGTTGGTATCCTAGATATTTGTACAATTCTTCATTTTCCATGCCTTCTATTTGTCCTTTGTCTGCTCCCATGTCATACCCTTCATATTGTCTCCACTTTCCCCTTTCCATTGCATTGATTCGGCATTTGTCCAGTCCAAATTCCATGTGTATGTCGTCGCTAAATGTTTTTGTGATTTGTATTAGTTTTTCGATGTTTTCTTTGTTGTCTGCATATAATTTTAGATCATCCATATAGAGGAGGTGGCTTATTGTGTTGTTTTCTATGGTTGTACCTTTGTTTGTTTTGTTTAGCATGTGTGAGAGAGGGTTCACTGCCATGCAAAACCAAAGTGCACTAAGCGCATCGCCCTGGAAAATTCCGCGTTTTATTTCTATGTTGTCTAGTGAATTTGTTTTTGTTGTTGTTTACGCTTAGTGTTGTTTTCCATTTAGTCATTGTTTGTTTCAGGACGCTCTGAATAAACGGATCAATTTTATAAATTTTTAGCACTTCTAGTAGCCACGAGTGTGGGACACTGTCAAAAGCCTTTTTGTAGTCGACGTATGCAGTGTACAATGGTTTCCTTTCTTTCTTTTTGTGTTGTGTTATAATGGTGTCAACAATCAGTTGTTCCTTGCAGCCTTTGGTTTTTCTTCTGCATCCTTTTTGCTCTATTGCTAATAGGTTGTTTTCGGTTAGATGTGCATATATTTTGTCTGTAATAATTGATGTTAATATCTTATAAATGGTTGGGAGACATGTAATCGGTCTGTATATATCTGGGTAACTGCTGGTCGGTGTTGTTTTTGGGAGTAAGTATGTTAGTCCTTCAGTCATGAAATCGGGCATTTCTGCTTGTCCTTTTACAATCTCAGAGAATAGTTGTGCTATTTTGTCGTGTGTGCTTGTAAATCGTTTCCACCAAAAGTTATGCAGCCCGTCTTTTCCTGGTGATTTCCAACTGTGTGTTTTCTTTATGGCTTTTTGTACATCGTGTATTGTTATGTTATGATTGTTCATTTGTTTTTTGTTGTGCATTCTTGTTTTTTCATCTCTGATCCACCTTGATGTTTGTTTGTGTTTCTTCTCATGTGACCATATACTGCTCCAATAGGTTTTAGTTTTTTCTTTATCTGGGTTTTCATTTTTTTGATCGTTGTTTGTTTTTTGGTTTAATTCTCTGTAAAATTGTCTTTCGTCTTCTTTAAATTGTTTGTTGTGTTTTCTGCGTTGGTCACTTTCTTTAAGTCTCCTTAGTCTTTTGGATTTGGCAGCAAGTTTCTGTTTGAGTAGGTCTGTTATTTCATTTATGTTGTTATTTTCTGCGTTTTTATGTATTGCTATTATTTGTTGAGCTTTGTTCTTTAGCTTTTGACTTGCGTTTGGTTCTTTTGCCTTTGTTAGTCTTCCTATTTCTGTTCGTAGTTCATCTATCTTTTTGTTGATTCGTCGTTCCCATGGTGGTGGCATATTTGTTTCTTGGGTTTGTTTCTTTTGGGGTTTTTTTGGTGCAATGATTTTTGAGACTGTTGCCGCTCCTATGTAGGCCAGGTTGTGTATGATGGTGAGATTGTCTTCGTTTTTTATTTTGTTCTTTATTATGTTGTTTATTTGTGTGATGATTTTATTCGTATTTGCTCTAATTTTTGCTTTCAGTTTGGGTAGTTTTGGTCTTAGGTTTGGCATAGTTCCGTAATAT
Organism: Polydrusus cervinus; assembly: GCA_935413205.1. NCBI lineage: Eukaryota > Metazoa > Arthropoda > Insecta > Coleoptera > Curculionidae > Polydrusus > Polydrusus cervinus. Next base: position 53,678,030 of record OW284510.1, read on the forward strand.
TGCATGTATGTCTCTTCGAAGCAGTTTTGTATTTGTATTTCCTCTTCGGTTATTTCTCCCCTTTGCTCGTTTATGGTTTGGTTTTCATTTCTTGGTGGTGTTGTTGGATTTATTCCTAATTCCTATTCGGCTTCTCTTTTTATTCGGTCCATTGTTTCTGGAGAAATTTTGTTTGCCGATAAGATGGCTCGTCTTTGGTCCAGGATGTTTTGTATTGTTCTTTGCCTAAGCTCTGGGAATTGTCTCGTTACTTGTATGTGTAGTTCTTTGCTGTATCCTGTGGTTTTAGTTTCCATATTGGTTAAAACAAGAAAGCTGCGATATAGAAATTCATTCATGTCATCTGTCCATTTTATTCTTTGTCGCAGTCTACCCTGTAGAGTGGTTGGATGTCCTTGAACTTCCAAAGCATCTCTGCTGGGTGGTGTTGTTTCTCGATTCCTGTTCATTGCGTCGGTGTTTGCCTTTTGCAGGTCAGCGGCACCGGTTCCACTGGGTCCTGCAACAGACTGGTCATTAGGGCGGTTCCGAACGGAGTCAGCCTGAGTCTCCGTCACGCCCGAGTAGCGATTTCGACGAGTCCTTATAGCGTCAACATGTCACACTGCTGGGGTTGCTGGCCCCAACAGCGGTTTTTATTATTATTATTATTATTATTATTATTATTATTATTATTATTATTATTATTATTATTATTATTATTATTATTTTGTTTTCAGTGTTCTGTTTCTCAGCTTTTTGTTGGTAAGGCTGGTGTTATTTACAGTACAGAGAAGAAATTCATCTTAACCTGTACTGTTTAGAAACTTCCGTACTATATGGCAAGTTTGGAGAATGACGCTTTTCTGAATAAGTTGGTATAAATAACCTGAAAGGCCCAGTTTTTCCAAGTTGGGCTTGAAATTTTTCGTCATAGCTCCCTCCACCGATATTATAATCGGAATTATGTCGATTTTATCTAGCTTCCATATATTTTTAATCTCTATAGCCAAATTCGAGTACTTGGTCTTCTTCTCCGATTCGGTTTTAGAGAGGTTGTGTGTTAGTGGGCAACCTATATCGATTATGAAAGCTTTCTTGGTGGTTTTTTCGATAAGAAGAATATCCGGTCGGTTGTGGTCTACTGTTCTATCCGTTATTATTGGCCTGTCCCAGTATAAGAGATATTCAGGGGATTCAAGGACTGGCTCGGGTGAGTATTGGTAGTATGGTGGGAGGTTTTCCCTTAGCCCTAGTTTATGGGCCAGTTCCTTGTGGATGATCTTAGCCACCTGATTATGTCTCCCCAGGTAAGCGTTGGGGGCCATAGCACCACACCCTGCCGTGATATGTTCTATCGTTTCTCCGGGGCAATTGCATTTTCTGCACACATCTTCCACATTTCTTTTCAAGATGACTTTTTCATAGTTTATATTATTATTATTATTATTATTATTATTATTATTATTATTATTATTATTATTATTATTATTATTATTATTATTATTATTATTATTATTATTATTATTATTATTATTATTATTATTATTATTATTATTATTATTATTATTATTATTATTATTGTGTTAGTTACACAATTTATTATTTGTATGTGTTTTCTTATGTGCAGTATAAATGTACATGCATTCATTATGGAAGTGTTTAAATTGCAACATTGTTAGATAAAATTAAGAAAAGAAAATGTCATGTTTTAAATAATTATAAGAAATAAATGTTCATTCATAATTAATAATGCAGAAAAATTATAAATAAATTAAAACAATTTTGTCGTCGTAAATGGGTGTAATTACATTTTGAACGTGGTTTTTAGTTCTGATCAACTTATTTTAATAACAATTTTCGATATTGTCAAAAATAAAGGTACTTTGCTCTCCAAAGCACAATTAATATTTTTTGACAAACCTCGTATACGCCTAGAAGAATTTAATATTTGATTTTAGGTTTTAGACCATGCAGAACTTTTTATGAAGAATAACTTTTTTCGTAAAATATATAATAAAAAAGTTTTCCATATGGTTCCAACTTACGGAGACATACTGTCTGACAAAGTAATATACCGTCTCTACTATTAAAGATATCAAAAAAAAGTTTTTATAAAAGTTGTGAGGTACAAAAAAATATATGTTCCAAAATTATTTTTAAACATACAGGATGGTCCAAAAAAGTGGGACAATAAAAAGATACATTTTTTTAAATGGAACACCCTATATATTTTAGCATTTTTTGTTTTCTTACAAAATTGTCCATATGACGCCATATTTAGTTTTTACATTTTTTGCAACGTTACCAAACAAAATGCAAAATTCTTAAAATTTTGGAAAAAATATGATAGTAAAAAATTACCTGTATTTCTCAATAAAAGTATCGAACATCGAAAATTTCTTGTAAGCTCCTAAGTTTAGGGATAAATAAACTGTCTTAAATCTTTAAGTACCGAAAATTTTGTACAGGGTGTTTTCTGTTGACATCCAAATATACAAAATTTTAAAATACAATAACTCTGTTTTTTTAAATGAGACACCCTATATTTATTAAGCTCGTCTGATAGATATTGTAAGTATCTTTTATTAATGTTAAGTCATACCCATACCTAAATTTACTAGTTTTGGCAATATTTCGATTTTTATTTAAATTTTGGGGAAAAAAACTATAGTTTTTATTTTTCTAGTAAGCCATGACTAGCAAAGTCAAAACAAATGTAATTAAATATAATGCCATATTTATAATTATTATATTTATATTTATAATGTTTGTAAACTTATTTTCAATATCCAGTTGCGTAATAAAAACAAAATTTTATTAAATTAAATAAATACGTAACTAACTATGGTTATCAATTTATTTTAATATGGGATAATATTTAATTACATTTGTTTTTAGTTTGCTGGTCATGGCTTACTAGAAAAATAAAAATTATAGTTTTTTTCACCAAAATTTAAATAAAAATCGAAATATTGCCAAAACTAGTAAATTTAGGTATAGGTATGACTTAACATTAATAAAAGATACTTACAATATCTATCAGACGAACCTAATAAATATAGGGTGTCTCATTTGAAAAAACAGAGTTATTGTATTTTAAAATTTTGTATATTTGGATGTCAACAGAAAACACCCTGTAAAAAATTTTCGGTACTTAAAGATTTAAGACAGTTTATTTATCCCTAAACTTAGGAGCTTACAAGAAATTTTCGATGTTCGATACTTTTATTGAGAAATACAGGTAATTTTTTACTATCATGTTTTTTCCAAAATTTTAAGAATTTTGCATTTTGTTTGGTAACGTTGCAAAAAATGTAAAAACTAAATATGGCGTCATATGGACAATTTTGTAAGGAAACAAAAAATGCTAAAATATATAGGGTGTTCCATTTAAAAAAATGTATCTTTTTATTGTCCTACTTTTTTGGACCATCCTGTATGTTTAAAAATAATTTTAGAACATATATTTTTTTGCACCTCACAACTTTTATAAAAACTTGTTTTTGATATCTTTAATAGTAGAGACGGTATATTACTTTGTCAGACAAATGGGCCACCCTGTATGTATATTGAAATTCGATGAATGAAGAAAAAATATTTTAGTTGAATACATTTACATCTGCGATAATTTAACTTTAATTTAACCAAAAAGTAAATTTGGTGCTATTTGTATTTGCTAACTAAAAACTTTCAATTATTAAAACGTTGCCAAAGAAAATTAAACACAAATATATTTTACATTTCACGAATTTAAAAGAAAAGATATAGAATAAATAATTCTGGTAAAATATGTTCTATTATTTCCCTTTAATATAAAGAATTGTATACCAAAAAATATTATTTAAGAAAGATAAACCAGAATAATAAGCAACTTTATGATTTGTTCTATTGCTTTAAATAAAACTTCTTGTAAAACTAAACATAAAACATGACATCCTCATAAATGTCAGTGCGAAATTCAACTACAGACAAGAAAAGAGTGTCATTTAACATTTAGCAACAAAATGTTTAAGTCAAGAAAGGAAGGACCAGAATTTTTTTGACAAGGCTACATTCAAAACAACGCAAACATTTGAAAATAAAAAGGAATTGTGGTCACGCCACGTCTACTTTTTTGAGTAACGAAAAAACTAAAATTTTTACATGGAATAAATCTATTTGTCCACGACCATTGTACAATATGTTCATTATATATTATGTGTTTGCTCAATAATAATAATACCCATTATTCATTAGTAAATAATGAAATCGACAGGTAATGCGATTTGAAATCAATACTATATTACATAACAAGTGATGAAAGTGATACTTTTTAAACGAGGAGATATTTAGCACGAGGCGTCAGCCGAGTGCGGAAATTCTCCGAGTTTTAGAATAATCACTTTCACACGAGTAATGTACACTATTTTTCCTACGACCACAAAGAATTATTAAAAAAAAACTTTGATTTGTAAAAAAAATATTTCAACTCTAGAGTTGAAAAAAAATATTTCAACTCTAGAGTGGAAATACAAGGCACACTATTTAATTTAAACATATGATGCCAATTTAATAGATCGAAAGGTCACAGGTTCAAATTCCATCAGGAGTACTTGACTTTTTTTTATAAAAACATTAAATAAATTATAAAATTATTTTGAATTGAAATCTTCCTTCTTGAATGATTTTTTTTATTTAATCAAGGAAAGATACATTAAAAATAAATTTAAAAAATTCACCCAACAAGGAAGATTTCAATTCAAAATAATTCTATAAATTATTTAATGTTTTCATAAAAAAAAATTAAGTGCTCCTGATGGGATTTGAACCTGTGATCTTTCGATCCGTAGGTCATGGCTCTAGTGTCTACGCTATAGCGACCCATAAACATGTTCTGCTTAAGTTTAATATATGACATTTTCTTTAGCGGGGCTTGTTTTGACTGGTAATAGATTTTCCAGTATATTTTTAACTTTTTTCTAATTTCAGATGGCGTATTTTCACACTCTAATTCTGAATCACTCGACAAATACGTGATAAATAAACTAAACTGCTTTCTAAAATTTGTTCTTTTTAATAAATAGGCGTGGTCTGTCAAATTGGCATCATATGCTTAAATTAAATAGTGTGCCTTGTATTTCCACTCTAGAGTTGAAATATTTTCTTTCAACACGCGTGTGATATTCGGCGCTTTCGAGCCAAGTTAGCCGTGCTTTTTTTCTCATTTTCATAGGTGGTCGTAGGAAAAAAATATCACTGGTCAATTCCCCTGTAAGGTCCATCCATAATACGATTTTGTGTGTATGATGAAAAATTCAAGCATGCCATAAAATGTCAAGTCGAAGCGCTTTGTAATTTTAATTTGAAACGTCAAAATACAGTTCAACTTATCAACTTTAAAGTTAAGAATTGTATTGAAAGAACTTACAAAATGATTAGAGATAGTGAAGATAAGATGTGTTATACCCCACCAGATATACAGGAAGCAGCAAAAATAGCATGTTTAAGTTTATTACCAGAAAAATCGAAAACACTTTATGTGTCTGCTTATGATTCGTTTGTACAATGGAGGATTGATAAGAAAAGTTTTCACAGATCTTCAGCCACTATACTTGTAGACGCAGGCGGGGATATAACTGCATTGAAACAACACGGTGGATGGAAATTCACGGCGGTAGCAGAGCAGAGCAGATATATTGATGACTCAATGAAAAATAAAATGAAAACTGCTAAAAAAATATCAGACGCGATCCAGAAAAATCCTTTTGGTCAGCCGTATATACGCAATGAGGCAGTATCTACATCTACATCTTCATCTACATCTACTACAATGAATAACCAAGATGTTAATATAGAATTAAATTCAATTCCTACAATTAACTTGGCACATTGTGTGAATACAAATATTACTATTAATATTTCTAAATAAATAAAGATGTTTAGTAATTCTGGCTATAATTACTATTGGATAGTCGTGGACAAAGTATAGTATTCTACTCGCATATAATGGCTTTTATTCACTTAGATAAAATTATGAAACTCGCCTACGGCTCGTGTCATAAACTTTATCCGCGTGAATAATAGCCACCATTATAGGCTTGTTGTATAATATACCATTTTATCGGTCAAACGAGTTATAACTTATTTATTGACTTATACATAACACAGCCCCATAAAAAGAGGCATGTCCACTGGACTAGATCCCCATGTCTATGTTTTCGAGGTCGGTGAATCCGAATCCGACCTCCTGGTTTCCAGAATAACGGCAGAGGAGGGGTTTGTATATATGTACATATACATGTACAAATATGAATTTATAAAAATACAGGGTGTTGCAAAAAGAACGATACCCCTATAAAATTCTTAGTGTAAGAATGTTTACAACCAAAATAGAAAAAAAAATTAAATGTGTAAATACAAATATGTCATACTTGACGTGAGGTTGATCCAGTCTCATTATATTCAAACAAAATTTACTTTAATTAATTATATTAAAATGTAAAAACGTAAACAATTTTTGAATAACTAGTGATGTTCTACCTAGGGTTTGTTCCGTTTTTCAAAAACATTTTTTTTTTGAAATATTTTCCCCTTTTGCCTCGTTCGCAAGGTGATATTGGATTGGTTAAAAACGGACAAAGTCTATTAATTTGACAAAATGCTACTCTCCTTCCTGATTTGAGGCTATGATGATCTATAATCAGTTTTTCTTGATACGTAGTTTTATTTGATTTATTTTTACTTTTATAAATTATACTGATTTTGGGACATGCAAACTATAATTTGCCGGATAAAAATAAACATATTTTTTGTTTAGACAGTGGCGGCTCGTGGTTAATTTCACAAGGTCAAAGTTTAGATTTATATACAAGTAACTATAAAAAAGGCGTATTTTCACTTGTATCATTTTAATGCATACTGTGCTGTTATTATGAAAAAAATGTATTAATTGTTTGTGCACAATAGTATATTGTTTTATTAGGAGTAAAAGCGATACTTTTCTGACGAGTCTGTAGGTTTGCCGGACTCACTTTGTTCGTCCGGCAATTACGGACGAGTCATAAGAAGTTGCTTTTACTCCGAATAAAACATACTTTTTTTTCTTCAGACGTTGTTTAAATATGAAAACACAAAGATACAAAATGTTTTAATTGTTTTATTTAAAAATTTTAAGTTTTGAGAAGGGGCTAGCGTTACTATGGATTTATTATTATATTGTTTGATAGCGACGTGCCATTCGATTTGACAAGTGCCAGCATTCATTATTGCGTAACTTTATTTAATTTTTATCATATATAATATCACAAGAGATAAAATTTTGTCGGCAAAATTTTCGAAAGGTATGAAAGTTTGTTGCTTGGCAATTTCGCGAATGACATTTTTGACAAAATCACGAGCCGTCAGGCGAGTGATTTTGTCGAAAATGTCATGAGCGAAATTGCTTAAAAGCAACAAACTTAAATAAATCCTTGAGAACAATTTTGCTTACACAATTTTTTCTCGAGTGGTATTCGACATGACTATTTAACTAGAAAAAAGACAAAGAACAATAAAATTAGAAAACTTTTATTTAAGAATAAAACAAAAAAATTACTTATTTATTGATGTAAAAGTTACAGTTGTGATAATTAAACGTTTGTGCATTATTTGATTGATTTTGATTTGATGATATTACTTGATCTGGTGCTTTTTCTCTTAAGTTTTATTAAAATTTTGCCGCGGCAAAAATCACATGTGAATTTTGTCCAGGTAGGTGCAGGTAGTAATTTTGCCAGTAGAAAACCGGCCGTTGCTATGACATTTTGCCAGTGTAAAACACTCTAGTTAAATAGTCCTTTTAAAAATATAATTTTTTAAAACTACATTTACTTTAAATTAAAATGTCAGACTCAGAATTTACCTGTACGCCCCCGGAGGTTGCCAAAATTGCAGCAAATGTTGCGAACAATTTGCTGCCAATAAAATCCAGTGGTGTTTACGAAGCTGCGTTTAAAAGATTCCAGGCATGGTGCAATGAGAAAAACACCAAAAATAATTCTGAAAATGTACTCTTGGCATATTTTTCGGAACTAGCGAGCAATCAAAAAATGAAAGGTTCAACAATGTGGTCACATTATTCTATCTTAAGATCAATGCTAAATATCAGACAAGGAATAGACATAAGCAAGTATTTGAAGCTACGAGCTTTTTTAAAGAAGGAAAACGAAGGCTACATTCCCAAAAAAGCTAAAGTATTCACCAGGGAACAGTTTGAAAATTTTCTATCTGAAGCTCCTAATCAGCAATATTTGGGAATTAAGGTAAATTTAGGTATTACCTCAAAGTATAAAAATTTTTTATAAAGGTAATATATATAATTTTTAGATTGTTTTGGTTATTGGAATATCGGGTGCATGCCGATGTGAAGAAATGGTGAAAATGGTCGTTGATGACATACAAGACTTAGGATCTGCGATTCACATAAGAATTCCTAATAATAAAACTAGGAAACCGCGGTCGTTTACTATTGTTGGGGAGCAATATTTAAGCATTTATAAAAACTATGCATCATTACGCCCGGAAGGTATGCGCGAGAAGAGATTTTTTTAAAATTTGTAAATGGTCGGTGTTGTCGCATGGTAATGGGAATTCATAAAATAAGTGCTGTTCCTAAGGAAGCAACAGTGTTTTTAAAACTACCAGGTGCAATAAAGTACACCAGCCATTGTCTAAGGAGAACTTCAGCTACACTGCTTGTAGATGCAGGGGCAGACATTACGTGTTTAAAGCGCCACGGGGGGTGTAAATCGAGTACTGTAGCTGAAGGGTACATCGACGAATCGATGACCAATAAGAAAGATATTGCAAAAAAAATTTTACAACCAAATAATAATAAATCAATTACTAATAATTTAAATACTGCAATAAATTCGACAGAAAGTGGTTTCACTGGGAGTTCAACACTAGAAAATACCGAAACAACCAACCAACAGGCCATCGTAACAAGCAGTCTTAATTTTTCTGGGGCTACAATTAATAATTGTACTTTTAATGTTGTATTTAAATAGTTATGTAGGGCCAATATGGGTAAACGCACCTCCTTAAACAAATTTAACTTTATTATTATAGGGATTAACATAGTTTTTGAATGCTAGTGCTATTACCCTAAAAGTACATTTACCCTAAGTCACATTGCTGTACTTTATTTTTATTAAAATAAATAAAGTATGTTTATAACTTTCTGGTATTATTTAATATATATTTAGTCATGAGAACACAGTCATACTTTTACTTCCGCTGCTATTGGCAACGGAAGAAAAAGTAAATACTTTTTCTTCCGTTGCCAAAAGCAACCGCCTTCTGACGAAAAAGTAGAACTTTAACGTCAAAAAATTAGTAGAAAAACGTCAAGTTTATTGACGTTTAAAGAAAAAATATGTTTGCAACTCATAATATTTGCATATTATTTGAAAAAACAAGCATAGAAAACAGTACAAAATGACTTGGTCTCGTCATCGCATTCACAAATTCCTTCGTACATACAATTTCGATGAACCTCCTTATTTGTGTCCTTACTAATTTAAATTAGGTTGAAGGACGATCATTTATTTTAAACTTCAACCACTTTTTAAAATCCACGTCATTATTGTTTTTAAGTCTGTAATACTTTGCAAAACAGAAATTTTACTGGAACTGCACTTGTTGGAATCCGTAAGCTTACTGGTATTAGTATCACGTCTCTTATATTATTCTCTCTCTATTATACGCTTAATATATTGCAGGTTCTACACTATCATTCGAACTGATAGTCCTGAGTGATATCAATCCCATACGTTTTCATACTTTTTTTGCTCTTACACGATCAGTATTACTGGCATTCCCTTATCTATACTGTCAGTTTTACTGATCATGTAGGGTCTCCATAATAAAATAATTATATTATTGAAATTTATCTAGTAACAAATGATTTTACTTGAACGGCAGTAGAGTTTTGGACTTGCATTGTCTTGTTTTGAATCACCACGTTTCAACTGGTATGTATCTCCAGTCGTCTTCAGATTTTTTTTTTTACGGTTCGCCGACTACGTAGGCCATCTTGAACCGGTCATCGACCACAAATGTGATCTACCGACTGGGGAGTGTGAAACGGCACCTTCATCCTACGAGATATCCGATCTCATCCGGCCTGTCCGGCGTGAATAGGATGGTTAGGTGTCGATTCATTTTACACTCTTCCCTGAGGCAAGAGTAGGCCGTGTTCCCAAGCGGTCACCCGCCCAAGTACTAACCGCGCTCGACACCGCTTAACTTCGGTGATCTGCGGGAACCGGTCGTCTTCAGATGAATACTAAATAAGTGTAGTAACGACAGCTCTATTTATACTAACTAAGTGGGCGGAGTCATGCGTTTAACTCTTACGTGTTCTATTTATACTAGCTAGGTGTGATGACGCATAACTGGATGAGTCATGCTCATACCCGATGAGTTATGCTTTTACCTCTTACGTGGTCTTTTTCGAAGATTACATTTACTTAACAAAGGTTTCTAGACGTTTCTCATATCTAATGATGGCTTACTAAAACAATCTTTGAATAAGACCACGTGAGAGGTAAACGCATGACTCATCGGGTATGATCATGACTCATCCAGTTATGCGGCATTACACCTATATAGTATAAAAAGAACACGTAAAAGTTAAACGCATGACTCAGCCCTCTTAGTTATGCGTCACTGCACCTAGCTAGAGATGTAGTTATAGTAGGTATACTTATTTAGTATTCACCTAAAGACGACTGGAGATACATACCAGTTGAAACGTAGTAATTCAAAACAAATAAAGACAATGCATGTCCAAAACTCTACTTCCGTTCAAGAAACATTATTGTCTCCAACCTTTAAACAGACAAATTATTTTATTTTAGTCATTTTATGATTGATGGCATTCAGGACTGTCAGTAATACTGATCGTGTAGGGTCGCCTTATTTGATTTGTTTGCATTTTTAACCCAACATTTCATTATAACAGCAGACATCATAGAGTTTACTGGATATAGTAGCGTGGTAATCGCAAGTAAAATAATATAATTTACCTCAAGTATACATATTATACTGTATAAGTAAAATTTTATAGGGGTAGGAAGGAATTTAAAAATACTTATTTTAATTTAACATTTTTGTGTGCAAAAATAGATCAGGACAAATCTAAATTCACAAATTTGTGCGAAGAATTAATTTTAGATTTTAATCAAAAGCAGAGTAAGTTAAATAAATCAGTAGATATTAAATTTTGTATTAGAATGAGCTTTTCTTTGAACACTGAAGGAGTAATCCTATTTTCGAATACCGAGTTGCCGCTGATTGCCCAATTTCCGGATTAAATAAGAACGGTAAAAAGAGGTCACCAGTTTTAATGACGAAGAATTTCTCCATTAAATAAAGTTTTTGTAACTTTTTTCTATTTAACCTTTTAGTTACCTTATATAGTATAGCGAGTTTTCTTACACTGTAAAATGTTTTGTGTCAAGTTTTTCAATAAGTAATATTTCGCCTTGAGACTTCAAGTGAAACTACTAGTATCAACTGTAGATTAAATTAATGGCAAATTTATATACAGGGTCCTGCAATAGTGCGTCAGGCTTCTATAGCGCCTATACGAATTAATTTAGAAATTTCATTCATATGCAGACCTATATACTGTATCATAGAGTGTATTTTAGAAACAAATATTTTCCCATATACAGAGTGGCTTAACAAAGAAGGTATTTCCAACCATTTCCGAAAAATTTATGTTTAATATTAAAGCTTTATACCTAAAATTATACACAGGTGACTAAACTAAACTACAGTAAATGTTTAATATGTATTTCATTTTAATCTGAGCACAAGTCACCACGTTCTTGAAAAGATCTGTTTACATCCCTTAATATTTTAGGTGAAATACTAGCAAAACGGTTCGTTAGTAAAGGTTATGCCTTAAAACCATGGTACTCTTTGAAATAAAATAGGAATTCATTTGTTTATTACGTATGTACGTTCATACGTTTAATTTCTTTGGTCAAACACGAAGTTTAAGAAAGCATGAAAATTATGTTTCAAACCACCTGAAATACAGATAGATAATAAAATACAAATCAGATTGCATAGTTCTACCAAGAAATGAAAACTTTACATTGGTAGGATGTCATCACCTGCAGACCGGTTTCGAACTCTTTTGTTCTCGTCAGTACAGGGTAGGTGCTCTTCTTGTAAAGCCCTCGACGAGTACACTCAGATAGATTGCATGGGACTTCCAAGAGATGGAGCTAACGTATATATATACGACTGAAGAAGGTTGATATTATATGCATTAGTTTAAAAGCTTTCATTTGGTATGGTATGAACACCTACCGTATACTGACGAGAACAAACGAGTTCGAAACCGGTCTGCACCGGTCCTCTGTGCACTTTAATGCAAAAGATAGACGCACTACTCTGTCCGCTTGCCACTAAGTTTCTTTCTATATATTTTAACGGACTCCACTATTATCCCATATTTTGTATGTCCTTATATTTAACGTTAATTAAAATTACTTTGTATGCGATCGATGTGACGCTCATGGATATGAGGCATTTTCTGGTGGAATAGGGTTTTGACCGCTTCTATTCATCGCAGAAAAACTATAATTCATGATCGTATTTCATTTAAAAATCATAATTCAAGTAGTTTTAAGTATATTCTTTTGTAATTTTCATTGTAAACATAAGTAGCTCCTTACCTATTCGAACTATAGACGTGTTTGTAGGTCAGGACTAAAGCGTGAAGTGGCTGGGAGGATTGTTGCCAATATAAGTAGATGAAGAGGAACAGGCAAAGCGCAGTAGCGACCATCAAAGCGCGCCGCAGCTCTCCCTGCTTCATACTTTCGTGACCCTGCAATAAGAAGATTGTGTTAAGGGTTAAAAGGCCACTTTGGATTTTTGGACGACTATAAAATATTTAAAGTCTATCTGTGATTTACTTGTGGAAACAAATACCGGATCTAGAAATTTATTAATAAAATTTTGTATAGAGAAGAAAAAAGATTAATGAAAAATGTCACCTGGCATCACCTGATGGGGGTTCAACCTCAACATTTACGTAGAAAACTGAACATATACAGGGTGATTTCCAAATTGATACTTCCTTCTTAGCTGTATATAGAAGGCATTAAAATAAACATTTTCAAATACCTTTTTTCAAAAAACTTAAAAATAGGCGAGATACAGAAGTAAAAAATCTAAGTGCGGGCCTGGTCATCAAAACGTAGCCCGCTATACTTTATGTTGTTTTTCTAATCTCTTATTAGCCATGCAATTTATGGGTGGTGATGAGCAATCCGCTGCGGTGTCTTTTTCTGAAGCAAGTTAATTTTAAATTGGTGACACGTGAAAATGGTAAAACTTGAAAACAATGAACGGTGAGTGTCGTCAAAGTGCGGCTGCTGCTTCGAGATTATACGCAGAACGCTTTCCCTTGCGGGCTCATCCTACACCCAGAAGTTTTCTTAATGTTATTCAACGGGCAAGTTAGGCAGAACTGTATTTGATTCATAGTGTAATAAATGAATGTAAGTACCTTATTTTGGAATTATTTGAAAAAAGGTATTTGAAAATGTTGTTTATTTTAATGCCTTCTATACATAGCTAAAAAGAAGTATCAACTTAGGAATCACCCTGTATAGAATTATAAATAAATAAGTTTTTAATTTTGTAAGTTTTGTGTTTTATATATCAACCATTTTTTCAATAACCAACCAATTTTTTTAAAATATGGTTTACCTGTTATAAACTGAAGTCGTCTAGAAAAATACTAAATAAGTTCAAAGAAAAAGTATAATACATACAGCAAGTAATAACACAGTTCTTATACATTAAGGAACATTTCGGATACACTGCCAAGGCTATTAAAATATTGTAATGTCATAGTACAAAATTATATAAAAAAAGGGCAGGCAACACTTTTTTAGAAACGCATATACAGGGTGTCCCAGATAAGGATGCACAGAAGGAAGATACAAAGATGATTAAATTAGAAAAAAGTTGCGCCCTATTAAATTTTGCAACATTGTGTTCTAAATTTAAAAAACCTCGAATTCTTCCGAAGATATTGGGACACAACCGAATTTTCGTGATTTCGTTTTAATTTTTTTGGCTCTATTTGAAGAGATATGTAAAATAAAGTTTATATTTCCATTACCGCTTTGTCTCCTTTACAAATTGGGGTAATTACATCTTTAAGCCGTTTTTTTAAAACCTACTTCAACTTTGCTTTTATAAACAGTCGGGGAATTTTATCTTAATATTTTTAAATTTCCCTCCTTTATAATTTATGGATGCATCACACCTATTATTAATAATGTTTCGGACTTAAATACCCATCATCAATAAAAATAAGTGCTAATTCATGTTGTATCTATTAACTTTCTTTTGTTTTCAAAGCAAACTAAACTTAAAATAATTTGACTCTGGACGGACTACAAATCATATCCATTTTTCTTCTCTCCATAATTTTTATAAAGAAAAACTACATACAACTGCTCAAAAACATAAAAGTTTTTTGAAAAACCAATGCGGGTTAGCGCTGCCTAGCTGGACTCCTGTAATTGCGACGACTGTCTTTACAGGTGATTTCCTCTTAACATTTTTACTTATTTCTATAAGTGGTATTCTCACGAGTGTCAAACAACGACACAGATGTCGCTCCGTGCAACATCTTGCTGATGTGCCTTATCAAATACTGTTATAAGCAGTTTTGAGTTGCTCCTATCTTTCTTCGAATCCTAGCTCTACTGATGAGCCATGATATGGCGAAACGCTTCTAGGGATGGATCTAACGAAAAGAAAATAAATTCTTCTTCTGTATAAAAGTTTTGCTTCAAAGAAATTAGATTAAAGGTAATTTGCATTAAACAATTTCATCAACCTAATCTGTAATTTGGCAAGTTTTTATAATTTATTTAAACAAGGGCCTGTCATAGCCTACTATACAGTTGAGACAGATTAGGTTACTGAGAAAATAGAATAGTTTCAAACAAGATGAATTTGCACTTATTGTTATTGATGATTTTTAAGTCCGAAACGTGTTATTAATCCACGTACACGTAATCTAAGTGTAGTGGCGATGCCGATGTCAACTGTATTGAAATTTATTAAAGTTAATTGTTTGGAAATCAAATTTTCGCCTACCCTGTTTTAAACGGGTTTGCACCCCACTGGCCTCTTCCAAAAAATAGATATTCACAGATAATACTAAAATAATTGTCATGATAATAACATAAACAATTTTTGTGAATTAATACTTAAAAATGTATGAAAGAAGGAGATAGTTTTCCTGGATTTATACTTTCGTGGCTCTGCAATAAGAAGATTATATAAAGGTTTAAACGGCCACTTTGGATTTTGCGTTATAAAAGTTTTAACGGCGGTCTGTGACCTTCTAACCCATTTTCTGTAATGGTGATAATCTTTGGATTTGTTCGCATTTGCAAATAAAATAAAGAACGAATCAAAGTTTTTGGCGTTTATCAGGAATATTTCCTTTATTTATAAATGGTTCCTTAAGATCATGCGACCAATATAAATCTATATATAAGTGACCGGCGGATTTATGACTCCATATGGAAAACTTTTTTATTATTGATTTTACAGAAAATTGTGTTGTTGATAAATGTTTCTGCTTTTCCTTAAACTAAAAACCGCTTATTAAAATTGAAAAAAAACTGTAGTGCATACAAGGAAAAGTCAGTTTTTCTAAAGTTGCTCAAGAAAAAAGTACTAATATTTTTTGGTTTAGATACAATTCTTATTTATAAAAGTTGTTTAGAATTAAAAGTTATGTTCAAATACAAAGTCACGGCCTTCTATTTAAAAAACGAAAAAACTTATTTTTTGGTCTTACCGTGCACAGAGACTGGATTGAAGTGATCAATTGATTTTTTAAAGTTCTTTACAATGTGTACTTTTAGAATATTCGTCTAATTTTAAATATCTCGTTTCTATCTTAAACCATTCAAGAAAATTATGCCAAAATTCGTTTATTTTTGAAGCAATTAGGTTAATTAAAATTAATTTTAGGCAATATGTTCAGGATCTTCTTAAATTACGTAAAAAAGTCTTGTCTTCCCAATTATAACAGTTAATTTAAATGAAAAAATCTAAAATGTAGTCTTTATACAGGGTAAGACAAAAAGTATTATCACTTAAACCGAGCTTCTAGGAAACTTATCACTTATACCGGGTCCATACCGGGCTTCTAGTATTCACCTGAAGACGACTGGATATACTTACCAGTTGAAACGTATAACAAATAAAGATAATGCAAATCCAAAACTTTACTGCCGTTCAAGAAACGTCATTGTCTCCAACCTTTAAACAGACACAAAAAGTATTATGTTATTTTTTTTGAATAGAAGGCCGTGACTTCGTATTCGGACATAACATATAATTCTAAGCAACTTTTACAAATGAAAATTGTATTTAAAATGAAAAATAAAAGTACTTTACTCTTGGGCAACTTTTAATAGAGTGAATCTCCCTCGTATGCACTGCAATTTTTTTCAATTTTAAAGAGCACTTTTTTGGTGGCAGAAGCTTTTATCAAGAATAGTAAATTCTGTAACGAGGTTGGAATGAAAATTTGATCCGAGTGACGCGAGCGTAGCGAGCGTGAGGAACCACGAGTATCGAATTTTCATTCTAACCGAGTAGCAGACTATATTTTCTCCACGACCAAAAATACTATTCGCAATATTTGTAATTTCAGGTGGAGTATTATCCAGTTTCATATCTGATTCATCCGATTTTTCACTCATATTTTGACTTGCACTAAAATTTGTCTGCTGACATTGACAGTTTCGAAATTCATGGCAACCTATGTCGTTTAGATCAATTACAGAATATTCATTCCGTATCTTGTTATGGAATGAAAATACAGGCAAAACGCATAAGAAGCAAGTGTTTCAGAATAAATATTCCAACTCAAGAGCGAGAATATTTACATTCCATTTTCAAAAATGATTTTGGAATTATTGCATTCAGTAATGGTCGTGGAGAAAAACATTTTCTGTGGAGGCAAAATTCTGTCGGTCACTGTATAATACAGGGTAGCCCGCTCTCAACGCAGTATTCCATAGCATCTAAACTACTCAACGTCCCTATATTTTTCAAAAACAGAGTTATAAGAAGACTTTATATTTACAATTTAAAATTATTTTAATTTATACAGGGTGTCCCAAATAGTCAGAGCATATCCAACATGAAATTCAACGTATACTTTATATTAAATGCCATTAAATTATAGTTTCAACAAGCCGTGAAGTTGTGGAGGGTCAGAGTGTGAGGGTGCTGGGTTTAATAGTCGACGACACTCTTAGTTGGACTCCTCATATTGAGTCTCTGCAGAGCAAATTGTCATAGGCAAGTTTTGTAATAAGAAAATTAAGGGCACTTCTAGATCACCAGTTAGGGATAAATATCTATTATTCACTTTTCACGTCCACCTTTCTTATGGAGGCATTTTGTGGGGAAACTCATCCAATTCCTTACGTATTTTTAGATTAAAGAAAAAATCTGTGAGTTATTGCGGGTGTTGGTGTGCTGGACCACTGCAGGCCACATTTTATTAATTAGAGAATTTTGACGCTGCGATCACTATTTATTTTGCACCAATTAATTGAAATTCATAAAAATAATTTTCAGCTAGCAACGAGGTCAGCTCATTTAATTAGACCAAATAAGTATAAACTTACTAAATCTGTAAATAATTCGCTCAAAATAGAGCTTCAATCTACTTTCCGATTATGATGTCCTAATTATACCGTATGATTTAGGTTTTAGGTATAAAATCAAAAAAAAAACTATTAATATAACAACCTGTGCCTTCTAACAATTTTCTTGGGAACTATTGTGTACCAATGACCATTAAAAGAACTTACCTTTGTATTTTAAACAAACTTAAGTTTACTAAAATCGGATAAGTCGTTAAGAAGTTACAGCCATTTAAATGATTATACTTTTAATAGCTTCCCTCACTCTTATCAAGAACGGTACGCCAATGAGGCTTAATCAAAATGATACGGAATTGTATAAGCTTTCTAACGATGTTACCAAAAGTATACCTTAATGTGGATATTTTCGGAGAAATTTCTAATTTCAATATTTAATTTTCAATTGTGCCCTCTTGCAGCAAAATGTGGAACTTCTTTCCAGGATTTTCTCATTAATTATGAATTTTTTTTATCTGAGATTCTATGCCCAGTAGTTTTCGAGATGCGGCCGGTGGCCATCCATAATGGGACACCCGGTATAAGTTAATAAAATGTACAAAAATTATTGTACAAAGTATTACTTTTTTATTAAATTGTGTTATTGTAATATAATTTTATGTTACCATTTCCTAAAATTTGATTTTATATTTTAAGATAATTATTATACAGAATACTAAAAAAAAATTACAATCAGTTATAATAAAGCCAGTTTGCTCCGTGTATATAGATATTGTTGCTAGTTTTCATTGTATTATTTTGTCCTAATAATTAAGTTTTTCGTTTGTTGTCTTTTTAATTCAGTATTTTATTTCTGATTATATTTTATTTATGTAAACAAATAAAATCCTTAATTATTAAAATTAAAAAAAAACAATCCAACTAAAAGTTGTGAATATAATGTATGTTTATTTCCTACCCTTAAAACTTCTCAACTTTCATTTTAAAAATTCTAAAGTTCGAACAACAATGATATTTGCATGAGAAATTCGGAAAATTTAAGCAATTTGGTAATGGATTTGTTCAGAATGTTTGGTTTCAATTCGTCTAATTTTTTGTGACACAATTTGTAATATCAGAACTATGCCACTTGGAATGTAAAGCTTTTATTAGCAAGTTTAGTAAATACATAAAATTAAATAGTGCATTTTAAATACATTATTTTACAGTATTGAGTTTAATACAGTGGGTCATATTCTGGTGAAATAAGTTAAACCTTGTTTGAAGGTTGGGGACAATGATGTTTCTTAAACGGCAGTAGAGTTTTCGACTTGCATTCAGTGGCGGCTCGTCAGGTGAAGTATGTGAAGGGGCTCTTCACCAAAAAAATAAAATAAAACCAGGATCAAAGTTTTTCGACAATATTAAATATTAATGTACCGTTTTAGCCCTTAAAAAGTAATTATGTTCAAATTAATAATATTAATTTAATACGACTGTAGCTATGTATAATAGAACGACGGTTAACTCCGATGGACAATAACTATAAACAATCATGCATTTTGGCGCGCCCCAAACCGACCTTGTCCGTTAGCTCAAAACAAGTAAAGACCCAACGCCCAACATGGGTTTGATATTCACCGTTGCGTGACGCCAGTCACGCAAACAGCATGTAACAATTTGCATTATGATGAAGGGCAATTTAAAAACAGACCAGTCGTATGCACCATTGTTTTAGCATTGGTTCGCCTAACCTTAAGGTATTTATTTTGGGGCTTCGCGAAACTTACGGTTATAGATATCGTTTTTACGTGATTTACTGTGTGATACGAAACCTTTATCTACCACTATAATTGTGCGTTTCCAATTCACAAGCACAAACCCAAAAAAGACACCAAAAAATGGTACTCGCCCCAAATCAAAGATATGCATAACCAACTCTGCGAAATGGGAACATTAAACAAGCAACTAAATGACCCAGCTTACTCCTTGGCGTTTAAAAACTTTAAAACCCTTTACAAAAAATCCGTAAAAAAATATCAAAAACAGAAAAACAACTCAAGACTCTTAAACACCAAAAATATAAGTCGCGAAAACTGGAAAATTATAAATAGGGACAAAAATAAAAAGATAGCTTCGCTGCTTTAAACATAAAAAACCCACAAGGCGAATCAATACCCAATCTAATCGAATTAGCCAATTGTTTCAATAACTACTTCATCAGTTTATCTGACACAACCACACAACGAAGCAATAACCAAATACATCTCCAAAATTATAGAAAAACACTTTTTTTGGCGCCAACAACACCAAATGAAATAATTGACATTATAAACAAGACATCTTCCAAACCTGCCCAAGGAGTTGATGATATCAATGGTAGGGTTCTAAAAGCTGTGAAAGAGCACTTAGCCACACCCCTGTCCTATTTGATAAATCAATCTTTTCTTGTGGGCTTATTTCCCAGTTGCTTAAAAGAATCTAGATGTGCTCCAATTTTAAAAAATAAAGGTAATAAGGACGACATAACAAATTACCGTCCTATATGTATACAAAATCAATTTTCAAAAATTTTTGAGCTTGCCTTTAACAAACGCCTAGTCAATTTTTTAGAGGAAAACAAAATTTTAACTGAGTTCCAACATGGATTTAGAGGAAAAAAGTCTACCAACAGCACAATACTTGACTGTCTAGACTTTGTGTACGATTCACTTAATGCCAAACTTCACACACTTGGCCTCTTTTATGATTTAAGCCGAGCATTTGATCTATTGGATCATTCCATTCTCCTGGAAAAACTTTACAAAGTAGGAATTCGTGGCAATTCACATGACTGGGCTAGCTCTTATCTGTCGAATCGAACACAAACTGTAATGATTGAAGGTAACAAATCCACCACCCTTTTAACCAGTCGCGGTGTCCCGCAAGGGTCCATCTTATCCCCAACACTGTTCCTAATCTTCATAAATGACCTTGTAACCTCTTGCCCGACCCCAAATAAGACCATTATCTATGCAGACGACACTAATTTCATTATAGCGCAGGAAAATTCACAAAACCTTATCAACAAAGGAAATACTGCATCGGAGGAATTTCTCTCCTGGTGTGAAAACAACTGTCTCAAACTAAATGTCAGCAAGACACAATGTGTAAAGTTCGTACCCAAAAACTTAACAACAGATTCCAATCCACTTTTGAAAATACGGGGAAAGTCAATACAGGTCACAGACAGCATGAGGTTTCTGGGAGTCATAGTGGACAGTAAACTTACTTGGGAAAAACACATCAGTTCAATATGCAGTAAACTTAGCAGCACATGCTACCTTGTAAGAATGCTTAGAGACACAGTAACACCCAATATACTAAGAACTCTCTATTTTGGGCTTGTTCAATCTGTCCTCCAATACGGACTCATTTTCTGGGGATCATCAGCCTACTTAAACAGAGCTTTTGTTGTCCAGAAGAAAATCTTAAGATGTATGAACTATGCCCATTCTCGAGACAGTTGTAAACCTCTTTTTAAAAAAAAACGAATTCTACCCCTGCCCAGTCTGTACAACTTTAATCTGATAATGTACATAAAAGAAAATGAACACCAATTTTTGAAAAATAAAGACATACACCCTTACTCCACCCGGACTAGTTCCTATATGCATCAGCCTTTTTCAAGGTTGCAGGTTGAACAGAACTCGCCAATATATATGGGGATTAAGCTCTACAATAAAATACGGGTTACCTCGGAAGATACCCGCTCATTTAGAGGGGTGGTCCACAACTATTTAATAGATAATTGTTTTTACTCCGTTGATGAATTTATGAATGCTACTACAATAACTTAATACATTTCGCGAATTCTGAAGCAGGTTATCTGAATTGAACTTGCAAAGATCTTTGAATTTTGTGAGGTGAGTCTTTCTTTTCTTTTCTTTTATCCTTTTACATTACCGTACACCGTTGTTTGTATCGCCGTTATTAATTATTCGTTTAAATTGTTTTTTTAATAGGTGTTACTAATTTTGACTGTTATTTCATATATTATATACTATATTTTTGTACTGTATTGTAATTTATATCAAATTAATTTTATAATTGTAAAATGACTAGTGGGATAAACTGGAGGTTGATACTATTTGCATTGACCTCTTGTTTTGGACACGAAATAAATGATTTTTGATTTTGATTAAAACGTTTTATTTTTATTTCTCAGTTAATTCAGTAATGTACGTACCTACTTATTTGTCTGTTTTAAAAATGAACCCAATTAATAACATAGTTTGTAAGTTGTTGGAAACTCCATTCAGTCGTTGGACAGATGAGGATAAGAGAGACGTTTTGTTACACGGGTTTTTTAGTCAATGTTTGTTTAAGTACCCGCACTATACCTAGCTCTTCACCATTTTTTAAGACCGCGAGCCGCCACTGACTTCTATTGTCTTTATTTGTTTTGAATCAGAACGTTTTAACTCGTAAGTATCTTCAGTTGTCTTCAGGTGAATATTATACTAGTATATATGACTACAATTGCAAAAAACTATTGTATCTTTAGTAAGTAATATAAACAGCATTTTATAAATTTAGCGAGTTAAGAATAAAAAAATGCTACGATTTAAAAAGTTAACGGATTAGAAATCAAGATTTCTTTAAAGATATGGAACGTTTTGGTAGTCGCTCTATAAAAGAAATTACTAACAGCCTGTGGATACAGTCAAGAATAAAAACTTTGTATGGATGCAGTTTATGACTTTTTGTGAGAAGAGATCATTCACGCTAGAAAGAAACACTAAGGTAAATGAAATACCGAAAATGTTAACAGACTGGGTATTTAACATGCGGAAATAAAACGGCGATGAATACAAGGAACATACAATTAAAATCATTTAAAATGTTACTGCCAAAATGACAATGGAAAAATTTCACCATGAATTTGGAATTACTTTTAATCCATTTTTAGACATTGAGTGTAAGACCGCACGTGAATCAAAACATTCAAAACGAAAACAACTTCAGAAAGAACCCGAAAAAAAGAATGTTCAGTTGTTTTAAAACACAATGGATTTAAAATGGTGGTAAATAACTGCAACGAAAAAACTCCGCAGTGACTACAAGAATTTTTTATATTATCTTTATCAGTCAGCATGGAGAGGCGCTGAAGGAAGTACATGCTTTATGATCTATTTTAAAGAAGAAATGTATCACGAAGGGGGCTCTATAGAACATCCTTATATCTTCCGTCATCATAGAAATTATGATAAAACCAACAATAAGAATGCCACATGAAATTAATTTTCTATGCATATTCAGCGGGTTGCGTTAATGATAAAACTATTATAGATTTAGTGTCTTAAAAAAGAAGGCGGAGCCTCAGTAAATACAATAAACTGAGATTGGTCAGTATTTAATAATGACACCACAGAGGATATAACAATGTTGTCCACTAATGGTAAAATTCCGTATTAATGAAAAAAAAAGATCCAAAGCACAGAGGAATGGTAAGTCGACGCTGTCTTCAAAGGGAAAAGGGAAATTTTTACGCACAGTGTTATAATCGTAAGATATTCTTTAGGATCACTTGTGGTTGTGATCTGCTAAAAAAAATTTTCAGTATTGTGTCGATTCGTAGAATTTGTTTTTAAGAATAGAAAATGTTATTTTTAAAAGTTGGAACACTGGGCAGAACTGACAGTAATGAATATGAAATTTTGCCGTACAGTTAACTGGAATAGCCTACTTTTCTCGTCACTTAAGTGTAAAGGAAACAATAAATATCCCTCATGATTATATTTTTGCAAACAATGCACAGGCGCATATCAGAAATTGCACTTCTTAAACACACTGCACAATACCAATCTTGCTCATCTGCTTTTCTGTGGTATTTATCTTTTTTGTAGAATTTGCACATGTGCATGTTGCCAACTCCACATGGTGGGCATATTACTATACATAAAATAAACTTAGGTTAGGTTATGTTTTTGTTTAAGGTGTTACCGTAAATCGATCGCTTTTCACCACAATCTAAGCTTCACTTCATGTATAGAACACAATATGTTGCAATTTAATAACTCTTTTTTCACAACTCACAATCGTCGTCATGGTCTTAGCAACCATTTAAACCAAGGCCACGATTCAACTTTGCCCTTCGACAACCATTCGGACCCCGGATACCTGTTCTTCAACCACCAACTTACCAAACCAGCCAACCGCCACCAAGGTTCAAAAACTGCCAAACCCCTAAACCAAATATTTGGACCAATCGGCGATTCGTTGTCAATTACCGAAAAATTAATAAAAAAACATTGAGAATCTAAGAATGCCATTCGGTCTAAAATATGCTCTAGCTAACTGCAATCTAGCAAGTTATGGACAACACGGAGAAATCTGCCTAGTCTATATGGACGACATTATTGGCTTCAGCACATCGCTACAAGAACATTTAGTTAATTTATAAAAAAATGTCCACTGTCTGAGAGAAACTGGCTTTAAAATACAAGTCGATAAATGCGAGTTTTTAAAGAACTAAGCTTTTTAGATCACATCGTCACGCCTGATAGTATAAGATCCATCCCGAGAAAAATCAAAGCCATTACGGAATATCCTATACCAAGAACAGCTAAAGAAATCAGAGGATTCCTCGGTCTACTTGGATATTACAGAAAATTTATTAAGGACTTTGCGAAGATTACGACCACTCTCTTACTGCCTTAAGAAGGACGTGAAAATTGATCACACCCCAGAATTTCTGAGTTGTGTTAAAACCTGTAAATACCCCTTAACAAACGAACCTCTTCTACAATATTCACATCATACGAAACCATTCAATCTTACCACAGATGCATATATGACTTACTGTATATTTACATATACACAACACAGATACACACTGAACACTCCAATATGTTGCCCTTCAATCAGCGTCAAGAGATTATTGTTACATGTTACATAACCTGACATAGATTCCGGTAGTATGTATCTCTTTCTTACGCTCTTGCCTTCACATATCTTTGTCCATACTTGCTCAATCCGTGTATCTTCGCTACGTTCTTTCACTATCACAGTGCCGGCATTCATTCGTTGACAAGTTGAATAATACGTGCAGTATTGTTATTGTATTTGGTATTTTTGGAGATCATTTTGCTATGACTTTGTGAGTAGACTTTCTGGTTATAAACTATTAAACTGTGTGTATCTGTGAAGTGTTTTTTCATAAAAGAGCTAGTAAACTTATTGTTTATTTAGTAATTAACTATTACAGGAGCACCAGTCCGGCCCTAACCAAACTTTAAGTTTTGTAAAATAAATGTTACTAGCAATGACGTCTGTCATCGACGGCCATTAGAAGCTTACGGAAAATACACTATAGTATACACACCTGTAAGAATATTATTAATGGAAAGTGCTATAATAAAAGTAAAAAGCAAACTTTTTACGAAGACAATTAAATGAAAAATGTTATTGGAAAAGTATTAAATTTGACCATTTTTATGATTTTTTTAAAGGGCGTGTAGTTACGAATAAACGAAAAAAAAAAAATTGTAGTCTTTTTCGACCGTTTTTTTCGAAGTTATATATTTCTCCATTAAAAAAAAAATTTAATCTTAAAATTTAATAACCGTGTTCTGTGAAAAAGCGGATAGTAGTTTAGTAAGTCAAGATTTGTAAAAGTTTAGTCAACAGTGTTTTTTTCTGACATTAAAGCATATTTTAACTTTTACTACATTAATTTTCAAGTATCTTAGAACAAAACCCTACAAACAGTCTGTATGTGAGCGAAATCTATAAACCTGCCTGCCCTAAGTGAATAAAATATAAACAACAATAAGGTCCAAATGAAGAGTCAGTTGTCCCAGAAAACTTGCTAAAGGAACTAAAAATACACATTTGTTTGCTCCTTAGTTAACTTATTTACGTTCTATGTGTCAAAGAAACTAAAAGAAAGATGGGCTCAATAAAGATACATTTTCTACATTTAGATTTGTGTTAAAGAAGGTCGGAAATACTTTTACTAATGGAATTTTAAAAAATATAGCGTTGAATATTCGGGTGAAAAATCACTCGAGTACTCGATTATTGAAATAATCGACATCACTCGATTATTTACTTAAGTACTCAAGTTTAGGTATGAGTGAAAAATCGAATCAAGCCATATGTATTTGGGAGGAGACTTTTTTTTTTTTATTAAAGTCACTTTTGGCTGAGCAAGGAGTAATTACTCGATTATTGAAATTACTCGATTATTTGCATGAGTACTCGAGTTATATATTAAATTATTTGTTTGACGTCCACGCACCCTATATCACTGCAAAAATGACTAAACCTCCTGCTCCTTAGTTAACACCTAACACTAAAAACTGATACTTCCTGACTCGAATATAAATGGTTGAGGAACCTCGTTAACGTTGCGGTTAAAAATGAGAAGAGTACATTCTTAGAGTATATTTTTAGGTAGAATCCCAAGGAATTTTTCTGAAGCAAGTTAATTTTAAATTGGTGACACATGAAAATGGTAAAATTTGAAAACAATGAACTAGTACATATGGTACTAATTTACAGTGTCGTCAAAGTGCGGTTGCTGCTTCGAGATTATACGCAGAACGTTTTCCCCTGCGGTCTCATCCTACACCCAGATGTTTTCTTAATATTATTCAACGGGCAAGTTAGGCAGGACCGTATTTGATTCGTAGTGTAATAAATGAATGTAAGTACCTTATTGTTGAGTTTTTTGAAAAAAGGCATTTGAAAATGTTTATTTTAATGCCTTCTATAAACAGCTAAAAAAAAGTATTCACTTAGAAATAAGTCTGTATACTTTCAGCTAACTGGTATAGTCTATTTATCTATTTAGTAGATTGTAAAGACAATACCTGTGATGAATTATGCCAAATGTTGCGGGTAGTAAGCATTTTATGAACAAGAATGGCCGCCTGCACGCTTTTCGCTTCTCGTCATTAAAATGACTCCCTTGTAGCCAGCATTCGCCAATTTAAATAAGCAATTTATGTTTATTTAATTTACAGTTAGGCTAACCTAACGGGAAGTATACCAGCCCTTTGTTATAGCCATCCCAACGAAACATAAAAGTATACAATTTTGATACGAATGCTTTCTTATAATGTCATACATCCTACATGTTCTAAAACTTTGTAAATAAAATTGTGTTCTAGGAACTTCTAGAGTTCAAATAAAAGTGACTTATTAGATTTCTTGGCTAAGCATACGGAATACATGCAGGCAATTTTGTCAAAAACTGTACAGAAAACTTGGTTTCAAATCTCATATTCTAATGCTAGAATCGAATTATAATTTTATATTGTTGTATGTATAAGTTACATTTGTTTCAATAATATGTTTCAAGTAAACTATTAAAGTGCACTCCTTAACTGTACTGCTTTTTTGGTTATGTTCTGGATTGAGGATATTTCTTAAAGCATTTTTTCCTGTATTTTATCTTGATATGCATTGGTGATATATTAAAATAGCTATTTATGCCATCAGTTACGAAATGCCTAATTTTTAGTAACGCATGAGATTTTTGCGGAACGAACGAAGTGAGTTTCGCAAAAACTCACAAGTTACACAAAATTTCATTTCGTAACGTATTGCATATAAGATTTTTTCTAATTTTGAAGAAAGTAATAAAAAAATAAAATTTAATATAATTGATAAAAATTTGGAAAACATAAATTTAGTTTTTCTAATTTTGACATATAACTGATGGCATAAATAGCTATTGTTGCTGTTACTTCATGTTAGTTGTCAGTTTGACATTTTGTAAAAAGTCTAGACGGAAGGTTTTTAGCGAGTTTGATATATTTTTAGTTTTATTTTAAAAAAATGAGTCATTCAAGTTCTGAAGAGCTACCAAGCGATATTGAAGAGGCAGCAGGTAATGCTCTATTATCAGTAATTCCCAAAAAGTCAAAGGCAGTTTATGATTTGGCATACGAAAAATTTGTTACGTGGTATGATGAGAAGAAAATTAAACATGTTAATGAGAAAGTTTTACTTGCATATTTCGAGGGTAAGAAAGATCTAAAAATTTCCACATTATGGACACTTTACTTAATGTTAAGGTCTGAACTAAATCTAAAAAGGAATATTGATATTAAAAAATATACAAATTTGGTAGCATATATTAAAAGGCAAGCGGACGGGTACAGTGCTAAAAAGTCAAAAGTTTTTATTAAAAAAGATTTTGCCAAATTTTTATTGGAAGCTGATGACAAAGAATACTTAATGGCTAAGGTTGCAATGATAATTGGAATGGCAGGAGCATGCAGAAAAGCAGAAATAACTTTTCTTCCAGTTGAAAATGTTATAGACGAAGGAAGCCATTTTCGTGTTGATATCAAAAACAAAAGTTATACGACAGTGTGCAATTACCACTGGAGACATTGAAAATACGAATCTTGTTGAAATATTAAGAAAATATATTAAGTTGTGTCCCCAGATTCTTAAACACAACAGATTTTTTGTAAAATATGCGAATGGAAAATGTACCAGAAATCCTGTGGGAATTAACACATTTAGCAGTCTTCCAGAAGTTATTGCACAATTTCTTGGTCTTTCAAATCCTGTTCTATATACTGGCCACTGCTTCAGAAGAAGCTCTCCCACTTTCCTAGCAGACAGTGGCGCTGATCTTTTAAAATTAAAGAGGCACGGCAGTTGGAAATCTAGCTCTGTTGCGGAGGGATATGTTGAAAATTCCATGAATAATAAAAAACTTATAGCGCAAGAAATATTTGGTGAAACATCTAATGCAATGTGCGTCGCTTCCCAAATAACAGCAAGTTCGAGCAATGAAAAAAATATGTCGTCGGGAATTAATTTGAATAATTGCAATAATTGTGTTATCAATATTTATAATAATTAATTAATTTATAATTTATGTTTTTAACTTGTATTATAACAGTTTAATAAATAGAATAATTCTTTTTGTCACTAATTTTGAAATACATTTTTCGTCACCAATTGCATAAAATTTTACTTTATGCAACTAGTTACAAAAAGTAAGACGTTTCATATTGTCAATCAGTTTTAAAGTGTCACTTTATATGTCAAAATTAGAAAAAAAATATTACGTGTGCAGCAATTTTTTTTTAATCTAGCGGCTAGCGTAACTTAACTTTCCATTCGATAATATTATCTATCGGAATGAAGTGTCAACATCGTGAAAATTATATACCGTGCTGATTTTTTAAAAATATTTGGGGGCGTCCAAAAACTACGTGACCTAACCCCAGACATTTTGGTCTAATAAAAGCAGAAATAATGTTTTTGATTTTTACGGCATTCTAGACTGGTCTTGACAAAACTTTTTAATTTCTTAATTTTTGCTTTAAAAATTCCGTATTAATTTCTTTTACATTTACATTTTTAAATATTATGAAACCTAAAATTTTTCTAAAAAAGTTAATTTTTGAAAACCTCTGTGGATATTTAAAAAATCTAGATAAAGATATTGAAAAACCTAGAAACCTAAAAAATTAATAGTGTAGATAAAAACATCCTGGGCAGCTACTGAATTTACAAAAGCCAAATCATTCCTATGCACTTGACCTCAACAAAACAATAAATTGTAATTACTTTTTATTTTAAAAATTCTTAATTAAAAATATATGTGACTATAAAATTTCATGTCATTTCATGATTAAATTGTTGCCAAGTTTAGTTAAAACAACAATAAACATTTTGTCAGAACTTAGGAGATATAATGCCCCTTATACAGGATGGGAACTTTAAATAGAACCAATTCCCTACAAGTGTAGCGAAAAATATTTTTGAAAAATGGAAAAACATATCGATTTAGATTTTGTATGAGCTACATTTTTTAAATTATCACACTTCTTTCATAAAAAATGTTTCAATTAAAATTTTTACTTTAATATTTCTCTTTAAAAATAAACCTAATTGTTTTTTGTTTTTGCTGTAAAAATATTTTGTTGCATTGGGTTATATTTTTGTTGATTTAAAATAGCTCTAAAAAAGAGAAAACGGAACAGACAAGTATATAATAGAAAAATACTATAACATATTATTCTTTTTACTTGTTTTCTTTTAAAATTGCATCATAAATCAATAACTAAAACGATATGCGTCCGAAACCTTATTCTCTAAATAAAACAGGATTTTTAGAAGAAAAAATTTAAAAACTAAACGTTTCCTACAAGACCTTTGTAATCTAAGCCAAGAATACTCGTATATTGTTTAAAAATTTAAGTTAAGAGTCCAAGCGTGAGACAAAATTAGGTTGCAATTAGACTTTTAGACCTGAGCTCCTTGTCTCGAGGGAGGGGAAGGGCTGCAGCCCGGCAGCCCCCCACCCCTAAATACGCCACTGGGAGTCGGACATTTTGTCCAGTTCTTCTTATGTTATAAGAAAATAAAACAATTTATTTAAAGTCAGTTCAGAACTTATTAAACCCTAAGCTGGTTGTTAATTTTTAGAACTTGATTTAATTTAATGCAATTACGTTATTATTTGAATAATCACTTTTATCATATTTGCGTTATGCATGGAAATACAATTTATAAGTTTCACAAATTGTCCCAATTTTTATATAATAATCTATTAATATTTTTTTCTCTCCCACGTCAACAACTTCCTGTTTCTGCTCATGTCATAAATTATGTTTATGGTAATATTACTTATATCACCTTTAATTTAAAGCTAGTAAAATAAAGTTAGCTGATATAACCCATTCCATAATATGTAATTGAGATGTTAATATTTTATTAATTTAAGGGGTTAATAAACCTAATAAAATATTTATGTCCATTGTTGCTAAGGACAAAAACACGTCGCAATACTGACCTTAAAAACATTTACCAAACTATCCTCTAAAAGGGTAAGGTCAATGCTAAAAATGTTAACTGAACTTTATGAGAATACTACAAAAAAAAAACTTTAATATTATATTTTGCAGCAATGAATGAATGCAAAATAATCACAAAGACTTTATTCTTTGTATAATATAACTAATTGATCGATATCATACTTTTTAAATTTTTGAATAAAAAGTTAAATCCGGACTATACGGTAGTTCAGCTGAAGATAGTTATTCGCAAAGGATGAGTAGTACCAGGTGACACGTTCTGCACCATTTGTGCCGAACCATGCGCGTGCGCTAGCTACTGTCACCCGCCATTTCCCTTGGCTTCTACTATAATAACTGTTTCGGTAACTTAAAACCTCTCGCCATTTGCTATATAGGTATTTATAAAGCGACTGATCTGTTCAAGCCCTATAATTTTTGGTTTCTTTAGTGTATGGCCATCAGAAAATCTTTTCAGATGGGCAAATGGGCTCGAAACTTCAATATATCGTCGTATTCCGGAGAAAATCGCGTAACTCCATCTAATGAAATCTTACAGTGGTATCTAACAGATGGCACTAAAATACCATTTAATAAAAATATGTTACGTAATTTTCTCCGGAATACGACGTCGTCGTATGATCTCCATTGCGGATGTGGGAGTTGATTTCATGGCCCCCGTGATACTCAAGCATACCAGTCTTTGCAGGCTTCCTAGCTTTGATATTATGGTTCTTTGCTGTACCTTTGGCCACCACCTCAAGGCTGTATATGTAATTGCGGGTCTTACCACTCTGGTGTACAGCCAGTGCACCAGCCTAGGTGAGAGTCCCCATGTTTTTCCGTACATTCGTCTAGTAACTGCTAAAGTGACTTGTGACTTCTGACTTTCGGATAGTTTTTTGCACGTGTTTGTTCCAGGTCAATCTGGAATCTAAGGTTACTCCCAGATATTTGACCTCTTCTGATAGTGGAATATTTCTCCTCGTAGGGTTAGGGGCGTCAGCCCCTCTTTCTTCCTACGTTTTGTGAAGAGTATTATAATAGTCTTTTGTGGACTGATGTTTAGTCCTTCCTGTCCTACCCATTTTTCCACGATCTTGAAAGCTCTTTGCATTATATCTCTTACTATCGTGTTCAATTTGCCTTGGGTTACTATGACCAAATCGTCTGCAATTTTTCTGGTTCTGGTGGGATGGGTCCTAGAGAGGTCCATTGTATTCCCTATCATCTGGGTAATTTCAGCTAGACGGGACCCACAGCTTAACTTGGGATCCGAACCACGTATATGCACTAGTTTATCCTTCTGGCTTCCACAGAGGTTAACAACGCCCATCTCGGTATATATATTAGGAAAGACTATTGCATTATTTATCCACTTAAATTCCGGACATACTTTTTTTATCAAGCGTATGGCCTCTTCGAGGATCGATCTCGGACCGCCACGGTCGAATTCCAGTAACTCAATCACTGAGCTGCCACCACAGCAAGAGGGTGAATTGCTTATAGCAGTTTATTTACAAGTATTTAGTTTCTGTGAGTTATATAAAAATAGAAAATCGTATTTAACTATAAAAAAATGTTGAGCCTAACCTTAAATTTACTTGGCCTCGGTTTAAACTTTACGGCCTTGGTACACAAATAACACTTAATGTGCGTCAGTTTTGCGGCTATCAAGACGCTCATTATTGTACTAATATAATAAAGTACACTTTAACGTACTAATACTGTAAAGTAAAAACTGAAGCTCCAAATCAATGATTTTTAAGTTTTCATTTAAAATAAACATAATAACTAAATTTTTTAATTGCAACAATAAGTTATATTAATTGTACAATTATTATTAAGTTCTTGTTGAATGAGATAACAATTTTATATTGATATCGTAATCGTTTATGTCACTCAGAGCCGGTTTATCAGTTCACAGTTATGTACTTCAGCTATAAGTTATAGTTGGCTGGCAGCTATGAAACCGAAACTGTAGACGTGCAGTGATTAACCCTCCCTGAGTCATAATAAAGTCTTATTGGACTCGTCTTTTTACTAGACTTGCTCGCAACTCGCTCAGTAATAAACATACTCGTCCAATGAAACTTGTAACATGACTATAATTTATGTACAAATTTAAAGAAAATGCCTATATTGTAATGGTTTGAAAAATATCAAAAGTTATTTGTAAAAAGAACAAAAAGCTGGGACTAACTCTTTATCGAGCTTGTTGACGTCACAACATTGCACACGTAAGGAATAGTGTTGTAGGTATAGTTTCCAACGATGGACACTACGCCGGAATATTGATTATTTCTGAAAACTTTGTTTCAGTAGGTTTGAACAGCTCGCGAAGGGATTTTATATTTTTCGAAGCGAATAATTGTTACACCGTGAAATTATACAGAAAAAAACTTTGGCTTTTTTAAAGTCATAAGACTTGTACGTGAATGTGGTGGACATAAACAATTAAATATTTTATTCTCATATTAAAAAATTAATAAAAAGGTAACTAACACTGTATTTTACCCTTTTTGTATTTTTTTTAATTAAAAAGTTTAATTAAAATTTTATATAATTATTTTAAAAGTTTTATAATTTTTATTACTTAAAAAACTATAAGATAAAATTAATTTAATAGATTTTATTGGTATTAGACTTTTACCCTCAATAGAATAATAAATATCTTTAAGATATTATTAATTTTTGTTTTTATTTTGTTTCGACTTATTCAATTATACGAAAGGACAATCTTAGTAGTATTACCAATCAATTAAAAAGTAGTAGTTAAGTAAGAGGTCGATTTTCTAACGTGGAGTGATACAAATCAAAAAGGATATAAGTGAGGAAACAAAATTGCCAAATTCTGACGTAGAAAAGTAAAAACTGGGTCTAAATTTATCAACTGTGTCTGTTTTATAGTATTCTCTTAAACTTTGTATGAATGCTGGCTTAACTAGTCCTAACATTTAAAAAATATTGTTGATTTTATGATATTGGCTAAAGGTACGTCCTAAACTGGCTAATAAGTAAAGGTTATTATTTCTTATGAAGTAACCTGTTATTTTGAGTAGTATTATCAAAAGATAATTATGTAATAATAGTATGAAGTGTCTTATGAAATAAACCTTACTTTCTATAAATATACTAACCTGAGTTGCAATAAAACACAATTTGCTAACAGTAAATGCGAACTCTACACTTCATGAGTCTGACGAATGTTTTCGCGTTATACCATAGGCGCGTTTTTTCTTCAACTTATTCAATATCTTTTGATTAATTTTTCATGATAGTTTGACGAGGTAGCGATATTGGAAGTCTCATTAATTTTTAGATTGTTAGGTCAACAATAATTAATTTAAAACTGTTATCATTAGGTAGTGTTTCTAATGTTTCTAGTAATATTATTAACATAATCAATATGCGCTTTCTTTAACTACATATCAGAAAATGGTAAATAAGGACCTTTTAGGTTCGGCTAAATATTGAAAATCTGCTAGATAGAAAAACAATGATTGTCTATTTTCTAGAGTAGTCTGGATATGTTTTACTATTTAAACAGCTCTTATTTACTTTTCCATTTTTCTTATCACAATATTTATCATTTATATTTTTATGTCAATACAACTTTTAAAGAAAACTTATTAGTTTTTCGTAGAAGCGTCAAGAAACCAACCCGAGATAATTATTACTATAGAAAGCGAAGAAAGGTAGCAAATGCAAAAGCAGACCCTACACTATCAGTCAGACTGACAGTCCTGAATGATATCAATTTCTCGTCATTCTCGCATCAGTCTTTTTTCTAATGAAAATTTACATCACTCCGATCACTAATCCTTGCAATTTGCCCTTACATTGTCTGTTTGGAGGTTGGAGACAATGATGTTTCTTAAATGATGAAGAATTTTGGACTTGCATTGTCTTTATTTGTTTTACATCACAACGTTGCAACTGGTAAGTATCTCCAGTCGTCGTCAGCTGAATACTAAATAAGTAAAGTAACTACAGCTCTATTTATACTAGCTAGATGCACTGGAGCATAACTGAGATGGCTGCAGTCATGCGTTTAGTTCGTGTGCGGTATTTTAAGTTTACATCTACTTAACAAGCGTTTGCAGATATTTCTTATATTTAATGAAGGCTTACTCAAACCAAAAACTAGGATCAAGAAACACAGACACAATACACGTAAAGGAGAAACCGAAAAATCAGGTGCAGCTGACCATGCCTGGACACACGGTCATCACATCAAGTGGACAGAAGCACAAATCCTGCACAAAAAACCACATTGGAGGAAGAGGAAGTTCAAGGAAGCTGCTACCATATACCAGAACCCAGATTGTTTTAGTAAGCCCTCATTAGATATAAGAAATATCTGGAAACCTTTGTTAAGTAGATGTAAACTTAAAATACCTCACACAAACTAAACGCATGACTGCACCCATCTCAGTTATGCTCCAGTGCATCTAGCTACTATAAATAGAGCTGTTGTTACTTTACTTATTTAGTATTCACCTAAAGACGACTGGAGATACTTACCAGTTGAAACGTTGTGATGTAAAACAAATAGAGACAATGCAAGTCCAACACTTTTCTATTGCCCTTACATGATCCGAATTACTGGCTTTTGCTTATCTAGACTGTCAGTCTGACTGATTGTGTAGGATCTGCAAATCTGTTGAATTTATGTTTTTAAATATTTTTAAAAAATGACAGCAAATTTGGAAGTTACATATCTCACACGAAACGAAATCATAACATGCTTAAAGTGTAAGAAAGTCATTTTTCGAGGTTTGTCTCTTGTACAATTGCATACATTTTTACTACGTTTTTTATTGTAATTGTTATTTGGTTTTCTTTAAAATAGAAAACAGTTTCTTTGCAAATAGGCTACATTGTCTTTAATAGAACTAAAACAATTTCCAGGTACAATTATTTATTGCTAAACGATTTAAAAGTTTTAAAAAAATTAAGTCGTCATAACCGCCATATTGAAACAATGAGAGTGAGAAAATGCATCTGAAAGACGAATGTCAGCCGGTTTTATTCATGATTTACTAATCAAGCAACCAGAACTTTAAAGAAAGGAAAAAACGTTGTATTTCAGTGTAAATAGTTACACTAAAATACAACGTTTTTTCCTTTCTTCAGAACACAGTGTACAACCAACTCCCCCCTTTACTTAGAACTTTAAAGTTATTATGTTTAAAGGGAAATTACGGTTAATTATTAAAGATCTTTCTTTTCCTTGTATATTGGCCTGAGAGAAAAACTTCAGGACTTTTTATGTATCAGATTTGATATTGACGAAACGATGTTATTTTGACAATTCAATATCTACCTTCTTTCTGACTTTAGAAATCTGATATTATTTTTTTTTACTTTGAGATATTGATGTTTGAAAAGCACCATCACATAAAATAATTTCATCTCTCATACAATAAATATTGATGAATATTTTTACATATGTTACAGGAGGAATCGCACTAAGAAAATAAAAGGCAGTTTAGCAAAAGAATACAGACATGATATTCTTATGATATTTAAGTATTTTAAGAAGAAGGCCGGAACCAGTGCCAATATAGCAGGGGGTTACAACGGCGGCATTATTCACAAGGTAACATCTTATAAGATTAGTACATTATTCTATAAAAGGTAATAACCGCTGAACAACGGTTTTTCTATCTAGATACGCAGCATCTCTAGAGTTATAAAAAGTCACAGGTCTATTGTGGCAGTAAACTGTGTAATTTATTGCTAAAACTAGCCATGAATTCCAATAAAAACATTGATAGATATCGATATTTCATTTTTTTAAATCGTTGTTCGATATACTAAACTATTGTGAATCCTTTGCAAGGAAGAAAGTATTAATTCGGAGATGTAAAAAGTTCCAATGAATCAATAGAAAAGAAATTTCTTTCTGTAGGTGTCATATTGCCTTTTTTCATTTTTAGGCAATTTATTATGGGGGCGCGCCCCCGGCTATATAAAATTTATTTTTAGATATATCTAATATTGACTTCATATCTGGTCATATACTGCAATTAATTTTTTTGTGACTTTCATATGAACTTGAGAAAGTTTCATTTAATATTTTGCAACGTCTTGTTAATCACTCAACTTACAAAGATTAAACAAAACGGACAAAAATTAATACTTCGTTAAATAACAGTGACAGTAATTCTATTACTGGGATATTCGTCGGAAATTTAATTAACTTTTAGAAAAATTATCTGTCAGTGCAGCCGTGGTGGTTTACAAACTTCTAGCGCACTCCGGCCGTCACGTTACGGTATTACGTGGTCATGGCAGATTATTGGATTCTGTATGGCGCTGTTTGTGCTATTTTTGTTCGAGAATTACGAAAAAAGTAATACAATTTTTATTTCAGGCTTAAGTACCGGATAGGCATGGACGGATCAACTTTTTGTACTGAGGGAGATAATGCACTTTTTTTTAACCTGCACTTTTTTCGACTAGTCGATTTTAACTTAACCTAAATAAAATTCATTAAACGTAAAGTAGATATATATTGCTTAAATTAGTGCTAGGTGCATTTAAAATTGCCGAAAATCATGTATGATGGATGCACTTTTTCAAGTTGTATTGTAATTATTAATACGATTTAATGAACCATTTATTTCCATTTCTGCAAATTTTTTTAAATAACTAGAATAGTTTATATTGCAATTAAGTTAAACCCTGTATTAAAAATAAACAAATTGGACTTAAGTGGATCCAACCATGCATACTTAAATTTTCCGTGTTGCGGTTCTTTTTGTTGTAAATTAATTAAATTACAATTCTTTTTGGCCCGAATTAATTAAATTGTGTTTTTTTGCCCGACTTAATTAAATTGCGGTTCTTTTTAACTCGAATTCATTAAATTATCATCCTTTTTGGCATGAATTAATTAAATTGCGGTTCTTTTTGGCACGAATTAATTAAAGTACGGTTTTTCTGGCCCGAATTAATTAAATTGCGGTTATTTTTTGTAATGAATTAATTAAATTGCGGTTCTTTTTGGCCCGAATTAACTCATTTGCGGTTATTTTTGGCCAGAATTAATTATATTACGGTTTCCTTGGTTCGAATTAATTAAATTGCTGTTCTTTTTGGCCCGAATTAATTAAATTGGGGTTCTTCTTGGCCCGACTTATTTAAATTGCGGGTCTTTTTGACTTGAATTAATTAAATTGCGATTCTTTTTGGCCTGAATTCATTAAATTATGGTTCGTTTTGATCTGAATTAATTAAATTGCGGTTCTTTTTGCACGAATTAATTAAAGTAAGGTTCTTTTTGTCATGAATTAATTTAATTGTGGTTACTCTTGTTAATTAAATTGCGGTTGTTTTTGTCAAGAATTAATTAAATTACAGTTCTTTTTGGCCCGAATTAAAAAAATTAAGCAAATTATATAAGTTTTTTTCATCAGTGGATAGGTGGTATCTACATATGTGGGCGAGAGAAAATTATTTTCATACAGAAAAAATAAACATATAAGCTAATGAAAATCCTAAAAATTGTTACTAAAATTCATTGCATTGTAGAGAAGATTAAACAATCCTTTTTAATAAAAATAACTTTCTGATACTCTCTAATACAATAACCAAATATCGAGTAACAGCAAACAGTGTCCGCAACTGTCTATTCCCTTTTTACGACAAATAATAAGGTATTTAATAGAGTCCGCAAATCGCGCTGCCCGACTAGAGGCACCGACAGAGATGTGGCACCGACAGAGATGTGGCGCGAGTAGCTAGTTAGGACTTTTTGCAATCACTTTCACCGAATTGCACAGGTAAATAACTCGACAACCGCTAGGTCCTGAAGCAGAATTTTAATGTTCGCTTGATAGAAGTGTGTTTACTTCTGAACACAAAGTTGCCATTTGAATAATTAACCAAAAACTGGCTATTTGCACCGTATGAAATTTTAACGGAAACAAATAAAAATAATGTATTAATTTTATTATTTTACAGTAGGTATCGCAAACACGAGTAAGCAGAAATTAAAATTTCTCTACTCACCGAACGTTCAGCCTCTCCCAAAAATGTTTGATTTCAAACCGACTAGATAACGGTGGTCTTTCACCATGTAGCGTGTTTTTATAATTTTAAATCAGGATTTGGTTAGATTAAGGCACAAGATAACAATACAGTTGTTTTTCTGAAATCGATCAAGAATATCAATTTTCTCGGCCCAATTTCAGGTCTTCTTACCCTATTCTATTATTTTAGCCCGTTGTTGAGGAAGCAATAGGTTTATTGTTACTTTCCCGTCCAGGGTAGAGTACCCGCACAGGTTTCATACACCAGCTTAGGCATTGAGTGTACTAGATCTGGTCTTCCACAATATATTCATTGCAGAGTTGACAGAACGAAGTGCCTCTCGCAGAAGGGTTCATTTCATTGACTTTAATTTAATAAGATTTGGGGGAACAAGCCCGATCTAATTTGCTATGAACTAGGATTCAACATCAGTTCTATGCCTTAATTCTACGTTTTAAACAAAAAAATTTTCTTTTCCCTTAAGAATGAGGGTTATATAAACTACCTTTCCTTCTCCCCACGTTTCCCAGGATGAGGGTTCTTGACCTGTGAGTCTCCATTTTTCTTACATTTCTTAAATTTTAATTTTTTTTTCTCTCTCTGCCCAAACGGGTCCCTTCTTACTACTGCTACCTGTTGCCTATGGTCAGTGTTAAGACTTAAGTATATACACCTTTTTTCAATCATCATCCCATTTCTCAGTATTTGATCTTCCATGGCTCGATGAGAGCTCCATCGAGGTTAACTACCACTCACCACTTAGGTCTGTTCCTTTTACTTTAAATATTTTCTCTTTACTTTTTATTCCTGATGATGGGTGTTACTACACCCGAAACATGTAGAATTTCCGCCACCTATTAATTTTATTTCTAATAAACCAGTGGAGAAAGACTTAAATTAACTCCACTTTAAGAATGGACTACTTCTTCAACATATATTTTTGTTTATACAGGGTGTTTTAAAAAAGTGTGACGTCATAAGGATGTTTTTTAAAATTACATGCCATATATTTTTTTACTTATTTGGATGCCTCTGATAGTTACCTAGATACCCCTAATTTTTTAATGAAATCGGTTCAGTATTATAGGCGAAAAAAAATAAAAACTAAGAAAAAGTAGTTTTGCTTTAAAAATTTATAAAATATAAAGCCTCGTTTATAAAATTATACAAAGGTACTTAATAAATAAGGTCTAACAGTTTCGTTAACCAAGTTTGAATAATACGAATTGTACAGGGTGTCCAACGTTTAGCGTCAAACTTTGCAAACTTTAAAGCAATTTATTTTTCTTGGAACCTCTGTATATTATTATCATCATCATTTGATGCAGAAAAAAAATCAAATATTTTCCTAATTACAACCCTATCGCAATTTCTAAGGCATTAAGACTTATTTGCAGAAAACTCTTTTTATCAACTGTTCCAACAGTCATTATTATAAATAAATATCGAAGGTGCCTGACAGACATAGTTGCCTGAATAGTTAATTCTTGACTAAATTATTTTGCAACCCGAAAATAATATCACGAATAGTCTCCGATAAGCATTGTGTGGTAGTATACCTATTATATACTAATAATAAAAATCACTCTTTATGATGGATCCTCAAGATGATCCCCATTCTCACCCTTATTATATTTGGGATAATAGTAGATACCCTTCAATATACTTGAAAAATTAAGGCTTTGTATAAAAAAACTTTGTGTCAGAATTTCAAAAGGGATCCATACAATAAATTACATCTTTGACCTCCACATTAGCTTTTTTGTTTAGGTAGAATATTTGTAGTAGAAATCAATAGATAGTAATTTATTAAAACGGTGAATATAAATAATGTTTCATTATCTTGTTTTTGCCTCATATTGAGCATTATTTTTTGGGCATGATAAAGGGCAGACAACAACTTATAAAAAAAGAATTATTGAGGTTAAATAATTTTAAATAAAATATAATAATGAAAAAGCCATAATTTTTTAAGAAGCCACAACTAATTAAATATTCAACAAGTAAACTTGAGCGAAACGTTTGCGTAAGTATTCTTAAGCGTGATCATATTAGATACTGTATTTAGACTTGCATAAATGACACTTTATATTGTTTAGAATTTTGATCTTTATACTTGCACAAACGGTGGTTGCGCAAATATTTTTTGGCGTATGAACGGCTTGTCCTTTCAAGTTTTCAAGTCGCGTCAGTGTTTTTAGTTATTCGCAAATAATTATGCCAGTCCTTAGGAACCAATTTCAATTATTTTAACATACAGTGTCACCAAGAAAGTCTACATTATATGGGATTTTTTTTTATTATATCATAAATTCAAAAATATGTTCAGTGAAGTAAGATGACAACTTCATTTTAATTAGAAAGAAGCACTATAATCCATCATACACAGGTAAAATACAATACTGTCACAATCAGAGCCTCACTATCAAAATATTAGTACTGTCATCATCGGCGTAGCTAGCCTTAGTTTTCAGGGGGAGCCTGGCTCAATTTTTTCTATTGAATATTTCAGGGGGGCCCAGGGCCATCTGGGGGGGCTAGCCCCCCCCCCCCCCGCTCCTAGCTACGCCCATGGCTGTCATTGATACATCACTGAAAATATTACCGAATGTTTTTCTCATGTATAAAATTTCCCATAATACAAATGCAATGCAAAATTTTACCGTATAGCTGCTGTAGAATTAGACTGGAGAGGAGGCGAAGCAGTTGCCTGTCTCTTGGAATTTTTTCAAATCGAGATTAATATAGCAAATCGCATTTAATATAATCCGGTGATTAGTAAAACTTGCCAAGGAGGTTCAAAAAGCGGTACCAGTAGAAAATGGTTGATTTTCAATAGTGAAAATCAAAGCTGCCCTGTAGGCTGTACTGATTACAAAACGGGGCGAACATAGGATGTTCTTAAAACCAAATCGACACTGAAAAACGGAAACCTTGGTACGACAATGTGCCATAACTATTAATGAAAGGACTAAATCGTCTGCTAAAGCCATTGGCCTAAATGTAAAGGACTAAAAGATAGCAAAACATTCGAACAGGTCAACTGCTGTTAGCGAATTAGCAAAAAAATTGTGTCAGAACAGCAATTGCTGAAAATTACTGGATAATACTATTACTAAAAAAGATAAAGCCACTTGGCGATTTAATTTCTCTCTCGTACATTATGAACGTACCGGATATTATAGCTGACTATTTCCCTCACATGTAAAAAATTGGAGGAAAATAGTCAAAATATCAGCGACAATATGCCCGTTAGCCGGCGAATATTCGCGACACTTTGCCCGTTAGCCGGCGAATTTTCGCGAATATTTGCCTGTTAGCCAGGCAAATATTCGCGAATATTTCCCTGCATGGCCATCCTTTTTGTAGATATTTATTTAGATTTTTGCTTATCTAGCAAGCTTATTAATTAAATCTTTCTTGTTGCTAAGGACGCAACAATACAATACAAACAAATCAAATTTTAACGTCATTTTTATTAATTAAAAATCTTTGTTGTTGCTAACTTTAAATAAAAATGGAGCGTTTTGGAACGTATTCCTTGGAAAATATAAGAACCAATGTTGAAAAAAGTGTTTCAATAAATACCAAAAAGTCGATGGAGTATGTGTGGAAACAATTCATGGATTTTTGTTCCCAACGGAAATATGAATTTAACGCTGCAACTTCAGAAGATTTGGCAAGAATTTTAAAAGATTGGGGTTACAATATGGGAAAACGAATGGAATGGATTACAAGGAGTTGACGGTAAAACATTAATGAAATACTACTTTTAAAATACTAATGGATACATATTTTAACGAATACTTATAATAGAAAAATTAATCCTTTCGAAGATATCGTTTTTAAAGCGGCCAGGGAGGCAAGAAATGCCAAGAGAAAGAAACTACAAGCAATTCCAGATAAAAGGAAACAAAGTTCTGCGGCTCTACCATATAATGATGTTTTAAAGCTAGTTAATTCGTGCGACGAAAAAACGACAGAGAGTGTGATAAAAAAGATGTTTTTAATTTTTTCATACGAGCTAGCCTGGAGGGGAGGTGAGGGTGTAAAGTGCCTTAAAAATTATTTTTAAAAAGAATATAATAATTTTGCAAAGAAACTGGAGGAATCGAATATAACCCAATTTTCGCAAAAAAAAAGCCCAAGGCGGAAACAAAAAATGTACGGATTCCAAGTGGCTAGTTTACAACAAAAAGAATCCAGATGTCTGCCCAATTCGACTTTTTAAGAAATATATGGAAAAACGTAATCATCTTATGGAATGTGACAGGTTTTTTCTTACTCCAAATTTCAATTGGCAAGTAAGTAAAAATTGGTATAAAAATAGTCCCATTGGAAAAAATACTTTTGCGAAATGGATGAAAATTACTGCAAAAAAAGTCAGTTTGGATATTGAAAATAAAAAAATTACCAATCATTCACTACGTGCTTCAGCGGTCTCAGAGCTAGCAAAAAATGGAGTACAAGAAGAAGAACTTATAAAGATAATGGGACACTCATCAACAAGCTCCATTAGACCCTATTTACAACTTGGTGCATCACAAAAAAATTATCAAAAAAATAAGAGATGAAAATGTAAGCAATGCTGAAAATTTTCTAAATAAAGAAAATAATTCTGTTAGGGAGACAACGCCATCTAGAGTCAGACTAAAATTAAATATAATAATTGTACTTTTAATTGTAATACGTTAAATTGTTCGAAATAAATATGTATTTTTAAAATACCATGTTTTTCTATTTTTGTTTTAGGTATTGTACTTTCACGTTTCGGGAAATAGTCTATCAAATATGTTTCGGGCATATGAACTATGTAGAACATTTTGCCTTTAGATTTGTTGCCTTACAGAAACAGCATTCATTAATTTATATTGTTGACAAAAAGTACCCACAAGGCACTTTCTGTCAACAATATAAATTAATTCAAGCTGTTTCTAGGCAAAAATCTTCAGGCAAAATATTCGACAAGTTCCTATTCCCTTAACATATTACTACAGATAATTGCACACTAGCTATCGATAATGGCCCGGCAGGTACCCATAAGTGCCCGGCATGTCTTATTTTGATTGATTACATATATTGACATTTTTAAATATATT
Organism: Polydrusus cervinus; assembly: GCA_935413205.1. Lineage (NCBI taxonomy): Eukaryota > Metazoa > Arthropoda > Insecta > Coleoptera > Curculionidae > Polydrusus > Polydrusus cervinus. The sequence continues at coordinate 53,721,644 of OW284510.1, forward strand.
GTTGGGTTTTGATTTTTGTATTTTTATATGAAATTTTGACTTTGTGGTCAGTTTTGGCTTTAAAAGTATTCCAAAATGCCATATCAGTCAAAGAATATGTATATATTAATATTATATAAAAAGAAAACAAATCACAATCAAGAAAACATGAACCGGTAACTAAATAATATTAATATAATACTCCTGAAGGGTTTGTTCTCTTGAAAGTTTTATTATTAAATTACAAACGATGCCCAGATATTATTTTCAAAATCTCCACTGACGCCGCACTATTTAATTCTCGAGAAATTTGTTTTTATAATATTTTGTATAAAAAAAGGAAATTTTATTTCGGTCGTCCGACACAGGTATAACATGCGCGATGCGGTGGAAATGCACGGTTTGTTCCTGATTACTCATAGACTACTGTTTGCTCTTAAAATAACTGTTACATCTTTTATGATAAAAATTGTTCCAACCATAGTTAAAAAATTGCCTCTAACAAAAAAGGCTTGCAATGCTAAAGTGAGTTAACACTATACATTTTGATATATTTGTAATCTGACTATACAAACATATTTAAATAATAAATAACTATATATAGCTGCCCTTTCTAGACACATTTATAGTACGGAGCGTGGTGCGTTGACCTGACGTGTGGAGGTCGTTAATACTCTATCGCCTATTTAATTTCCTTTTTTCTTGTAGAAATATAAAAATAAAATGGATCTAATTTGAGCTAATGTTTTTTAATGAATAACTTCAAAATTGTGGTGCAATGACTAAAATTTCTAAAATATTCGAAATGGTATCTAAATTATACCAGTCGAAACTGAATTTCATAAATTGGAAAAAAACAAAAATAGTAAACGGAACTAAATAGCACTGAAACACAAAGCGCTAAAAATATTTTGTGCTTATAAAAAAAACAAGCACTGGTCCAAGAGACAAGCTGAAAATAAAATGGATTAATTGCATCTTGATGTAAATATGGGCTTTTGAAATTCAAGTAATTTTTTATCTCTTGCATATAATTAATTGAAGCAGTGTATTAATAAGTTGAGTAGTTACAATCCTACGTTATGAATGGGCCACCTGGTATTTAAAATTAAATACAGTTTCTGATATTCAAATATAAAGTTATCAATAAAATAGCGCAAAATAATAAATTTACCACCTTATTTATTTTATTACAAAATATTATATTTAATAGGTTAATCATATTTTGGTATTTTTAAATTTCCCTGATTTTTGTCGTTCTTAAAGATTATAGTATAGAATCCAAGTTTTTTAGAATAATAAATAAAATGTTATTGTATTACTACAACAAGGCAGGTAGCACCGCAATAAAATAAAATGATACGTGAAGAGCGGCGCCGTTCAACTGACGAAGATACTACAGGACAGCCAAAATCGACCAGATCAAAGTTCCACTAACAAGACCTAAATAATCTGTCATGAATTACTTATACATATGTATACATAGTATTTCACTTAAAACTCTCAATGGTTACATCTTTAAAACGATTGGGATAATTCATTTCTGTAAAAATATTTAGGTAGGTAAATTTGAGTAAAAAATTAGATCCACGCCAGTGACCGCCAAGGCGTCATGACGCCATAAAAATGGTAATAAATGGCAGGTACCTTAAAACTATGACCCTAATGAATAAAAATGTAGCAATTGCTTTTTCTTATAAAATCGAAGTGATTGCCTGAAAGCCAATGAATAAAAACTAAAGTAATTGCTTTTGCATCCAGCAATTGCTTAAAAGTGCAGGAATTGGTTCTAGTCAATGCTTCTTCTTAAAAAATAGAAGCAATTGCTATCGTTTGCTTAAAATGTGATGAATAAATTAAGGAAGTGCTTTTTCTAGTGCTTTAAACTTTTTAAGGTAGGTCGACCCCTGCATCATTTGCTTGGTAGCAGTCAACTTTAGTTCTCCGCGGCATACACGTGCGTTGTTCTTAATTTGTGTCTTTAATTATGACTGAATATATGAACGTCCGTAAAAGAAAATCTACAGTCTACATAAAAATTGCATATATGATGATTTCAGAAAGTTATATTGATTTGATCACGAAAATGTTGAGTGGTTGCCAAATTATTTTTTGACTGATACTGGTGAAAGACGAGGGGGTGCACTGTCGCCAATAAATAAGATGGAAGTCTTTCTGCGGCAATTTTCGGATCCGGACTTTTAAAATTCTGTAGGTGAAGAACTTTGTGTTTACCAAACACTGTCTGTAAGAGATACCCTTCCGTAATGAACGAAGCTTTGGAGAAGGGCAATATTATTATTAAATTTCCCACTAGTGTTGAAGCTGTTGTGGAAGCTAACCGGTTGTGGTTAGAGAGATACCGGTTTCCAAATGCCATCGGCGTGATAGACTGTACAGTATCGTCAGGATTCCAAAGTTTCGAGAATTCGGTGATGCATATATAAACTGAAAAGGGTACTCCCAGCATCAACGTGCAGGCAACTTGTAATGCACAAGAAATTTTTATAAGTGTAGACTGCCAATGGCCAGGATCTGTGCACGATAGCAGAATTTTCAAAAATTCTAATATATGCACCATTCTTAAAAATAGCACAGAAGAATGCGTATTATTAGAAGACGATGGCTACTCTTTATCACCTAGGGTTATGACTCCCTGGATAACTGCTGCAACCCAAGAGCAGCAAAATTATAATAACATTTTCTGCCGTGAACGTATCATAATTAAACGATGTTTTGTGCAGTTAAAAGCAAGGTTTCCTGTCCTTCAGTATAATATAAATTTGTGAACAATTTATCAATTGCTTGTCTTTAATTTCTTCATCACTACTATCACTTTTCTCATTTTGACTGAAATCTGCCATATCACAAATATAAGTCTTCTATTTCCACAAAAACTATTGGTACTAAATAAATAGACCAACGTTTTGCAAACTCTTTTGCAAATTAGGCACCAAACTGAACATGAAATATCTATAATTTGAATAAGTGGATAAGACACTTCTGAACTTGTGTTAAATAAGCATTTGCTACAGAGGTGTAAGAAAAGCAGCAATTGCAGCAACTTTATTCATATCCAGATCTAGCAATTGCTTTTACTTAAAGCATTTCCTAGTCAAGCAATTGCTTTTACTAAAAAAAATTTGATTCATTTTTATTCATTAGGGTCTATATTATTTCAAAAATTCCTTAACTTCTAACACATTTTTTTTTCTTTGCCTAAAATTATTTAAATATTTTCCATCATTCTTGAGATACAATCGGGTGATTAGCTAATTAATTTTGCTATGGTCCTATTTAAAAAAACATCGAATAATAAATAAAACCTTATTAGGGAAATTTGTAACGCTTTAGAGGTTTGGCAAATGTTGCACGTGTTTGGAAACGCATGGGAAGATCTTAAGAGTTACGCTAGCGGGAGTAGTAGTTTTTAATTTATTTTATTGCCTTTGACCTCTAGTGTGTTTAGCTCAACTAAAACTGACACCCTAATCAGATATTCTGAGGATAGAGGGTGGAAGCAATTTAGGATGGTAAACTCATTAGATTTTTTAAAACTGGTTTATGCTAGTTGATTTATATAGTATAATCAACAGTAATATACCGATAGAGGAGGCGTCTTATCGGTAATACCGCTGTTTTTGACAAGAAATCGATTTTCTGACAAATTTTCACGAAATGTAATTTTTACTTATAATCTGATATGATCCCGAGAGCTTTAGCTCGAGGGTCTTATCTTTGATTATAAGTAAAAATTATATTGAGTGATAATTTTCTTAGAAAATCTAGTTTCGAGTAAAAAACAAAGGTATGAAGATAAGACGCCGCTTCTAGAGGTGTATTTTATTGGATAATTTACTGAACCCGAAATAAAAGCCGTTTGTGATAAAGAAAAATATACAAACACATCATTATGATTTACTTTTAAATCTATAAACGCGCCACAACTAACAATTAATTAAAAATCCAAGACTAAATTAGACGCGTGGAACGTCAAAAATCAATTATTTTCATCACGGTTGCCATGAAAACGCCAAGATTTCTTAAGCTCACGTCAAAGTAAAGCACACTGTGTTTAATCTTGCATACCTTTTGCCATAAAACATTTCTTTAAAAGTGTCAAAATTAAGTTAAGTTTATGCCCCAAAAATCACCTCAAATACTGTTGTGTGTCACTTTTATTTTGTAGGGGTTATAATATTTATTTATTAAACTTGATTTCTTCAAATAAATTACTGTTTATTTGACAAAAAGCTACAGTGGTCTTACCGAGCTAGCGGTAAGGTGCGTTCTGATTGGTTCTATATATGTGAGGTAAATTATCAGTAATAATTCCCATGTTAATCAGTTTTGCATAAGACAGCTTAATTACGGACTATTTACGTAATCAGTGTTAATTTTGTTAATGAATCTGGTGTGGCCCTGAATTTAATTAGTTGATTTAATTAATTTCAAATTTAATCATTTTGACTGTGACCTTGACAGCAATAATTTTCCAACAATCATATAGGCCCGGTTACCTTAATTTTTAATTTACCAACCAGGAACCTTTGATTGTGATGATAATGCCTGTCAATGTCATTTATGTCACAGTCAAACTTGCTGGTTAGTTAATTGTTATTAAAAATATTTATGCAACCCATATGCTAACGATGTGGTGTTATTTAAAATACATTGTGTGTATAAGTAAGTATCCTTTCATGCTTGTAGGTAGTATTTACATTTCGATATAACCCTATGGTAAAATTGACTACGCGCCACCACTGGGAGACATATTTATTTACTTTATAGACAGGGTTTAACGGTCGTAGATTTAAACTTAATTATTTAGCTAAACAACAAATTTTCTTGGTTTAAATTATTTAACCCGTTAGACACAAATATTGAGATTTTAATTAACGTCTTGTTTCGATATATTGACTGATTTCCGTTCAGCTCTGTTATACATGTTATACATATATGTATGTATTTTTAATTAGTAAGTAAATGCTAAACTAACCTACTTGCTACAGAAAATCTATGATCTATACCCTAATCTCGGTGACATTTAATAACCTGTCTGTGATTTGCCAATAAATAATGAACGCCTCTATCAATTTATGGATTAATAATTCAAAACTCAGACTAGTGGGAAATTGATTGGGCCTAAGATTGCTTACTTCGAAAACGTACCCCACTTTCTCTTTGGGTGGATTAAATAAATCTTTTGGGTACAATAACTTATACGGGGTTATTTCCGGTGACTGGCCCATTAGAATATATAATTTTTGATATATTGATTTGCTTGTAGGCAATTGAACCAGAATATTCAAGGGCATTTCCATGTTTGGTTAATTATGGTTATATATATATATATATATATACAGGGTGTCCCATAACGTATGGGCCGTAGAGTAACTGGAGATACTAGACATCAAACTAAGCCGATTAAGTCATATACGTCTTTTCGGATTGTTACTCGTTCTAAAGATACAGGGTGTTGAAAGTAAAAGTTTATTCTCGAAAATAAGCCATAAATTTAAAACGGTATAATGAATCGAATTGAATGTTGGCAATATTATGTTTTTATGAGCAAGAAATAAGAATTTGTAAATATTTTTAAGTTTTAAACTAGAGGGGCATACGCTGGGCTTCATAAATCTATGATTTTTTTCTTACCTGTGATATTAGGAGTTTTTCAATTATAGTTTCTTAAAGAAGGGCGTTTTCTGAGTCAAAAAGTGTACCTGATTGATCTTAATATCTTTAACGGTTTTCGAGATATTTCCCTTTAAACATCCCAAAGCATAAAAAAACATAGTACATAATTAAATTAATATTTTAATAATCAAAAAAAAAACTTATATGACATAATCGGCTTAGTTTGATGTCTAGTATCGCTAGTTACTCTACGGCCCATAAGTTATGGGACACCCTGTATATATTTACGTGTTTATGTATTTTACCTCAGTTGTTATGTTATTGTAGACACAATATAAAATATTTGAAGATTTTCAATAATATAATCTTGTACACGAAAAATTGGTAATAATTAGTTAAAACAAAGGTCTGTTTGTCAGTCTTGAAAAAAAAAACAACGCTGCAAAATTCTTGACGGCAATTCCACACCAATTTTAAAGAAAATTCCGGAAATTTAAAATCCCTTGATGGATAAAGTAACTCGTTAGTGTCCTAATACTACTATTGGCGTCTTTCGTGTAAAAATTCGTAGGCGGATTATACGATTACACGTCTAGAACGTTATAATGATTGTTTTAGCCTGATAATTACCAAAAATTGACCATTATAGTTTTTGGGTTCTACTACGTCATAATAACATTGTTTAAAAATCTGTTGGACACTATAATTTACTACTTTATTGGAAAAATTCGCAATATAAAAAATTCTTACCATTTTCTTCTTCCGTAACAAACGTAAGTATGGTTATACTTATTTAGTATTCACCTGAAGATGACTGGAGATGCTTACCAGTTGAAACGTTGTGATTCAAAACAAATAAAGACCATGCAAGTCCAAAACTCTACTGCTGTTCAAAGCCATATTTATTACAAGTAACCAAGAAGTTAATATGGGTCTAAATGTAAGTTCTACATTTAATTAGCACGCCGTGCTAATACAAACATTGCTATTGATGGGTATAAATACAATTGTTTTTAATTAATTCGGGAAATTCAATATTTTAATGTTACTGATAATAATAAACATGTCTAGTAGTTCTAGCTATTCTACTTGCATATAATGCCTGTTATTCATACGAACACGAGTCGTAGGTGAACCATTTATATAAATACTGAACATTGATGGATTTCCGATTTAAACAATTTAAGTAGAAATTATAATAAGGTGAACTTTTTTATTTTATTGGTAAATTTGGTAATGATAATTAGAACTAACAGGAAGAATGTATCTACACTGCACCGCAAAATTAACCGGATGGAAAAAAATTCGCTCCAATTCAATCTTAAATAACTTTTAAGTGTTTTGATTAAATTCGATAATTTTTTGACACGTTGTAAATGCAGTCGTCTTTATCATGTTCTGATATCGCTTTTACGAACAGTGAAAATGGATATGTTCACATACAGGGTAGCCAAAAAAATTGCATTTTACGCTTAATTTCTAAACACCCTGTGGAAAAATTGAAGAACTGATTGATGTTTTTTTGTACGGCATTTTTAAGTCCCATCTTTTCTGAACAACTTGTTTTTTGATTCACGCCGATATCTAAATTATTAAAGGAAAAACACAGGTTTAAAGGAAATAATGAACTAATCTTTTATTAGCAACAAAAAATTTAAAAATTAACATGGGCAATAGTGGTAAGATTAAAAACGAGTATTTCCTCCACCAGCCTGAATAACAGCTCTCATCCTTTCAGGCATAGATTGAATTAAAATAGCAACTGCGTCTTGGGGTATCTGCTGCCACTCATTTGTCAGTGCCTGTGCTAGCGCCTCCAAAGTTTGAAACTCGCCGTAGTTTTGCCTAACTCTCCTTCCCAGTGTATCCCACATGTGCTCAATAGGGTTCAGATCCGGACTTCTTGAGGGCCAGTCCATTACCTGAACGCTAACATCGTTCAAATACTGCCTCGTTATTCGTGCTCTGTGTGGTGGAGCGTTATCTTGCATTAATTTAAAATGTTCTCCTATAAAATGCCAATATGGCATCACATGTTCTTCTAAGTATTGTCTGATGTATTTATCAGCGTTAATACCCCCCTGAAGTGTAATGAGGTCTGTACGGGCCTCCAAAGATATGCCGCCCCATACCATCACTCCTCCGCCACCAAATTGCACTCTAGGAGAGAAACAACATTGAGAGTATCGTTCTCCAGGCCTCCTCCACACTCTTTGACGTCCGTCAGGTGAATATCGCGTAAAACGAGACTCGTCTGTAAATAGAACGTTTTGCCAGTTGTTCATATTCCAATCTGCATGAGCTCGAGAAAATTCAAGGCGCTGCCTTCGATGACCTGCGTCTAATAGTGGTCCTGTGGCAGGTACATGATATGTTAGATTCTGTTGTCTTAACCTTCTAAGTACAGTGTCAGATGACACCAAGGTACCATGAACATCTGCCAATCTTACAGCTAAAACCGGAGCAGAGGCTGTTCGCTCTCGAAGAGCCTGAAGACGAAGAAATCGATCTTCAACTGCATTTGTGACTTTTGGTCTTCCCTGCCCGGGTCTTCTCGAGTAAAAACCAGTTTCTCTAAATCTTTGGATCGCATCGGATATGGTACTGCGTGGATGGCCAAGCCTTTCTGCGATATATAGAATCGGACCACCATCATCCTGTAAAGCGACGGCTTGTGCCACTTCTTCTGGTCTCATATTTAATTTAAATTAATACACTTTTACGTTACCGTTTACGGAACAGCTTCAAAACACAAAACAACCAACAACTTACTTTAAAAAAACAAACAACAATTTACTTAAGAAACGCTTGAAGTCCAGCAATTAATAAATCTGTACATTTGTTAACAAAAATCTTCTTGACAAGCCATGGTACCATGGAAACGAGATTCAGAAAGACAAAAAAAGACAAAGCCAACTACAAATTTTTAAATTTTGTGTTGCTAATAAAGAATTATTTCATTATTTCCTTTAAACCTGCGTTTTTCCTTTAATAATTTAGATATCGATATGAATCAAAAAACAAGTTGTTCAGAAAAGATGGGACTTAAAAATGCCGTACAAAAAAACATCAATCAGTTCTTCAATTTTTCCACAGGGTGTTTAGAAATTAAGCGTAAAATGCAATTTTTTTGGCTACCCTGTATGTGAACATATCCATTTTCACTGTTCGTAAAAGCGATATCAGAACATGATAAAGATGACTGCATCTGCAACGTGTCAAAAAATTATCGAATTTAATCAAAACACTTAAAAGGGATTTAAGATTGAATTGGAGCGAATTTTTTTCCATCCGGTTAATTTTGCGGTGCAGTGTATAGTAATGATCCTATTTTTAGGGCTACCCAGAAAATAATAAAAAACCAGGCCTTAGGCTGGAACATTTATTCGAGAGAATTCGTCCATTTTTTACTCAAAATATTTGATATTTTGTAAAAAAAAGACACAATGTCTCGGCGCCAAAATTTTTACTGTCTGTTTAATTTTGTTGTGACATGTATGTCAAACCAGTTTGAGGCGAAACATGTTACAACAAAAATAAACAGACCGTATTGAGGCCGAGACTTTGTGCCTTTTTTCTTACAATATATGTAACATTTATGGTCTAATTATGTCTAGTTTCAGGTGCAAAATCTACATGAAGAAATTCGCAATCTCCTCTCGAGCAAATGAAGACTATCTAAATCAAACCCGGATGAATCCCCCACCTGGGTCTCCCCCCGCCCCGGTGCACGGGGTAAACATCATATTGGGAGGGTGAGTATTTATCTTTAATAGCTAGTTAACTCTTGACCTAAAAGCTGTCACATGACCATTTTTTGTGACCTAAGGCTAGAATATTTAAATACCGTAAAAAATTGAAATCATTCAGGAATGCCCTAGACAGGTAACAAGAAATATGTAAGACGACTGAAACAATTAATATCGTTGGATAAGAAAAAGTGTTTGCAGAAGCAACTAATTGACTACTTCTAATTAGTTTTTTACGCCGTTTTTATACAGTATTAATATGCATTTCGTTTCGTTCATTTCATTACTTATTGGGGTCCATGCATTTTTCTGCATACGTACGGTACTTTTGTCATCTGTAATTCACGGAGGTGCGCTAGTTACAATTACACCAAAATTACAGCATCTAAAACGTTACTGCCACAGAAGAATGTGATAATTATCTGACGTACGTATCCCTAACTTTTCATATACCTATCCTAAAAGTTGAAGTTTGTTATAGAATCAGAGCTATTAAGTAAATTAGGTACTGACATGCGATATACATGATATACTATTTCATTTTTTACAAAGAGTTTAAACTATAAATATGTAAATTCCAAATAATTACGATGACATTTTTTATTGATATTTTATAAAGTGCAGGTCATACTTTAATACATTGTGATGAATGTAACAACATGTTATTTGTAATATGGTAAATTGTGTTTAATTTACTTTAAAAAAATAAAATAAACAGTCGTTTAAATTGCCAATAGTTATGCTAAAAAACTATACTGATATTTAAAAATGACAACTTAAATACAGATAAAGTGCGTGTCACTTCAATACACCCATAATATTTAAGATAATTCTCATTTTAATACAGGATAAATAATAAATCCCACAAAGTCCCGGTCTCAAAAGAAAAAGAATTTTTGAGACCGGGACTTTGTGGGATTTATTATTTATATATTTATATAAATCAGGTCTCTTGGAGAAAATGGACAGCTTTTTCGAATTAATACAGGATGTTACAAATTCCTGTGCATACATGAGGATTTCAAAAACGGCAAGAGATACGAAGATTGTTGAGGAAAAGTTGCGTATTTTAAGGCTTAACAATTTCGCAACAAAAAATTGTAAATCTTACAAACATCTTTGGAAAAAAACGAAAGAAACGAAATTTTCGGTTTTGGTTGTTAATTTTTTTAATCTTAATTCATGACTTTGGGAAATAACAAAAAAACACTTTTTAATAGGCGTTTTATATGTTCTACAAGATAGCGATATTAGTTTTCAAATAGTTTCGTTCTTTAGGTACCACCTACAAGTTTAAATTTTTTAAACAGGGATCTGGGATTTTAAATGCTGTTTCAGAGACTTCTAAGCTTTACAAATTATAGGAATTTAAAGGTCTTTTTCACTCGGGAACAATATCAGTTTTTCCTCTTTTACAATATTTCGAGGTTTTGGTCAAAAATCCATAGAAATTAAGATACATATTATAACTATAAATTAAATAAGAATACTGATAAATTATAGAATTAATTCCAGGAATTTAAACATTGAACACGTTTTTATTGACATGCATAATAATTATTTAACCTTAAATGTACGGTTCTCTTACTTCTTTGACTATGGTTATGGTACTGTGACTTCTGACTGCAATATTATTGAAATAAAAATTCCAGGTCTGTATTTAAAACATTTGACTTCACTCCTTGTAGAACATAAAAAATGCATATAACAAACTAATTTGTGTTTTTTCCCAAGTTAAAAATTAAGGCGCAAAAACTTAAAAAACAAAATTTTGTCAGATATCTCCGAAGGTATTGGGAATATTTACAATTTCCTTTTATGAAAATATGATGCCGCGATATACACAACTTCACCCCCATGTACGCACATGATTTTGTAGCACCCTTTATAATAAACTGTGTTTAATTTCTTCATAACAGTAATAAATAATTTAAAGTATTTTGTTTATTTATACCGGGTGCTAGGTAATTGACGCATTATCTTTAAACTTGTAGATCCTGATATGGAAATACGTTTCAGGAAAATATTTTTCCGAAAATCGATCGGAAATAACATTTCTGAAAGAAAAAGTCAATATTTTCTTACACTTAGTCGTTGCTAGGCAACGGAAAATAACTGTTAGGAAATATTTATTATTATACTGTAAGGAAATATTATTTCTGTACGGCTACTTGTAAACTAAAATCTGTTAAGCTTGACAATTCAATATAAGTAACAACACAAATATTTAATGGCATCCTTTATTTGTGAACAAAGTTAATAATATTTATTTCAAAAATTTTAACAAGTTGATCGTAACAAGTTATGTCCTTTTAATAATTTTCGATTTACGGAAAAATAGTATGTATACCTCGTAGAAAAAGCCACATTTCCGGACTCCGTATTGTCAGTTTCGGCTTGCGCCTCGACATACAATCTTTACGGTCGTCCGGGAATGTTCAGCTTTTCCTACTATGTATACAATGTAATATTTAAATGTCGGATTACAATAATAGAAAAAATTTGTAATTATAAACGATTACTTATTAATATATATTTTCTAGTAAAAATGTTTGTAGCTTTTTTATGTTTATGTAGTTTTTTACGTTTTAGTATCATACATACTTTTGAAAAATCCCTAAAAAGGCGAGACATAATGTAAAGTTAGTTTTTAATAAATGTTAATGGAACATAAAAAAGCTACAAGTGTTTTACTATTTAAAATATTTCACAAGAAACCAACTGCTGAATTAATACAGTGTACTTATTGAAAGATTAATATCTAAACAACAATTCCTGATAGTTAATCAATAGTGTTATTAATAAATTAAAAGTACCCAAGAAGTAACAAAAAAAAGTTTATCGAATTGGATTACTAGTAGAAAACAAATATTTAAATATAGATTAATCCTCGGTTTAACAATATCTTTAAATAAATTAAACGGTCTAGAACTGCGGAAGATTAATAATAAGATTAATAATATAATATTATTAGTAGTTGTTAGGTAACTTAATTGACCTGTTCAAATATTTAATAAAACATTTTTAAAGTTAGTCTAATTTAATCAAAGATTGGGACATCTGACATAAGAGTTCTGAGAATAATGTTAATTCTTAATTCTGCGGTATAAAGTTGTCAAATTTGACTTACTCTAATCATAATCTGGAAAAATCGAAATAAGTCTATAACAAAGGTGACAGAGACGTTGGATATAACTAATAATGGATATGTATGGCAATTTCAACATTCTTCGATGTTCAGTTTTATACATTATATCGCTTATATTAGAATCCCTTGTATTAAATATATTTTTAAAAAATACCGCATTTAGTAGGGAAAGGATAAAATACTAAAAAAATATTATCAAAGTAAAAATTAATTTATAATATTTAAAGTTTCTTCGAATGGGGTTTGAATAATACAAATTTAAAATTGCATTTGTGCCTGTCCAGACATTAACCTTTTTATTATACTATGTGTGATTTTCTATGAACCAGTTAGGATTTTCCTGTGCCCAGTATATGTAGTTTTGTCTATTAACCTGACCACATTCGTTAGTGATTATCTATTAGCACAATCATGATTTCCCAAAATTGCTCTCGTCTATTAGGATCATCGTTCAATTAATTTTGTACAATTACTGATTTGTAGGGATGAAACTTTCATTAAAAAAAAATTAGATACGGTTTGTTGGTTGACCGGCACCAATGTGATGTGTTGAGTGCCTAGTGACTAAGTTTTTGACCTGCTAGCTCTGATGATGGTTTCTTACCGAAACGCGTAGGCAGTAATTATTTTTTTATTATATGAAAGAAGGCGAAGGACAAGTTTTTTTTTAAGTTAATATTTAATATGTCTTATTAAAAAAACTAAAGTTTATACACGTAGCATTTTTATGTTTCACCCTGTATAAATGCATTTCGTTCGAGCGATTATTGATACAGTGGTCGGTATTCTATATAAAAGGATGATCTGTTTCTTTATCATAACCGTGTATACTACCTGTTTACCTAAATTTAAAAGTTTCTCTTTTTTAACTTAAAGTTTGGTTTCATGATGCGTTTTCAATTATTCAATACTTAATTTTTTTTAAAATTATTCCTTTGTTTTGCTAAATAAAAAAATAAGAATGGCATTTATTTACTTATAATTTTTTTTAAGTAGGCTGTATTAAGGAATAAACTAGAGCACAGATGCGTTGATAAAGAAAACCCACCACTTTTACAAGTGCACAAAAGTGAACAAATTGATTACGAAATTGTACATAAAATACATGCCCGAAAAAGATCTTTTATATTGAAGACGCGGAGGTCGGAGATTACCCCGTTTCCTAAGGGCAAAAAACACGGTTATTAGGGCGGCTAAAATATCTTTTGCCACGCATAAACAAAACCTTAGCGCGGTCCCTATCAGTAAATACTACAATATTTTAAATAAAAAATATTAATACTACAATATAATAACAATATGGACTTTCTCAAAAACATTCCTCTCATTTGTAGGGCCATGCTTAGTGGAATCATCTTAGTTATATTCTTTTTATGCTACTGTTGCCATAAAACGAACAGAAAATCAAGTCCTAGCCTTTCTTCGATGATCTGGAGAGATCCAGGACTTTCCATGCAAATCTATACAGTAGAGGCTGCACAAAATGTAAGTATTTTCTTATCAGTTAATTATAATAATACAATATAGCAACGAAAAAAAGCGAAGTAGAAAATCGCTCGGAATCTTCGGGTGTATTTACTATATAATAGCGGTAACCTAGCAAGTGAGTTTCAAAAAATTAAGTAAACAAAAACTTTAAAAAATCAATATTTTAGGAATAACCTTAAAACACAACGGCAAATTATCAACGAATTAGTAAAAAATAAAAAGAGCTCGGCTAATTTCCATGCTCTGACCATGGACAATAGATGATGCAGTTAAAAGTGTTAATGAACTAAATAAACATTTCAGTAGTGTAAGTAAAAATATTGTTGAAGAAATTGATTTAAAAGTAAAAATTTTTACAGGAAATGTCCACGATAATATCAGATGTAATAAAATTCAATATCAAAATCCCTCCAAAAACAATCGTACCGATGTCCATCTCCCCTGATCAATTCAATGACTTCTTTGTAAATGTCGCGTCAAATCTGCAAGGTCAATTTGGACAACCCACAACTGACCCAATTGAAAACATTCCCAATTATATATTTCCATGACTGAAGTCACCTTTAATGAAATTATGTATGTTATAAATAATCTTAAAAACAATAAACTAAAGAATAACTGTGGAATTGGTAAAAAATATAAAGAATCTTATAATTATCCCACTCACCAAGCTCCTAAATCATTGCATCGCGGAGTCTGTCTTTTCAAGTATACTTAAGAATTCCGAGGTTATCCCAATTTTTAAAAAAGGGGATCCTACAGACATCTCTAATTACAGACCCAAATCTCAATTGCCTATTTTCTCGAAAATCTTTGAAAAATGTATTGCTCTTAAAATATCAATTTTTTTTTTAAACTAATGATTTTTTTATGATTACCAATTTGGGTTTCGTAGAAAGCTAAACACCTCGTTGGGGATATTGGATTTGGTCTCTCATATTTATGAAAATTTTGAAGAACGTAGCTATCTTTCCAGCAGCTTTTGTGACCTGGGCCAGGCTTTCGATTACGTAACGCATGAAATCCTCCTAAAAAAGCTAAAATGCTACAATTTTTACAATGATAGCATTTCCCTGATAAAAAGCTACCTCTCAGACCGTCATCAAGTGGTGCGGCTGGCTGGGGTTAAATCAGCAGAAAGGGATATTTGTATAGGTGTACCCCAGGGCTCTGTCTTGGGGCCTCTATTATTCCTAATTTATATAAACGATCTCCCCCTTGTGGACCAAGAATCACACTACACCATTTTTGCTGATAATACCACAATCTCTTACTGTATGCATAGGATGATTACAGTTTGAATAGTAAAAGAAAGTGCCTAGCTGTGTTTTTGGACCTAGCAAAAGCGTTCGATACTGTTCTCCACGACAAACTGATTAATATACTCAACAATTATGGCATACGGGGGTTGCTGGTGGTTTGCTTGCAAGTTACCTAACAGACAGATATCAAATGGTAAAATTAAATAATGTCATTAATAAAAAACAAAAAATTATGATTGGCGTTCCTCAAGGGACTATACTTGGTCCACTTTTATTTGTTATTTACATAAATTATTTATTTAAATTGAATATAGATTGTTTGACGATCTCATATGCTGATGACACGGCCATTGTATTTGCTGATAATACTTGGGAAAGCGTGAAAAATAAAACGGTGATTGGTTTGAATAAAGTAAAAGATTGGCTTCAGAACTACAAACTAACAATAAACTAACAAAAACAAATTATATAGAATTTTCACTGACCAAAACAGGCAGACTAACATTTAATAACATTTTAATAGAAAATCACCTTCTACAAGAAACATCACAAACTAAATATCTTGGAATTATTATTGATCAGCACATTAAGTAGCAGCCTCATACTGAGTACTTGTCCAACAAAGTACGCAAACTAATTCACAAATTTTATTTACTAAAGGAATTCCTTGATAAAAAACTTTAATAACGATACATAAGGCATTTGTAGAATCAATCCTGAGATATGGAATTTTGGTATGGGGAGGGCTTTACAGTAATGGCTTGTATAAATTAAATATAGTACAAAAATACAGTTTGTATATAATGTTTAAAAAAAACACTCTTTATCCTACCAGAATGTTGTTTTCCCCGGAAGTATGTAATATAAGAACTTTATATATGCTTTCAATCTCCTCTTATATACATCAGAGTAAAAAGTTGCAAAATTTTATAGATCATGGTTACGTTATTCGTGGTTATGTGAATAAAAAATTGCAAATACCGGTAAGTAAAAATAATTTAAATTTGAAGTATGTATATTATATTGGCCCTAAGGTTTATAATATGATACCAATACACATTAGGTAAGTTAACAATAAAAAAAGGTTTTCAATTTTCTGCAGGGAATTTATTTTCCAAAATATAAAACAATTTGAAGGGTTATTTTGATTATTATTTTATTTTTTATTTTTTTGTGATGAGTACTTGAACATTTTACTGTTTGTAAGTTATTAATAGCTAAAGTATGTCTATAATATAATATGTATACATTATTTAAGAACACTGTGACGCATACAGCTATTTAATTAGCTAGGCGTATTTAATGATATATTTTCAATATATAATAGTTTTTTATTTTAAATTATACCATATCTGTATCAAATTTTGTATAATAAATTATTCTAATTATTCTAAATGATAGTTTGTTTAATTTATATTGTATTAATTATACTCTCACTTGATGACGCAACGTCATTGTCCCCAACCTTTAAACAAACATGTAGAGAATCATTCTACAAAGAATTTCTTAAATATACCAGTGCGGAAGACGTATAGAATTTGTTTCCATTTAAAACGTTTTGGAAACACTTAAATTAAGGTATGAAACCAAGATGGCAACATATTGCTGAAAACTAGTACAAATCCCTAACGTCGTGAAAAGAGGGTTTAAATCTAGGATGTCCTGACTATTATTTGGATAACGTGTACGTTTCTTAAGTTTTTTCCATACATAAATAAAAATAATATATTTTCATCGAAGTATATTTTTTATGTTCCAGTTTTAATGTGTACGTGTCACGAACCAATTTTTAATCCACTTGTATATGCATTGCCTTACATACGTGATGCTGATATGTAGTTCAAAATAAAATCAATACTATATAAAACACGAGACATAAATATTTGATACATATTAGGTAGTAGGTTAAGTGGGATGTATCCGAGATTTCGTCAAGACTTCAAGATGGACTTTTCAGAATTGGCTCGCCTTAATGAAGATTTTACGACGGGTCATATTAAAAATTAAATTAAATGATAAAATAAAAATAAAATTAGGTGATTCCAGTGGCGGATTTACCATAGGATTACAGGTTTATCGAATACAAAAAAAAGAAACAATTATTTCTTAAATCCCTTTCTACTCCAATAAAATTTTACTTATACAGTTCACTAGTGGCATCTTCCTTGGTCACGGTTATATTCTCTTCTCCTGTGCCTCTGATTCTTATGTAAGCGCAGCCTTTAGTTATACATAACAAGTATCGTTAAATTAATACAACCGACATATTTATAAGGTATGCGCCGCCACTGGGTCGACAACAATTTGGGAAGAACCAACACTTTATAAATGTTAGGAAAGAGAAATAAAAGTACATTACTACATGTAAAATAAATTCTTTTTTTGCTTTCCGATGTGACAGAATTTCTCCAAATTGAGACATGAAAATAATTGAAGTTTAATTAAATATTGAAAGACGCATTTAAATAAAAGTAGAAACAAATTCTTTGTTGAACGGCAGTAGAGTTTAGGACTTGCATTGTCTTTATATGTTTTGAATCACAACGTTTCAACTGGTAAGTATCTGCAGTCGTTACATTGGAGATACTTACCAGTTAAAACGTTGTGATTCAAAACAAATAAAGACAATGCAAGTCCAAAACTCTACGGTCGTTCAAGAAACGTCATGTCTCCAACCTTTTAAAATCTTTGTATTTAAGAGCAAATTTATTAAACTTAGTAGACTGGTTTCAGCCTTGCGGGCATCTTCAGTGCCTCTTGGAATTAAGGAACAAGAAAAAAGAGTTGATTTTGAGATCATTTTTTTAAACTTAAGGTTCTGTTTATACAGGGTGTTACGTAACTTATTTGGGTAATTCCAGGACAATTTTAAGATAAAGAGTGCATATATACATATGTCCTAAATTGTTTTGTTTATGATATACAGGGTGTTAAAGTTTTTTTTGTTTTTATCAAAAATGTTCATCATTAATTTGCGATATTACACTATATTTTCATATAGACTGTTATAATTTAAAAACATATTTATATCCCACTTTTTACGCCAAAAAGTGTTTTTTTCTCTAATCAGTTTTTACACACTAGACTGCATCCATTAATTATGGAATAGTTAAAAAAGTGTTTGATTAAATAGTAAATTTAATCAATTCTTTTCATTTTCAGTTTATGGGGTAGACTGTCTCTTGGACCACTAATGTGTGTGACTTTACTTTGTCTTTTTATATAATAATATTGTGTTGGATACAGCTTTATACTAGGTACTTGCTGTTCCTTTTATAGACATAACCTCTTCTCCCACCTTTTCTCTGCTACATTTGGCAGTACTATTTTGCTTTTCTAAAAATAAACTGACACTTCTCTCGTGGGCTATATTTGATTAATCTTTGGAATTTTTTTTACACTCTCACTACTTGCTCTTATCATTTGAACATTTTGAATATTGTATTTGTTTTTAAAGTAATTAGATGGTTTCTATATATTATAGTATGACTGACGTAATATTATGTATAGGTCTGATGATGCTGAGATAGATCAAAACATATGTAATCTTTTAATTACTACAATACAAACCCGAACAAATTTTAATGAGACCAAGACTTTGTGTGTATTTTATTTATACTTAAATCAGTAGCGGAACCACGAACAATCGCTTTCAAGTCGGATCGACAAGAAGAAGTCGACGACACTCTTGTCGAAGCGATCGAAAATTCGTACCACAGTCAATCGCTTTACTGAAATCGTCATCTATTCGGGTGTTTCCGCTCTGTCGATAAATACTTATAATCCATTCTAAAAACATTCCCTATGTTTCCTAGGTTATGATTAAAGGCCAATAATTTACAGAAAAAAAGAAGAATAAAATAGGTTATTTTTTGTTTGTTTTAGCGCGTTTATGGACGTTTTTAAATATTTGGAGAGTTTCAATCGTTTATTATTTTGTGAGTTATTATAGTTTATTAATCAAAATGTTACCAGTAAATATTTTAATGGACCGCGAGAGAAGTAGGTTACGTCTACGACGTTTTAATTTGCAGAGGATGCGAATGTGGGACTCATTTAATTCTTTTACTGTGGACGAGGTGGAATTTAGACGAAGATACCGACTGACTACGCCACAGGCACAAATGCTGGTGGATATGCTATTGCCCCACATGAGGAATATTCCGCGAAGAGGTGCATTGTCCCCACGGACAAGAATCGGCACTGCAATTTTTCGCTACTGGCAGTTACCAGAGGCTCATGGGGCAAAGCGTAGATATTTCAGTACAAAGCCAACATTCGATGTCAAACTGCATTCATGAAATTTCTTCCATCATAACAACTAATTTGGGTCAGAGATTTATTCATCATACCAATATTTCTACTTACCGTGTGTGAAAGAATGGCAAATAATTTTTAAAAAAATTTGCCGCAAAAAACAACATAAACAAACCCAAACAAAACTAATTTTGAGGTTAGATTACTTATCGACAAGCTTTAGCGGGATTCACTTGTCAGTCGTGTCAGATTCGATTAAATCGATATATTTTAGTTAAACGATTGTCGGTGGTAGCGATTTTGTAGATTAACCTTGAGTAAGGGTGAGACGAAGAGAGACGTAAGGAGAAATTGTCGACAGGTCTCTTAGAGAAAATGGACAGCATACAAGGTGACGGCTAAAATATCAAGCTGTGTAAAATCCTCTGATTTTAAAATTAATGTTTCTAAAGTACAAAGTTATAAAAATTGAATTATATCATTGTATTGATTACAGCATTATATTAGGTACCCATTACAGCGCAGTGCCATTTGTGTCAATTTAAAAAAGAGTAAATTCCGAACATTGTGATACTACCACTTACGTTGCTATACAACCCACTCCCCCCCCCCTCATTTTCAAGGAGGGAAAAAAATGTTAATTTCAGCTTTGTGTTAGGTACTTACTGGTTCAATTACAGCGGAGTAGCGTTTGCCAATTAAAAAAAAAATAAATTCCAAAAATCTTTATATTGCCGATATGAACGATTTTTGGATTTTAATTGACAAGACAGGCCCTGAGCTGTAATGGGTAATTTTGTCCATGGATTTGCCAACGAAATAAATTTTCCTTCAATTTTTTAAAAATTATATTTATCACAAGTTATATTACTTAATTGAATCTATATATCGACAACACTAGTAGATTGTTCATATCCATTAGCCACTCTTGGTGTACAAACTACTCCTTTTAGAAATTAATTTCGTTTTTTATCGACCGCTGGTTTGGTCAAAATCAAAATAAACTATTTGTATGGCTCCAATTCTGTCAAATTAAGCAGACACATTGAGAAACTTGACCAATAATTAATTGTATTTTTTATTGTTCTTTTCAGAGGCTAGTGGAAATTGAAGACTATGGCGAAAGAGAAATGTCGAGATGTCCCACTCCAGGCCCTCCCCCACCCTACGACACTGTTATCATGTCTGATGAACACAAGCCAATAGAAGTAAAGTCGTCTGACAATTCTGGCCTTCCTTCCTATGAGGCAGCCGTCAGTAGTTTGCACAATCCCGTACCTCTACATTGGACCCAATATGCATGATGTACATAGTGTAAAGACTTTAGGATTAAAATTTTTAATTGCTGTTTTGTTTTCTAAAATTTCATCAAAGTTTAATATGTAATTATCTACCTAATTATTTATTACAATTCATCTTAAAGTTTTGAACTCTTGAAATATTCTAAAACAATAATGCATATTGCAGAACGAACTGACCATCCAATAGATGAAAAAGAAACATTAATATTTTCTCTTGGATTATCGTCCTCCGAGCACCTAAATCAACTAGAAGGAATGAAACTGTTCCTGCCTCAGTGATACTATTGTCACCAGTCACCACACAGTGTATCATCAATCATTATAAACCCATAACATTTTCTTCGGTGCTTTTATAATTAAACGCTAAAAGTTTGCCACTTTACTTTTACCATTTTTCTATGACACTCCATCCTTAGACCACGCTGTGTTGCGTTTCTTCTTAAATACCTTAAATAATATCATTATATATTAATCTTCTTTTTTATAACTTTTTAATGCTCTTGACGGATTTATGTCAAAGCCAGGAGGCCACAGAATAAGCATTATCTCTTGTTGTTTTTATTGCTTGGTGTATTTGCCAGGTTTGTTTTTCGTTGTATAATACTTATTAAAGATTTAAAGGTCAACACTATAAAATGGATAACAAGATTATTAGGTGATTTAAAAAAAAATCGACATTTTTGAATTTTCAAAACATTTTTAGTGAGTTTTTATTGTTTCGTCACATAAAAATACATTTTTTTGTCTTTAACAGACTTTGAATAACACGACTTACCAAGTTCTAAACTAGGACAGGGATAGCGAACCTTTTACGTGCCCTTTGTTGTCAAACAAATATTTAATGTAGCCATGACGTGCAAACAAACAAACTTCAACTATTTAATGGGGATGAACGGCAGACTCATATCTACAGTTATGCCTATTGACCATGCCGTTAAGCATGAACATGAGGATCTAATAAAGTAGCTTTTTTGAACGATAGTTTTGGACTTGCATTGTATTTATTTGTTTTTAAATGACAACGTTTCAAGTAGTAACTATCTTCAGTCGTCTTTAGGTAAATAATTAATAAGTATACTAACCACAGCTATGTTTATACTAGCTAGGTTCACTAAAGCATAACCGTAATGGGTGCAGCCATGCGCAGTGTTATAGTTGCATTTACTTAACGAAGGTTTAAGGGGGCTTACTACAACAAACTGGGTTCTGGTATATGATAGCAGTTTCGTTGAACTTCCTCCAGTATGGTTCTGTATGCAGGAGTTCGGCTTCTGGCCACATGATATGATGGTCGTGCATCCAGGCATGGTCAACTACTACTACTACTGATTTGTCGGTCACTCTTTTTAGCGTATTGTATTCGTGTTCTTTGGTTCTTATTTCGAGTGGTCTCGTGTGTGTTTCACCCACATAAGATTGGCCACATTCGCAGGGGATCCAGTAAGTATAGTTTTTCCATCAGCTGAATATTAGTCTTCTTATTCTCTCAGATATTCCTCTAACATATGGGATGTTGAGTGTTGGTTGTGCCTCTTTCTTTGCTTCAGGTGCATTTGGTCGATTCTTACTATTCTCCAATATTTCGTCAACTAATCTCATGGGGTTTGTTGTTGAGGTCGGTCTTGATGTAGTTTCTTTCTTTAGAGCTCCTTCAAGTTACAGAGGGTAATTGCTCTATCCACAAAGATTCTTACTATGTTATGTTTTGTGTTGTTTGAGCGATTTGTTGTGTAATTGAGATATGTAGTATAATTGACCTGTAGGCGTAGATTTCTTGTACACTGAAGTTAGGATGGTGTTGGTTGTTTTATTCTTTCTCCATAGTGATGATATAATGTAGACATTCACTGAGTTCGTCATCGTTTCTATTCCAAATAATTAAGGTGTCATTCACATATCTCAATCACATTTTGTATTTCTGCCTTGTTCGTTCTATTATTTCGGATTCAAACCATTCCATGTAAATGTTGGCGATTATTGGCGAAACAGATGAGTGCAAGCAGTTTTTGTTCTATTTTAAGTATTTCCTATTAACAAGCTAATATTGTCTATTTAGACAGACGAATATAAAATGCGTTAAAAATTCCAAAGACGATACCAATCGAAAAACTGATTAATTTCTCGTAAAGCAGTGTCGATTTTGGATATTATGTTTTTGTCAATTAGCTCTGGTAAGACTTTACAAGTAAAGTATTTAAAGAATTATAGAACATCATTATTCTAATGTGTGTTTTATTACTTGATAATAATGAAAATAATAATAATAATCACTTATATTCAGGCAAATTTAACTGTGAGATAAATTACATTGGCAGGAATAGTTTGCTCACAATCTAAGTTGTCTTATTAGTAAACCAAGAACTAAATAATAAAATAGTTGTATAATCCGGCAACTGAAAGACCTAAAGTAACCTAACTCTTATGAGAATTAATAAAGGTTTTATTAATTTTTTTTACACTTAGAAATAGTCTACCGATACTACCAACCTTATAATATAAAATAAAATATAATATTTCTTCATTTTTCGAGACATATTTAAAATTTCAAAAGCGTCCCTTGGGATAACTGGACAGGCAAAAACTATGCCTAATAATATTAACAAATTTTTGGGTAAAAATGGAAATCACTGACATATTTTTTAAATTTAAACACCCTATAAATGAAAAATGGGTATATTTTTTGAAGAATTAGCGCATTGTGAATATTGCCATTAAAACGACCTATCTAAGTAATAGTTCTCTATGATTTGCCCATAGGATAATGGATATTAAAAGACATTGAATAAGTCTATAGTGGCATTAACCGTGATGGAAACGATTCGTCCATTTTTACCAAAAGAGACATGAAATTTATTATTTTGTAAGAAATAAGGAAGATTTCTTACACAATAAAATTAACATATGCAGGGTGATTTCTAAGTTGACACTTCTTTTTTAGCTGTGTCTTGAAGGCATTAAAATAAACAACATTTTCAAATACCTTTTTTTATAAAAATTAAAAATAGGCAAGATACAGAAGTAAAAAATCTAAGTGCGGGCCTGGTCATCAAAACGTAGCCTGCTATACTTTATGTATGTTGTTTGTCTTGTGTATAGAAGGCATTAAAATAAACAATATTTTTAAATACCTTTTTTCAAAAAACTCAAAAATAAGGTACTTACATTCATTCATTATTACACTATGGATCAAATACGGCTCTGCCTAACTTGCCCGTTGAATAACATTAAGAAAACTTCTTGGTGTAGGATGAGCCCGCAAGGAAAATAGTTGTGCGTATAATCTCGAAGCAGCAGCCGCACTTTGACGTCACTCGCCGTAAATAAGCAACATATTTACTAGTTCATTGTTTTCAAATTTTACCATTTTCACGTTTCACCAATTTAAAATTAAGTTGCTTCAACACACCGCAGTAAAATGCCAAATAACTCACCACCAACTCGTAAAAAAACTAATAAGAGATAAGACAAACAACATACATAAAGTATAGTAGGCTACGTTTTGATGACCAGGCCCGCACTAAGATTTTTTACTTCTGTATCTCGCCTATTTTTAAGTTTTATGAAATAGGTATTTGAAAATGTTGTTTATTTTAATGCCTTCTATACACAGCAAAAAAGAAATATCATCTTAGGAATCACCCAGTATTACACTATCTTCTCGGAACTAGACCTTTTCGCAAAATACGCGTTGTCATTCTTCCGAAATGCAATTTTTGAGAATGACGAGGAATCAATAAATTTGGAACTTCTGCAACACTCTAACAGAAGCAATAGTGTCTTGCACTTCGACGTCTTGTTGGTGTTTTTACATCGTGAGAAGTAAAATCTTGTTTAGATTTTTTAATGAGAAACATCAAATAGGCAAAATTTTAATAACATTTTTGAATAATAACGAAAATTAATGAAATCAGTTTAAAAACTAAGTGGAATGACAAAATGTAAAAATTAACCGAGCAGACAAAAATTTTATCAAATATATTTAACAAGCCAAAGATTTTTTAGTAACAAGCAAAAATTCGGCATACCGAAAGGAGCAAAATAACCGTCAAAAACTTGATTCGATTTTCTTCCTTTGCTAAAAAGAGCACTTTTTGATTTAATTTCGCGAATAATTGTCAACAACTTGACTCCACTTTCTTTCTTTGCTAAAAGAGGACTTATTGCAAGCATTTCTTATTAATATGTATAAGTCAATTAAAATTTATACAATAATCTACGTTGATCACATAAGTTGATTATGTGTTACTTTTACTAGTTAGTATTTGAATAAATCAAAATAATTAGGTTTGTTTAAATGTAAAAGTATTACTAATGTTATTATTTAGTGTGTAAGTTTTAAAATGTATCTAGGAATTGAGATTAAAAAAATGATATAAATTAAAACCAAGACCATTTTGTGCGGTATTGTATATTTTAGTGCCTAGATTTATGTACAAAATAAAGTTATTTATAAAAATATAAAGCATTATTTATCCATTTTTAGTTTTACAGAAAAACACGTGGTTTAGCTTGTAAGTTATCTGCTAACAATAGTAGTTTATAAACTTCCGAGTGCAAAATGGCCAATCCACTCGAGTTGTACAGTATATTTTTCCTACCACTCAACTCAAAATTTAAAAAAATTATTTAAATTAGCCATCATAACTTATCTTTTTAGTTGGCCGTGAACTTGTAAGAAAAATAATAAAAAACAATTGAAGAAAAATTCATTTAATTGGCAAATGCACGGACCAAATTACACTATAACATATTTATCGATTTGAGTTATTTTTATATTTACACAAAATCACTTTGAATATATCTATCTTTCCCACATTTGGCTTTTTGGAGAATAACATACAAAAAGCGATAGGGTAAGTCGAGGAGAGATGGACCAGTAGGAGAGCCGGACCACCCGCGATTTCTCACATACTGTAGCAACAATGCTTCGTGGGAAGAGGCAAAAACGTCAGTCGCCAAAAGGCAGTAAAGTGCTTGCGTTTGTGTGCAGTTAGTTATCGGGATATTTCGTTTTCAATCGTCACAGAAATTTTGCGTGGTGTTTTTCTTTAAACAGTTAATTCACTTGAGGTAAGTTTTAGGCAAAATTTTAGACATGTTATTGACAAATACGTAGTCTAGGATGCATTTAAGCTTAACAGCGTAGCGTTCACTTGGTTAACAGCTTAAGATTTTACTGGTCCATCAGTCCCTACATTTTAGGAGAGATGGACCAGCATGGCATAGGAGAAATGGACCAATGTCTTATTTTTACAGGATAATGCTTAATAAATACACCCGCAAGCGAAACGTGGCTAAAAGGGCCTCTTGGTCCGCAGAGGATTTATCTTCTGCCATCAATGCAGTAGAGATGAGCGATATTTTTGTACCGGTGACTTATACCGGCGACCTATCTGGTCACCGGTATTAGCGGTGACCAAATTGCCCAGGTCACCGCGACCGCGACCTACCGTACCACGCCCAGGTCGCCGCTCCAAGTATCGGGCTTACCCGTTGACCGATCAGATCAAGTCACTGGTAACTGCTCGAAATGCGAATATTAAACAGCGACCAGCGAGCTAAACAGCGACCAGCGACCTAAACAGTGACCTGCGAGTACAGATAACAGCGCGATTGGATTTTCGATTCTCATCGAGGCGCCGGGCTGTGCAGCGACCTGTATGACTGGTTGCTGAACACAGCGGAAACAATATTAAAATAATAAAATTTATTTCTGCTTGTGGTTGGTCAAGCTCGAGAACGAGAAGGTAGTATTTGCATAACTTGCAGGGTGATGCCACGGATTGGCGTGGTTTGAGAGGATTATAGGATTTAGGTTACGTTTTGGTTTTTATTTCACTGTCACCGTATATTTTTATTTTTGAAAGTTGTGTTTATAGATTAGTGATATTTAATGTTTAGTTTTTATGAGAGCTTGTGTGAAAAGTTGATTTGTTAAAAACTATTTTTTTTAAAAGATTTTTTAAATAATATTAAGGTATGCAAATATATTTTTTATATAAATTTTAAATGATTTTAAACGGGTTACACGCAGTGATTGAATCATCAAACAGTAAGAACAAGCTCTAAAATATTTTAAAATCCAAATACCTAGTGGTTAAGTGAGGGAGCTTGCTTCAACTTCGCCATTTGTAAATTATTTACAAAATAATAATAATAATAATAATAATAATAATAATATTATATTATTATTATCTCTATAGTTTTTTCTCTTAAAAATATTTTCATCTAAAGGTAGAGATTTTTATGAAAGTCACCGGGTCTGAAGTCGCTGTTAAAAATACCGGTGACCTTAAAGTCGCTGTCACCGGTATACCGGTTACTTGAAAGTCACTGGTAATCTCACCTCTACAATGCAGTAGTGTTCGACGTAATGGGTGTACGCAGCAGCAAGATCATTCGGTACTCCAAAAACAACTTTGAAACGCAGACTTGCAGCTAGCAATCTGGATAAAACCGACTCCCCTTAAGAATCGGATGGAGACGTAATTTTGGACGATTTATTATTATTATTTTTCTTACGTTACGTTAATATTTTAACTGTGCCAAACATATCACAAAAGTTTATGTTTACGTTGTACCGTTTAGCAGAGCTCAATTTGTGTAAATAAAGAATTTCTTAAAAACTTTTCAAAAGATGATCCATCTCTCCTCGACTTACCCTATATTTATTAATAAAAATAAACAATTTATTTTTCTCAACCATAGCTAGTTTGATTTAATTGTTCTGCTGAAATGTACAGAAGTATAACAGAAAGTACAACAAAATAGCTGTAGAGTTCGTTTTAAATAGTTAAAAACGACTTTAGTGCATTAATATGAACGTTTAACGATCGCTATGGTAAAGTATTTTTTTTTAAATAATCGCTAATTTACAAACTACTAATGTGGAAAGATAAGTGGTAACACTGTAGAAATAACATTCAACTAAAAACCTTTAGAAAAAAATGGAATTAATTTTTTTCTAGAAATCTTGTACTTTTGTCTGTTTTATCTGGTTTTATGTTCCATTATTTAAGGAAGATTTAGCAGTTCAGTTATTTTTCTATATCTGTTGCGGATAGTAAAAGTTTTAAGGGCTATTGGGGTTGGATGCCCCATTTAATATATCAGAAAATATCGCAGTGAACAAAAAATATTTGCATGGCAAAAATCAACCGAGGTTAGTAATAAACGTTCCGTTCATTTTGTAGCTATATAGTACATTTTATGCATTAAATCTTGTAGTAATTGCCTAGAAATGAGAGAAAAACTAAAGATTTTTGAAATACGAAAGTGCACCTGTGCACAAATATTTAGTTCGGTCAGAAAATAACAATAGTTCGGTATTATATTTTGGTATTAATTTTTGCACCACTTTGTGCACTCTTTAGGAATAAATTGTGTACGCATAGACATGTTTTGATTTAAATTAAAAAAGAACACATTTTATCTGACAGATTTGCATATTTTTGAAGTAAATTCTTAACCTCATTTCTGTCAAGTGTCAGAAAAGGATTCGTAAAATTTACAACATGTAAATTGGGTTTCCTTGTAATTGACCACTGTGATTGGTCAGTTTCATATCCTAACCAGGATGAATATGAAATCATATCCGCTCAGTTAACCGGAATAGCCCACGCTTCCAATCACTTTAGTGTAAAGGAAACAGAAAATTTCCATGTGAGAATAAAAAAACAATAATTTTATTGCCTGTTAGAAGTTAAAATCATTAATGTTGTAGTATACTATTATTTTATGAGGGGTAATGACAGTTATTATTTACGAGGCAATTTGCGATACGACTATAAGCGTTACCACAAAGGATAGAAATAATATCTTTCTACTATTGAAATAAAAGTATTTTTTTAATAATCCTATTTTTCTCCGAAATGAAAATTCTTGCTTAGTGCGATGACGTATCAAGGTTTAGGTCAAGGTCAAAGGACCCTTTAATTAATACAGACCTATCTTTTTTTTGTTTCTGTTATGATTACGTATTTGCGAAATGTGACGTGCATCTAGCCAGTAATTGTACGGACTCTATGTGGCTAGTGAAGTTAACATATTTGATGATGATTTGGAAGCATTGTACCGGATGATTCATTAAGGGTGACGAGCGGCCATATCTCGGAAACTACTGGGCATAGAAATTCAGAAAAAAAAATTATAACTAAAGTGGCCATGAGAAAATTATGGAAATAATTTTTAAGTTCCGCATTTTGCCACAAGAGGGCGTATCTAAAAAGTAAATTTTAAAATTTTACATATTCCGAAAATTCCACATTAAGGTATATCTTTGATAACACCATTAAAAAGCTTGGGCAATTATGCATCATTTTGGTCTTATGCTCATTGACGTACCGACTTTAATAAGAGGGGCTCTACTATTTTTTATTATCAATGGCCACCTTCACTTAATAGGCATGCTTATTTAATTTAATTATTTTAATTAAGAACGGTGTGCCCGAGGAGAAAAACGCAAGAGACCATTTTTATGCAGAATTGACCAGGCTAATCCGAAATAATATCCACATGGAAAAATATCAGTGGCGTACCACTTTTTTTCTAAAAAATATATAATCGCTTAAAAATTATTCAATTGGCGATAACGCTGAAACGAACGGGGATATCGAGCTGCGGTTTTAATATTTTTTCTAGCAAATTTCATCTACTTTTTGAATATGGTATCATAATTATACCGTATGATTTATTTTTTCGTAGTAAAATCAAAAAATGTGTTATTATTACAAATTGCGCCCTCTAGCATTTTTTTAAAAACTATTATGGACAACTAAATACGATTGGTGAAAGTGCATACATTTCTCTTCCAAACAGTCTTTAGTTTGCTACAATCGGATAAGTCGTTTATAAGTTACAGCGATTTAAATTATTGCACTTTTAACAGCTTCCCCCCCTCTTATTAAAGTCGGTACGCCAATGAGCATAAGACCAAAATGATGCATAATTGTCCAAGCTTTTTAATGGTGTTATCAAAGATATACCTTAATGTGGAATTTTCGGAGATATGTAAACTTTTATAATTTACTTTTCAATTACGCCCCCTTGCGGCAAAATGCGGAACTTAAAAATTATTTCCAGGATTTTCTTATGGCCACTTTAGTTATAATTTTTTTTTCCTGAATTTCTATGCCCAGTAGTTTCCGAGATATGGCCGCTCGTCACCCTTAATGAATCACCAGGTACATTAAGTTTTAATTCTGAGCCTAAAGTAAAATCCTAAACTCTTTTGGTCATTTCTTAAATATCAATCCTGATATGGCAACAGAAATGTCATTTGAACGTGAAATGTTTGTGGGCACTCAGAGTTTGTTATTTAGGTTCTCTTTTTAGTAAAGAGTGTAAAAGCTCTAAACTGAAATCACATTTTTGTAAAAGAAAAATAACACCTTTTAAAATTTAGCATGCGATTGCAAAGATGAAGGCTAATAGAACTATAGGACCTGAAGGAGTGCCTAGTTATATTTTTAAGGGGTGTTTTTTTTTCTTAATTAAGCCCCTTGGCTATATTTGTAATATCAGCTTGAATATATCCATTTACCCTCAGACATGGAAGTTTAGAAGGTTATTTAAGGTTTAAAAGTGGATCTAGATAAGAAATTAAAAATCATCGCCCTATTTCCATCTCTCTCTAAGTATCTGCCGTTCCTAAGATTTTTGAATTAATATTATTTGATAGAATATATGATGATGTAGCAGCCAGTATATTAAGTGCACCGGCGGCGGCGCAAGGAGAGGGGGAGGGTAAGCACTGACCCACCCTGAAACTAATGGTGCCTCTCATGTGCCTACCCCAATTTCATTAAGTTTAAAAATGACAATACAACTATTATTTTCATTTTTAAGCAAAGGGCTTGAAATATTTAGTAAATTCGTTTATGGGATTTAAATAAATCAAGATATTTATTATTTTCCTGGATGTCCGTCCGGTAACTGACTCTACACATGATGAGTAATCGAAATCTAATAGATCTAATTATCTGGAGGAAAAAAAAACCTGAACCCATAGAGAACTTCTCTAATTTTGTTTTGCGAAACTGACAAAAGCAAGACAATATTGCATTGTCAGATTTAATAAATGTAAATAGTAAAGACATTTTAATTAATTTTAATGGACCTAATGGTTTATCTAGAGTGAAAAATGAAGACCCGCATTAACCAAAACAAAAAGTATTTCCAGTTTAAATGGATAGAATATAGTGTTACGGAAGATGGTGTGTATTGTTTTCCGTGCAGTTTTCTTGGTGGTAAACAGGAACCAAACACTATCTTTATTACGACAGGTTTTAAAAATAAGAAACGTACAATGGAAAAAGACTCTGGATTAAAAAAAACTTATTGAACATCAAAAAAATGTAAAGTTACGTGACACTAATGCTAAAGTTATCAAAGAAAAGCGTGACTATCTAAAGTTAAATCTAGATGCTGTGGTATTTTTACATGTGAAGGAGTTACATTTAGAGGTCACGACGTAGACCAAGCAAGTAAAGGTACATATTTTAAACACAGAGTATTTTATGTTTGTTAACATTATATTATAAAAATTATTAGGACATTTTCTGGAGGTGCTTAGCTTTTTATCGAAGTATAATGCTCTTTTTAAGAAGAAACTGCGATATGGTCCCCAAAAAGCAAAGTAAACGCATACTTCTATTCAGAACGAGTTTTTTAAATGCATTTATTCATTCAAAAAAAAAATATATTACATTTCCTGGAAAGGTTCATTCTCTCGATTACATTTAACTAAAAAAAAACAACAACAAATGAAAATAAATGACTAACTAGAAACAGAGACTAATTAACTAAACGTTGTACCAAAATTCTAAAAATATCTTAGTATAAAGCTAAAAAAGTTGCTTTAACAATGTTGTATTTGGTTTTCTGTTGCGGTTAAAATAAGTCAGATAAATTAAAAAATCAAAAACTCAAAATTTTAGTTTTTTTCGAATTTAAAAAAGTAAAAAGAAAGTTCAATATAAAAGTATTATTTTACGATATTATTGAACATAAAATTCCTCAACTTTGTCACTACTTGACCGATGCTGTATCTCTTGTAGTTTCCAAGATACTCATAATGGGCATAGAATTTGGGACACCCTGTACATACATTTTTTTAAATCACAGACTAAATTGTGGATGTCTGCGAATGTACTACTGAGGCGGCGTTCTCTTTTTCATTATTAGAAGAAATATACATTTTTTGTATAGGCTCATCAGTACACAACATGGTCTTAAAAATTCAAACTCAAATGTACCCAGATAATATTTTCTTTGCGATGGACAAGTGAAATACACGCATGTGTAGCCATTAAGAAAACTTTGGGAGCTGCGCTGCTTCTCTTGCATAATATTAGCGTCGATAAACTGGAGCGAAATATTCACTTTTAATTTGTATAGGCTTATCAGTACACAAATGGTCTTAAAAATTCAAACTCAAATGTACCCAGATAAGCAACCTGCGGAGCTAAAGTGTATTATTTTCTTTGCGATGGACAAGTGAAATACCAACAAGAATACACTTAAGCACAACAACACATCAAATTGGCTATGGTTCAAAAAAATATATTATTTATTTTTAATAATAAATGCTGAATGCAAAAAATATAAATATATTCAAAGTGATTTTGTGGGAATACAAGAAATAAAAAATATATTATTCGGCAATAAAAATTAACATAATAATATAAATAATTTAAAAATATTAACATGAAAAATAAAATTAAAAACTTTTCTTTCTTTCAGAAAATGAAGTAATGGATTGAATTAAGTATAACAATATCTCTCGCAAAATCATTTTCAATTACCAAAAGAGATAATCTAACATCTCTTTAGAAGTTTCATTTGGTCTCCGAAAAATCCCCTGCTTAGCGAAAGCTATAAGGGAGGGATGTAGTGCGCCACTGAGAAAATGTATCCAAAACCTTTTATGTATTTATACACTATGCCCGTTTTCTCTCTAACCAATTTTGCAAAGCTGTTAGCAAAGTTATATAAAATGAAGATAAAACAAAAAACACAGACAGCTTAACTGGATGGGCCAAATTTGTGATTAAGCTGAATCCGCTTTGGGACATGATACGTTTACAAACATGCAGTTTTGATTAAAAATGTCTAAAAGTTTAGTGCACAAAAAAATCGAAAAAAGTTTTAACGAAATTAAACTGTATCCTTTATTTGTCGGTATACATTTAAAAATTTCAAAATAAAATTTCGTGACATCTGGATATAACTAAATTGATATATTTAGATAGTTATTAAAATAAAACTGAATTAACTAACGCAGATCGAGGTAGTCTTCACATAGCGTTTAAAAAATAATCATTGTTTATCATAAATATTGAATAAACATCTATCTGATTTTAATCTCTTACTGCAGTCTTTTAAAAACGCATCAGCGCTACCTGTAGGTTATCTAAGAAATAGAATGATAAATTACACACAATTGGGATGGTATAAGAACATAAAAAAAAGTCAAAGTACGCATTCACGTAAAAAAACATCTTTGAAATTGAAACTTGAACTGAAATATAATATATGGGTTGCAAAAAGATTTTTAACAATAAATTAACTATTTAGCAACTTTGGCATAAATGATATTGGCAGACGTTATTTCTATTATAATCAAAGTTGCTTGATTAGTGAATAAAAAATTAATATAATACCCGGGCAATGACACCGTTGAGATAGCGAAATTGCTTGGCGTTTGATAATCCTTCTAAATTTGTCAAAGAAAATAGAAATGGAAAGAGGAATAACAATGAATTTAGAGCTTTGGCAGCCGGTTGCATAATAGTATATTATTTAACGAGCGTATAATGTAGGCCATAATAAAACGAGGATGAAGTTTACGGCACGAGCCAAAGGCGAGTGTTGTAAATCATCCGAGTGTATTGTTTATGTTCATAAGACGTGAGTTAAATACTATACTTTATCTACAACCATCCATTTATCCATTATTATCAATTATTACTAACGTTAAAACACGCACAAAATACAAGCAAAACTTTAACATTTACGTCAACACATACTTATGTTGACATTTCTGGGTTCCATAGTAACGGGACGGAAGAGCAATGCGATGCGTCTCCGTCGCGTCCGACGCCTACTCCGACAAGTGAAATTATAGCACGGGGGTCTTCGAGAGATTTTGGTCAGATATTTCGCCGTACTGATTTTTAGCTATAATGAGATTAATTTTATGTTATAAGGAAACCGAAACACTAGCGGTGAGTTGGAATACGTCTATAGTAGTTGATACGTCTTCGTATGTATTATATAAAACACAACACGCTATGGCGATTTTGGTTGGTTTACTATTGTGGCTTCATAATTACACTTGTTGTTTTATGATAATTACACTTATTGTATTATGGATAGCATAATGCTCTTATTATCAGAAGTATTATGCACCTATTATTATATGGTTGTAGATAAAGAAATATAGTTCTCGATTCAGGACTATAAATCATTGAGAAATTTAACTAATAAATCTCTTGAAAGAGAAAAAAAGGCTTTCATAGATCAACAGGTAAGAAATGGTGGTAAGGCGCTTTGGAGTACTATACATAAACTAAATATCTACAATAAAAAACCTAAACCCAAAATACCTAATGCTCTTAGCGATGTGAATGATATTAACGATTATTTTATAAATGCAGTGCCTAAAGTCTTGCCTACTGCTGATTTAAATGATTATTATAAAGATAGTATTCCTAATTTAAAGTCCCATTTAAATTTAAAAACTGTTGATGAAGTAGAAATAATGTCCTATCTATCCTCAATTAAAACTAGGGCCATCGGATCTGATGGTTTAAGTATTACATTTATCTTGCTATGTTGTCCATTCCTTATTACATACATTTGTCATATAATCAATTCCTGTATAACTCAGTCTGTTTATCCTGCATCTTGGAAGGTTTCGCATGTTGTGCCCCTTCCTAAGGCTGACGAGGTTCGGGAGCACAAAGACTTGAGACCAATAAGTATTCTACCAGTACTATCAAAAATCCTAGAGAGATGTATAAAAAAACAACTGATGGAACACATTGAGTACAATCAAGTGCTCCCCGACACTCAGTCTGGCTTTAGAAAGGGTCATAGCTGCGCAACTGCTATGTTAAATGTTACAGATCACATTTTAAGGGCCACTGATTCTGGTAAGTTAACTATCTTGATACTTTTGGACTACTCCAAAGCATTCGATACGATAAATCATGATTCTCTTGGGCTAATTTTGAAGTATATTGGGTTGTCCGGGCCGTCTATTTCATTTTTTAAAAGTTATTTTTCTAATAGAAGCCAACGAGTGACTTTATGTGGACAAGTTTCTGAAGCCAAAGATATATCACATGGCGTTCCGCAAGGTTCCATTTTAGGACCGTTATTATATATTATATATACAGCGTTTTTGGTAAAATTCATTATTAGTTGTTCTAAACAAATATACGCTGATGATATTCAGCTGTTCTATTCTTTTTACCCTAGTGATATAAATCAAGCATGTGATTTGATAAATAAAGATTTAAAAGCCATTTATACCGTTTCTAAAGAACACTCGTTATCCCTTAATCCGAATAAAACTATTGCTCTGTTATTTGGCAAAAACAAAGATAGGATATTGGTTCAAAATAATCTACAAATTAAAATTAACGACGTACCAATATCCTTCTCTGAAGTAGCAAAAAGTCTCGGGCATTGGTTGGATATTAACCTAAGATTTGAAAAACATGTTTCAGAATGTGTTAGAAAATGTATATTCAAGCTTAAGCTGCTATACAGCTCTCGAACTATTTTAGATTCAAATATTAAACTTATGTTATGCGAGTCGCTGGTCCTGTCTACATTTAATCATTGTAATGTTGTATACGGCCCATGCTTGACTGCGGTGACCTCTTCAAAAATTCAAAAGATTCAGAATTACTGTTTAAGATTTGCTTATGGTATTAGGAAGCGTCATTCTGTCAGGCATAAGTTGAAGGATGCAGGGTGGTTAAGTATGAGACAGCGAATCCAATTTCATTCTGCTGTCCTTTTTCATAAAATAATATTGCTTAGAAATCCCTCATATCTACACAATAAAATAATTTTTCGCACAGATGTTCACAACCTTAATATTAGATTTAAGGGTACCGTTACACCACCTATCCATAAAACAGCTCTATTTGAAAGAAGTTTTTCTTATAACGTCTCCGCTCTCTATAATTCTATTGACTTTGAACTTAAAACAAAATCTATTTTACCATTTAAGAAATTATATAAAAGTGTATTATTGAGTGGGTGAAGTAAGAGTAACGGGGTGGGTGGGTGGGAGAGAGGGTATGGGGAGGAAGATCTATTCTTAATAAGGTTTCTTTGTTTTTCCTTCGTCCTTCTCATACACTTTATTTACCTGCTTATTATTTTGTTGTTACTATTTTGTTTTAATTATTACAAGAAAAAATTCAAATATTGTATTGTATTGTATTAATGTAAATATTATTAAATTTTTATTATATATCTTTTTAATTAAGAACAAATTTTTGAAGGTGCATAAACTTTTCTTTTTTTTCTTTCTTTTAATTATAATTATTTCTTTTTGTTATTAAGTTTTGCTAAATTAAATTAGGAAACTACATAGTTAGACTACTTAGGTTAAGTGGAAGACCAGTCCTTGTTATTAACAAGGGATGAACTTCGCCTCTTCAGATAACATTTAACTCAGAATATAATGTATTTTT
The DNA here is from genome assembly GCA_935413205.1 of Polydrusus cervinus. Classification (NCBI taxonomy): domain Eukaryota; kingdom Metazoa; phylum Arthropoda; class Insecta; order Coleoptera; family Curculionidae; genus Polydrusus; species Polydrusus cervinus. The sequence goes on from OW284510.1 coordinate 53,758,184, forward strand.
ATAGTAATGTATCTGCTCAAAATGTACACAATGTTTATCTGAATAAAGATTATTATTATTATTATTATTAGCTTAATAAAGTATTATTTTATAACACGCGTCCATGTAAAAAAAAATAGAAAATGTGCCGCTTGCGGCGAGTTTTATAACGGGACAAGTGCTCTAATTGCTTTATAAAACATGTAGGGAAAGGAGGGGCAAGATGGGATCACACTATTATTTATAGAAATACTAGTGTGATCTTTCGAACGGCGAACGCGCCTATTAGTGTATCGTGTATGTCTGGCGGTGTTGACGCCAGTTATTCTCACGTTTTTAGTTTTTATGGAAGTTTTGTGTCCCGCTTATATATTTAACAGGTTGTTATTTTATTCGACGCTGATTTTAGCGCGGTTATTGTAAGTACAGTGTAATTCTAATGTAAACTGCATGCATTTACTTAATATATTCTTCTTTACGATTGATCTCATGTATATTTTATATAATTTTATTTAACATGTAAACAATTTGAACACATTTAACTTCAAAATGTCAGGACGGGGTGAGATGGGGATATCTATACGGGGCAAGATGGGGACGTGCCCATGTTACCCCGCCTTTTATGTTAGGTACCTATATATTTCGTTATTATTACAGAATATGGTTAGAACATATAAACGTAAAACCGAACGAAGAAAATGGTCAGAAGAAAGTATGAGCAATGCTGTTCAAGCCGTTTTAAGTAGTCATCTAGGGTACACAAGAGCTGCACAATCCTCTAACATACCTCAGACTAGTTTAGAAAGGAAGGTTCGAGAATGTCGAGAATTAAATGGCGCTCCAAGTCAAATAAAAAAGCCTTTGGGACCAATAACAACTTTTTTTTCTCCAAAGAAGAAGAAATGCAGAAAAAAAAATGGAGGCAAGATTGTTTGGACTGACGACGTTAGATTTAAGAAGACTTGCCCATCAATGGGCTGAAAAGCTGAAAAAAACTCACTGCTTCCAAAAAGAGAAAGGGATAGCCGGCAAAGGTTGGCTTAAAGGATTCCTTAAGCGTCATCCGGATTTATCCATTAGGAAGCAAGAAAATACAAGTGCCGGGGTTCAATTGGATCGCTGTTTCTCAGTTCTTTTCGTTATTAAGTAAAGTTTACGACAAGTACAAGTTTACTCCAGAAAAAGTTTGGAATTGTGACAAAACTGGTATTTCTGTTGTGCCAAAAACCAAATCAAGAGTGATTGCCAGGAAGGGCAGAAAGCAAGTTAGGCGCCTGGACACTACCGTCCCCATCTTACCCCAAGGGCGGGGCAAGATGGTGTAAATGTAGCGATACGTTATTTTTACATTTTTGTCAAATTCAACTTTGAATTGGGGGTTATTATCGTTGTAATAAGATACATAACGTGCAATGTTTCAAAATTATTTAAATGCTTCTTAAATATACAATGTAGAGCACTAACGTCCCCATCTTGCCCCCCACCCCTACTTTATACTATTTTTCCTATTTTGTATTTTTTTCATTAAAAAATATATTTTTAAAAAGAGAATGAGCCATTCAAATTTTGAAAATTTTTAGTCTAAATTTTATGTTGATAATACTAGATTATTTATCATAGTAGCCTTGATAATAAATAAATTTATTATTCGTGTCTGTCATATTATCGCGAAATGTATTTATTTAAGTTTAACTCACCGTGAGTTAAGGGATATTGCAAATGGAATTGAATCAACTCTCACCAGAGAAATCCCCAAAGGTGGATCCAGTCAGTAATTGTACGGACTTTATTTTATCTATTATTTTGTTCTATGTTTACAAAAACATCTCTTTTGCCTAAAGCCAATATTATTATGAACACAGGGAAAAAAAGATGAGGGTCCATTTTTTTTCAATATGCGACTGGCGGTGTATTCGTATAATATATTAGGAATCGAATATTATCCTGTCTTCAAAAAATGCAAAACAGATGAGAGAACACAGTAATCGACGTTTAAAAATATGTTGTGATAGGCAAGAAAGATGAGTGTTTGTTTTTGTAAATGTTTTTTTAAATTTTTTTTTTATATTCCTAGCTGGCTCTTTATTTAAAAAAAAAAACATTTTTATATTTGTGAAAAATATGAATATTGGTGTCAATCCAAAATTTTAACATAAGACGTATGTATGACTCTAACCAGCGTTTTTCGGGCTCGGTTTTTCATGACTAAAAATAAATTAAATATCGCTCACCACGCCAAAATTGATGATTTTTTTTAGAAATCATGTATTTTAGGAGCGTAGATCTAAGAGTAGTTTTTGGTGCAAATGCTTAGGTTTTGAAATACTCCTTCTTAAGTGCCTCTTTGTATATTCATAATAAAGCATTCTCGTTTCTTCCCGCACTATTTTTTTATTATAAATTATCAAACTTCTTCCATTAAAAATGGTTCAATTAATTTTTTTAATTTTAAAAATCTGGTCACTGTAGACATCGTCAATTGGCTAAATCATGATATCTTCCCCTCACTGAATGCTTTCGGTACATCCCTGTGTGCAATTTAACAATACTTTTGTCACTTACCTTTACGCTTTAATTATTATGATCCAGTTCTTTAAATATCCAGCATCTCCACATTCCTCCTTTTTTTAAAACACTATTGGTAACATTTCAATTAATGCGGCTGTTTAGTAAATTGTAAGTTAAAAAAAATAATGTCCAATAATATAATACCTCGCACTTTTTTTTTTACTTTTAAACAACATTTAAGAAGCGAAACGAACATTAATTTAATGTCACTCAAATCTAAATAAAATGCTGCACACGATGTTTGAGAACTTAATACCAAAATCGAAATGCATGAGTGGGTTCGGAAAGGATGTAGGTTGTTAAATTTAACTCCGGTAAATAGCACTTTTATTACAATTACCGATCTAGGGTTATTAGTAATTAATTATTGGTCACATGCGTTTTTTAAAGATAATATTTAAGTTTAAAATAGGGTATAAATAGCGTCCTTGTCAATGGCGTGCATACAATATAGGCAAAAAGCATTGCCTACCTTGGGAACAATAAAACAAACAGAGTTTTTTTTTTGTATTTCAGTTTTTATCCGTGTAATACAACTTTGAAAATTTATCTCTACATTCTTATAATAAATAATAATAATAGACCAAGAAATTAATCCTATATCAATTCCACGAACGCATTCTTCGCTTATTATATCGTAAACTAGATCCCTGTATAAGCATTCCATAAGACCGTTCTAAAAACAAAGATCTCGCTGTACATTAGCGTCTTATGCAAAAACACTGCTTTTGTATGAGTGGAAGCAAGCGAGAGAGCCGGTAGGAAATAGGGTAGGAAAATATGTAACAAATAAACCCGTTGCAACCTTCGATCTTCCTTTATCTATCAGCCCGCGCCAAGAAAGCACGCGTTTGGTAAGTGTATTGGTGCCAATCTTTAAGTTTTACCGTAGTTTAGAAAATACTTTGCTTTCTCAATATAAAATATGAAACACGCCTCTATAAGTTTTATTGTTAATTAGTTTAGTTAGGATATTTTTAAAGGGATAACGGATAAGGTATCTTAAAATAAGAAGCACTTTTGTGACAATTCAAATAATTTTTACTGACAGGTTCATAATATTTAATAATCAGTAAGATTATCATCATATTTCACATAATGAATGACTTTGTTTTTGGTAACATTGTTTCAATCAGGTGGATGATAGATTTTTAATTTATAATTAATTAGTGGTTTCGCCCTTTTGCTAGATTTCGCGCCGTCGGTTTTCGGAAAAAAAAGAAATATGGAGGCGTTAATTAACACTATTCCGGCTAGCAGCGGGTTCTTTCCACAAAGAAAGAAGTAAAATAAAGTCTTAAAATTTATAGATATTGTACTTACCCGACTTTATATTGTGTTTTGTTCTCTTACATAAAAATATTGCAACTGACCAATCACAGTGGTCAATTACAAAGAAGCCACGCGTTGTAAATTTTACGCGTCGTTCTATGACACTTTACAAAAGTGAGGTTAGGAATATACTTCAAAAAAATGCAAATCTGGTAAAATAAATTTTTTATTTTTTTTTCTTATATTAGAATAATAGCCTATGCAGTATGCATACACCAATTTTTCCTAAAGAGTGCACGAAATGGTGCGAAAATTAAGGATATAAAACCAAAATATATTTTTACCGATTTATTGTTAAGTTTTTCCTGACTGACCTAAAGTTTTGTGCACAAATGCACTTTCTTATTTTAAAATTCTCCACTCATTTCTACACAATTACTACAATTTATAATGCATAAAATGTATAGTAGTATACAAAATAAATGTTTTTACTTGACTTTTGGTGGTTTCTTGCGATAATAAGGCTCCAAACTCCATGTCCATCGAAAATAATAGGTTGTTGGTGCCAATACTCAAAGGGTGCTAGATAAAAATGTTAATTTGCTGGGCCAAACGCAATATAATACCGCTGATACAATTTTAAATTTGCCGCCATTGCCTATGAAAAGCAAGACGAGTACGTCGCCGCCCCTGTTTTGCCTTGTTTCGGCGGGCCGCGAGTGGCATTGAGTTCCAATTTTTTTTTGCAACTCAACGTTTCTAATTTTAATTATTTAAAGTGTTTGACCTTGAAAAATACGAATTATTCATTATTTGAGGAGACAAATATTCGCTTGGGCCAGAGTGCAAACAACTTCAGGAACTGCCCTGACATCATCTACATTCTACAACATGTAGATGATAATGTTCATTTCCTGATTTGAAAAGATGGACCGGACGGAATATGAAACATTCGAAATCCCATCCTTATTTGGACAATAGCATAAATAATTTTCGTGATTCCTCATAGTAACGCTTTTAAATGGACCAATCAAGATCACAAAAACTTAACAAACCATACAATTTAATAACTAAATATACAAACACTAAATTTAATAGTCAAAGAACAATAAATTCGTAACATTAAATACACAAATGCCAGTGCAAATATAGAGTAATGCAAAACGTAGACACTAAAATAAGAACAATGGCGGTAGTCCATTCGGGGCATTCCGTAACCTTCCGGGACTGGCGCTCTGTTTTTGAGATCGGTGACTGGCTGCGGATTAAGGCTCCAAAATGTAGCTTTTATTTAAGGAAATGTTTTAAATTATTTTTATTTATAGATTTCATGTAACAATTAAAAAAATCCTAAATCTAGCTTTAAAACTAAAAAAACTATTTAACACACAAACAAAAAGAGCTGGAATAGGTGCGAAAAAAATTAATATAATATGAAACGAAACATTTTTACTGCAGCTTTTGGTCCAGGAAGATGCTTTATCAAGTTTTCGGATCTAGTTTTGGTGAAAGGGGCAACGTGCTTTGACCATTTAGAGGATTTATCTTTCCCAACAAAAATAGGCCCGGTAGAAGTCAGCTCATCTGCAGTATCTTCAATATCTGATATTGCCTGCTCTGTATCAGAGTTATGGTCGTCTACTTCTAGTTCATCTATTTCATTCTCGTCTTCTTCATCATCACATGTTTGATCTGTTATATTTTCTTGTATCTCTCCACCTTCCGATAGACATTCCAACATCAAGTTATGGAGCCTTTCCTACTTCTTCTCATATGATCCTATCTACAAGTAAGTAGAACTGAAATTAAACCGAAAAAACTAGAACACTTATATAACTTACCTTTGAAATTAGAGCAAAAACTTGAAAAAATTTACACTTTACAAGCAACTAAAAACAGTGCACCACTACTGGCGGCGGACTCTTACTCCGCGATAGTCTATCTCACCGTAAAAACGCTATCACTGATTTCTTAACGCAGACGAACTTATTCGTTGGTACTTGGTCGAAGCATACACGGCTGGATCGATTCGGTGGGTGGGGGATGGATCCTTAGTAAATTAAAAATATAATTTTATGCGGACTAGGAGTCCGCGCGCCAGCTACGGAAGGTTAAGATTTGACTGGTCGCGCTACGTATAAACGCATGTTTTGATTCATAAATCTTAATGCATCCAATAATTTATACGAATCTAATGTTGGGTCACATAATTGAACATATGTATGCACAAGGCTCTTATAACAACAATCGATTACGCATACGACACCAGAACAAGAACGAAAAATAAAGCAAAAACTACTGTGGCAAAAAATACCACAGGGTCATCTTTACTTAGGAACCAGAGAATACAACTTTTTACCAAATGAATTTAAAAACCGTTGTTAAATCATTTAATTGAAAACCCTTATTTAAAAAAAAATGTAACTTACTCTGGAAAGATTGATCATTAATAGTATTGTCAATGTAAAGAATCATTGCTCCTTGCGTTTATTTATGGTTGTTCTGGGTTGGTGAATGTAGGTAAGAATTTTCTGATTAACTTAAAAAAGTTACAACTTTTGATTTAACATGTTAAACCTTAAAACCATTTTTTTGGTTTAACATGTTAAACCGGAAGTTGGTATTTTTAGATAGAGAATAAAAAACTAAGATGGGGAGGTGAAAACCAGTTTTCTCTTAGATCGTCGTTCCAATGCTACAGCCTGTCAAAGTCTGAAAATGGCATATTTTAAACGTCAATATCTCAAAAACAATTGAATTTAGACATATGATATTTTATACAAAATATACGTAGAATTGTATGGGGAACTAGAAAATAATATAACATACAGGGTGTTCCATTTAAAATAACGTTTTTGTGAGCTGTTTCGGGCAGAAACGGCAACGCCGCATTTCTGAAAATATTTTAAAACGATAAATCATGGTTGTTTATCTGAGCAACCAAATTTTTAATAAAAACGGATTACCCGTTTTTCATAAACGTCTAAAGTTCCAACTACAGTGAAACACCCTGTAGATGGTCATAACAAGACTTCATTGTGTACTGATTGGTATTTTTATCATTTCTTTTGCTTGCGTTTCTTAGCCTAACTTTATTTATGCTTTGATAGTTTAGTAAAGTGTATTATGTAATGTATAATTAAGCTGTTATGTTCTTTAATTGTATAATATTATTGTCACTAATTATTTAAATTCTAATTAGTAAAGATTTGAGTACAGAATGGGCTTCTGCCGATTTTTCTAGTTTATTTGTTGTGTGCTTTATTGCTAATGCATTATTGTAACTATTTTATTTTTGACTGGTAAATAAACTTATTATAAAACTTTTTAACTAACCAGTAACTTTAACTGTGACATAAATAACATTGTTGGCATTATTTACTCCAAATCAAAGGTAACTGATTAGTAAATTAAAAATTAAGGTAACCAGGCCTGTATGATGATGAGAAAATTATTTTTGCTAATGTCATGTTACAGTCAAACCTGCTGGTTAGTTGATTGAGGTTAAACATCTTTATACAACCCAAGATAAGGGCAATTTGTCTATGGTATATACAGGGTCCTGCACCTCACCTCCCGTCTTCTATAGCTCACTTACTAATTAAGTTAGGATTTTGATACTTTGCAAACTTTACCTGTATCCTAGGGCGCATTTCAGGAAAATATTTTTGTTTATACAGGGTGTTCTAAAAAAGTGTAACTTCATAAGGATCTATTTTTTAGATTACATGCTTTATTCATTTTTACTTACTTGGATGCCCCTTATAGTTGCCTACATACCCCCAAAATTTTAATGAAATTGGTTCAGTATTATAGGCGAAAAAAAATAAAAACTAAGAAAAATCAGTTTTGCACCACTGGTTTTAAAAATTAATAAAAAATAAAAATAATGCCTCGTTAATAAAATTCCACAAAGGTACTTAATATATAAGGTCAAACAGTCTCGTTAACCACGCTTGATTAATACGAATTGTACAGGGTGTCCAACGTTTAGCGTCAAACTTTGAAAACTTTAAAGCAATTTGTTTTTCTTATTTCAAACTGGAACCCCTATATATTATTATGTCATTCGATGCAGAATTACAAATTAAACATAAACAGAAATACCCACTACATCAGGACCAAGCATATTAAAAAGTGAAATCATACATGCCATCAAGTTAATGAAAAATAAAAGAGCTGCGGGTCCAGATGATATGTACTCGGAAACATTTCACTTAATTAACGAACAAAATCTTGAAACGATCGTAAAACTCTTCAATAACATCTATGACACTGGACACTTTCCTGAAGATTGGCTCCGCTCCACGTTCATTACAATACCAAAATCGAACAACGCAACCCTATGTAAAGACTATCGTCTCATCAGTTAAATGAGCCATTTTCTAAAACTCTTCCTTCGAGTTTTACACACAAGACTCTATCGAAAATGCGAGGAAGTAAGCGGAGTCAGCCAATTCGGATTTAAGAGCGGATTCGGAACTAGAGAAGCCATATTCAGTCCCCAGACATTGGTCCAAAACTGCCAGGATCAAAGAAAATATGTCTTCATGTGCTTCATTGACTATGAGAAGGCATTTGACAAAGTTAAGCACAATCTTCTGATAACGTACCTTAGAGATTTGGGACTGGATGGAAAGGATATAAGACTGATTGGTAATCTGTATTGGCACCAAAAAGCAGAAATTCGAGTAAACAACACTGGAACAACTAAAGATTTTGAAATTAAAAAAGGGGTTCGCCAGGGATGTATCCTCTCCCCAATGTTGTTTAATTTGTACGTGGAAAGGGCATTCTCCGAGGCAATCTCAGATAGCCCCTTTGGTATTAAAGTAAACGGAATCTCCATTAACAATATCCGATATGCGGATGATACCGTGATAATAGCAGAAAACGCACACGAACTCCAAAGTCTGCTGGATCGGGTCTGCGAAGAAAGCCAAAGATTAGGTCTGAAACTTAACATCAAAAAAACCAAATTTATGATTGTTAGTAAGAACGATATTCCACACACCCGAATTCATATTAATGAAGAGAATATTGAACAGGTCACACAGTTTAAATACTAGGGATGCATGATTAATAAAGAATGGGATCCGGATCAAGAGATAAGGTGCAGGATCGAGCAGGCTAGAACAACCTTCCTAAGACTTCGAAAGTTCCTTACAGACAAGAATTTGGACTTTAACCTCAGATATAGGATGATAAAGTGTTATATTTGGTCTGTTCTCCTATACGGGGTTGAGGCATGGATGCTGAAAGTAACAGTCATCAACAAAATAGAAGCCTTCGAGATGTGGATCCTGCGCAGAATGTTGAAAGTATCGTGGGTAGATCATGTGAGAAATGAGGACATTCTCCGAAGAGTCGGTCTAGCGGATCGAGAACTCTTCGAAAACATCAAGAAAAGAAAGATAGGTTATCTCGGACACATACTGCGCGGAGAACGCTACCACTTTCAACGCCTCATTTTCAAGGTAAAATTGAGGGAGGAAGAAGAGGAATGGGCAGAAAAAAATTATCATGGCTTAGAAATATCCGTCAATGGGCGGGGATAAAGGACTTTCAAACATTGCAGAATGCTGCAATTAACAGAGCCATATGATGAGAATAGAAAAAGATGAACGCCTACGCAGGAATCTGCATGGCACTAAAAGAAGAAGATGTTCTAATTACAACCCTATCGCAATTTCTAACGCATCAAAACTTATTTGCAGAAAACTCATTTTATCAACTATTCCACCAGTCATTATCATAAATAAATATCGAAGGTGGCTTTGAAAAACAATTTATTTGTATTAACGTTTACTAAAGTGACAAAAAATAATTCTTTTCGCATGCTCCTAATATGAAAATCATATCTACGAGCTCTTCTTTGTCGTATTACATCACAAAAAATAATATAGCTTACAAAATTAATAATAATCTAACAATATTTGAAACTAAAGTCAAAATGGGATTTTGTCGTTTTAATAAACTTTCATACCAATAAATTGTTTTGCAAAGCCATCTTCGATATTTATTTAAAGTAATGACTGGTGGAATAGTTGATAAAATGAGTTTTCTGCCAATAAGTCTTGATGCGTTAGAAATTGCGATAGGGTTGTAATTAGAACAAATGTTTAATTTTTAATTCTGTATCGAATGACATAATAATATACAGCGGTTCCAATTTGAAATAAGAGAAATAAATTGATTTAAAGTTTGCAAAGCTTGACGCTAAACTTTGGACACCCTGTACAAGTCGTATTAATCAAACCTGGTTAACAAGACTGTTTGACCTTATATATTAAGTACCTTTGTGAAATTTAATTAACGAGGCATTATTTATTTTTAATTAATTTTTAAAACCAGTGGTGCAAAACCGATTTTTCTTAGTTTTTATTTTTTTTTCGACTATAATACTGAACCAATTTAATTAAAATTTTAGGGTTATGAGGCAACTTTAGAAGGCATCCAAATGAGTAAAAATATTTATGGCATGTAATCTAAAAAAATAGATCCTAATGACGTCACACTTTTTTGGAACACCCTGTATAAACAAAAATATTTTCCTGAAATGCGCCTTAGGATATAAGTAAAGTCTGCAAAATATAAAAATCCTAACCTAATTAATAAGTGAGCTATAGAAGATGGGAGGTGAGGCGCAAGACCCTGTATATATACATCAAGGCAATGATAATTTTTCCAGCACTTTCAAGTTGATATATGTCCATAAAGTAATGCATTCAGATAATAAAACTTATTTTATGCAAAATAATTTTGGTCCTTTTAGGATTCTTTTGTCATCGACAACATTATGGGTCGAGTAATAAGAGTAGGTAGTAAATTTATTCTAAAATTAACAAAAACATTATTAAAGCCTAACAGTTGTTAGTTACTGTTATTACTCAAGACTCTCCAATTCTAAGAATAAACTTACCGATAAATTATTGTTATCAATAAAACGTTCGATTAAAACACTTTGTCACTGTAAATCAATATTTTTTAATTACATTACTAAAGAAAAACAAAACACATTGTCATTAAAATAGTGCAGGAAATTAAAACGGATAAGAAGAACCAATTTTACATAAAAGTTAAATCAGTAACACCGCGATAACCCCACACACTTACTTTATTTTAAACACAGCAAGCACACAAATAAAAGTTGGAGAGTTTTTGATTAAAAAGCTATTTTCATCCGTTAACATATTACGGTGTTATAGAGTTCTATTAAATCTTTGAATAACATGAAACGGAATACTGTTATCGCTAAAGAATATAAACATAAAGTTTGACAATGGATAAAAGGAACGATAGCCTGAATATACTTTGTTGCTATTATGATAAGTTGTCGATGGAGGAAAAAAAATGACAATAAAGCAATGTATTAAATGATTGTTCTTTCAAATACATTCGGGTCGGCCTCATAATTACATTTACTTTGTTATTACTTTAATACAATATATTTAGTTAATTGTGCATTTTCTTTAAAAGGAGAGACACACCCAATAACTAGTAAAGTGGTAGATAGACGCCAAAACCCTTTCAGAATGTGTTTTAGTAGAAGTTCATAATACCGACGATACAGTTAGCCCAAAATGTACCCAAAGTTAGGCGGGATAATACTGTAGTGGTGGAGAACTATCGATAGTGGGTAGGGTTCGATATATCGATAGTAAAAGTGGAAAACTATCGATAGTACTAGCGATAGTTTTTGTTCCATAAAAATACACTTCTAGAAGAAAACATATCTTCTCTGTCAAAATTACTTCTAAAAAAAGACATTTCCGCCCTCCGATTTAGTGACTTCTAATAAAATGCTCCAAAATTAACTTTCCTGCATCTCAAAACCTTTTACAACTAATTGCTAACTTACTATTGATAGTAGGGTCAAATACTATTGATGGTACGATAGCAATAGTTTTTATTTCACTATCAAAACTATCGATAGGTCTCCACCACTTGATCACAGTTTATTAAGCACACCCATCCATAAAAAATTCAAGAGTGGAAGCTATTCCAGATGTAAATGAAGCAGAGAGTTCACGCTCTGGAGGTTACATGTCAAATGAATGTGAGTCACAAAAACGAATCAAACAACCCAGTTCTTGCAAAAGGAAGACAGTTATTCTGTGCGTGTTTTTAATAAACCTGACTACACCAGAGTTTTCTCCTGGAAATAATAGTGAAAGCATCAAAAAGTGGCAAGACAAAATCGATTACAAATCAACAGATGGGATGAAAAAACAACAGAGGACCATATGCAAACAAGATTAAAAGGTTTAGCCAAAACATGATATAATAACCTAGATAAATACACTTGAAATGAATGGATACAGCTACTTATTGAAGTATTTCCAGAATACTATGATTTTCTTACTACTATAAGAAAACTTATACATCGCACTAAACTAGTAGATGAGAGTTGGACAGAATATTATTTTGCAAAAATGCAGCTCTTCGTCAATGCGATATATCAGGAGAGAATGCTGTAACTATATTCGTCGACGGCATCCATTATAATGTCATTCAATCGGGCGTTAAAGTTGGAAGGTACTCGACACCGAAAGAGTTCTATAGAGACTATCTGTCTACTATAATTCTTTTTCGAGAACGACCTAGGCACGATATTTCTAAAGACCAAAAAAAAGGCAAGAGAAAGCCACCGGACGTGGAATCATAGAATTGAAAACCCAGACACAGTAAGCCACACATCTAGTGTAGGGTACAACATTTTCCGATTCACTATACTTCTCTGCAATTTGCATCTCTGCATCAAAAATATATCACACCGAAGTACCCACTAGGATGCGACGCAATCCGTGCGAGAAAACTCTTATGCGAGAGTTTAACGCTTGTCAAACAGAACTAAAATGGTCAGGTACTGATAATAATATATGCCTTAATGAATATGATGAAGTTACAGCGAAGGTCTTGAGAACTACTAGGGTAAATATGATGGTTAACTTATTCCAAGCAGAAGTAGATACCGATTTTAACTAATAAAATGTTTGAAAAAGTTTAGCTTTCATCTTGATCGGTCTTCCAAGAGATGCTGTTGAGGAGGGAGGACAGGAGATTCAGCTTTATTCCTCCAAACTAACTTCTCCAAGCAGAAAATTGGGCAAAATTAAAAACATTTTTCAGGGAACCCGAGCAACCCAAGTGAAAATGTTATTTTTATTAGACAGTTAAATTGTATTAAATTTTAAATTAAAATATAATAGTTTCCACTATTTTGAATAAAACTTTTGGCTTCTGTGCTGTTAAAATTTTTAAATAGTTATTCACATACCTCTTAATTTTATACCTAGCTTATCCCTGTAATTGTTACTAATAAAATTTTTTTCCTGGAGTGCTATTTTTATTGTAGCTTTGCTAACTTTTGATTCTGGTTTTGCTTCCACCAATTTGACCTTGTAGCTACGCTACTGAGCCTGATGTCTAAAACTTTATAAATAATTTTAACAATTATTTTTTTGGAATTTTTAATTTTAAAATAAATTACAACCTTTTCCAGATAAAAACAATATAAAATACTAATACACATATTTTCCTAAATTTTGAAATAATTCTCCATAACACCGCATTGCTGGTTTCTCCCCTAAACGTGTTGCTTCGAAGACTAAAATTAAACTAAATTATGCCTTCGAAGTTTAGATGCAAAAACTAAGAATTGATTTTCTCGCCCTTCGCAGGTTAAATAACCTAAACAATTAATGATGAAAATTTAACTTATATTCATTAATATTTATATTATTTAGCAATAACCTTATTTATCATGTTTAATTAATTCTTAATTAATTGGTTGGAACGATCTAATATTAATACAATATGATATGCAAAATCACCGAGAGGTTCTGTATTCTATTTCAAGCGGAGGCATAACACTTAATAAATTTTAATCTTGTCTGTACGCCGGCAAACATTTTTTAATTAAACAAAAAATAACGTATTGTTATTTTTTACAGTAGGGATTACGGTATTTGCTAATCGCAAAAAGTCTTAGTTACGAAACATGTGAAAAAGTGACGTCCCGGCGCGACCTAATGTCTAGAAGCACCTAAAACATCGTAACCGTAGCAAAATATAAACTGAACACGTGAGCAGCCGCGCCGCCGTAATTTTGCTGCTCTATTTAAAGCTCTTTCTAATTAAATTAGGATTATTCAAGCAACATAATACTTTGATTACAAGTTTTATTTCTTACCAATCTTTGCTTAGCATGCACATGGTTTATTTAAAGACAAATAAACATATTTTTTGTTGTGACACGATTAATTTAGGTTTTTAGAAATTTTGAAAAACGCTTCCTAAGAGCTCGTTCACACAATACGGTATTTTATCCCTAAATTTCCCGTGAAAGATATAGATTCAGCTAACAAGACGTAAAAGTACATTGTCCTTCATGGTCGCTAGCCGCTGGCGACTATGACCCAGTAGCGACGATTGATTCGCCACGACATCACGACATGTAAAATGTGGATTGGTGGACATGTAAAATGTGGATTTTGGTACAGATATATAGACGATATTTTTGTTTCCTTTACTGGCACTACTAGACAACTCCAAACATTTTTTGACTACATTAATTATATTCATCCTAACATAAAATTTACCATTGAATATGAAAATAATAATTCCATAAATTTTGATTTTTCAATATATCATAAACCATCACACACGGATACAACAATTAACAATAAATCACATCACCCCTATCAACATAAAGTAGCAGCTTACCATAGTATGGTCCACCGCCTTATCAATGTTCCAATGTTAAATGAAAACTTTACCAAAGAATTTAACTTAATAAAACAAATAGCAATTAACAACGGATATAATCATGAACTAATAGATAATATATATTCAAAAATTAAGTATAAAATAACAATAAATGAAGTATTTCCTCCAACAAAAGATCAATTTAAGTACAAAACTTTAACATTCATCGGCAAAGCTAGTAATAATATAAAAAACTTTTTAACTAAACATAATATAAAAATAGCATACAAAACAAACAATAATTTAAGTAAAATCATAAAAAACAATAAAGATAAATTTAAAAAAAAGACAACAAAAGTGGAGTATATAGGTTAAATTGTGTTTCATGTTCCAAATATTACATAGGTCAAACGGGTCGTTCATTCAGAACTAGAATTAAAGATCACCAGGATTCCTTTACCAAAAATAATAAACACTCCACATATGCAGACCATTTAAATTCAGAAAACCACATTTTTAATAATAATTTTGATATTTTACAGGTAGAACAAAAAAGTTTAAAATTAAATTTATTAGAGTCTTTAGAAATCAACAAATGGAAAAATTCACCAAATTTATTAAATAGCCAATTAAATAATTGTACTTCTCCTTTGTTAAATTTATTCAATGCATAATAGTTTAGTATCCACCTACCTGTCCTTGGTAAAGTAATACCTTAATAATTTTATAACCTGGTTTTACCAACTTCTTTATAGCCATTGTCAATTAAGACCTTTATATTATAAGGAAATTTTGTTTTTAATATTACATCTGATGAACCTGCTGTGACAGCGAAACATGTGTCACGTTGACATTATACGAGTGAAAATTACTAACAACGAGTGTTTTATTTCATAATATTATTATGGATTTTCATCAAGTAAAGGCCGAAACAATTCGATACATGTAAAATGGTTTTTTGAATCTCGGTAGCAGCGGCGCAACTAGATACCTATATTTAGGGGGGTGGGTGTTAAGTCCCGTATAGAAATCCTATACCTCCTGAAGATGTCTTCTAAAAAAAGACCACGTAATAATTCAGCACCTCCAAAAAATGACTTCTAAAAAACAGTCGTGTTACATAGAAAAGGATGTGAAAACATCATGCAATTGGTATAGGAGGGCTAGTCTGACCCCTGGACATGATAATGTAACTATTAGAGACCTTAATAACCTAATAAATAACATAGTACCCGTGATAACTAGATTGATAAATAATGTATTTGCTTCTGGTATTTTTCCCAAAGAGTTAAGAATAAGTAAAGTTACGCCAGTATATAAAACCGGACCTGCATGGGAAATTACCGCCCAATCAGTGTTATTACAACTTTTTCAAAAATTATAGAAATGATAATGAAAAAAAACTGCTCGCTTTTATAGATAGATATATTACTACAGATATGTATCAATACGGGTTTATTAAAAATAGTAAACGCTGAGTGCAACTCAGCGTTTACTATTTTTAATAACTGATCTCATAAATTATATCTCAAATGAACTAGATAAAAAGAAAGTTGTAGTAGCTGTGTTTGTTGATTTGAAAAAGGCATTTGACCTTGTGCGCTTTGATGTCTTATTAAAAAAATTGTATAGAATGGGGTTCAGAGGTATTTAGTATAATCTTCTAAAAACGTATTTATTGAATGGTGAACAATAATATGTAACATTGGAAGGTAAGGCTAGTGGAAAAAGAAAGACTAAGTGCGGAGTGCCGCAGGGCTCTGTGATGGGGCCTATGTTGTATTCTCTCTTTGTACTAAGTTTAAGATATTCGGGACTACAAGCTAGATATTACACCTTTGCAGATGATACTGTGTTGGTATATATAGTATGGATAATGTAAATAATCTTGAGGAAACTGTGAATGGTGATTTAAAAAAGTATAAAGACTGGTTATTATGTAATAGACTTAAAATAAACATAGAAAAGACTAAATATATGATATTTAAGCAAAAAAACAAAACAATTAAAAATCCTGTAATAAAAATAAATAACATAGCTATCCAAAAGGTGGAAACAATCAAATATTTAGGTCTTTTCCTAGATGAAAAATTAAGCTGGAGTAAACATATTGAACATGTATCAGGCAAGATTATATTGATGGTCTGCGCATTATGTAGGACTAGGCACTATTTGTCTTATAAAAGTAAAATGAATGTATACAATGCCTATTTCTTATCTCATTTTAGATACTTATTGCCGGTTTGGGGAAACTGTGGAGTAGTAAATTTCAATAAAATTCAAACTCTTCAAAATAAAGTTCTTAAAATATTATTCAACTATAACCATTTAACACATATGTGTGTTGGCTAAAAGAACTTCTAGAATTAGATTAATGTAAGTTAATGCATAAAGTTACACATAAAAAACAGAGGTCTAATACTGATATACTCTTTAACTAAAACGTACATTCATACCAAACTAGAATTCAAGAAAATGTTTACCATGGGAGAATTAGGACAAATAAGAGAATTAGGAGCCCAACATCGGGCGGCCGCTGTGTATGACAAGTTGCCGTTAGAGATAAGGAAAATAGTGCAATATAAAAGTTTTGTAAGGTTGACTAAGATTCATTTGGGAATTTAAAAAAATAAAATAAAATAAAAATTTTACACTGAATCAAAATTTATTTGAAAATTGTTGTAGCATGCTTAAGGAATTAGATATTTAAATATATAGTACAAACTATTATAATCGATACCAGTGTTATAAACACTGATTAGTTTCTAAGATAAAGAATGTATAATTACCTTTTTAAAATAAATAAATATTTTTAAAAAAAGTCTAGATTCAAGCTCCCCCTAGCCTCCTCCCCCCTTTGTTGCGCATATGAGCAGCGGTTGGGTACCTTCTAGGAAAACAAACATGTTCAGAAGTCATTGTATATGTCTTGGCGAATCAGTTATAGTGACTAGCGACCTTGGAGAAAAACCTTCCTTAAAGGCCTTTTTACATTGGGTGTGTTTGCAAGAAAAAATTGCCTGAAAGCATGCGCTTTGTCGACGTTTTAAGCAGTTGATGCAGGTTTTAAATGGGAAAACGTGCATCAGCTAATTAAAACGTCGTCGAAGCGCATGCTTTCAGGCCATTTTTCTTGCAATTGCACCCAATGTAAAAAGGCCTTAAAAGAAGCGAACTGAGTCATTTTTTGATCATAGTTTGGTACAATCGAAAAGGATATCGACGAATCATCGGAAGATATAAAAAAAATCTATTGTTAGAAAACGATTGTTTTTAGGGCACTCATATGCTAGCTGAGACGAACGAATTTATCAGATGAAACAAATTTGTCTGTATCCTTCACTTGGTCTCGTCTTTAATACATATAAGTATAGTTGAACCATATCCATGGCCTAGTTCTAACTAAACGAATTCAATTCATTAAGGGTCAATTAACGACGCCATTTTCTTGCATTTAACTGTCAATGATATTTGCCTTAATTTTAGGTTAATAGGTGGCGCGCAAATATTAAAACGGCGAATAAATATTTTTAGCGTAAAACATTTCAATCATTTGTAAAAGTTCGGAATTTCAGAGAGAGAGATTCAAGGTGTTTTTGCAAAAATTAAGCGAGAAGTAACCTATGGTACATATGTCACAAAAGTTGAATGCAAAAACCACGCTGTAAAAAACGCACTCTACAATTGTTTAAAGAGTTTGACACCACAGGCAAAAAAGCTTTTAACAGCAAAGAAAATAAAGGAAATTCAAAGCTTCCTTAGGAAGTTACTTTATGTTAACGCACACGGTGATGACGAAAAGTTGAAACAAGACATAAATAATTCCATCAGTCATATCTATGGAGACCATAGTCAGTGTCACTTATATTATTGCCACAATAAATAACAAGGAATGACTCAAGAGAGTAGGATGACTCAAGTAATGGATTCAGGCTAATTTCATCACCTTAACAGTATGTTAAGAAAATTATATATATTTTTTTGTTTAACTTTTTTAAGTTATAGGTGCGATAACAAGATAACTCGAAATGGTCACCAACTCATTGATAATGAGACGAACAACCATGCAGAGCTTTTTATAGGTTTTTGCTATGTAAATTTAATGCGGCAAAGGGGCTGAATCTCACTGGTCGGGGTTATTTTCAAACGAGGTCTATAATGTGGACTAAGGTATGTCAGTCTCAGTCTGTATATTTTTGGTATGTAGTGTCCGACAACTTTAAGAACATAAACTGTTGTTTAATTGATTTGAGAGGAAGAAAATTTTAATAACAGTTTGTTCATACTGACATATAGTTTATAATATTCATTATTTTTAGATATAATATGGGTCCTGATTGGCAGATAGACCAGTGGGAAGCAATTGTTGGAAGCCCTGCCGGAGAAAATTTTAGGAAATGCATGACCCAAAATAAAAGAGCACTTCAATTGCAGAGTAAGAAGCCAAGGGACAGAAAATTGAAGAGAACCACGACCAGCAGTACTCTAACAAAAAATGTAGATTATGGCTGGAGAGCAGAGCAACCACCATTATCTGAAATAGAGTATGTATGAAAAGGAAAGGTTTTTGAAAAAATTAAAGGTACTTACAATAAATTGATACCCGAAAAAACTATTATAATTTTATACGTGATTTATAAACTTTATCCATACATTTCTATTTAAAAGTTTAGTAAAATAGCTTCTGGTATAAGAACAACAAAACCTATATGAATAGTTTGTAGTTATATTAGAAGACAACCACTTCACTGACTGTTATAGGAGAGATTGTCTCCGGAAATAACTACACGGATCTATTTCTTCGTTTCATAGTATCAAGAATTATTTGGCGAACATATTTAAAAGTAAACTTTTCATTTATCCTGTAAGTATTTATTTGGTCGTTTTAAGACAAACTCTGAAGACATTATCGACATTGAGCGAAAAACAGTCAGCCAATGGGGTAACATTACTTATGAAGTTGTACGACCTTGGTTAAGACAGTTTTAAACCCAACTGCATAGTCAACTGGAGCAATAAAATACGACCAAGAAATGGAGCATGTTGCTGGGCAAAAATTTGCACTTATGGAAATAAAATGTCTCCATAGGGCTCACAAGAGGGGCCAGAGCTTGCATGAGGAAGTGGAAACTGACAAGACAATTTGCCTAGAGAGATCTGATAACAAATTTCGTCTGAAAAGAAATCATGATTACTACTATCAGGTAACCATTGTCTATAAACCACAAGGGCAGTTTTAATTTACCCTCATTTCCTTTTTTCTAAGAAGTTTTTATTTTAGATCCAAGGACAGCTAAACATTGCACAAAAGGACCTGTTTTTTTATAGTCTATATTAATGATAGGGAACCAATATATGTAGAAGCTATTTGCCGTGATGAAGAATTGTGGAAGAATAAGATGCTTCCTAAATTAAATAATTTTTATATGACTTGCCTACTACCCAGGATATTTGACAAAAACAGGAAATGTTTAGATCCTTATCACTGCAAATAGTACAATAATAGTGCAAATGATGTAAAGGTATGTTGTTTTAATAAAAATGATAGACGCATTTTGAATGGTATAAATATTTTAAATTTTTTTTTAAGTAGCTATTATAAAATATTATACACATATGTATATATTACTTTGTTGGTTACTAAATAAACTAAGAAACAATCAAAAGTTTGCTGCCGTTTTAGGTATTGTAGCAGTAAATGGTAATATAAAAATGTCTTTGAGGTCCACATAAGGGGTCCAATCCTACCAGGGCTATTAACAACGTCACAACAATAAATATTGGTCTCTAACAGTGTTCAAACAAATTTCGTCTCAATACTAATTGAATTTTCCCTAGTAGCACTTAAAAGAAAGTCAAGTAGTTTATTGTATGACATGATTTTATTTTTAGATTTACAAAACTGACTGTAAAAGTGGTTAAGATTACATGATGTCAGAAACTTGCAATAAAATGGATCTGCATTCTTACAAAAATTTACCAGAATTACCACTTTAAGATGGTAAAAACGGGTATAACGTTATGATCGAGCAATGCGTGGCGGTGCCTACATTCCGGCTTGCTACTGGGCATACTGTTGTATGGTGTCTTTTAATAGGATACAAAGATGTCCCTTTACGTCCAGATCTCGAATACGTCTGAACAAATGATGTAAGAGTCCGGATTAAAATATTCGTTGAATCCAGATATCTCAAAATAGCCGGATTTATAAGATGAGAATGATGACAAGTAATCCAATTTACACGTCGTTTTATGCCACTTAAGCAAAAGTAAGGTTACACACGTCCAGCGTGCGGAACGTACAGCAACTAACAAAAGTGTTCAAAAATATTTTTTGTAACAGCACAACAGGCATGCATTTAGAAAAAGTGCACCAATCCTCTTAACGAAGACGTAAGATTTTATTGGCAGCATTGCCAGTTTGTTATAAGAAAGACAAATATTGCTATTTTTATTGAAGTTGTTGATTGGAATACGTATTTAGCGGCAGATGATAGATCGAAATATCTAAATAAATATGTTACCTATGCAAAAACTTTTATTGTACCAAGAAGTTTAAGCTTAATCAAACTGTTAAATTATCCATGTGAGTTATTATTACCAACTGCAGTTAGTGTTTAGCATTTTTATCGTTATTTTAGGTGCAGAGTCATCCAACCGGAACTGCATAGAGGCCTATTTTTTAATTTTCCCTGTATTTTTATCAAAATCAATAAAGCCATCTTGTTTATGTTTGATACTAAAATTGCCATTTAAAATGTGACTAGGCTTAAAACAAAGGAACTGTGGCATAAGGCTGTTTCATTTAATTGTAATATAATAAACTCGCCAGGCTAATCAGAAAAAAAATGAAAAAATGTCAGTGACGTAGCAATCTTTAGCAATAGCATATCTTTTTAAACCAAAATATGTAGTTTAATATCCTATTAACACATACTAAAATTATTGATAACAATATCTAAAGTACTTTTAAACATATTAAATAACGATTTAAAAAATAATATTTATTTAAACCCGTAAATACCTACATACCGTAAACCTTCATTTCTGCAGTTATATATTATAAAGTAGGTAGTTAATGCCTTGACAAGTGCAATGTTCCCTGTTTATTTGGTTTCAATCATCTTATTAGGAAATTGATGTTTCAACGTAATTAGCTTTTAGACGGCCTTGTATTTAATTGCAAATGGTTTTATAATTTGTTATAATTATTACTGTAAACTTTTCCCACAGTATTTTCTGCAATTGATAGTGATATTTCGATTTCAAATAATCGCTTGCAAGGGCATGACAGTACACATAATCCTATTTTAATTAAGCTGGAAATTATAAAAAACGGCTTGTTAGTATCATTAGATCTTAGGAGACGAATTCTGTATAAATTATTTCAATATTTAGATTAGATTACTCCAATAAAAAAAACTCTCTGCTATGTTACAACGTTTTGTACGTCTGTATCGTGCTTCTTCAAGTTTTTATTAAAACATTTAAAAATATTAAAGTCACAAATATAAAATACATGCACAATTTTTTACATAATAAAAAACATTATTTGCAAAATGTTTGTTGTTTTCTTGAAATATTTAGTTTTTTTTTAAAGAATTCAAACACTTCACAGCTATAACATATTACACAATACATTAACATTTTTTGTTATTTATATACAATAATTGTTTCAGAAAATAGATAAATAAAATAAAATTTGAATAGAATAAGAAAACATACCTTGGAGTTGTTGTTTTATGGTGAACTGATGGAGTTATATTTTATGCGTTTAGCAAGGATTTTGTTCTTTTATCCTCTATATAAAAAAAAATACCCTACTTAAAAAAAACTTAATTAACATTTGAAAATCATTAAAAAATAGTACGTGTAAACAGTATCCAATCTTTTTTGGTATGTTTTGTTATTGTTCTTTTATATAGAGGGTAGAACAACATCCTTGCTAAACGCATAAAATATAACTCCACCAGTTCACCATAAAATAACAACTCCAATGCATGTTTCCTTATTTTATTTTATTTATCTATTTTCTGAAACAATTATTATTGTATATAAATAACAAAATAGTTAATGTATCGTGTAATATGTGTTGTAACTCTGAAGTGTTTGAATTAAAAAAAAACCTAAATATTTCAAGAAAAAAATTTCCAAAATGTGTTCAAAAATTGTGCATGTATTTTATATTTTTAAATGTTTTAATAAAAACTTGAAAAAGTAAGATACAGACGTACGAAACGTTGTAACATAACAATGAGTTTTTTTTTATTGGAGTAACCTAATATACCCAAGAATTACCAGAAAAAATTAATACAAAGTTTAAGAAACACCCCATCAAAAACGTAAATATTATTTGTATATATGTATGTTTGAAATATATCGGTATTTAATTTTAACTTAAATTAAATATGCATATAGTACCATATACAATGAAAATCGATTTCGGTAATATTTTGATGTCCATTAATTAAGGAGTATGTATAAAAATACTTAAATTTCATCAAATGTTTATATTTTCATCAAAATGTAAACAATCCATTTAATTTTTAAGTTACTGGTTAGGTTGTCTTTTGGACTACTTAGTAATTTTCTATACAGGGTAATGGTTAAAATATCAAGCCATGTAAAATCTGCTGATTTTAATAACAGTTTTAGTGGTATTGTGATTTACGTTGCTAGTGAACCATATTGTATAAGGTATTTTTTTAGGTTTATATATTTTATTTTTCTTTGTTTATTCTTTTTTTTTATTAAACCTTTTATATTTTTCCTTAATCTGGGCGCCTTACATTCGGGTGAGCCTTTTGTAAATTTGAGGTCTTACATGCAGGCTGATTGACACGAACAAGTACAGGGCGAATATTGTTACAACCCTTTTAGTATTTCGTTGGAATTCTGTACGTTTGGTCACAGATTGGAGTCTGGGGAAGTTTATACATTTTAGGGGGCACTAGATAGTAGAATGATTGATAATGTAACAGTTTACATAATTCAAATTTTATTTTTTTAAATCCGCCGTTGTTATCTAGATATACATAGCACCAGAAAATGATTTTTTCCACTCCCACATGGAAATTTGCTGTTTCCTTTACACTTAAGTGGCGAGAAAAGTAGGCTATTACGGTTAACTGTGCGGGAATATCTCATATCCATCCTAGATAGGTAATGAAACTGACCAATCACAGTGGTCAATTACAAGGAAACCAAATTTACATGTTATAATAGGCTGTACAGTGTTGCAACCTTTAAAAATAAAATTTTCTATTTTTATAGAAAAATTTCACGAATGCAAACAATACTGAAAAAGTCTTTTATTAGCAGAATACAACCACAAGTGATCCTAAAGAATATTCTACAAATATAACACTGTGCGTAAAAATTTCCCTTTTCCCTTTGGAGACATTGCCGACCTATCATTCCTCTGTGGTTCGTTCTCACGAACCCGGAAATTTTCCATTAGTTGACAACACTGTTATGAAAATTACATTTCTATATTTTCTTTGTGGTGTTTTTAAAAATACTGACCAATTACAGTATATTATATTTACTGAGGCTCCGCCTTCTTTGTCAAGACACTAAATTATATAATTTAAATGTATATGGTACAATATGTTATTAATTTGTTCAATATAACAAAATCTATACGCATTTATAATAGATTTATCAATAATGCAACCTGCGAATATCCATAGAATTAATTAAAAAAAGATTAATTTCATGTAGCATCATTTATCAGTTGGTTTTCCCATAATTAGCTTGACGTCCCGCTAGTCGAGTGGTATAGTGTTGGGCTATGGATCCGATGGTCGTGAGTTCGAGCCCGGCAACCTGAAAACTTTTTTTTTATATTTTTTTAGCATTTCGGTCGTAGAAAAAATATACTGTTCAACTCGAGTGGATTGTACATATTGCCCTCGGAAGTTTGAGCACTCCGTCTACGGCGTCGTGCTCAATTTACTTCCTCGTGCGATATGGACATCATAATATCCACTCTTGTTGTACAAACTACTATTATTTATCACGTTTTGTAGTATAATATTTTTAAACGACAAAATTATTAACAATTTCAAGTTATTTCCTGGCCGAAAAACCCCTTTTCCTGTTTTTCTTTGTGCTAAGGCCCTATTGGAAAAGAGAAAAGTGAGAAATTAAAAGGGGGTCAGAGGCAAGATGTACCTGCGATCCACCTTAGCAGAGAGGCTCCACACGTCACAGGTCATATAATATTTATAATAATAATAATAATAATAATAATAAAGGTCTTTTATTATAAAAAAATAAACAATATAACAAAGAATAGGCGATGCAAACAAAAGCATGGCGCAGTCTAGCCTAGACGGCTACTCAACTGAACCCTGCACTGCTTGCTTAAGTATAAAGAATATACATAACTAGTGATAGATGTAGAAATAGTACTTAAAGATTACCATGTAAAGGAGAAAATAAATGAACAATCTTATAAAATAAGTCAGCACGAAGAAGAGAAAAAATTAATACCTTACACTCAAATACGATGGAGAAGACGATAAATGTTATAAATGCATGACTCGCAGAATATTGTTAAGATACTTATATATTTTGAAAGAAAAAAAGTTAAGCTACCGAGTTTGCTCATTTTGAAAATTTTGAAGATGTTTTTTATATTTTAATTTAAATGTATTATTATCAAGTGAGATCAATTCATTAGGCAAGGAGTTATACAATTTTATAGCGTTATATGTAAATGATCTCTGAAACATGGCACTCTGATGGTGAGGCACCGTCATTCTATTAGGAAACCTTATCTGGCGCGAATGTATATTTTCACGAAATACAAATTTACTCTTGAGGGAACGAGGCAGAGCTGGATTTTTAAGAATTTTGATCAAGAAGTTTCCTAAATGTAAAGTTCTACGGTTGCTCATAACTAGCCAGTTGAGATTTTTGAAAGTGTAAGAAATGTGATCATACTTTCGCAGTCCAAAAATAAGGCGTGAGCATGTATTCTGCACTTTTTGTATCCTATTCCTATCAGCCAAATCAAGGCACGGCCCATAAATGAAATCGCAGTAGTTAAAACTTGACAAAACAAGACTCTCACAGAGCATTTTGCGCAATTTCAAATTAAGGATATGACGGTTGTTGTATAATACTCTTAATGACATATATGACCGTTGAATTAGTTTTTTGACATACTCTCTAAACCTTAATTCAGTATCCAAAATTATACCCAGATTTTTGGCTGTTTTAACCACGGGAAGCATAACACCATCAACACGTATATTGATATTATGACTCAAAAAATCAACGTTATTCTTATTTCCAAAGAGCATCAAGGATGACTTTAATGGATTTAATTTTAAATTGTGGTCTAAAGAAAGTTGATTTAACATATTTAACTCATCGTTAAGCAAATTTGAGGCGTTTATATAATCTTGACAGTCAAAATGAAGGAAAATTTGCGTGTCGTCTGCATATGCCTGAACCTTACAGTGCTTTAGAGATTTTAAAATATCTGAAGTATAGATGATAAAGAGAAGAGGTCCAAGAATGGATCCTTGAGGCACACCAGACAGAATTTCAATTTGTTCTGAATAAGTGTTATTATGGAAAATTTTTTGAAACCTGTTGTTAAAATATGATTTAATAAGATGTAAGGATGATTCTTCAAAGCCATAATACTTTAACTTTGCCAACAAGAGAGAATGATTAAGGGTGTCAAAGGCTTTAGAAAAATCTAGAAGAACTAGTGCGGTGTTTAATTTTTTATCAATTGCTGCCATTATATCATCTGTGATCTTAACAAGGGCGACGGAGGTACTAAAGTATTTTCTAAAGCCGCATTGGCTATCCGGAATTATTTTATTGATGACACAGTATTGAAATAGTTGACCATACAATACTTTTTCAAAGATTTTTGAAAGTAGTGGCAATATACTTATAATCTGAAGATCATTAAAACTTACAGGATTATTAGTTTTGGGTAATGGTTTACCAATAGAAATTTTCCACTGATCTGGAAAATAGTTAGCCTCTAGACAACAGTTGATAATATGTGTGACATACTTATCTACATGAGGACTACAACATTTTAACATCTTTAAAGACATACCATCTACACCAGAAGCATTGGAAGTGATTGAGTGAATTATTTTGTGAATATCTTGAATTTCAGCCATTCTAAATGAGAAAGATAGGTCATTATTAAAATTATTATTATTATAAAAATTCACTTTAGGGCTGCAATCTGAAGCTGTTTGCAAATACCTACCAAAAAATGTGCTTATATCATTAGCATCAGATAAATTATCAGGAATATTACAATCCTTGCTCGAGCTTACATTAAAAGCCTTTAAAGAGTTCCACGTTTTTCTAGAATTATTTTCTGCACAAATAGAATCAAGATACTGTCTTTTTTCTCTTCTAATCATAGAAACAGCAAAGTTTCGTAAGCGCTTATACTCTTCCCAATCATAAACGGTCCGAGTCCTCTTAAATTTCTGTAGCGCTCGATCCCTATTTTTCATGAAAACCTTTAGGTTAGGAGTAAGCCATGGTGCTCTAGGTTTAGTGATTCTAGACTCCTTGTAGGGGGCATGCTTGTCAAAAAGGGAAAATATAAGATTATTAAACAAATTAATTTTATTATCTATATTGCGCTCGTACAAAATATCATTCCATTGAAGTGCATGAAGATCAATAAGAAACGAGTTAAAATTAAAATTATTAAAATTTCTATACTGAATACCTTTTGGTTCAATATGTGCTTTTTCGATATTCAAACAACAATGAACAAGAAAATGATCAGAAACATCAGACATTGCCACCGTTCCAAAATCACCCACCAATGTGTCATTGGTGATAAAAATAGGATCTAGAAGGGTGCTTGACGTCCTTGAAACTCTAGTAGGTTGGTTAATAATTTGAACAAAATTATAATTTTCAAACAGCGAGGTTAGGGGATTGTCTACTTTAAACAGGGTTATATTAAAATCACCAACACAAACTATTTCATCTACAGTTGGGTAGAGAGCTGAGAAAATGTTGTCAAAATCATTAATAACACTGTTAAAATTAGTGTTTGGGGGCCGGTAAAAAACGCAGAATGCATAATATTTATTTTTGATTTTAATTTTAATAACTAAAAACTCAAGAAAATTTGTGACATTAAACTCAAAATTTACTACTTCCGGGACTAAGTTATTTTTTACATATACCCCTACCCCTCCACCTCTTTCCAGCCTGTCTTTTCGAATCATGCGATAACCTGGAATAATAAAAGCAGTAATGTCATCATCATCAGATAGCCATGTCTCGGTAAGAAAAATAAGATCAAAGTCGAAATCACCAATAACTGACTTAAAGTCATAAAAACCTGTAAAAATTGAGCGTATATTGAATTGAGCAATTCTAAATTTCAAATTATTCATATTATTTTCTCCAGAAAATACAAACAGATAAAAAAAATTTCTACAATTACCTTTGATTTATTTATAAAGTCGTGAAACACTCGACCATAGAACTCCTATATGTGAATAAAAAGAGTAGGTGAACAAAGTGATATTTCCGAGCCCGAAACATTGATTAGGCGAAAGGCGTAGGTTTAAAAAAATAGAAATTATGCTAACCTACCCTAATCTACTTTTGAATACATAAACTTCTTAAATAAAATGAATAATTATTCTATAGCATTGACACTTTAGTGATACATAAGTACCTAAATAAAAAAAAAATGCAAATCGGGCCCTGCAAAAATCTTGATGATACTAATTATGAATCATAAAAAGTATTTAAATCATATTTTATAAAAATTAAAGCAATGGGATTTTCATAATCATAACACTCTTCAAGCTAGTTAGGGAAAACCCAATTGTTAAGAGTTTAACTTAAAATATTGAATTTCTTACAAATAAAAACTACTTAAATAAACTAGGTACTATATAAATACCCAAATGCATCTTAAATCAAAAAACAATTTAATTTTCAATCCGAAATTTACATTCTCAATAATTCACTTAACATTTTCTATCAAACCCGTAAAAAATGATGTAGGTATTAGAAAATATACAAAGTATTCAAATCTATAATATAAAAAAAAGCTGCTGGAGATAACATTTAATGCAAACCCATAAAAATAAACTAATGCGAAATTTCTGTTAACCAGTGGTACCTAAACAATTTCAATTGTTATTATAAATAATTTATTATTTAAATGTCACTAAGTTTCGAGATTATTATTTTTGAATTCCTGGTAATATCGAAGTAATAAATTTTACCTCCTGAAGACCAGGCATTTTTACCATATTTACGCCTTGCCGCCATCAGCAAGCCGTACCTATCTCGAGTGAGGTCCTCATATATGACCACTCCCGACTTTTTAAGCATACTTTTCGCCGCGAACACTTTGCTTCTTTTTATATATGATATAAAACGCACTAACATCATTGGACGCTTATTGGCTTTGTCACTATCTAAATTATTTGTTCTTTGAGACAGAATTTAATTTCCAAACTCACCGCAAAATTTGTGCGTGCCGTCTGGTTTGGAAGAATAACAACTGGGCTTGACCAAGGACCTTGACTGTGGCTTTTTTTTTTGCTCTGATGATTTACGTTTTATTGGATCTGCATCGCCTGCATTTATTTCAAGTTTTGGTAAACTAGTACAACCCATTTTACTTTGTGTGGTTGCCAAAACGTTTTTTTAAGCAAATAAAAGTTGTTTTAGTGATGCTGATGAAATTTTATAAGAAAATCACTTAAAATAAAAATTCGTTTAAAATAATTTTGTACCTTGTCCGTTTTATCAAGGAAAGAATGCTATTGGTGACATTTTGCAAAACAACAAAATCCCTCTAAACGTGATTTTCTCGGAATCCACACAAACAATTTTGTAAAAACCTGTTTCATGTTCAGCAGTAAATATAATTATTTCCAGCGAATCGATAATCCGGTTCTAGGTATCAGCAAGTGCGGAGATTTTAGCGCCAAAAAAATCCATTAGCGGGATTTTGTTGATTGGCAAAATGTCACCAATATTTATTAACTGTAACTTGCCCAATATCGTACCAGCATAAAGTTTTACCTTAGCATATTTACAATATGTTATCTTATCTTACTGAATAATTTATCGTTTATATTTAGAAAGGTTATGGAACAGTAAGTTTATTTTTGATTATAAAAGCTTGGTAAAGTTCAAAGAAAAAGCAATTTAATATATTTTTCCACTTCTGTATTAGTTGTTTTACGTACAGTTCACTCTAAGTAAATCCATTCTAACCAACAACTGTGCGCAGAGAATAAAAACGCACAACTGTGCGTTATGATGCCTAGTATGACAATCAAGTTAGTTATCTTGCGTTTTGATAATTTGACAGTGACATGTCATTATTTGAAATTTGAAGTTGAAATCGATACTTTATAAATTATAAACCGATTTTAATTAATTTATTAGTAAGAGTCGTAGAAAAAGTATAGTACGTATTGCGTGTTAGTAAAACAATTACGCTTTCATGTAATTACCATATTCGCCGCTATGCGGGTCGTTCGCAACCATACTTACATACGTAATATACTATTTTCTACTCCCACATGGAAATTTGCTGTTTCCTTTACACTTAAGTGGCGAGTAAAGTAGGCTATTCCAGTTAACTGTGCGGCAAAATTTCATAACAATCCTAGATAGGTAATGAAACTGACCAATCACAGTAGTCAATTACAGAGAAGCCATTGTTGTTCTTAAAAGTACTGACCAATCACAGTATATTATTTTTACTGAGGCTCCGCCTTCTTTTTCAAGACACTAAATTATATAATTTAAATGCATATGGTACAATTTGTTCAATATAATAAAATCTAGACGCATTTATAATAGATTTATCAATAATGCAACCTGCTGAATGTGCATAGAAAATTAATTTCATGTAGCATCATTTATCAGTTGGTTTTCCCATAATTAGTTTTACGTTTCGATAGTCGAGAGGTAGAGCGTTTTAATATGGATCCAATGGTCGTGAGTTCGAGCCCGGCAACCTGAAAACTTTTTTTTACATTTTTTAGCATAAGGTTTGTTTCAATTTACTTCCTCGTGCGATATGGACATCATATCCACTCTTGTTGTACAAACTACTATTTCGTATTAGTCCTTACAGTATGTAACAGGTAAAGAAATTTCAATAATTTAAAATGTTTCTAAGCACATTTTATAATTTGTTTTTTAAATTTAACTATTCTTGTCTACAAGTATTAGTTATTTGAAAGAAAACCTTGGCTAGATATACAAAAAAAAGCACCGGTTTTCTTTGTTTTTTTATAGCGACATTTCACAGAATTTGTACTATTTTTATAAAAATACATTCCACAATCATAACTACACCAGTATATTGAACATCGCGGTGTTATATTTTGACATCTGACATATTTGACAATACCATAGGACATAAGAAATTATGTATTTATAAAAAAAATGGGTTTTTAATCTCGAAAGTTCTATTTTTTTATAAGGTGAGACACTTAAGCACAAAATCGAATGATGCAAATTTTAAAGCCGCGTATCTCCGTAACGAGTGGATATAAATGGCAACAACTATAAATACTTTTGAAATTAGACCATGAACTGCAATATACTGTTGTAATTATAATGTGTGGTGCTATTTAAAAAATTTAAAATGGCGTCGTATTTGTTACTTTTTGACATAAGTCCATAGCGTAGTTAGCTCGACCATCAAAACTAAGGAATCTATAAAAAAATGTATGTTTAATGTAAAAACTTCTATTTTTTTAAGGGTTGAGAACAAAATCACCAACTTTGAAGCATCGTATCTTCGGAACGGCTGAAAATAAATAGTGACAACTACATGTTTTAAAAGTTAGGTACATTATTATAAAGTAGGATTGCAAATTAAAAAACAAACAATATTTCGTCCTTTCTGTCAAATTTGTAAAGCTATATACATACAGGGTGGCGCATCAAAAACGAAACAGAGACATTTACTGGCAGCTCAGTTCTTTTTTGGAAAAACGCTCAGACCTGTCGATTTTGTTTTCGAGGGGGACACAAAATTGACAAAAACCACGTTAATACGTGCAGCCCCCTGGGCGGGGGTAGCACCACCCCTAAAATCTTAAATGGAAAGGGGGTCGAGTGATACCTTATTTAAAGGTATTTCCATTTTCTTTACTACTGAACTGAAGTACATGACTTTTACATCTTTATAAGGGAATTGAAAGACCTTTACAATAAGGTATCACTCGACCCCCTTTTCATTTAAGATTTTAGGGGTGGTGCCACCCCCGCCCAGGGGGCTGCACGTGTTTTTCCAAAAAAGAACTGAGCTGCCAGTAAATGTTTCTGTTTTGTTTTCGATGCGCCACCCTGTATATATTTTTGGACACCAAATTTGGCTTCTTAGCGAAAAACTGTAAGGGGATTGAAAGAATTGTTTTTTATTGTAGCCAATCGGGTGAGACACTTAAAATAATATCTATGTACATGGATTTGAGTTAGCTTTAGATTTATTTATGTTTAAGTTGACTAACAACATATTTTAATTAAATTTGTATAAATTACACTTAACTTTTGTTTTTCCCTATGATTAATTATTGCGTTTGGCTCGTTGTTGATATAAATTATTTCCTTTAATAGCACAATTCTACAATGATTCTGATGTTTAGTAGTTATGAGCTGTTTTTGACTTCTTTGGAGACACTGATCCTCATAATCACCTCATTTTTTTTGCATCACGTCCAGATTTTTTTAAAACACGGCAGCGCGTGCCTGAAATGTAAAAAAAGGTATACTTTCGAAAAATTACCGACTGGAAGTTTTTTTTATCGTATTGTATACCGTGCTCATTGTAAATAAATTTAACATTAAAAACTGTAATGGCGGACTACTCAGTGGAGTAAATATATCGCACGTTGGCCGCTTTTCCTTTGATGGTGGTGCTGGAGTACTAAAACTTAATCCCCCCCCCCCCCTCCCGTTTTTAAAGGTAAAGAATTCGAAAAAATGCTTACAGTTCTTCACACCCCTTGCCTCTCCTGCAAGTCGCATGGAACAGGGGAAAATTAAAAAGGGTTTCGTGAAAAGAGCTAGGTCGCGACTGGGGCATGTTGCTAATAATCCCTGAGGGTAAAAATCACCCTTTCAGGGGTAACAAATTAGCAGACATATTTTTATCCTTGGGTTGACAGCAACATCCACCTGTTTCGACCCACTACCATTTTTAACCCTTTCCAAGTACCCATTATTCTCCGTCTAAATGCGACTCAACAAGGGAAAACAAGATTAAGGAGGAGGTGGTTTCGACCATGGGCAAAAGGTAAAATATTTTTGGCACCATCCCTCGGTCGTAACGCACCTATTGCCTCGAAACGTCCTTCAAATGTACGTTTTCCCCGTCCCGTTTCGACTTATTACAAGAAATCACGAAACAGGGGTAGTCATCGGTGGTTGCGGGGAATGGGGAGAAATTTAGGAATTTTTTTCGTATAATCCATCCTAGAAAATGGGGGAGGAAGAAGATTTTTAAAGCTGCAGATGGACCATCCACATATTTGTCAGTTATTCACTCCACCAGATCAATATATAAGAAATCACTCCTCAAAACATTTCTCAAATTTTTTTTGTAAACCTCATCTCTTGTCTACCTTATATTAAGGTGTTCTATTGCAAATTACAGCACATTTGCTGCTTAATTTTAATATAGTTTAATAACGCTTATCTTCAATATTCCAAAAGTGTTTGAATCGCTTAGTTTCCGTGATCCTAATGGTCACCCTCGAATTTGGAACACCCTGTACATGGGCAGTGACAGATTACCTTTAAATAACAGTTTCTTGTCGTTTTAGCTTCACGTAGATTAAGACTTTTACTTCAGTCCCCCTGTATGTTCTATACTCATCAAATGTTTGATTTGTATGTCTATTGGGCCACGATGCAGGATTTTTTATAAGTAAGCACATTTTTTTCAAATTCAATGGTAAACGTGTTTCCTATTTGGCAAAAAAGTTCATGTACACGCAGTATAAAAAGGTATTCAAAATTCATTCTATTAACACAAAGTCAAGTTCATGAACCCTGTCATAATGGTATTTTGCTGTTATATTGACCTACAACAAATTAAATGGTCATATTTCTATAAATCGCTGCGTTGTCATGTAAAATATATACCGGTTTTATTATACACCATATTAAAAGTTAATTACTAGAGGATCTGGTCCGAACATGGAACCCCATTTTATTTATACGTAATAATTTAATTATTATTTGTTTCAGATTATATATGAAAGTGTTATGTAGTGAAGGGAAAGAATGAAAAATGAAAACTTCTAAATTGTTAAAAGACTTTTACAGCTCTCCTCAATTCCAAGCCGCGAAGTGACATCTGGCAAAGCCGCATTAGCTTGCAGTTGAAGATCTACCAGCAAAAGCATAATGATAAGGTCTTGTTACATTAGGTGCAAGTAAATTGTCGTTTTAAATGGAAAAAATTGCATCCGTTGATAAAAATGTCTACAAAGCGCATGTTTCCAGGCAATTCTTGAAAATTCACCTAATGTAAAAAGACCTTTAGGCGGGCAGCAGTGGGCGTGTTTTTTATATTGATTTTTGAGAATGTTTTTTTTTTGGTTTTGTTGTCGCTATTTATATTGAAAATGTATTACCTAATTATTAAATAATATTCTGGGTGGAAACTTAATTATAAATGTAAGCAGAGTATAAACAAGATTTTAAAATGCGTTTAGGATGTGTGTTTTTTGATTACCGTTATAGCAGGTTTTTTGGTTTAACATGGTAAATCGGAAGTTGATTTCTTTGGATAGAGTATAAAAAACTAAGATAGGGAGGTGAAACCCATTTTGTTCCAAGATGAACCGTTTCAATGTTACAGCCTGTCAAAATCTGAAAAGGCCATATTTTAAATGCCAATATCTCAAAAACTATTGAATTTAGATATATGACATTTACAAAATAAGCATAAAATTTTGTGAGGAATCAGAAAATATTACAATATGTAGGGTGTTCCATTAAAAAAACCTAATTAAGTTATATTCGCCACATTTTTTTGGGCCACCCCGTATACTCCAGCATAATTTTAAAATGTGCACCGCAATGGTTTTTTTTTTTTTTATGATAAAACACCTGCACTGTAGGAAAAATCCTTTAAGGCGCTCTGGGAGCGGTGCGAGTGCGAAAAAAGCGATTAACGTTGGTCTTGAAACATTGAAGATTGTATTCATTGGGAAACACGACCTCAGGAAGATCATTCCACAAAGATGACGTTCTCCAGATGAAAGAATTCTTGAACAATGAAGTTCGAGGAGTACTAAGCTGAACAACATATGGATGAGCGGCAGTGGTTCGCCGTGTATTTCTGTTTTGCATTGCTCTAGGTGGAATCAAGTGGGCAATGTCAGTCGAACACCTGCCATGGAAATATCTGTCAAAGAGAGCCAAATCACCAACCTGTCTTCGATGCTCCAGGCTATCGAGGGTCTTGGTCAGCTCGGGGTCGCCGATCAGACGAACGGCTCTCCTTTGAATGGAATCCAGTAGCCGAAGGGTGTGCTTGGGTGCAGAGCTCCAGACATGAGAGCAATATTCTAATGATGGTCGAATCTGGGCTTTGTAGAGTGTCAAAAGTTGATGAGGTGTGTACAACCTTTGGGTGCGGAAAAGTACACCAAGTTTCTGTGCAGCTGCCTTGGCAATTGCGGCAATGTGATCATGCCAAGACATATTACCTCCCAGATTGGCCCCCAGCAAATTAATAGACGGTGCCAGGGGAATTGCGTGTCCTGCCATGACTATATCCGGTTCTGCAATGTTAACCTTTTTGGAGAATACTGCTGCCTGGGTTTTCTTAGCATTAAATTCGACTTGGTTACTGTCACCCCAAGTCAAAATTTCTTCCAGGTCATTGTTGAGGCGCTATTTATATTGAAAATGTATTACCTAATTATTAAACAATATTCTGGGTGGAAACTTAATTATAATGTAACAGAGTATAAACAAGAAATGAAAGAAAGAAAAATGTGTTTAGGATGTGTGTTTTTTGATTACCGTTATAGCCGGTTTTTTGGTTTAACATGGTAAATCGGAAGTTGGTTTCTTTGAATAGATTAAAAAAATTTAGAGAGGGAGGTGAAACCCATTTTTTTCTAAGATGAACCGTTCCAATGTTACAGCCTGTCAAAGTCTGAAAATGCCATATTTTAAATGCCAATATGTCAAAAACTATTGAATTTAGATATATGACATTTACAAAATAAGCGTAGAATTTTGTGGGGAATCAGAAAATATTACAATATATAGGGTGTTCCATTAAAAAAACCTAAGTTATATTCGCCACGTTTTTTTGGGCCACCCCGTATACTCCAGCATAATTTCAAAATGTGCACCGCAACGGTCTCTACAACTTTTGTATTTCGAATTTTTATCCAACTTTTAGGATAAATGAGAAAATAAACTTAACTCTATTGTTGACTCACCCTGTACAAATGTTTCAGCTTTTGCCTATTGCTTAAGCCTTGAAACATGTTTTGTTCACTTTGTGTACTTAAAATTAAGGGGGGGTGAAGAGCGATTCGCCCCTCCCAGGCAGTTGTCTCGCCCCGTCTGAGGTATGCAAAACTTAATGAGTTTCGTTAGAAGAATGGAGAGATCATTTAGAAGCCATTTTTTGTTTTTAGTCGCCCCCTCAACAAAATTCTGAACACGCCAATGCTTGGAATCTGTCTTGATCATGCCTTTATTATTTTTAATTAATTAAATATAAATAGGGTCGTAATGCCACCAATGTCACATCTAATTCCAACACCGTAGCCACTTAATTTTAAGCTACTTTCAGCATTCGAACTGTTAAAACACAGTTTAAATGTTGACTTTTGCTATTTACATCTCGGATCATTGGCCTTCTTGTTGGTTACAAAAAAATTAATAAATATAGAAACACTGTTGTGTGGCAAAAAATAAATTTTAAACAAAGTATTAAGTATTCTATTGATTATAGACGCAGACGAAAAAATACAATGTAATAATAATAAAAACATAATTTTTTAAACTTTTTGTTACTTGTAATAAAAAAGCGAAACTAGTAGCTAAGATTATATAGGTGGAAAGTGTCTCATTACATTACTGCCAAGATATGAGATATTTTATCAAATACAACAATTTTTACTTTTTATTATTATTTATGATTTTCAACGGGAGCGCAACATTTTCTTCTCGAGTCGGTTTAGTGATTATTATTGAGAATAATTAAATTTTAATTAAAATAATGTATTCAAAATTTAAAATTATTATTCCTACCTATCCACCTACGCCCTAAATAGTTATATCCGTGTCTATAAATTATAAACAATATTATTTAATATTAAACTGTTGCCGAGATTTAACCGGGAAGATTTGGAGGCATTGCAAAAACTAAATAAACATAAGGACATCTGAGGAGGAACTCTACCCAAAATTACTTTCAGTGATTTTTCTTATAGAGTGCC
Source organism: Polydrusus cervinus (assembly GCA_935413205.1). Lineage (NCBI taxonomy): Eukaryota > Metazoa > Arthropoda > Insecta > Coleoptera > Curculionidae > Polydrusus > Polydrusus cervinus. Next base: position 53,795,194 of record OW284510.1, read on the forward strand.
GAGGGTTGTACGAAGTAAAGGAAACAATTCAGTGTATTTTTGATATTCTAATAAAGCAGATTTTTTTTTTCTCTGACTTCGTACAACCCACACTGTTCTTAATATGAAAGCTTTACTGACAGTAATTTTGGATCTGAAGTATAAATATTTTGAGGATGTCAACCCAAAATACGGGAGGCCAGAAATAATGCGTTGTCGGAATTATTTTTAGAAAAAGATAGTTAAATTAAATCTAATATTCTGCAATTCTGATATATACTTTGGGATATTCTGTTAATAAATATCCATTGTAAATTAAATATAATTTTCCGTCAGTTTTACTAAATTTACTGCTTTTATAGGTATGTGTGGTTGTATAATTGCTACTAAATGATAAAGAAACACCTCGTACAAGAAGTACCTCAAACTGAAAGTACCTCGAAGGGAAAGTAAATCATCATGGAATCATAGAAACTCGGGGAAAAAAAATCGTATTTAAAGTGGCTAAGAGAAAATCCTGGAAATAATTAAATTTCTCCGAAAATTCCTACATTAGGGTATACCTTCGGTAACATCATTAGAAAGCTTAAACAATTCTGCATTATTTTGGTTTAGGGGTCATTGGCGTACGTATCGACCTTAATAAGAGTGGGGGAAGCTATTGATTATGATGTCATAGTTATACCGTATGATTTGAGTTTTCGGGATACAAACAAAAAAACTGTTACTGTCAGTACTGTCACAAATTACGCTCTCTAGCTATTTTCGTGTACCAATGGATACGACAATTAAAAGTACTTATCTTTCTCTTTCAAACAAGCTTAAGTTTACTAATATCGGATAAGTCGTTTAGAAGTTACAGCAAATTAAATTATTACACTTTCAATAACTTCCCCCAGTCTTATCAAGGTCGGCACGCCAATGAGCCCTAAATCAAAATAATGCAAAATTGTCTAAGCTTTCTAATGATGTTACCAAAGGTATACCGTAATGTGGGAATTTTTGGAGAAATTTAGAATTTCAATATTTAATTTTCAATTTTTTCGGCAAAATGCGGAACTTAAAAATTATTGACAGGATTTTCTCTTAGCCACTTTAATTACGAATTTTTTTTCCCGAGTTTCTATGCCCAGTAGTTTCCGACTCCGAGATAAGGACGGCGGCCATACATAATGGGTCACCCGGTATATAACCCACTATAAAAAGTTGGTATTTGGATCTGAAATCCAATGATTAAAATATAACTTTTCATGACAGAAGTAGAACAATAGCCGACTTTACACGGAATATATTAACCGCGCGAATTAAATACGCACTTCATGCGTAACGTTTCTTTCTATGTATACATGTAAAATTTGACATTCTTTAGTTAAATTACGGAAACACGTTTAATAAACCTTTTTAAATTTTAAAAGTTCCAGGAGTCAAATCAAATACTATCGATGACACAATTTCCCCTTTACTCGTAAACATTTTGCATTTGTCAACTAAAAGTTATTGTCACCAGCTTGAGCAGTAAAAATTTAAGATAATTTTAATATCAGTTTTATTCGTGCAAATAACTGCGCAATTTGTCGTGAATGTAGTCGCTCATTTCTAAGTCATGCGGTTAAGAGTCTATATGCCGCTAACAAAATTACCAAGCATGTATGGAGTCATCAATTATTACAAAAATACCGTTGCCTTGTCAACAACTTCTACAAAATTTAAATATTTGTGACCTTATGACTAAAATTTGCAACGTCAACTAAAGTTGGTATTTAATAATTTACCCGACAACCGGGACAACCCAAGAATCAACATTTATTGTAACAAATGGTCACGAAACACAGATTTATTTTCTATGCCAGTTGCTTTGTGGCCGGGTGCAAAGTAGGTACCTACCTAATGACCTTTTAACATTAGGTACAAGTTAATACAAGCAAGTTCATACATTGAAGTTAAAAGCATTGCAGCTCGTTTTACAATATGATGCAAGTGTTTTCAAGGAAGTATCTTGGCAACAGATATATTGCCAACTTTACAAATCTACCCATCAGCATCAGCTGATAAAAGAATAAGATTGCATGCAGAGGTGCATTTATTTTTGTTATATCAAATAGATAAATTAAAACAATGGGTACAGCTAGGGTTGCCACCTTCCTTACCAACGATTCCGGGAGTCTAATAACCAAAAAAAAGTTGAAAGTAAATACGTTTATTTACATACGAAATAAACAAAAACCTCACCAGTGACGACGTCTGAAAAAAAAGGGCGCCGCCCCCACGCTCTATAACTCAGTAAGCTGAGAAGACAAACAATACAATACTGCCCTTTTGTCCAAATAACCTCAAAAAAAAGGTCGACGCCTTCTCCACGCTCTTGCAGCGTGTTGTAATCTGGATTCCGGGAGAAATTATATAAAGCCCAGGAGACACGCTTTTTTAGGCCCGATGTCGGGAGACTCCCGGAATACCGGGAGAGGATCTATATCATTGATCCAAAACCAAAAAATTGCAAGTGGTGTGTTTTTTTAAGTTGGTATGGAAAGTATTACTAGAAAATTTATCGAAATTTTATGCCATTTGCAATCAAATTAGAACATGAAGCAAAGCAAGTAAAATTGCGTCATCAAAGCAAGGCAATTTTTCTTGAACTTGCATCGAGTTATTATTATTTAAAAACCTTAATAAACACAATTAAATATACTGGTAGATTCCACGCTTGCAATAAAAACAGTTTACTTATATAAAAAATTACATGCATTATACCGTTTTAGATTGACTCATTTTTAATTTAAAGGCCATGTTAATTTATTGCAACTTGCATTAGCAGCGGCTGCGCCAGGGGGGCAGTGGCGGATTTAGGATCTGGTCTAGGAGGGGGGGGGGGGGGCGCAAAAGGAAAGTGTAAGAAGAAAGCAAAAGCGCCGCACGGTGCCACGCCCTAATTTTGCCAAACATTAACCAAATTTAGTAGTAACAGGAAAAACAAAACTTTTTTATTTTATAACCGCAATTTTAGTATTTGTAGACACAACCTTTACATTCCTATTATTTACGGAACTTTAATGTGGAATAAAATTTAAAACGAGATGAGGTAGGTTTTTTCGGTATTATTTATTTAGTACAAAAAACTCTTTTGTTCCGAAAAAAAGGTAAATACAAAAAAATCATACTAAGACATAATTAAAAAAATAAAATACTGAAATAAGCAAAACAATGCTCTATTAAGAGTAGACAAAAAATAACAAACGAAACTAAAAATTATCTTTAAAGTTTTGTATACCATTTTGTAAGTATCAAAAAATTTAAAAATCGATTTAAATGACAAAATCAAGCCGTCTCTTTTTGCTTGCAAACCGGTTGATAATTTCATCTATGTCTAAATCCATACTTCGATTGATATATAGTAAAGCTAAGCCGTTAAGGCGGTCTTCTAGCATGGTAGACCTCAGGTAAGTTTTTAAAATTCTTAGAGTGGAAAAACTTCTTTCTGCGGTGGCAACAGAAATTGAAAACGTACAAAGAAGTTTAAGACAGGCGTTAATTTTCGGAAAATAATTGGCATCACAGTTTTCAAGAGCTTCTAGCGCGTTATCAGTTAGAAGAGAGTTTTGTTTGTATAACTATACTTCACCCATTAATTGTGTTACCAGAGGATTTCCTAGAAGATCTCCAAACCGTTCCGTTATTGTTGTTAAAGAATTAATAAGACTGATGTCGTCATTTGTCATTTTCAGAGTGTTGGGAATTAAAGTATTTAAACTAAAATTTTCAATAGTTTTTTCATTGAAACGAGCTTTTAAATCGACTAGATAGATAATATAATCAATCTTCCCTAGGGGGGGGGGGGGGCTCTAAATCCGCCACTGCAGGGGGGCCAGGGTGCCCACCCTAAAAACATGGTTGCCCCTAGTGCACACCCAAAATTGAGGGATTCGGTCCGTGGGGGAAGGGGGATTTGACTTTGACATTTTTGATGAGAAAAGAGTGCATTATTATAGAAGGATGTAATAATGTAAGAATAGATAAAGAGAAGAATGAAGACTTTTATTTTTAGATGTCAGTTTTGACAGGAGGGGAGTTTTGTTTACCTCGCTTATGGCGTTATAGAGCGTGGAGGAGACGACAGCCTTTTTTTTTGGGCAGTGCTCGTCCTAAAAATCATCGGGTCCACTTGTGCCCACTTATCCCAAAAATCCTGGCGTCGCCACTGTGCATTAGCAATTAAAGGAACATTTCAAAATTATACTAAGCAATTATCTCGGTAATTATTAATAAATTATTTTTCAGTAACCAATATTAAACACACCAATTTCATAAAATCAATCAAATAAATCGACATCCAATATAAAATGTGAAATCACAGAATGTAAACATAACCTAAGAATCAATCGGATTAAAACACAAATGACTCCGTAATCGGCACAATTACCACCGCTCCTCACCTGTGAGTTATTCAGTCAAGAAAACCTTGGACGTGCAAGCATTAGATAAGAGTGCAACAAATAATGTCACAAATCAAACCGCATAAACACAATCACATATTGCAACACAATCCACTGTTTTTGTCTTTGTTTAACGTTTTGTATATGCAACTCTTTTTTCTTTGTTTAAGAGGTCACTTAATAAACGAGCGCGGTCGAAATTCGTACGAATTCACGTTCACTTTGACACGGTTGTTCGACGTTGTGCTACGGCACGGCGGAGTACGTTTCACCAGGTTGTTTAATTTACCTGTGTGTGCAGTTCGTGGCCAGGTAAAGACCTTGGCCGTCGTCGATGACGATTGCCTCTCTTTGGATGTTCAACGGGTGTATTAGTTTGCCTTCTTCGTTCTTTGCTACTCGGACAATGAAGGAAAGTGAAATTTACGTGGTAAAGAGGGCAATACAATAATTACATGTATGCGATACACATTTTGTATTGTTCTACTTAATATTTAAGGGGATCGTTGCAGTTTTTCATATATAGGGTTGCCCGGATGTCCGGAATAAAATTAATATTGCCTTAACATGCAACTTTTTGGGAAAACGCTCGGACCCGTCAACTTAGTTTTATATATGCTCACATTTTGACGTTATTCGCTTGTTTTTTTTTTATAGACAGTGGTTAAAGATATGAAAACATCGATCTTTTTTTTAATGGAAACATACAGCTTGTGATACATCATTTAAAAGCTGATAACTTGTACAGGGACATTATTTTAAGTGTCTCACTCGATTGGCGACTTTGCTATCGCCCACAATAAAAAAACAATTATATATTTCCTAACTGCTTTTAATGAAAAAGCCAAATTTGATGTAAAAAAAATCTATGTTTACAAATTTGACATATACGACGCCATATTGGATTTTCTTAAATGGCAACCCTACCTTATAGTAAGCCAGCTGCATTCGCCTATTTGTTCAAACGTTAAAAATGTATAATTGTCAATATTTATTTTCAGCCGTTCCGGAGATACGAGGCTTCGAAGTTGGTGATTTTGGTATCATCGAATTAACAGAAGCTTTGAGATTAGAAACTCAATTTTTTCTGGAGATGCGTAATTTTTTATGGCAGAGCCACCCATGCTATTGTCATATATGTCAGATGTCAGAAAATTACAGTTACGACGCCATTTTGAATTTTTTTAAATAGCAACCCACATTAATAACTACGTCAGTGTATTGCATTTCGCGGTCCGATTTCAAAAATATATAGTTGTCGATATTTATTTCCATCCCTTACGGAAATACGACCGTATCAAAAACTGCATCGTACGATTATGTATTTTAAGTATCTCACCCCATTAAAAAATAGAAGCTTTGTGATTAAAAAATCAATTTGTTCTGAAGATACGTAATTTCTTAATAATGGCGTCGTAACTGTCAATTTTTGACATCTGACATATATGACAATAGCATGGGTGGCTCCGCCATAAAAAATTACGTATCTCTAGAAAAAATTGAGTTTCTAATCTCAAAGCTTCTATTTTTTAATGGGGTGAGATACTTAAAACACATAATCGTACGATGCAGTTTTTGATACGGTCGTATTTCCGTAAGTGTTGGAAATAAATATCGACAACTATATATTTTTGAAATCGGATCGCGAGATACAATACACTCACATAGTTATAAATATGGGTTGCCATTTAAAAAAATTCAAAATGGCGTTGTAACTGTCATTTTCTGACATCTGACATATATGACAATAGCATGGGTGGCTCCGCCATAAAAAATTACGTACCTCTAGAAAAAATTGAGTTGCTAATCTCAAAGCTTCTGTTAATTCGATGATAACAAAATCACCAACTTCGAAGCCTCGTATCTTCGGAACGGCTGAAAAGAAATATTGACAATTATACATTTTTAATGTTGGAACAAATAGGCGAATGCAGCTGGCTTACTATAAGGTAGGGTTGCCATTTAAGAAAATCCAATATGGCGTCGTATCTGTCAAATTTGTAAACATAGATTTCTTTTGACATCAAATTTGGCTTCTTCACTAAAAGCTGTTAGGGAATACATAATTGTTTTTTTATTGTGGTCGATAACAAAGTCGCCAATCGGATGAGACACTTAAAATAATGTCCCTGTACAGTATGCTCATAAATTTTGGCGCGATTCTGTCAAGCTATTTTAAAATGGCGGCTGTTAAAAGTTTTTATAAAATCTCTAAATAAGCGGAAGTGATAAATAATAATTAATGTTTTTTTTTACCTTTCAAAGTAAGAACTCTTCATTGTTTCACATTCTGATATTTTGTGACTTAACAATAATTATGGTTTACCTATTTGTTAACTATTTTGTCAAAAGACAAAAAAATGAAACGAAGTAAAAAATAATAAAGTAAAAGTTGATTATCCGGATATTTAGCATAAAATAAAGCGCACACTTCACTTTGACTTATTTTTTTATAGTAGTTATGGTTGACGTCTGTAAATAATTTTTAAATTAAAAAATGTTTTTGCCGGCGTACAGACACGATTAAAATTGAAAAAGTTTTATGGCAGCGCGCTTGACATGTAATCGAGAGGTTCTGGGTTCGATTCCCAGCGAAGGCATAAAACTTTTTCAATTTTAATCGTGTCTGTACGCCGGCAAAAACATTTTTCTTTTCTTATCTCCATATCCTAACAACATCAAGACTTCGATACGCTGTCTTTCCGACAAACCCATTTTTGTTTAGAAAATTGTAAAATAATACTTCGGAAATAACTAAATTAATTTTACAAGTTCACAATGTCACAACATGTCAGAACGTGAAACAATGAAGATTTCTTACCTTGAAAGGTAAAAAGAAACATCAATGATTTATCACTTCCGCTTATTTAAATAGAGATTTTTTTAAAACTTTTAACAGTCGCCATTTTAAAATAGCTTGACAGAATCGCGCCAAACTTTATGAGCATACTGTACAGGGACATTATTTTAAGTGCCTCATCCGATTGGCGACTTTGTTATCGACCACAATAAAAAAACAATTATGTATTCCCTAACAGCTTTTAGTGAAGAAGCCAAATTTGATGTCAAAAGAAATCTATGTTTACAAATTTGACAGATACGACGCCATATTGGATTTTCTTAAATGGCAACCCTACCTTATAGTAAGCCAGCTGCATTCGCCTATTTGTTCCAACATTAAAAATGTATAATTGTCAATATTTCTTTTCAGCCGTTCCGAAGATACGAGGCTTCGAAGTTGGTGATTTTGTTATCATCGAATTAACAGAAGCTTTGAGATTAGCAACTCAGCTTTTAAATGATGTATCACAAGCTGTATGTTTCCATTAAAAAAAAAGATCGATGTCGTCATATCTTTGACAAATGTCTATAAAAAAACAAACAAATAATGTCAAAATGTGAGCATATATAAAACTAAGTTGACGTGTCCGAGCATTTTCCCCAAAAGTTACAGGTTAAGGCTATATTAATTTTATTCCGGACTTCTGGGCAACCCTTATAACAGAAATATATATATGCTGTGAGTGGGACCGGAAAAGGGGAGCATTGCTCAAAATTCAGCTTGTCGCCCATGAAAAAGGTTGTTTCTGGGCTTGTTTTTGGAGAAGGAAAAATTCTGCCAATAATACGGCTTCAGGGAGTTGCTGACTAGATCTGAAGTTGTTTTACGTCACTTAAAAGGGTTCTCTATTAAGAGCTAATGATGACCTTCACTAAGGTCGAAACATGTTCTCTTTCACCAATGTAAATTACCCCTATATATTTTTTCATTATTAAAGATATTGTGGTTTAGACAGAATAGTTTCTTTGATTTTATCACGAAAACTTAAATCATACGGTATAACTATGACATCATAATTGGAAAGTATATTAAATTTGCAAGAAAAACTGTGAAGACCCTGGTTTAATATCTTCTTTCGTTTCAGAGTTATTGCCAAAGGAATAACTTTTACCACTTTAATTGAAGAAGTGATTGTTTTCATAGTTTCGTTATCAAGCAATCCACAACAAAAATATTTTTAAACCTTATGATTGTGCAAGTGTGTTACTCATTATTTCATGGCCCAAAAACTACTTTAAAATTATTAATATAATTAGGAAAAATTTATAGATTAGGTATAATTCTAATATGATGTTTTAAAAAATAGATCTAGATAGCCTTGAAACAAAATCAACCCCTTACAAAATTAAATCAGTTTGCAACTATTTCAATTTATTTATCTTCAAAGAAACCTGTCCATATTGTTAACAGGTATCTAGATTCATTTTTTAAACACCCTATTCGAATTATGTCTATATTAGAAGTATTCGGTAATTATATGATTAGTAAGTAGCTTTGGGTCATAGGAATAATGAGTGATAAACTTACATAATCATAAAAGTTAAAAATATTTTTTTGTCGTGGAATGCTTGATGACAATTATGAAAACAATCACATCTTCAACTAAAGTGTTGAACTACGGTCTACACATTTTTTCAACTTGCCATTACATTTGAACTCATTCTTTATCAATTTTCCTGATATAGTGACAAAATGCAGACATGCAAGAATTACATACGAGATAAAAGATTACGGCAACCCGAAAAAAAAACAGAACGGGTTCACCCAACAACTCCTAAAGAAGTTGTTGATTCACCTCACCCAGAATCTCTAGTCGTACAACAACTGAATTTAGTATAGCTTTTGTTTATGTCATGCTTTTGTCTTGATTCGAACAGTTAGCCGAGAAACATAAATTACGAAAATTAGGAAAATGTAAAATCTGCAATATCTGCAAATTCTCCACCTAAACACTGGCATAATGTAAGTATTTTTCAGTAAGCAAACCAAAATGCATTAATAAAATTGAAATAATACTATTAATTTAATTTTCACCTGTAGTTTCCGCTTCCGCTTTAACTGTTATTTCATTAGATTTTCTTGCATTTAAATGTATGAACTGGTTTATTGGCTATTAAACTAACGGAAGAGACTGCGAGTTGCTAAAATCGAACGAGAATTAATATAAATCCAATCTTAAAGACGTCTTATAAACTCATATTGATGATAAAATTATAAAACTTATTTAGCTGGTAATCAGCAGGCGCGGCTCGTGTGTTTTTTTACAGGTGGGGCAAATAGTTCCCTAGCAAGCAAAATGCGATTGGAGACGATGACGTTTCTTGAACGGCAGTAGAATTTTGGACTTGAATTTTCTTTATTTGTTTTGAATCACATCATTTTAACTGGTAACCAGCCGTCTTCAAGTGAATACTCAGTATTCACTTAAAGACATCATACATCTAGTGTAAAATAACATTACATATAATAGGATACAGAAAAATTTTGCACAAATATATGTATACAACTAAACACTAATTTTTTTTTAGTAGCTACGGGGGACGGCAAGCCTACAGAAACTAAATTTCCCCCCAAAGATCGGTTAAATTACAAGGATATACAGGGTGTTTCATTAAGATCGGTAACTGGTCATATCTCGGAAACTACTGGGCATAGACATTTAGGGAAAAAGTGGCTGTAAATTATTTTTAAGTTTCGCATTTCGCGGCAAGGGGGTCACATGAATATTAAAGTTCTAAATTTCTGGGAAAATTCCAACATTACAGTATGCCTTTGGTAACATAATTAAAAAGTTTAGACAATTCTGCATCATTTTTGTTTAAGGCTTATTGGTGTACCGACCTTGATAAGAGTGGGGGAAGCTATTGAAAGTGTAATCATTTAATTTGCTGTAACTTCTATACGACTTATCCGATTTTAGTAAACTTAAGCTTGTTTGGAAGAAAAAGGGAAGTAACTTTAATTGCCGTATCCACTTGTACACGATAGTTCCTAATAAAATTGCTAAATAATAATAACGTTTTTTTTTTTATTAGTGACATTTTGCAGGCACAAAAATGTTCACGCTAACGATAAAATTTCACTGTAACCGCTCAAAACCGCTCAATAGACGGTTTAGTGTGAAAAAATATTTGCGTGATCCGCTTTTTCACCGTAATTTTATCGATATCAATTGAACAACTCATTTAACCTGAGTGTATTTGCGTCCTTGTCCTTTCTGTATTCCAATATAGAAAGAGAAATCATATGAATACACTCACCCGAAACCAGTTTCGGCAATGGAAAACCCCGTAATCGTTCTCTGAAAGTTTGAAGGTCAAAAAAAAATGCTAGGTTGCCGCCTGTTTGCGTATTGCGGGTCCCACTGTGCACGCTATTCGACATAATTTACCGTGATGTGAATTACGGTGTAATATAACGCTAAATTATAGTATAATATAGTAAGTATAGTCTTTTCAATTTGATGTTTTTCTAATATTTTTCGTTTCGGATAGGAATAGGAAGTGAAAAATTGTCTTCCTGTGTGCCGTTGACAAAAAGAGTATATCATATACATATTTTGTGACTTCCATTAATATACTTAAATGATTTATCAAACGTCTTTTAATAATTAATTAGTATATGTATATATATTGTAAAGTCAAAAGATGCATGAATCATTGTACTTTTTTGAAGACAGTGGCGTACCGAGGGGTTGTTTTACGTACGGTACCGGACGACCTTTTTGCTTAGAAGTCACTTTTTATCATAGTAAAATTGGTTTTTAAAATGATATGAATAATTTCTGGAAGCAAATCAATAGGAAGGTCAGTATTCACCTGAAGACGACTGGAGATGCTTACCAGTTGAAACGTAGTGATTCTAAACAAATAAAGACAATGCAAGTCCAAAACTCTACTGCCGTTCAAGGAAGGTCCCATTCAGTGGCGTTAATTTCTTTAAATTTGTTCTTAAATAAAAAGCGACTTCTAAAAAAAAACCGTAACCATTTACATTTTTCCTTGAATTATTGAGGATGTATAGCTTTTGCAATATATTGTGCGTTTAAGAAGGTTCGGTCTAATAAAAAATCCAGGGGGGGGGGGGGGTAAATACTTGTCTTTTCCGCATTCCATAACTATTAAAATATATTCACTATAAAAAGTTAGGGGAAACGTCCCTGGTCCCATTCGAGTGTGATTTTCGGCATATTGAAATATACCGAGAAAGTTTTTAATTGTTTTGGCCAGAAACTACAGCGCTTGGTCCCGCTGGATGGAAGAAAAGCGGCAACGTCGAAAATATTTTGAAAGTCGTCAGGTTTCAGATTTCAGTTTTAACACTTTTGACATTTCTATTTTAGGTCAGTTAGTTTATTTTTTGTGTTTCTTAAAAAAAGTGATTACAAACTGTTGTGATTGTGTTTCCCCACACATGAAACTAGTGGACGAGTGTCCTAAGATGTCCAAGAAAGTGTACCTACAGATTCACGCAGTATAACCGAAGAAAAGCTCTGCATACCTACTTAGTCTGGACAACACACAGGGACAACAATCTAAAATCTAAACAATTAGTTACAAATAATCACGCCCATAACAACAAAAGGCAATAGGACCATGTGGAATGTTTATCAGATAGTACGGAATGAAGAGAAAAAGTAAGTATGTACCTTAAGTTCAATTTCAAAAGCAACCGAGGTTCAAGGTTTAAATTGTAGAATGTCAAAAATACTTGTTTTATAATGTGGAATTGACAGAGTGATGAACTTGGTCATAACTTGTAATGTTATGCTTTATTATATTAAGTTATGACCAGGTAATTTACTCTTACCTAGGCCTGCCACCTTTTTATTGTTGTTAACTTGAAGTCTATGCTGTGGCTTTTAGATTTTCCCCAAACAAAAGTGATTTATAAAAAAAAGGTGGCATTCTCGTACTTCCCGATCAAAGGTGACTTCTAGAAAAAAAAATTGTGTCTACACCGTGTAACCCCACATTATAAAATTACCATTTTTGACAATATCCGATTTACACTGGACCTCGGTTTAAATTGACTATAAAATTGGCACTACCACAATAATATTTGGTTTCATATCATATATATAATTACACCATTGCCACTGGTGGAGTGAATAAGTCTTGTGATGCATTCGCCATTTCATTTTTTGATTGATATTTCTTATCATTTTTGCTTTATTCAAAAAGGAGCCAAATACCCGTCCTTGATTAGCAATTATACCTTCAGTATTGAACTAAAGGAATTTTTAATAATAAATTAATAAAAGCAAAAAATGAAAATTTGTGAAATTGGTTCAGTTTTCTAATTTTGCTTTTATTACTTTATAAATTCAAACTTGTTCTACTTTAAATTGTAGGTAATTATGTCTGAAATATGGGTATTTGGTCGATTTTTGGATAAAAAAATAAATGATCAAAAAACGAAATGGCGAAAGCGTTACTAGACTCTCATTCTTGTTTTAAATAATTATTATTTCAGATAAGGAATAGAAGAAATATATGTTAAATTACAGCAACTGTCACAGAAAATTTGGACCAGCATTACTAAAGCAAAACTTTGGGAGAGAGGGATAGAGCTATAACAACCGAATACAGGAAGCGTCGAATAAGGAAAATGTTCACTTAAGTCTGAAACGTATTCTATACATATAAAGCTTAATGTTACTATATTTTTCCAGAATTCAAATTTATGTTATAAGTTAAAATGTTCTTGGGCTTAAAAAATACCTATGCTGTATGTATGTATGTATAAATGCATTTATAGTTAAACATAAAATAAGAAACCGTTAGTGTTAAATTAAATACTTACCGCCCTGTATAAAAATGTGTGTGTTTGTTCAAGAAAATAAAGGATTTTAATAAGAATATTGATTTTTTTGTACCCAGGATTTAAAAAAAAATTAAATCCTAAGAGTAAACTAAAACTCCCCTTATTTTGACAAAAATAAAATTAAAAAAGTTGTACATTTTTTTTTTGGTTATAAGCAAATGAAAATTTTAGAAAAACTATTTTTTTGGTAACGATAAATAAATTAAAATTCAGTAAAAAATATTTATTTAAAACAAAAATTACAGTATATATCAATGCTTTTAAAAACTAAACACCATATGTTCATCCAAAAAATATTGCTTTGCTTCTCTAAAAAATACGGATTGCATCCTTGCAAACTTATTTCCATAGACATCAACTTGTGCTGCATATTTTCTTCCCTGGAACAATATAATTTTTGATTTTTTTATCCAAAACAAAGCAAATCGCCAAATAATTTTTAAAACTAAATTTAATTTGCCTTATGTAACATTTTGCACATGACCCACCTTCTTACACATACATATGATTTACTATATAATAGGTTTTTTACCCAGTTCTTCTATTAGCAATTTTTTTAATAGACAAGTGTGTTGTGCACTGCAGTGTCTTTATTGAAACACAACAAATTAGTAGGAGTTTTTTTTTTAAGAGCTAGGACTTTATCAACATTTTTAAGAGCTGGGGTTTTATCAAAAACGTGGCAAAATACCTATCTTTAAGAAGCATCTGCTTTTATTTTATAAATATAAGCTTCTTTATTTTAAATTTTGAATAATTGTGCTCTAGCAATGTTGTTTGGCCAATTTTTGGATTAAATTACAAAAATAGTGACCACAAAACGCAATGGCGAATGCGCCGGACAAAATTATCATTATGAATTTTACTGATTTTTCCTTGAAAAGGGTTGAAAACTGTCTGCTAAGGGATAAAATCATTGTTGTAACCCTTTAAGTGCTTAGTGCTATGTTATAAGTGTATGTAAAAAATCATAAACATTAGTTTCAGCCTCATCAATTAGATACAATCCAACAAAGCAATTCTGTCAATATTTTTTTTATTCTCTAGCAGTAATTTAAAATTTTGCCCTTACCCAGAAGCACATTTTCAGAATATTTTAGTTTTAGTGAGTGTAGAAGTTTTCTCTAATTCTTTATTAAAATTTTCCCGAGGTGAACCCAAATGTCAGCCGGTCACTATAATTTGGGTACACCTTATTGATAATAATAATAATTAATCTACTTGCCTGATGTGTGAATATTAAAACGACCAAACTGATGGACATTTCTCAAGAAGCCTTGTTCCATTCATTTTCAAATTATAACAGCAAACATTGACTCCCTACAATATAATTGTTATTTTTCATTTTTATTCTCTTGCCTTTGTTGATATTTTCTTATACCAAATTTTATTATTTACATTATTATGGTACTTATGTATGTATATCACAAAACAACAAGGATTATTTTACATTATTAGACCAAAAAGGGCAGGTAAGCACATCATTTCTTATACATTCACTACCTACCTGTACTTTGTATATAGAAGAATGCTACATAATTAATTGTGAATTTATTAGGAAAGGTTGATAAATTATGAGTTGTCATACAATACATAAATAAGTACGATAAGAACATAAGTTCCCAAGGTAATTGCCAGAAGTTCTAAACAATAAACATAGTATTTTCAACTTATAAACAATCCTATCAGTGAAAACAAGTACATACCTTTTAAAATAGTGGTAACTAGTTCCTTTGATCTGGGAAGAAGAAAAACACTTTAACGTATTAGGAAAGTAAATAAATGCACACAAATTATTAAGAATTAAACAATCAACAAATAAAAATGTTCAAATTAGGAAATTAGCTTTTTTCCGACCGCCATATTGTAATACAATTGACATATCATATTTCTGAATAATATACGACATACGTTCAGTTTCAAAATCACTTTAACCACTCATTTAGCTATGTTGTGACGTTTAGGCTTAAAATTTCCTTTTCACGTTAATAGAATGGTGATTTTCTGTGCATAATTTAATATTATTATCATTTCATCATCATTTATATGTGCCCAGGCACCCAAGTACCTTCTTATTTTATTTTGCTATAAAGGTTTAGATTAATTACTTTTAATTCTATATTTTTGCCACTCTTATTCGAATGTAAACTTTGACAAATAGAAAACAATGGCAACGCTGTCAGGCGGTCGGTGGCCATGGTTGTCGCGACCAGTAAAATGTACAAATTCAGTCAAACAACTTCTATCCAATTCACAGTCTAGGGAAGTTATCATAAAAAAAATACTTAAATGACTTTAGACTGTGCATATGGGACTAAAAAGCCACAGAAGGTACAGGAAAAAAAGGGCAGTCAAGTGTGGACTTCGCCCCCGGCTAATGTATTGAAAAATTCAGAGTCGGATTATAGTTTCGATAGGAGAGGAAGGTTGAGTTCGAAAATATACAGGAGGAACCTACTTTATGACCAGATCAACAAAACTTAGAGATATTGTCCTCCATACATCGTGTATCCGTGCCAACGATTTTGCTGAATGTGTGTGTGTGTGTGGGGGGGGGGGGGGTTTAAAGAAGAAATTACTTCTAAAAAAACGTTCCTTGGTTTCAAATACCTTCCTTTCATCAAAAATTATTTCTCAACGTTCTTTGTTTTCAGAAACCGTCCTCCTATTCAAAGTCACAAAAAACGCTTTGTCCCAAACCCAAAAGTACATGATCGGCGCCCATAGGGAGGAGCAAGGTGGAGCGGTTGCCCCCTTGGGTTCGGGGAAAGGGCGTAGATATACAGCAGCGGCAACTTCTTTTTTAAAGAGCACTTTCATTTGTTTCGACAAAAACGCCAGTGGCTTTTTTTTTAGAAGTCACAAAGAGAAGTTTTACGAATTTTTGGCTGGTTACCCATCCTTGAAATATATGGGCGATCATGCACAAGTACCTTCTCTTGCAACTGACACTGAATGTTTTATACTTCAGACACGGGTTCGACACCTCTCAATTTCCTGGCTCAAAGTGAACAAAACATACATTTTTTCACCACACCTTTGCTGACAACCGGTTGCCGTAATGTGTGTCCAAACCTCCAATCATACTTCTAACGTACATACCTCCAATCAAATTGGTCGGATGCCACTTTCTCTTTTAAAAACTTAAAAATTTAGTACTTTTTAGTTTTTTAGTACAATGTACAAACCATTTAGTACAATTTTTAAATTCGCAACACTTTTATGTATCATCTTAGTCATCTATCACTTCCAGAATGCTTTAATTGGAAAGAGATAGACGAATATCGTTTAAGGGAAAATATTTTTATCGTGTTTTGCAAAAACTCAAATTTGTATACTAGTCCAACCATTTTCAGTATAGCGTTAGCGTGAAAAACGTTCTGACATGCAAAATCTGCCTATTTTATCCCGAAAACGTATAGCATACGGTATAACTACGACATCATAATCAAAAAGTAGATTAAATTATTAATAGTTCAAATTTTTTGAAATATATTTCGCATGGTTTTTAACGTTAGGCTGTATAGGCATAAAAAAATGTAAAACTTTGGGTACATTTTTAGTTTTATCGCTATTGTCTATAAATAAATTATCTTCATTTTATCATACTTTTCATAGCTTGTGACACTTGGTAGGTAAATATAATTTATAATTTTTCTTTTTTAGGATATAAACCAAGAAGTGCATTTGAAAGAAAACACACGGCGTAAATAGGCATTCATGTCTTTAGTCGTATCTAAAATAGGTGTTACTTTAAACAAAATTAGGATAACTGATGGCCCGGGGCTCAAAACAAAGAACGTCCTGAGATATTGACTTAAGTTATAAAATGGTATTATAATATTTCGTGAAGAAATATTACTAACACAATAGCCCTTACTTAAAATTTGGAATTTTTAGCACTGCTTTTTTTTCACTTTGTATAACATTCACGTTGATTACGTTATAGACATACCATTAATCTGTAAGGAACAATCTTTCAATCTTTGAAGAATATACTCCAAAAGGATGCAAATCTGACAGATAAAATTTGTTATTTTTTTAATTCAAACAAAACATTTATCCCAGAGCACACAATGCAGACACCAATTTTTCCTGAAGACTGCACGGAATGGTGCAAAAATTGTCACTTTCTGATCGAACTAAAGATTTGTGAACAAATGCAACTTCTTGTTTCAAAAATCTCCAGTTTTCCACTTATTTCTAGACAATTACTACAAAATTTAATGCATAAAATGTACTATATACCTACGCTTTGTACTTACCCTGGTGCCTTGGTTTTTTTGCCATGCAAATATTTGTTCATCGCGATAGTTTCTGGTATATTTTGAACGGAGATCCAAAACCAATCGCTCTCAAAACTTTTATTATATGTAACAGATGTTAAATCTTCCCTAAGTGGTGGAAAATGAAGATGAGTACATAAAAGCAGATTAAACAGACGAAATTATAAGATTTCTAAAAAAAATTGATTCCACGTTTTAAGGTTATTGTCAAATTACTAATGGTTTTTGGTTTCTCTTTCACAACGCTTCTGCGACAACGCCAATTTAAGAATAATAGATAAGAATTAGGTGTTTCCTACTTCTACCGAAGTAATGCGAGAGCGGTTTCCAGTTGAAGCAGAGGGGGAAAGGTTTTAGTCCAATGAGGCAGACATTACCCACGTGGAGATGACAGTGACGAGTGTCTATGTAGATAGAGATTTCCTATTCCTCTCACCAAAAAAAAAGTAATTCCTAGAAAGATTCAGTTACATAATTTGAAAAATGTATTTATATTCATTATTTCATTATTAAATTAATATTTTAATGTTCCTTACATATTGTGTGTGAAAAACAAGTTTAATTTTTTAATACCTTGATATATTTTTAAGGGAGGGGGGGGGGGGGGTGTTTCTATTCCTCGGTCACTCTGCCTAAAGCATATTTTCGAAATATGTTTTGGAATTATAATTATTTAACAATTTCCGGTTTTATATTTCAAGCTCCAGGGAGATTCGGTAAGCAAATTTCACACTTACTAAACTATTACACTAAAATTACGCGTAAGTTGTTTCCTAGCAACCTAGCAACCTAGCAACTAAAAAATATGCCGCGACAAATAATTTCATTCTGTCATTCCGTGCCAATATTTTAACATATAAAGTGACAGAAAAGTGTCCAGTGTAATTTGGGTTCACAATAACTTATATTTTGACGGATGATACCTTATTTTTTTTCAAAAAAAAATTTAAAATTTATTTTAAAGTTTCAATTATATACGTTCAAATTATATTATCCGCCATGCAGAACACAAAAATTGAAATACTGCGTCTATTCATGTTAATTTCTTATATTCCATTAAACTTACGAACGACGCCCCGATATTATCTTAAAATTCTCCAATGTTATTAGTTTCTATAATATTATATATATATAAGAAAAAGAAGCCTAATCACCAATCAATTAAACCAAATTAAAAAAAAAATTTTTTTAAGAAAACATATCAATCCTTATGTTTTCTTCTTACGGGGGGAGGAGTTATGTGAAGATGACTAGGAGACGCTTCCCACAGAAACCGTAAACGCTCCATTTTTTAGACGATGTTATAAATACCGGGTGTTTCAGGAGGTACGCTCGCCCTTATAACTTTTTTGTTGTTTAAATTACAGATTTATAATTTTGTGTGTTTATATGTGATATTCTTTTGCATTTGATGACATAGCGGATGCCATTTTATCACTTCCGGTTTAACCGGAAATGATCTCAACCTTAGATTTTTAAATGGAACACCCTGTATATTTTTGGCTATATCGATTCAGAACACCATTCCAAATTCAACGACACCTCATACGTTACTTTTTGATACTTTAAATTATTTTTAATTTTATTTTTATTTTTTCGTCTAGATTGCTATGAACTCTTTAAAATTGTTTACTTTTAAACCAAAATCTTGATAAAAATGCAATTTTCAAGTTTTATTGTGTTTTAAATTGTTTACATACTTTTTAACTTTTTAAAAAGGCTTTTTCCAAGAGAATTCAATTTTTCCAAATGGAAACATATTGGCTCACTCGGGCAAAAAGATAGAGCACTTTTTTACCAACAATTTTATATCACACATCCTTATGTCAAGTTAAAAGAACAGCGATAATTTATAAAAAATAACATTTTATGACAAAAAATACACGAAGCGCAAACAGCTTTGCATTTATCTAGGTACCCATGACGCCATAATGCTCATAAACAAATGAACGTAATTACAGAGTTAAAATCCGCCATCATTGAAATTAGTTTGACATGACAACAGTAGCTTGCTATTTTATCGTTTGATTTTTCGGCCAGTGTGTATTAGTTCTAAGAGCTGCCATTAATAGAATTACACGGGAAAATTTACGAAATGTTGTAAGAAAAACAATTCAAAACATTCGCGCTTGTCATGAAGAACAAGGAAGGCATTTTGAACAACTGGACTAACTGGACTGTTTTTATTGTTCCAATGATAATATTTAATTTGTAATTATGTTCATTTGTTTATGAGCATTATGGCGTCATGGGTATCTAGATAAATGCAAAGCCGTTTGCGCTTCGTGTTGTATTTTTTGTCATAAAATGTTATTTTTTATAAATTATCGCTGCTCTTTGAACTTGACATTAGGATGTGTGATATAAAGTTGTTGGAAAAAAAGTGCTCTATCTTTTTGCCCGAGTGAGCCAATATGTTTCCATTTGAAAAAATTGAGTTCTCTTTAAAAAATTAAAAAGTATGTAAAAAATTTAAAACACAATAAAACTTAAAAATTGCATTTTTATCAAGATTTTGGTTTAGAAGTAAACAATTTTAAAGAGTTCATAGCAATCTAGACGAAAAAATAAAAATAAAATTAAAAATAATTTAAAGTACCTATCAAGAAGTAACGTATGGGATGTCGTTGAATTTGGAATGGTGTTCTGAATCGATATAGCCAAAAATATACAGGGTGTTCCATTTAGAAATCTAAGGTTGAGATAATTTCCGGTTAAACCGGAAGTGATAAAATGGCATCCGTTATGTCATCAAATGCAAAAGAATATTACATATAAACACACAAAATTTTACATCTGTAATTTAAACAACAAAAAAGTTATAGGGGTGAGCGTACCCCCTGAAACACCCGGTATATTGTAAAATTGTATCATTATTCATTCTCGCTAAAATCTTTGCTTGTAACTGTAATAAATACATTTTTTAAAAACAGTTTTCGGTTTTTGCGACTCTTATTTGGCTCTAATTATAAAAATATTCTTAAGATTACCCTGGTATTTTCTTTCACACTGGATTTTTTAAATCCTTCTGGAAGGTGGATAAAGACACACACTTGAAGTTTATATACTTGTTCTATGGATAAGATGTTAAAATTCGTATACAGAGAAGTGGTACTATATCTATAATCCAATAAATAAAGATTTCTTATTGCTTTGTTTTGTAATATTTTTAATTTGTTAACCCTCTGGCCTGTGGGATACCACAAAGCTGTTAGGTATCGCAGATGGCTGTGAATCAGACAATAATACACGGGTCTTAGCAATTTCTTCGGTACAATGTAACTTAAGCGTCCGAGTATGCCATCAGAAGCAGCTATTTTTTTTTTTATAATAACATCAATGTTACCAGTATTCCCAGGACAGAGTCTCATCCAAATACACAGACCCAAGTGTTTTGTGATTTGAGAATATTTTAATATTTGCTTATTGACAGTTAGGTGATCTGGAGTTCTGTCCAGTTTTTGTTTAGTATAGATTTGCAACGCTTTATTTACTTTAACATTTTTTCTAAATCTTTAGAAACTCTTCATTAGCTCGGCACCATTCAATTTAGACAAATAATGCTAAATAAGCGCCATTCTATTGTTTTAAAAGCGAAATTTTTTTTTGCTTCAGTTCCGAAGTAACTGTTTTTTTTTTGTTCTTGCAATAAGTCATTTTATTAGTTTGATTTAAACAATAAAATTAATAAACTGTGCCGGTGAATCACAGGCGAGGCGGCGTCAAAAAAAAATTCCATGTACTTACAGTTTAATCTTTATGGCCCCTGATTGGGCTATGGACCATAAAATATATGGAACTTATTTTGGGTATAGGATTATAAGAATTTAAGGAAATAATTTTCATTTGTTTACAGAACAGT
Source organism: Polydrusus cervinus (assembly GCA_935413205.1). Classification (NCBI taxonomy): domain Eukaryota; kingdom Metazoa; phylum Arthropoda; class Insecta; order Coleoptera; family Curculionidae; genus Polydrusus; species Polydrusus cervinus. Next base: position 53,816,419 of record OW284510.1, read on the forward strand.
AATTGTGACGCCAATGGGGGTGATTTTTACCTCAGCGGGGGTAATATATCCGCTAGAAAACATTCCTCTTCCTCGACGTCTACTTCCTCTTCTGCAGCAAACTACAATACTGGAGGTAATAAGCATTAAAAAATACTTTAGAGAAAACAAAAATTAATTAACATAATAGTTGAGCTTATAACGTTACTTACAAGTCTGGTAACAAGGTACTACTTGTTGTTACAGTAAAAGAGCATCCATATTAGGCGGTTAAGTTTCCGGTCTACAAAAAAATCATATACTAAAAAAACATTATAGTCAGATTCAAGCAAGACTGGACAGGACCTACATGCGGAAATAGTGAATTATTGGAAATCCTATTTACAAAAAGGAAAAGGGAAACAACCTCGAAATGACTTGATGGTTAAATACCCAATTACCCAAAACTGCCAAACTTTGAATTCACCCAAATTAAACGTCGACATTTCCGAATGCCTAGATGAGATCACAACAAAACATGACTTATTTATATCGGCAATCCAACAGCAAATTGAACACGCTTTAACGGCCATTGGCAATCACATTAGTAAACTGATTCTTTCTGATCAATCACAGACTATTCTTGCTAGAGGCTAGAGCTGCAGATGCAACTCAATTATTAACCAATTCTTACAATGCTTTATCAGTACACAGAAAGAATACACAATACAAAAACGAAACTCACGCACACACGCATATATAGTCTGACGCACGGTTCTAGAGCTACAATGCCTGATAAGGCAGGGAGATAACGGCCGCATTAAAAAGGCAATTCCCCTTAAAATAAGGTAAAGTCCATAAAATTACTGTCTGGATGCACATCACAGCTTCTGACGTAATTTTTGATTCGAGTTAGGTCGTTATCTCCCTGCCTTATCAGGTATTGTAGCTCTAGAACCGTGCGTCAGACAATAAATGTGCTCCGTGTGGTGATCTGCACAAACAGCGTTTGTGAATTCCTGTCCAAAGCAAGTAGTTCCCAGATATCAGTATACAAAAGCCAGGAGGCCTCGACAATCGAATAGAGCTTTTTACCTTACAATCAACAATAAAAAATCAGAGTACGTAATTTTTTTTTTTAAACATATTAAATATTACGGAACGAATGATACGTACTGTTATTGCGAAATCCGATGAGAAGGTTTTCATTGAACATGATAAACGTGGTCAACATAATCATCACAATCAAATCGATCCAGAATTATTAGAAGACATCAGATCGCACTACCTACGAGCCAACACTTTTCGTGAGTTCATTGATGGTGGCAAAACCATAACAGATCTATTCAAAGATTTTCAGCAGGTTCAATCGGAAAAAAACAGAAAAGCTGGGAACTATTATAATTACGTATTCAACAATCAGTTAACCTAGGATTTTTTCAGCCTATAAAGGATGGATGTGATCAATGCTTAGCATTTGAAAATGTAAATGCTGAACAAAAACAGATGTTACAAGCATACAATGAACATCACGAAGAGAAGCAACTGAGTAGAAAGGAAAAAAAAGCAGACCGAGAAATTATTACAGAAAGTAGGAAAGTTGTAACTTATGAGTTACAAGCAGTTTTACAGTGCCCTAAAGGCGACAGTTCTGCATTCTATTACACATTGAAATTAAACAGTTACAACTAACTTTACTATAGCAGAACTAACTAAAAAAGAAAAAAATAAATTACAGTGTTATGAAAACGTTCATTGTTGCGGGCAGAACAAAAACCGATATATTGCAACGCTGTATCTTTATGCCTTAAACAGATTTAATATAAAATCCATAACACATAAATTTCTGATTAAGGGCCACACCCAAAATGAGGGAGACAACGTTCATAAATTGATTGAGACGGAGATTTAAAAAAATCTTAAATCTGGCCCGAATTATTCGCTGCACCAGTACGTTGCTCTTATGACAAATGCAAAAAAAAGGTTTGCCGTTCACCGTACACGCACTCGACTACTCTCTTTTTTCGATTTAAAACAGCTACAGAAGCAATGGGGTTTCAATTTTAATGTGGATACAGCCGGAAAAGCAATTTGTTAAAATGCCATAAAAGTTAAAGTTTGTTAAGGAAAAGCCATTCAGTTTCTTTTTCAAATCATCTTACAAACAAACTGACTTTATAGAAGTTAATGTAAGAAAACACAAAAAGAAGTTGCTAAAGCCCAACGATATTAAAATTCAAACACTCTACAGTAAAGGATTAGATCTAGCGGAAAATAAGAAAAAATATTTAAAGGATTTGTTAGCTAAAAACTTAATTCAACAGTTGTACTCTGACTTTTACGATAGAATTTTAGTATGAAAAAGTATGTTCTATTTTATCTTGTTAAGCAGCTACTTATTCGTTTAAAGTACAGGGTATTATTTCTTAGTTTTAATACTTAAGCTTTAAATGTTATCTCGTTAGAGCCAAATTCTGGCCAAAAGTGTTTCAGATTTTGTTAAAAAGTTATAATTATGTTTTTTATTTACCTTTAAATAGTTAAGATAGTGCTCAAATAACATTTAGTTAAATAAATGACAATGATAAATAAAAAATAATAACAGCACAATAATTCAAGTGTTTTTTTAAACAATAATATTATTATTAACTATTAAACAAACTTAACTGGAAAATTGTTCCTCAATCGTCACTCTTATAACGGCACATTAAAAAAAAGTATTTTAAAAGGTTTATAAATTTAGTAAAAAAATAAATAAAATGACATTTTTTGGAAAAATACCTTTCGATTTTAAGAATTTAGCAATAAAATGACACTTTTTTGCTTTTTCTTCAAAAAGTGGGAAAAAGTGAATGATTTATTTTCTTAGCAAAAAATAACGAAGACAACAATATCCTGCAAAGATAATCAATTAATTAAAATTTGAAATGCGCATCAATATTGGTCAATTTCTAAAAAAAATAAAAAGTGCAAAATGTGTTCCTTGAATTCCCTAAAATTGAGTTTTTTGAGTTGTGTCACTTTCGTTCTGAGGGTGCGATACGTAAGGCACACTGAGTCTAGCTCCAACCATTATATTTGAGAAATAACGTTTATTTTCGCCATTCACTTCAATACTAATTAATGGAGAATGCGCTAGTTAATATCATCGTAACTATAACTATATAGCAAATATAACGCGCTCTAGGATACAGTTAAAGTCTGTAAAATATCAAAATGCTAACTTAATTAATGAGTGAGCTATAGAAGACGGGACGTGAGGTGCAGGACACTGTATATTACATTAATACAGTAAATGTTTTTGGTTTCAAATATCTTCCCCCACTTTAAGGTTCTGTGCTAAGTTCTCATGCATAACAATTTCAAGCAGGATCAGTTGCATATTATTCATTAAGCATTAATTAAGTGGACTAGCTCTATCGGAATGTTAAGATTTTACAACCTGAAGTTATGGCGGGGACCGAATAAACTCTTTGAGAAAGTCGAAGCAAAAATAGCGTCCGGAATGAATGGACCCAAGTATTATTGATCACGTAATTTAATGGCAAGTTTTTATCGATAAAAAAATATCTGATTAGATTTTATTAAACTCGATCCCCAAACGTGCAAAATAAAATTATACCATATTGTGGATATGTTTTTTTCGGTTTGCTTTCGTGTCCTGTAATGATGTTATGCTAAAATGAATGCATTAAAAAGCGTCGATAACTCCTAACCGAATGTCTTTATTTTAAAGGTTGGCAAGTGGTACATCACTTACGACTTGCACGCTGTGAAACGAAGTGAATTTTTTATTGTCACAATACTAATTGCTGCAAGACAACTTGCGTAAAAGAAAAATTGCAAACTGTAAGGCGGCCTAAAAAGAGATCATTATTTTGTTGCCAGTTATTTAATCAAAACATTTTTTGACCGAATATTACTCGGACATTGACAAATGCCTCATAATTTTATTTCAATCGAAAGCACCTTAACTTTGGTACCAAGGCAGGGTGCTTTCGATTGACATAAAATTATCTCGTACATTATCAATGTTCTAAGGATATTATAGATGAAAATTTGGCACCTATCAGAAGCTTTCATTTTGAATGATTACCAAGGCAACGAAAAAAATGTCCGGAAATATTCATGCTCTTTGAACTTCTGGCGGCTAAATTATACTGGACATTTTTCTATCACTCTAATGTCAAAATAATAACACGGACCGTCAGAATTCAATTATTTAGATATTTATTAAAGCAAAAAAAGCATATTTTTTAGTTGCTAACGCAACAAATTTTATTCTTATTCATGGATTAGTATATTATTTCAAATAATTTGTATTTATAATAAAAATGTTAAATTTTGGTGTAATATTTTACTGGCTGTGAAATATTCTTACCGAATCTCCCTCGAGTTTGAATTATAATACCGGAAATTTTTCCTCAGTCGCGATTTTTTTAAGCGAATTTTTAAATAATTAACGACCTCGAAAAAATTTACGGAAATAATTCATGCTCTCGGGAGATTATAAGTGACAATTTCACCAGTGTTTTATACTGGCAAAATATCATAGCAACGGCCTTGTTTTCTAGTAGAAAAACTCCTAATTACATCTACCTGGACAAAATCAACAAGATGGTTTTTCAGCGGCAAAATTTTGTTAGATGTCCGGTAAAAACCATTGTTAGTCTGACAAATGTCATCCTGGTTTGAAAAAGATAAAATGAGCAATTTAAGGTTTGGGTGCCAATCTACCCAATAAATTAAAAAATCGATAACTGAAAATATTCCACTTAACACACGGAAGTCCAAGAACTCAATTTGGGCACAGTTCTCAGAGTTTCTAATGGTAAGACTTTTAAAAACTGGAAAAATGTACTACTGTGATGAACCTTCGACTTCTCAAATGCAAGTCAATCCCAAAACCATGCTTTGATAGAAAAGAATGGACAAACTATTACTTATAACAACTGTACGTTTAATATTTATAATAAATAAGTTTCTAGTTTGCTAAATAAACAGTGTGTTTTTATTGTTTTCTCGTGAAATAGTCTTGTCGAATATCATTCGAGAAAAAATTTTGTATCGGAAAAAGTTTCTCTTGGTTTTATTCGATTTTGTTGCATTTTGGTAATTTCGCTCATAAAATGTTTGACAACAATTTTATTTCGCTACATTGCCAAGCAACAAACTTTCATGCCAGTCGAAAATTTTACCGGCAAAATTTTCTCTCTTATGATATTATAAACGAAAATCAGGTGAAAATTGCATTCTAGTTATAATGTGTAAAAAGAATAGAAAAATCAAAACAACATTATGCATCCAAAATATTTTTGTACCACCACTGTTTGCAAATATCGCCGTTACCTGGCATGTCAAAATTGATAAAGTTAAATTTGCATTCAAAGGATATAAAAATAAACCATGATTATTCATACCCAGTCTATCGGCGTCTACACCTCGCTCGACATTGAAAATTTAACAACAGCATCCTCAATTAAAAACAAGTCTTAATATTTAGGTTACAATATTAACTGGTCCATATTTTCCGTAAATGTGAGGTTAGAGAAAGCGCCCGGAAAAACTGTATGCCAAGGTTTTTCATTTTCCAATCGTTGATGCTGCTTATGCGCAAAGCTGGAACTTGTTGTCTGGGTCAGAGAGTGTTGTCGCGAAAACGCGCGTATAACCTTCAGCGATTATAGAGATATAACAATCATGTTTTCGTGTGTATTAAAGATAACAGCGCTCGTATTTTTATTAATTTACTAGTTCCCAAAGCTAATTGACATATTTTGATATACAACCTATCTAACTAAATACTATGTCGTCAGATTTAGGTAAGTGTAACAGAGATTAGATATTTACGTATAAAGTTCAGCGAAATTATTAATTTTCAAACGAATTAGTTTTAAGAGTATTTACCTACTTATAATTTTTTAGTTTTATTAGGAAACTGCTTTTGATGCATCGTGGCTTATTTATATTACATAAAATTCCTAGTTAACTTTGTCATGGTTTATATTTAAATTTAAATAAACGTGATTATTGTGTAAAAAAATATGTACGTACAGTTTAAGTGATTCGCATAATTTATTGACGGTATTTTAAGCGCTCTTTATTCAATAGACCAGCGCAGTTTTTTTTAACTTTGTGAGATGTGCGGTTAAACACAATACATTAATTATGAATTTTAATTTTTAAGTACAAACGTAACCTTGAATTTTTATTAATATGTTTTAAGTGATATGATAACAAGTCTAATATTCGCTTATTTATTTAGGAGACTATTTTTATATAAATTGTTGTGAAAAAATCGCCAATAGTATGTTATTTTATAAAGGTCGATTCGATTCAGAATCGAATCGACCTTTTGGTATGATGCATCGAAACAATCGATTCGATTCAGTATTCGCCAAAAGTATGTTATTCTGTCAATATTGTGTTTTCAAGCAGCATTGTTTGAAAAATGAATATTCCCATAGGTAGGGATGCTCAAAATCGATTCGATTCAGAATCGAATCGACCTTTTGGTATGAGTATGATGCATCGAAACAATCGGTTCGATATTTATGAATCGATTCAACTTTCTGGTTCTTTAATTATTAATAATAATCTTAATTCTTTAATGTTAATAATCGAATGGAAACAAACTGTTGCCTAAAAGGGAAAGGCTCTCCAGCCAATTGGGTTGCAATAATGTTCATCTTTCAGAGCTAGATAGATATAATTTGAACCGATCGCTTCTCTATTATATAACCTCTAGACCAACTTTTAAAACGTTTTGTACCACAACAAATAAAATTTGTTTATGAATCGTAAACATCTTCTGCAAAAGTTTAAGAACGAGAATAATGTTTCCATTAATATTTTAGAAGAAAAGAGAGTTTGTATTACGTGTAAATACTTATTTTATTAAAATTGTAGCAGAGCGCTTTCGGCTTTTGCCATCATCAGTGATATTCGTCAATATACAATGATATCCTCATTTAGGTAGGATGGCATTTCGTTCACTTAGTATTTTAAAACAATATTAAGAAAATGCCCTTTTTAAGAAACTAAAAAAGACAACACGAAACAAAACATAAAACATCCTTGATTTAAAAAACATGCTGACAGTGGTAAAAGTAACGAACTTGCTTATTGGCATATGTAGGTGTATCGTGCTAATAACTTATTTTATTTACTAATAACGTTGATTGGGTGCGTTAGTAAATAATGCCTGCCAAGTCAATTGTGTCACAGTCTAAGTTACTGGCTAGTTAATTATTGTTAAAAATCCTTATGCAAACCAATGTAGACCTTTTATTCTTGATATATTTAGTGACCACACTGATTAATATTTAGAAGTAGATTTGTTGGGTTACGGTCAGTAAAACAAACTTTATTTGTATTTTTCCGAAATTATTATAATAATTATATAAATTTTATAAATATTAGTAATAGAAGAAATAAAAATATTTTTTATTAAAAGCCATAAATATAATAATTTCGCTTTTTTGATTTTTTAGTTTAAATGGCATTTCGATCGTTAAGACTATTAAGAGCACAAACTTTGTGCCAATATTTACACAGTTCAGGAGATCTTCTTGCAGCATCGGCAGCTAGAAAATATCGACATTACTCATCGGGTAAGGTGCAAAAAAGACTCGCGTCTATATCCTAACTTATTGGCAACACAACTGCGCATGTCAGGCGAATAGCGTGGAATTTAAAATATACATAGGTAGAAATAAGTTCAATTATTACATGTAAAATAGGCTTGATATAGCGATTAATTAATAAAATTTTTAATATTACGGTATTCTATTTATGTTTTTAAATCAAACCCTTTATTCTCTTTTTTTCTTTTACGTTTTAAGGAATTTAAATGTGGTTATCGGTGTTGAAATTTTATTGGGTAAGTTCATATATCTTAACAAAGGCAACATAAAAGGCATTGGAATCATCTGACGTAAATATTCTAGGTTTGAGTTCTGGTAACTTTTCTTTTATATAGAAAAAAAAGTCGTGCGTTGAGTCAATCATTATAATATTATTTCCATCTTTGCAAGCATTTGCGTTGGAGCTGAATTCATAAAAATAAGGAGAAAATTATCTTTTCCTATGATATCGTTTTCTAACCCATATGGTTTATAGAACAATATAGGATTATCTAAATTAGACATTCCCTTCAATCTTTCAATAAGGATAGTTAAACTTTTGGTATCATCTTCGTGAAATATTACATCGGATTCTATTTTAAATGATTTCTTTATATTGTGTAAGTCATGATTTGTTGTATAGATAATTCTGGTTGACGGATTAAACGTTTCGCCCAAGTCCTTCAAGATTTGGCATTTATTAATTCACTGAAACATTTTTCCTGCTATTTGTATTCGTTCATCGTTCATTCTCAGTCTTCCCACTTCCAGCTTATGCCCTACATGGGTGGATATATAATTGACCATAATGTCACCTGAAAATAAAAAATACAATCGTTATGAACAGACACCCGTTTCCAATAAACTGTACATAAAAATAAAAATTAGATAACATATTGATTATTGCCTTTTTCACTTATCTTCGTTACAATTCTTGCTGGACAGTTGCATCCAATTTTATTGGAACCCTTAACTTTCGGTTGTCGCGCTCTTTTTGTGTTTTTAATATTTTCAGCGTATCTTTCTGAACGGTAACAAACGTATCTTATTATTTTCGATTTGTTAGCAAGAGTTCTTGATTTTTAAATAATAAATGATAACTGACTATTTGCCTCCATTGTAAGCTTTGACTTTTTAAAATCTTCAACTGAATTAAATTGCAGGTATTCTTGTTTCAATGTTAAATCATGGACATCAATAAAATGAAGATCCAGTTCAGTCAACGATGAAAACAAAGTTAAAGGGCATGTAATGGTCTTTAAAGGTGATCGTTTGAAGACTTTGTGTTTATTTGTCATGTGAACATTATTATTTGTTTTTGTACTACATTTCATCCCACACTCTATGCACACATAAACTGTTTTACAATTTAAAAAACAAGGGTTAGATTTTTACTTTCAAAATATTTAATATTTTGTGTCAGCCGCATGCCATAACAAAACTTACTGATTAATAACCTGCCCCTCCATTTTAATTATGCCCCACAAGGCCATACATTAACAAACTGGCAAACTGTTCTTGTAAGAAAACTTAATCCCTCGACTATGACTCAATACCGTGACTTAAAAAAATATTTAAATCCCTGTTAACCTATATTTTAAATGTCCCGCATCACGCTATTCGCCTAACATGCGCAGTTGTGCCGCCAATAGCTTGAAATACAGACGCGAGTCAAAAAAGCAGTGGCGGCTTGTGAGGTGATGGCCCTACCAATAGGGACCTTTCCCACAATTTTTTATTTCTTAAAAATGTTCGGTCGCAAAAAAAAATAACATATGCAAAATATTACGTCTCCTTAATTTTTTATAGATAATTAAAGTTCGTCATGTGACGTCATTTAGTAAGAATCGCACGCTCTTTCGCTGTGTATTTGTAGTACGCTTTGACGTCACAATCGCAAACTTTAATCGCTTCTATTTAATCCAGAGGATTAAAAAACATTTCTTTGTGATGTGTGGGTTTTTTGTTGATATTAGCTTACGCTTAAGAGTGTTATTTTTCAAATTTAATCTTCGTGCAAGTTTTCCATTAAAACTGATAATCATTTACATTCTTATTTTTAAAGCAATTAGCAAAATATATTTAAAACTATAACACAGTGCTCGCAATTTTTTGTCGCTTTATGGAAGCGATTATGTGTAAATCGGTAATGTAGCTTTCACGCCTGGTGGAAATGGCCCAGTAGCTACGGAATTAAATCGTGAATCACACTATAAAAATCATAGGATATGGCATTGAATAATACTCGTAGGACGTCCCGAACTTATTTTGGGCCAGACAATGCTAGGCTCTCAGCCAATGAAAATATTTCATAGTTAGCAGCAGCTCTCATATGTTAGTTCGAGTTCGACGCGAAAGTGTTCGATCATACATTCATTCTGTAATGACCACCCTGTATATTAAATTAGACCAAAAGCATTGCGTTGGATTCTACATTTATTAGAGAAAGTTACTTTAATTTTTTTTTAACAACAATTTGAACTTTAGTAACTATTTTTAGGGTTTTCATTGGCTTTGCATTTTTTTGTAAGAAAATAACTTTCCCACTTCCACACCCACTTGTGAAAAAAAAACTTAATAACTTGAAGAAATAGTCCATACTTAAAATGGAGTGGAAATTTAGAAGGTGAGAAATAAGAACACAAAGTCTTCCTTCACTGTTATATTAAAGAAATATTTTAAGAAACTTCTCTACATGTTTCGAACGCAGAAGCATTCATCTTCAGGAGAATAAATAAAAAGAAGAAAAAACTAGTAGATATCACCCTAACTGAGCAACAAAATTGTAGGTTCGATGGAAAAATGAGTAGAACGGTGAGAAAATAGGTACACACGCTGCATTGTGATAAAGAAACATATGTGGGTTTAAGGCTTAGGGCAAGAGTTTAAATGTAGAATGAAAAGTTTGACATCTGTGTGTGAAAAAACTGATGAAAGATATGAAGCTGAAGTGAATGGGAATAATTATTTAAGAAAATGAAAATTGTTGGCCAGTCATTTGAGAAAATATGGAGAAGAAGTGGATGTAAGAGTAAGGTAGATTAATATTTAAAAAATGTAATAATAATTAGGTGGTTGTCTTAGCTAGATGAAAACCTGATATTGGTTGTAAAACTGGATTATGAGTATAGTAGTGGAAAAAATAAATCTTATTAGATATAAGATATCAGGTTTTCATCTAGCTAAGACTACCACCTAATTTTTAATATTTATCTTCCTCACACTTACATCCACTTTTTCTCCATAGTTTCTCAAATGACTAGCCAACAATTTTCTTTTTCTTAAATGACTATTCCCATTCATTTCAGCTTCATATCTTTTATTAGTTTTTTCACATACAGATGTCAAACTTTTCATTCTACATTTAAACTCTTGCCCTAAGCCTTAAACCCACATATTTTTTTTATCACAATGCAACGTGTGAACCTATTTTCTCACCGTTCTACTCATTTTTCCGTCGAACCTACAATTTTGTTGCTCAGTTAGGGTGATATCCACTAGTTTTTTCTTCTTTTTATTTATTCTCCTGAAGATGAATGCTTCTGCGTTCGAAATATATGGAGAAGTTTCTTAAAATATTTCTTTAATAAATCAGTGGAGGAAGACTTTGTGTTCTTATTTCTTACCTTCTAAAATTTTAATAATTTGCCTAATTTTTTTGTAATTCGGACAAAGAAGAACCGCAATTTACCACACCAAATTTTAGCGTGATTGGATCCACTTAACAATTAAGCTCTAAGTTGTACTTTCATTTTTAACCCGTTACATTTATAAATATAGTAACTTGAAAACGAGAGATAACATTATATTTAGACAATCCAAACACAAACTTGCAAACTCCAAAAGTTCATCCTAACAGCAAATATGCATACCTAAGGCAGTCCTCACGGAGAAATCTAAAAAACTGTAGTAGCTTGGATACCACAGTCTCTTAAATAATGCAAAAATAAATATGAAGCAAATTTTTAAGCTGAAATTCGCCTTTAGCTCGCGACTGCGTGACTATAGTATCGGCTGTGTGAGGATAAGAGGCAACTCGAGTAATCTGGTTGTCCTAATCTCCACGCTACTTCTTTTAAGTTTCCCCGTGTAAGAACCGCCTTTTTGTAATATATATTATAATCTGTAAATCTCCCAGAAGAAACTAGTTTTCTTTTTATATTATAGGTCCCAGATTAATAACAACAGTCGATGAAGCTAAACGGTTCATGAAAGACTGTCTTAGTGCGATGGGTACACCTCCTGAGCATGCAGAGATTGTGGCAAATAACTTGATAGAAGCAGATCATAGAGGATTTTTCAGTCATGGGATGAACAGATTGGGTAATTATAGGAAATTTACATGATTGTTAAGTACTAAACTTCTTTCTGGAGTTTTGTTTTCCCCGATGTGATTCCACCAAATGTGTTTTTTGAATCTATACTAAATTAACAGTTCAGTGTTTAAAATGAAAACTGTTAGAATCAGTTAACTAAGTTTTGTATTGTAATGATTTTGAGAGAAGAAATATTATAGTACGAATTATTAAACTCTGTTCCAGGGTGAAGTATATTCATAATTAAAGTAAAAACTACGTCCAAATCTACACTAAAATTCTTTATTTATACTCTACGCGTTTCGGCAGATTGCCATTGTCAAGAGTAAAAGTTTCTTTAATCTAAAGAATATAGGTGTTTAACTAAAATTAGTAATTGAATATTATGATAAAAACTTACATGTCACATTTACAAAGATCTCAGATCAAAAAACACACATAAAAACAATTAAAATCATCAAAAAATCTCTACAAATTACACATAATTACCTAACCTCTATACGAATTAATATGCGCAAATGTTCGATTAGTGTAAATGTAAATGTGACATGTAAGTTTTTATCATAATATTCAATTACTAATTTTAGTTGAACACCTATATTTTTTAGATTAAAGAAACTTTTACTCTTGACAATGGCAATTTGCCGAAACGCGTTCATAACTTTAAAATAATATTAACACAAATTTTAAAGTCAAAAATAATTTTTTATAAGGTTTATTGGGTTATATGTCATCAGTCATTAATAAGTTTAAGCCTAGAAAATTGACAACTTACCTACCTGAAAAATGAAAGCTCAGCATAACCTAGTTCAACTTTAAGTAAAGCTTTACAAAACTCGTACTTAAGTTCTTATTGTACAACCGGATGAACAATATCCGGGAAAATTATTTATTATTTTAATATTAAAAAATTCAAATTTTTTTTTAGAAATGTATATTCGTGATATCCAAGCTGGTACCACAGACGTAAACGTGGAACCTGAAATTATAAAAGAAACAGTAGCGACTGCTTTGGTGGATGGGAAAAATGGACTGGGAGCAGTTATAGGACAAAGATGTATGGAAATAGCAATACGGAAAGCGAAAGAAGTTGGGATAGGATTTGTAGTAGCGAGAGGTAAAGAAAGTGAACGAACTCTATTACCAACACTTTACAATAAAATGCAAACCACACTCACAAACATAAAAGATCCGACAAGAGATATTTGGTTCAGGTTGATGTTAAATAACTCTTTTGTTATCCGATTCTCTAATCCATTTTTCAGTTATTTTGCTTGTGGAATAATTTAAAAGTCAGACACATCAAAAAGCGACATTCTTCCGTGGCTGTAAGGCTATAGCGACGTAAATTCAGTGTCATCTTGTTAGGTACATTTCATTTAACCCTTCATTTATGGAATTTTCAAAGTCAATTGACTGAAATAAAAAACGAATTTTCCTAGCTGGTAATATCAAAGACCTGCTGGCAGGTGCCGGAGCATTTGAAATCCTTATAGTAAAGGGATAAGAAGATATTTCTTAGATCCAATGAGCGCCATCATTGGATGGAATAAATATCTGCAAACCTTTGTTAAGTATATGTAATATTAGCATAATACCGGGCATGAAGTAAACGCATGACTGCACCCATCTTAGTTAGCTATAGTTATTTTATTTAAGAGGGAGATGTACCGGGTGATTCAATAAGAAAGGTAGCCGGCTACATCTCGGAAACTACTGGCCATGAGAAAATCCTGGAAATAATTTTTAGGTTCCGCATTTTGCCGCAAGAGGGCGTAATTACAAAGTAAATTTTACATATCTCCGAAAATTCCACATTAAGGTATATCTTTGGTAACACCGTTAAAAAGCTTGGACAATTATGCATCATTTTGGTCTTATGCTCATTGGCGTACCGACATTAATAAGAGGGGGAGAAGCTGTTGAAAGTGTAATCATTTAAATCGCTGTAACTTATAAACAACTTATCCGATTTTAGCAAACTAAAGACTGTTTGGAAGAGAAATGTATGCACTTTCACCAATCGTATTTAGTTGTCCATAATAGTTCTAAAAAAAATGCTAGAGGGCGCAATTTGTAATAATAACACTTATTTTTATTTTACTCCGAAAAAATAAATCATACGGTATAATTATGATATCATAATCGAAAAGTAGATGAAATTTGCTAGAAAAAAATATGTAAACCGCAGCTCGATATCTCCGTTCGTTTCAGCGTTATCGCCAATAAAATAATTTTTAAAACTTTAAATGAAGAAGAGGTTATATATTTTTTAGAAAAAAAGTGGGACGCCACTGATATTTTTCCATGTGGATATTATTTCAGATTAGCCTGGTCAACTCTGCATAAAAATGGTCTCTTACGTTTTTCTCCTCAGGCACACCGTTCTTAATTAAAATAATTAAATTAAATTAGCTCTACTATTTATTATTGTTATTAACATTGATAATGAAAAATTTTTGTTTTATGAAAATTGTTGGAAATGACCTCCTTTACTTAATAGGCATGCTTCCGCCCGTCTAATTTCATTTAATTATTTTAATTAAGAACGGTGTCCCTGAGGAGAAAAACGCAAGAGACCATTTTTATGCAGAATTAACCAGGCTAATCCGAAATAATATCCACATGGAAAAATATCAGTGGCGTCATGCGGAAAGACACTTCTCGCACTCAACTGATGGCAGTCGCGTGCGGGAAAGTGGCACTTTCGAACTTGTTGGGATAATAACTATTACTATTCAAAGTTAAAAAGTTATGGACAAATTAAATTGTTACAAGAACCACGCGCTCTAGTAACATGACGGCGAAGTACTTTTATCTCAGAATTATACCATTTTCTTAGCTTAGATTATCCCAAATACCAACTTAACAACTTTTCATACCGCTCCGCACCGGTGAAAATATAATAGAGTTACATTTTATGATATCTAAGCGAAACAGTTACTTATTTATTCTTAATCCTGATTCATTCCATTTTTAGGTTCTAATCACTATGGCATAGCAGGTATTTACGGATCTCAAGCAATAAATGAAGGGATGTTAGGTTTAAGCTTTAGCAATACATCACCGTTTATGACGCCGACAAGGGCAAAACAGGTAAAAATTTTCCGTTTTTATTAAACAATTAAAATGTTTCAAGTAAATCATTTTACAAATGATGGTAATAAGGACGGTAATAATGATTAGTAAGGTTTTTGTCGACTATACATAGTAAACAATTATTAAAGATAAACGTATCGGGACTGAATCGGTTGGTTGTTAGTTATATAATAACGAATGTGTATTGGGTGCCGGTTTAGTATGCGGTCTACCATACAAAGTCCCAAATTATCCTAAAAGTTTAGGTGAACAACTATAATAAAAAATCTCTAAACATTTTAAGCGTGTTAAATACCTGGAATTTTTGTACAGTAAAATAACTTTAAATTAAAATATCTCAATAACTACTGATCCCCTCTATTATACTCTAATTTTTCATTTTAAATATAAATACCCAAAATAACCATTCAAGAGTATTTGATTATATACAGTCTGTTACATAGAAGAAGTGAAACATAAATTTGGTCGAAAAAAATTATTTGCTTGATTTTTTTTTTGTAATTCGGAAATTTAACACAGCAAATTTAAGCGGGGTCGGATCCACTTAAATAATTTTTGATAGACTGCACACAATATCTTTTTATATAATTAATATTATGGGAAACATTACAAGAAAAAAACAGGAATTAAAAAAAAACACTAAATAAACTGAACAAATCCAATTTATATTTTTAAAAAACCTATAACGCTTTTAATTAGTCAATTAATTCAAACAGCTATTAGCTCCACATTAAATAGTTAACTATACCTTTTTCCATGATCAAGTAATATAAGATATCTTATAGAATAATATTCATAAAAAATAATATATATTCCAAACAATTAATTATTCCTATCTGAGTATACCGGGTGTTGCATCGTCGAGCGGGACATAGGAAATCCCATGTAATTTTAAATGGGGTCAATTATTGGCTTCCCTAATTATTTTAGAGAAAAATTCTATTTAGGTTTATTAGAGAGCACTAAAAGCCACATTCAAAAGAATACCTTTAGATATTTTTGATGAGCCCGTTTACGGGTTATCGCCGATTTCTTTTCAACTATTTCTCCTTTTTATGGCCCCGTATTTGCGGCCACCAGTCAAGGTAAAAGATGACTGTCAACTAAAGTTGTCATTTTGAAATGTGTGCTTTATTGTTATAAAAACTCGTACATCGAAAATATTACAGGTGTATTTATGAGTACAAATTAATCTGAATAAAACTAAAATAAAGTATCCAATTACAAGGTTAATTATGACATTTTACATGTTTCAATATTTTACTAATTAATAGGTAGGTACTATTAAATTATTAAAACTTTAGGATTTAAGAAGATGTTCAAATATTCCTCCATTGACTGCTAGACAATAACCGAGGCGATCATAAAATTCTCTTCTTACATTCGCTAGTTGGTAAACTGAAATTCTATTGCATTCGGCAGAAATAGCATTTTTTAACTCGTCTAGATTTGGGTATTTTTTATCTTTGTATATCCTGTTTTTTAAATGGCCCCAGAGAAAGAAATCATTTGGCGATAAATCAGGAGACCTGGCTGGCCAATTTACTGTATGATTTAAGCCAATAACATTTCCATGGTTTAAATATTCCCGGACAGCCAGGGTACTATGTGCCGGGCAACCATCCATTTGGTACCAAACTTCCTGATTTTCCCTGGCGGCATCATGTAAAGTAGGTAAAATATGATCTTCAAGTAGTTCCAAAAAATATTCTGCATTTAAATCTCGTGTAAGAAATAATGGCCCGATAATATTTTCTCCGAAAATCCCAGCCCAAACATTAACTTTTTGTGGATATTGCGTCCTTGTTTCGACAAACCTGTGTTGGTTTTCTTTGCTCCAATATCGATAATTTTGAACATTGGGTTCATTGTTTAAGGTAAATGTGCATTCGTCAGTAAAACAAATGTTTTTTAAAAATTCCCTATCTAAGTTTGCTCTTTCAATCATACCAAAACTAAACTTCTGTCGTCGTATTTCGTCCCTATCTCTTAGCTCTTGGTGCTTTTCATATTTGTATGAATAATATTTATGTCGTTTCAAAGCTCGTAACGCTGTGGTGTGATCTAATCCTATGTCATCCTCAAGTTTCCTTGTGCTGATCTTCCCATCATTTTCTTCCACGCACAATAAAACTTGCAAGTCCCTATCATTTCTTGCATCTCTTCTTTGTTCCTGCTTTTGCAAGTCCCTATCATTTCTTGCATCTCTTCTTTGTTCCTGCCTTTCTTCACATCTGCAGTTATTTATTACAGTGCCTTTTGTCTCAAATTTATTGATAGTCCTTTCGACTGTAGATTTTGCAGGTATCGGTCTATTCGGATACAGAGCAGCAAACATGTCTGACACATTTTGATAACTATTTCCTTGATAATACCATTTAATCATCAATATTTTTTCTTTAGAAGTGTAATTCATGGCTAATATTTTCGATGTACGAGTTTTTATAACAATAAAGCACACATTTCAAAATGACAACTTTATTTGACAGTCATATTTTACCTTGACTGGTGCCCGCAAATACGGGGCCATAAAAAGGAGAAATAGTTAAAAAGAAATCGGCGATAACCCGTAAACGGGCTCATCAAAAATATCTAAAGTTATTCTTTTGAATATGGGTTTTAGTGCTCTTTAATAAACCTAAATAGAATTTTTCTCTAAAATAATTAGGGAAGCCCCTAATTGACCCCATTTACAATTACATGGGATTTCCTATGTCCCGCTCGACGATGCAATACCCGGTATGAACCCTTGACCTTGACTAAATACTGGGATTGCAGCATTGAGAGTATATTTCTAACTCGGTAGATAATAGCCCTCGCGAGATTTCAATAGCCCACCAAGTTCGGCCAGAGTCGGTAATATTGTGGGCAATAATGCGAACGTATCGTAATTTGTGGTTTTGTCGATTTCGAGTTATCCTACTGTATTTCAAGCCTTGAAAGACCTCTTGTCCTCTGGGAAATAGAATTGTTGTAGTATTGATAAATACAAAATATACCAGGGATTGTGAAACGGATCGATACATTTTATTATTGAGTTTTTAAGTCCTCGGCCTCCTCCAGTGTTGTGAGATCAAACATTGACGTAGAAGCAAATACGGTTATGGGTCTGCTGTACAAATTACTGAAATACTATTTATCTAGCCCTGCCCACTTTTATTTACATATTCGCCTATAGACTGCATTTGGGATGCGTATTTGTTCATTTAAAAAAAAAATAAAGTTCATCATTCTTCATTAGGAATGTGTTTCAAGCATCCTTTTAAATTGTAAATTGAATTTTTCTTTCCTTTCAGTGTGCACTTGGAACAAATCCATTATCCTTAGGAGCGCCTGGACCTCAAGGAGATAATTTTCTCTTGGATATGGCTACTACTGCCGTTGCAGTAGGCAAGGTAATCAGTGATTTTAGCTTAGAATTAATGTAAAACACCAAACATAATAAATAACATAAGACTACATTAGAAAAACTTATTGAACTAATATAAGAGTTTTATAGGCTGTGGTTAAGACACATATTTATTAGGGTCCAACTTTGAAACGTTTATGTTATTCTTAAACTTTTTGCAGCAAACTGCATCTTTTCATTTGTTGCATACCTTGTTTTTTCATTTAACCAATGGGAAGCGTATTTAGAATAGCGAATCTACTTATTAGGCAAACAATTGGAGTTTTTATGAGCAAATATACAGGGTGTCCGGTAACTTATGGGCCGTAGAGTAACTGGAGGTACTACTCATCAAACTAAGCTGATTATGTCATATAAGTTTTTTCGAATTGTCACTTGTGGTAATTTAATTATGTACTATGTTTTTTTATGCTTTGGGATGTTTAAAGGGAAATTTCTCGAAAACCGTTAAAGATATTAAGATCAATCAAGTACACCTTTTTGACTCAGAAAATGCCCTTTTTAAGAAACTATAATTGAAAAACACCTAATATCACAGGTAAGAAAAAAATCATAGATTTCCAGTCCAGTGTATGCAACTAGCGCCCTCTAGTTTGAAACTTAAAAATTTCTACAAATTCTTATTTCTTGCTCATAAAAACATAATATTGCCAACTTTAAATTCGATTCATTAAACCATTTTAAAATTATGGCTTATTTTCGAGAATAAACTTTTACTTTCAACACCCTGTATCTCTAGAACGAGTAACAATCCGAAAAAACTTATATGACTTAATCGGCTTGGTTTGATGTCTAGTATCTCCAGTTACTCAACGGCCCATAAGTTACCGGACACCCCGTATATGACTGTAATAGTAAAAGAGGTGAATATTTTTTGGAATATATATTATACTTACTTTGACGTTTTTAAGGTATATTCTTAATAAAATATTTGCCTTCAGTAAGTAATAGACGTAAATATTATACAGAGAAAATATCTTACGATATTTTCTATTTCCGTTCTATTTCCAGAAAGATTTTTGTAGCGATTATAATCCAATATTGGGCTAAATTTATTGAAACCCTGTAAGATGTTAGCTAGTTGTAACACTAGTTTTAATAGCTTTGTTTGCGGTAAGGGTTCTGAACCGATTCAGAACAAGTAGTAAATTAGTTCGTAATTAGTCGTAGTACCCATGCTTGATATTTTTTTTCAAAAAATGTAATTATTTTATTTTTTCTAGTGGCGATATCGAAGACGAAATGTAGAAATACATTCCAAATTCCTTTATTTATTTACATTTCGTCTTCGATATCGCCACATAAAATAATTACATTTTTTGAAAAAAAAATGATACAGTTTATGTAGAATTTTATAAAGAACACAAAAATGGCAAAATAAATAGGGGTTGCCATTTAAAATTTTAGGGGTAGGTGCCCTGGGGGTTAGGGGGTTGAAAGTAACACGACAACAAATGTCTTAAAAAATGTCCCCCTAGATATATCAATTGACGTGTTTCGCCAAATTTTCATACTATCCTTGGTAGAGGCAATATTAAATGCTGTTCGTTTTCAAATTGTCACCCTGTATATTAGGTTTGATGCAGTGCCAGTGGCGGCCTGCCCTACCAATTAAAACTGATAATAATTTATATTCTTAGTTTAACAGCAATTGGGAAAATATATTTAAAGGGAAACACAGTCGGTCGTAAATTTATACTTACTTTACTTTTAAAATCTCTTTATTGTTCATAATAATAGTAATTACATGTCAGATCCCTATAATCCTATGTTATTAAATAATACTAATATCATAGATACAATACATTCAATACAAATACAAGTTATTATGTCACGTGACATAGATACTACAACAAGGCAACGCTCCGTCGGAGCTGGTGTCGGCTCTAAAATAGGTGATTCTGGCTTCTTGTTTGAATTTGCGGTAAGTTCCAGTAATATTTTACTGCCGTGAGGAAATAGGTTTTTGTACTAATACTTGAATGAATGACTTTATTGCTTACTTAATGGAATTTGTCTAAGCTTGCTGGGAAAACAGGCGAGAAACCCAGTTTAATCTTGGCAGGTACAATGTAGCATATTTTCGTTTGTCGTAAATTTATATTGCGCGAAGATTATATGTACATATATAGGTAACGTAGTTATCGCGCTTGTTTGTGTGATGGACTAGGCTCTGTAACTATGCCACTAAGGCATGGAAGGGCCACGTAAAAAAAAATTAAATAAAAATAATGCCAAATGAAACTCCTCTGCCTTTAATCTCGAAATTTCGAGTTTAAACTAATAAAAATAAGATGGAGAGTTGTAAATATCGTTGTCGCTTTATTTATTGTAGTGTAATTGTCCCCTTAATGATCGTGTCACTAAAAGTAAATATTACGGATGAAGTGATCTGAGCCAATTCCTAAATTCATAAAGTCCAGAGATCTACAAAATCTTGTTTTGTGTTTGGGTTCGCAGAACAGTATATTGGTTTCCCGGATGAGCAATAGTTACATTCTCTTTCTCTAACTGCTTTCAATTTTCTGCCGTTGGCTGTATACATTTTCCAAAAAGTTTTGCTTCAAAAATATTTGAGACTTGACAGTTAAATGTCTGGTTGTTCAAAGATTTTAATCCAGAAATAACCAAGATAATATGATATAAATGACATAGTCAGAAATAATTTTAAAGTGGCTCGTTCACCTTAATTCTTAATTTACTAATCATGCAACTTTGATTGTAAGTATATTATTTCTACCTCTATCACTGATGTCACATTCAAAGTCATTAACAAAAATCTATGCCAAATGTGCCCCGTTTCTACAGTCTATTTCCAACTGGCAGTAAATTAAACCAAAAACACGAGGACACTGGCCTGAACAGGGTCGTATTTAGAAGTTTGTAATACTATACATAAAATCAAATCAAATCAAATCAAAAGAGCTTTATTGTCTAAGACAATGTCTCGTTGACAAAGCAAAAAAAGTTTGACAATAAGTAATACTCTTATATTCTAAAATTTAAACAAAAATTTAAATAGAAATTACGGTTAAGGGACGCACTACATATAGTTGTAAAAAACGTGTCATTAGTTAACCTAGAGTTAAACAAATAATATAAAATTAATACTAAATAAACATAGAGTCAAACAAATAATATAAAATCAACACTAAAAAATACAAAAGGAAACTTTTACGCTGTAAAATAAATAATACTATATCTATCCAGTGCCTAAAGGTCAATAGTGTCATCAAAAAATTCGCCCAGTGTATAGTAGGCTTTAGTTATAAAAATATTCTTAAGTTTCGCCCGGAATTTTCTTTCACACTGGATATTTTTTAATCCTTCTGGGAGGTGGTTAAAGATTCTTTTACTCTGATAAACAATACTCTTATATACCTGAGTAGATGTAGGTATAGGTAAATTAAGATTATACGCTTGACGCGTGTTGTATGCTGAGGCCGCTCCCAATTCTTCCCTATGCTTTCTATGGACCAAACAGGATGACTCTAACAAAAACAAACACATCAAAGTTAAAATTCTATTATTAACAAAAAAGGGCGTACACGAGTCTCTAAATCCAATCCTGAACATATACCGCAAAGCTCTCTTCTGTAAAATAAACATATAATTAAACAAATACTGAGAGCAACTACCCCAAAATGAAATGCCATAACGCAAACGGGACTCTATCAACGCAAAATATGCATTCCGAACTATGGATCCATCCAGCTCGTCGGCAATAAATCTTATGGCAAAACAGCCTGAAGCAACTTTCTTCCTAAGTTGTAAGACATGCGAATCAATATTATACGACTGCACAATTTCAAACATTTAAATATAAGACAAGATATTTCCAAATACGACCCCGTTCAAGTCCAGTAGCCACGTGTATTTGTTTAAATTTATTGACAGTTGAAAATAAATAGACTATAGAAAATTAATGATGTAATTTTTCGTAGTATCTCCATAGATCGTTTTACACTAATTTGGAATATTTACCAAAAAAAGTAACTAAATTTTTCTATTTAGATTGAAATTGCCAAAAGAAAACATGAGCCGATTCCCGAGGGATGGGCGCTAAATAACGAAGGAATTCCAGAAACCAATCCAACGATAGCATATAATTGTGCAAAGTTAATGCCTCTAGGAGGATCTGAGGAACATTCTGGGTTTAAGGGATATGGACTAGGAATGCTCGTGGAAATATTTTGTGGAATTTTATCGGGTAAGGCTAATTAACGAGTGGTCAAAGAAAATACTTGCAGATCATTTATACTGGATGTTACGTAAAACTATGTACTTATTTTAATGAGTGATTCCTAAACCATTTTTAAGTCGAAAAGTTCATACAGGGTGGCCCATTTGTCTGACAAAGTAATATACCGTCTCCACTATTAAAGATATGAAAAAAAAGTTTTAATAAAAGTTTTAAGGTTGAAAAGAGTATATGTTTTTAAAATATTTTTAAATATACAGGGTGGTCCAGGAAAGTAGGACAACAAAAAGATACATTTTTTTAAATGGAACACCCCATATATTTTAGCATTTTTGGATTCCTCACAAAATTATCCATATGACGCCATATTTAGTTTTTTAATTTTTTGCAACGTTGCCAAACAAAATGCAAAATTCTTAAAATTTAGGAAAAAACATTTTAGGACAAAATGACCTCTATTTCTCAATTGGAATATCAAAATTCGAAAATTTCTTGAAAACTCTTAAGTTTAGGGATTAAAAAGCTGTCTTAAATCTTCAAGTGCTTAAAATTTTGTACAGGGTGTTTTCTGTTGACAAGCGAATATAGAAAATTTTAAAATACAATAACTCTGTTTTTTCAAATGAAACACCCTATATTTACTTGGCTTATCTGATAGACAATTTAAGTGTCTTTTATTCTTGTTAGGTCATACATATGCCTAAACTTACTAGTTTAGCCAATATTTCGATTTTTATTTAAATTTTCCTGAAAAAAAACTGTAATTTTTATTTTTCTAGTTAGCCATGACCAGTAAAGTCAAAACAAATGTAATTAAATATAATGTCAAATTAAATTACGTATAATAGTAATATTTTTTCGAAGAGGTCTTATAGTCATTAATATTAACGTTTATTAAAAAAATAAATTTTTCAAGTACTGAAATGGTTGACATGATTTACATTCTGGGTGCAAGTGACAAAAATACATTGTTGGTAACAAAACTTTATCATGAAAAATACCCAGATAGACGACAACCCAATAAACGAGCTCTCGAAAAATTAATGGAGCGGTTTGACAGAACAGAAAGTGTGACTTATAATAAAAGGAATAGAATAAAAACTGTTAATACGGAAGAAAATAAGCTAAATGTTTTATTGACTGTTACTGAAGATCTCTATATCGGTCAACGACCTCTGGTACAACAAACTGATATTGCTAGATCATCCGTACAAAGGATAAAATGGGCCCATAAAATGCACCCATACCATGTGTAGTTTTTTGTGAGTGGGTTTAAAATAAGATGAGAGAACAGTGGAATTTTTCAATAAGTAAGTAAGTAAGTTATAAATAAATACGTTACTATAGTTATCAATTTATTTTAATTTGATATTATATTTAATTACATTTGTTTTGACTTTACTGGTCATGGCTAACTAGAAAAATAAAAATTACAGTTTTTTTTCAGGAAAATTTAAATAAAAATCGAAATATTGGCTAAACTAGTAAGTTTAGGCATATGTATGACCTAACAAGAATAAAAGACACTTAAATTGTCTATCAGATAAGCCAAGTAAATATAGGGTGTTTCATTTGAAAAAACAGAGTTATTGTATTTTAAAATTTTCTATATTCTCTTGTCAACAAAAAACACCCTGTACAAAATTTTAAGCACTTGAAGATTTAAGACAGTTTTTCTATTCCTAAACTTAAGAGCTTACAAGAAATTTTCGATTTTTGATACTCTTATTGAGAAATACAGGTAATTTTGTACTAAAATGTTTTTTCCTAAATTTTAAGAATTTTGCATTTGTTTGGCAACGTTGCAAAAAATTAAAAAACTAAATATGGCGTCATATGGATAATTTTGTGAGGAATCCAAAAATGCTAAAATACATGGGGTGCTCCATTTAAAAAAATGTATCTTTTTGTTGTCCTACTTTCCTGGACCACCCTGTATATTTAAAAATATTTTAAAAACATATACTCTTTCCAACCTTAAAACTTTTATTAAAACTTTTTTTTCATATCTTTAATAGTAGAGACGGTATATTACTTTGTCAGACAAATGGGCCACCCTGTATACGCATATGTTTTAAAAGGCTTTGTTTTCGATATACAGAATGTTGAAGTTTTAATTATTTCTGGGTTTTTATCAAAAATCTCGAAAACCTCAAGATACTAAAATAAATTTTCGTATAGACTATTATGATATAAAAACACATATTGTCAACCCAAAAAGTTTTTCTTACTCAAAGCAGTGATGTAGATACAGCAGCACCTCAATACAATTTTAACCCAAAAATATGTTACGCCACTGCTATTTTCGAAACAATTGCTTTATTACTACTTATTATTCAATTTTTGAACAAAAAATGTCTGTTCCATCTTTCTCTTAAAACTTACCGTTTGAGACAACATAATTAAAATAATATACAGGGTGCTAAAAATTCGTGTGCGTACAAGAGGATCTCGAAAACGATAAGAGATACGAAGATGGTTAAATTGAGGCAAAGTTGCGTATTTAGGGGCTTAATGATTTGGTTAAAAAAAATATTCCGAATGCTTTCGGAAATATTCTAAAAACACCGTAATTTCCATTTTTGGTGTTTAATTTTTTGCGCTTTCATTTTTAACTTGGGAAAAAATAAAAAACACTTTTTTATAGCCGTTTTTTATGTTCTACAAGATGGGAAGTTTTCCAATTCGACGTTTCATTCTTTAGTTACCGACCTTAAGTCAATTTCTTTAAATACGGATTTGGAATTTTAAATACAGTTTTAGGGATTTCTAAGCTTTAAAAATTGAATACAATGTACAAGTTTTTAAAATTTTACCGGTTTGTCATCTAATAATAAATGTTTCAAATTATCTTTTTTATTTCATTACGGTCCTGAACATTTAGAGCAAAACTAAAAAAAAAGATTTCTGATTTGAAAAATACGTCCATTTTTACTCAAAGAGGCCTGATATTTGATATTTTGTAAGAAAAGGGACCCAAAGTCTCGACCTCAAATGTTTTTCTGTCTGTTTATTTTTATTACATGTTTCGCCTGAAACGAGCATCATCAGACATTATAAACAGTAAAAAAAGTTTAGAACTGATTTTAAGACAAACATAAGCGATTCACAATAACATAACTAGACTAACACTCCAGTTACCTCTTCTTCACTCGGGAGAATTATTTTTTTCTGTTTTACAGTATTTCGGCCTAGGTCTAAGGCAAAAATCATGGGACTTAAGATATACTTTATATTAATAAAATAAATAAAATACTAGGTAATAAAAAATAGAATTACTTCTCATGCCTTAAAAACTTACTTACTTCCTAGGGTATTGTGACGCTAAATCTTGTTGAAAAAATAAACAGCCTAAACACCATAACTTCCTGTAATGTAATTTTAATATTTAAGTAATCCTAGAAATAATTGCCAGGGCCGTAATTGTAAATAAAGGATAAATTTAAAACCTAATGATGTGTTATTTGATGATAAAATGTTAAAATTTTAAAAACCTTTAAATTTCCAAAGTTTAGAAGTCCTTAAACTGTTTTAAAAATTCCAGGTCCGTATTTAAAAAAAAAAAATTTTGGTTGGTATCTAAAGAACGAAACGCCCAATTTAAAAACTAATAATGCCTTCTTGTAGAACATAAAGAACGGCTATGAGAAACTGTATTTTGTCTTTTTCCTAAGTCAAACATGAAGGCGAAAAAAGTTAAAAACCAAAACAAAAAATTTCGGGTTCTTTCAGATATCTCCGAAGATATTCGGAATATTAACAATTTTCTTTCACCAAATTGTTAAGGCCTAAAATACGCAACTTTGCCTCAATTAAACCAACTTCGTATCTCTTACTGTTTTCGAGATCCCCTCGAGACCTCGGTCGATGGCCAATTAAATTGTATTTTTGTAATGAAGTACAGTTTAATAAAGAACATTAAGTAAGTGGGTAGTTAAATTATATTTGCTTAAGTAGATCCGAACAAAGTTTCTAAGTTACCAGCTTCATTCGAAATTATATTTATAGATATTAAAACATTGCGTTCTCTTGATCCGAATACTGATTAATGTTTGTTAATGGGTTTTTGAAAACTTTTTAAAATTGGACTCTACAGATAATGGGGAATGTGAAAACGTAATTTTTGTTAAAAAAACTAATTCCCAATAATTTTTACACTACAAAAAACTAGTAAATATTTTTAGTATTTTCATTGGCTTACTTATATCTTTTTCCTAGATTTTTTTCTGCATGGAAATATCTTTTTTATAATTCGGTTCAAAAAACACCGCAATTTTACACGGGAAATTTTATCCCGTTCCTCCACTTAATAAAGATTTACATAAATTATTATGTTAATAAGAGATGCTTAATTATTTTTTTTCAAACTGTAAGTTTTAAGAGAAACATGAAAGATACTTTTTTTGTTTAAAATTGAATATTAAGTAATAATAAAATAATTGTTTCGAAAATATCAGTGGCGTAACATATTATTTGGTTAAAATTGTATTGAGGCGCAGCTGTACCTACACCACTGCTTTGAGAAAGAAAAATGTTGGGAGTAAAAATATGTGTTATATTGTAATAGTTTATTACAAAATTTATCGTGAAATCTTAAGCGGTCGTCGATATTTTTTGATAAAAACCCAGAAAAAATTAAAACTTTAACACCCTGTAATTGAAAATAAAGTAAAGCAAACTTTTCAACTTATAATTGGTCCGGAAATCACTAATTAGTGATGTGTCTTACTTAATGATAGAAGTACATATCATTAAGTAACACCATGTATGGCAACATTATGGTTTCTAAAATAAAGTAGTAGAGTTTAGTGTCCGTATAATTAAATAGAAAAGAAGTTTTTTTAGCAGCAGGCGGACAAAGTAGTACATCTATATTTTGCATTGAGTACACAGGGACGCCAAAGGTAATGGGTTCCCTGGGGCACAGGTAGACAATGACAGGCTGTTTCGTTTTTATTAGAACTCATCAGAAAGCTGTAAGCGACCCCCAGTATACTGGGTATACTGCAGCGCGAACTTAATTGAATCTACAAATCCGTAGAAAAATTGGGGGATGCGATAAATGTTGCCTATACTGGTGTATTGGTATTTGGTTTATTGTTGCTTCGTCACGACTATCTTTTGCATTGAGTTGATTCCTATAGATGGCTTACTGGGTTTTCATCGCGTTTTTATTTCTTAAAAATGCCTTGAAAGCATAGTCTCACTGTACTGGGGTCGCTTACAGGTTATGGCTTTCTGATGAGTTCTAATAAGAACGAAACAGCCTGTCATTGTCTACCTGTGCCCCAGGGAACCCAATACCTTTGGCGTCCCTGGGTACTCAATGCAAAAGATAGATGCACTACTTTGTCCGCCTGCCGCTAAAAAACCTTCTTTTCTATTATGGTTTCTGTTTGTAGGTTGGAAACAATGATGTTTCTTGAATGATAGAAGAGTTTTGGACTTGCATTGTCTTTATTTGTTTTGAATCACAACGTTTCAACTGGGGATACTTAACAGTTGAAACGTTGTGATTTAAAACAAATAAAGACAATACAAGTCCAAAACTCTTCGTCGCAAACGTCCAAATTTCTAACGGGTTACGCCAACCGTTGCCTGTAATAAACATTCAGCGAACGTGAATATCCGTCTAAAGTCACTTCGCTTCCCAGCATTAAGCCATGCTTTAATCCTTAGTTTATGCTACAACTTTATATTTTAATCTATCGCTATAATATAATATATCAACATCTTTATTTTGTAACTCTGAGTCATCCATGACCTTTTGGTACATCCGTTTTGTCTGCTGGTAGTTCTGACCTGGTTCTGACACGCAATTAGCAAAGTTTTTATAAGTGAGTCAAATACACTATTAGGTATGTCCTTCTTTCCTGCAATGATTTGTCAGCGTTAGGCCTGTCAATAGGTTAAAACAACTTATACTATAAGCCCTAAGATCTAATCCTTATTTGCCTACCTTTTCTATTCGTTTTTTTTTATTGTAGGTTCAGCTTACGGTCCGCATGTAAGACCGTGGGGCCGATCAAGTGAAATTGCCAATTTAGGACAATCATTTATGGCTATAGATCCTGAGGCCTTTGAACCTGGATTTTCCGAGAGACTGGGCGAATTTATGACATATCTTCGCAATATGGACCCGGTAGGTACAACTACAAGTTATACATCATTTAAAACTTTTGTTCCGTCCTTATGTAAGTGGTTGAAGTGAGCCGATTGGTGGTTAGAAATAGACAAAAATAAATTAAAGTCTCTAAGCGTTTATTAAGAAAATTATATTAAATTTCCAAGAATAACCCTGTTTCCTTTAGACTGATAAAAATGCACAATGAAAGGAAAAAAAACAAAACACAACACACAGGACAGTTGGTTCGGTAACACAGTAGAGGAGAAGAGGCACACTTGATCACCTGGGAGACTGGTTCACCCCAAAAGATTTTCGAAATAAAATTTTCTAAAAATATTACAAAGGCATCATTATGCTGCCGATCATTAGGTGGCATTCAGTTTTGCCAAGACTAGTAGATAGATAAGACGTTATCGTTTTAAACTTTTTTTAATAATAAAGAAGTTTTTCAAGTTAATTTTGACTATTTTCCGGTCAAGGTAAGTATTTTCGTTTATTTGTCTTCTATAGTACATGTATTCATAAAGTGTTTCCAGATATTATAAAGGTTACTTTTTTCTGGCATATTTTATTAAAGACACATTTTTCAAAATGGCGCCATGAGGATTATGATCATTCCTGCTATGGGACAAACCTCTCTTTTATTTATAGCTATCGTTGACATTTCATAGAATAAACAAACAACCATTATTAAGAAGAAGTATGTAAGAGCTGAGAGAAATAATATATTTTGCCTTGCTATGAAAAAACAATTTTTTTTCAGTGGCCACGCTAATATAAAAGGAAGGAACAAAAAAAAATAAAACTCATAGACCGCCAGAAACTAAAAACCGCGGGTTTTCATGTCATCAATGACAAGAAGAACGAAATTTAGCCAGAAGTGATTTAGAATATCGATGAGACCGGAAGGATTGCAAAAACTATGGAAAGCTTAAAAGTATCTCTCAATCCACCAAGAGCGTTCGGCGTTGTTCATAAATAGAGGATAAATGGTTAAAAAAGCCTAAAAGAGGAAATTTGCACGCTCTTCGGAAGATGATGTGCCACTATCACCTGACTCCGAATATGATATTAACGATGATATTCTCACTGACAGTGAACCAGATTCAGAAGGTAACACCGATGACATAAATTTATTAGCAAGTAATTGAGTCATTGACATGGTATCATAAAAAATTTATTGTGTTGGTCAGATAATAAATATCGGGAAAAGCAGTTTCAAGATAAATTTGCAATAGAGACGAACAAACGTTCAAGTGACCAGGAAATAAAGACATCGCTGAGGTGCTACGTCATCAAATGATATTAAAGTTACCAATCTCAATTTTTAGGGCCTTTACGAAGCGGGTGGGATGCCTTATTTTTCCGAAATTGTTCGCCTGTTTAATGCTGAGTAACTTGAAAAAAGTATTTTTGATCAAAGTATTATTTATTATAAAGTTTATGTTTGTTCTTTCTCTTCTCAGGACTAATATTTTGTTTGTTAAATTTAATGCTAGTGTTTTCTTATTGTAAAAAAGCAATGCAATACCTACGTTATATTGACTACCTAATTATTTAATAACCTTACATTTATTTATTAAACTGCATGGTTATTTTATTTAATTCCATGATCAAGTCACCCAGAAAGGGTGAACAAGTCAACCAGAATTTGGGAAGATCTGAAAACTTTGCATAGCTATATCTTTTTTAATAACTCATCAATAACATTTTTTAATGTTTATTAAAGTATCTAAAATAACAATATAACTGAAATATGTTATTACCTAAATGGTTGCTATTAAACACAGAAAATTTTAGAGCAAAAACAAATTTCGGATCAAGTCTCCCTCTTCTCCCCAACCTTCTACAGACTAATATTTAAATATTTATCATCTGAAGAAAGTACTATGTTACCGAAACAGCTGTTATTGTGGTATTTTATAAGAAAAAAGACACAAAGTCTCGGCCTCAAAATTTTTGGTCTGTTTAGTGTGGTTACATGTTTCCCCTTAAACTGACATCATCAGACCGAAATAAGTAAATATAATTACAAATTACACGGAAAAAATAAATATAATATTTACTTTTTCCGTGTAATTTGTAATTATATTTACTTATTTAGGTTTGATGATGCCAGTTTAAGGCGAAACATGTAACCACAATAAACCAAAAATTTTGATGCCGAGACTTTGTGTCTTTTTTCTTACAAAATATCAAATATCAGGTCTCTTTGAGTAAAAATGGAGGAATTCTTCGATATTGCTATGGCAATGCAAGTAAAAATCTCAAAACCTAGTTGTATTTTAAACTTGTTATATTTATATCATTTTGTAATTTTAGATTAGCCCTGAAAAACCTGTTCTTGTACATGGCGATAAAGAAGTAGCTCACAAGGCTCAAGTTGATCTTGTGGGTGGTTTGGAGTATGTTGAAAACCAGCACACAACCAATAACCAGTTGGCTGAAGAACTGAAAGTTAATCATATGGTTTCGAAAAAAATGTTCTATTCGTAATATCTAAATAATGTCCATAAATTACATTATAAATGATTTTTTTTTATTTTCGCCACGAATTAATGTAATTATGTAAAGCAAGAAGCGTATTTCGCTTAACATGTTTAACTCGGCCTTTCTCTGATAAACAATTTGCCTGTGGCGTGCAGAAAAACACTTAATTTTTTTGCATAAATTTTTCGAATTTCTTTTTAATACTTTAAAACCTGCCAAGACTTAAGAAAGAATAACAAATATATAAAGTTTACTTAGTGTTGGATCTATGGATTAACCAATTTGATAGTGCACAATATTTTAACTGTTATTATAAGCAAAAAAGTAGCAATAACAACTGTTGATATGGTCCATGGGTCTAATTAAAAGAATCAACTATGGAATGTTACCCAAGAAGTAAACCCATTTAAATAAAATGCAACAATTCCGTAACACCTTGTATTATGATATTGGACATCGTACGCGTCACATTGCCAAGCAAAACCACAGATGAGTCGCCCGAGAACGGCGCAAACGTCTGATCAACAACTATGATATTAACTGACAGTCGTGACTTGACACAGGCACTTTAACCAATGTCCACCTCAAGGCGTGAAAAACCTTATACGAGTCAGACCACCTCATCGGAAATGGGAGGAATACCACCCACCAACAAGGGGGCCCTGTATTGTCAATGTCAAGAGCGTCCGGGGTTTCCACGCTGTGGACCCCTTCGTCTATTCCTCAGTGCACCGCGGCCTAACAACCGGGTCGGAGGGTTATGGGTTTATACCGTTCCCCAAACACTGAAGCGTTCACTGTCTTTCCATAGTCCATGATCAGCCGTTTCGTCCTACTGGGACTCATCAGAGACGCGCGACACCTGAGGCCGTGACTTGCAAAAAGTCTGCCCCTATGGCTGTCAATCGTCTGACGTCTGTGTGCTATTGCGTTATCCATCATCGTCGAAGGAATTTCGGTCTCCACCGCCGCAGACCTCCCTTCAAGGGTCTAGGCAGGGTTGGCTAGTGAGTGAGCAAGCATAATCTGCTAGTAAAGCCAATAGTTGATCATATTCGGATCGTTCGTTCAGCGGTAGCCTAGCTCGCCTGTCGCAAGGACAAAAAACGGTGAGCCAGGTAAAGAGCTGGAGAGAAGCTGGGCGGAGACTGCAAAGATTGCAGTGTCGCACGTTCGAGTGTGCAGGGGTGATTCCCCTCTCGGCACCAGACGACCTCCAGTTGCTCCTTGGCAATAGACGAACTCAGTACATGAGCTCTACTAAAACCTCCCATAAACGAACATCCGGGTTCCCAAGTCCCGGACTCCCGACGGGGATGCGCGAGCGTGGGACCGGAACAACCAAGACGACGGGCAAGTGATTGACGTAACGAATGATGCTTGAGGGCTTAACCCGCCCTTGGGTGTCCAATTTGATCGAAGAGAATAAGGCTAATATATTTAGCTTTATTAGCCTTATTCTCTTCGATCAAACCTTGTATTATGATACATGTTTTTCTAGCTACTCTATGATATTCAAAATGTTTATTATTAAAAAATTATTTATTATTAAGAATTTTACTGTTGTTAAATATACTTATATCGGAAAATAAATTTGATATTAAATCATAGTTGTAGTAGATATTAAATTATAACTGGACATCGAACGTGTCACATTGCCAAGCCAGATCACTGAAGAGCGCCCAGAATCAGAAAACATACCTTGCTTCACTTAAAATAAAGTGTGAGGTCATCCTTGTTTCTGATTCTGGGCGCTCATGAGTGATCTGGCTTGGCAATGTGACACGTTCGATGTCGAGTTATCATATTGATCCTCTAGACTCCTTAGCTCATTGTTGTCGGTGATTTATTCGACACATGAGAGGTAGGCAGCTTGGCTGCTCCTGAGTTCTAGTTAAGACTGATTAAGCCTTTTTTTCGATCAGATATTAAATTGTTGCTTTGCCTTTTATATTCACTTCACTATTGGCCAATACAGTAGCTGATGAGCGCCTGAAGTAGTGTCCCATTTAAGAAGAGTTTTATAGACCTTAATATTTGGCCACGAGAGCTGATAAATTTCCCATTTTATACCTACTGGCTGCCTGGTTTGTTTTCTGTGTAATTAAAGAAAAACCTGTTGTGTTGTGTCCCGATTTACCGTAGGAAGATGTATTTTCTTACTTTTTTTTCTCTTAATTAAATACGTGTTTTTTAAATTGCCTTATGCGACTGCCAAAATTATATCGCGGTTTTTGTTTTTGTATCCTCTAGCTTAACCAAAATATATGACTGGGGATCTTCGACAGATGCTATTAATTTACCAACTCTTTCCGTCTACATGCACCAGATAGACCAAGAACAAAATCAACCTGAAACAAAATTATCATTTACAAATATATTTTTAAACGCGTAATAATTACAGTCCTACCTTATTAAATAAATGCTTTTTACTATTCACGTTTATAAAAATTCTTCCATTTGTTCTTTGGAGAGAAGCAAGTACTTTTTTGGATGGTATCCTTCCGATTTCCTCTTGAATAATATATGAATAATATTGGAAAATTTGCTTATATCTATTCCTTTTCATAAAATGTATAATCAACCTCAACAAAGAATTTTGTATACATACAGGAAGTGCTCTATTGAAATCAGTGGCGACTGGTGAGGTAGGGCCACGGTGCCATGACTCTGCTTGCCGCAACGATAGTACCAATTGAAACTGATCAGGATTTATATTCTTATTGCAATTGCTTTAAAAATAAGACTAGAGACCAGTTTCTCCACGACCATTACTGAATGCAATAATTCCAAAATCATTTTTGATAATAGAATGTAAAAATTCTCGCTCTTGAGTTGGAATATTTATTCTGAAACACTTGCTTCTTATGCGTTTTGCGTGTATTTTTATCATAATAAGACAGAATGAATACTCTGTAATTGATCTAAACGACATAGGTTGCCATGAATTTCTAAACTGTCAATGTCAGCAGACAAATTTTATTGCGAATTATTATTATGAGTGAAAAATCGGATGAATCAGATATGGAACTGGATAATACTCCACCTGAAATTACAAATATTGCGAATAGTATTTTTAATCGTGGAGAAAATATAGTCTGCTACTCGGTTAGAATGAAAATTCGATACTCATGGTTCTTCCTGAATCTTCCACTCGGAACAAATTTTCATTCCAACCTCATTAAAGAATCTACTATTCTAAGGCTCTAGGGCTCCACCTCACATGTCACCTGATTGAAATGTGCCAAAATAGTATCTTTTGTTGTCGTGATTTTTTTCTGGTCACACCATTTTTGATAAAAACTATATCTAAGTCCCTTCATGCAAGGATCTTGACTTCGTCATTTCTCTCGTTGGCAGAAGAGTGTCCTTGGCAAGTAAAATATTTTGAAATTCTTGCATTTTCACGCACACTATGTTACTGTACTGTACCTGCGAATACTCACCTGAAGACGACTGGATATACTTACCAGTTAAAACGTTGTCATTCAAAACAAATAAAGACAATGCAAGTCCAACACTCTACTGCCGTTCAAAACAATGGATGTTACTCGTACATAATGCATTCCTTGTATGTAGGGTGTCCCATAACTTATGGGCCGTAGAGTAACTGGAGATACTAGACATCAAACTAAGCCGATTAAGTCATATACGTTTTTTCGGATTGTTACTCGTTCTAGAGATACAGGATTTTGTAAGTAAAAGTTTATTCTCGAAAATAAGCCATAATTTTAAAACGGTTTAATGAATTGAATTGAAAGTTGGCAATATTATGTTTTTATGAGCAAGAAATAAGAATTTGTAGGAAATTTTAAGTTTCAAACTAGAGGGCGCTAGTTGCATACACTGGGCTTCATAAATCTATGATTTTTTTTCTCACCTGTGATATTAGGAGTTTTTCAATTAAAGGAGGGCATTTTCTGAGTCAAAAAGAAGTACTTGATTGATCTTAATATTTTTAACGGGTTTCGCGATATTTCCCTTTAAACATCCCAAAGCATAAAAAAACATTTATCAAAAAAAACTTATATGACTTAATCGGCTTAGTTTGATGTCTAGTATCTCCAGTTACTCTACGGCCCATAAGTTATGGGACACCCTGTATATAAATAAAAAGTCGTCCAATAAGGGTATGCGTTATGTACTATTGTAGCATAAATATCTATTATATACCCCTCTCTCTTATGGTAAACCCGCAGCGAGCCAGGAAAGGAATAGATGAAAGACATTTTCGGTCTATTTTCCTTTCTGTCCTTATTTAGCACTATGTAAGATCGCTCGGCTACATTCGCGATGGCCGATGGACGACTCGCCCGATAGAAATAGGAAGAACTTCATGAACCTTTCTTCCTCTTTTAAATCACATTTTGCGTATTTCTGTTTCATTCTAAAGATGTCTCCTTTTTCTATAGTTTTTATGTTCTGTAAAGCTTGTTACTTTCGACAGGTCCATCCAATACAGAATATCTTTATATAGTGCCCAATTATATCGGAAAGAAATTTCCTTTCATGTTTTCTTACATGTCTATTTCGTTAGATGCCGGTCTTACAGAAGCACCTTAATTGTAACAAGTAAAGCTTAAAGGTAATGTAGTACTGTCATAATAGTTCAGTAATTATGTCACGTTATCAAAATTTCAAGTAATAATACTCACAATAAATATAAATTTAAAAAGAAAGCAGACATGGCTGTCCCTGACGGTAAGTAAAAATGTAAAAATTACATTCTCATTCTCGTTAAACTCTCTAGAAAAAGAGAATCAAACAATTTTAAAGCGAAACAGTTCCATTGGTAAAATTTCTTTCTACGCCAACCTATGGTGAAGTTAGAAGTAAAATTGTAGTGTAGACTCTTTCAATCAGTAAGTTTATCGTCAGGGTAAGTCTATGGTCAAGTCAAGTACTTTCTTAATTTAAACATAGTTGCCTAAATGTTTTTTTCATAAAACAAATAACCGTGTATTTATTAAAGAGATTCAAATATAACTATTGGTGGAACCACTGAAATAAAAGCTTCTTCTTGCTTAGTTTTTCTGTAATTCGGGTCAAAAAAACCTATATTTTACATGGCAAATTTCAAAGCGGTCGGATCCAGTTGCCGCGTCTCTCACTTTGCGTTGGTGCTTTGCCGTTTGCCTCACAACAAACGAGATTTCAGTGTGTTTTCCAGTTACACAGCGGATGGAAGGGTCATGTGAGGTCGCTGATTTTACGCGTTTGTCAGAAAAGAGCGGCCGCAGACAATTCGGTGCCGAGCCACAATCAATAACATGATGGTTCATGGATTGTCGTCAGGAAAAGAAGGTAGTAGAGTTGCAGGCAGTGTTACCTCCACTCCACCTGAATTATTGGTAGATCTTCCAAATTTATTTATTGTTTCCCGATGAATTAAACAATAAATATGATGAAATCGCATTTCTGTAAGATGGAAAATAGTGAAATGCTTTTGCAAGGTGATAATTGTCGGGATCACATGGAATTTTATTCGAAATAGTTGAAAAATGTGTTTTTTAAATTTTGAGGTTATGACTAATATTTTTCCTTTCTTTCGACTGCGAACCGATTCTAAAATAGTTCAAAAATGTATTTTATTGCACATTGAGTTCTGCGCAGTTCTGTAACTGTTTGGTTTCAATCCTTATTTTACAACCAAAACAAATAGATAATTAATTCGGAAAATGTATTGGAAAGCGGAAAAATTGTAATAAAGTTAAAAAAGTAATTTTAATTTCAATAAAGAAAGTTTAAAAAACAACATTTTATACGTATTTTTTATATGTATGAAGTCAATTGACAGGACCTTTAATTTCCCAATTCTTTGTTTCTGTTATGACTATGTATTTGCGAGTTGTGACGCGTATCCAGCCAGTAATTGTAAGGACTATATTCATATTTTATTTTAATTTCTACTTTCATAGATACCAGACGAATAACCACTCTTGATGAAGCAAAACGATTTATGATAGACTGTTTACAGGCTGTGGGTACACCACGTAATAATGCTGTAACTGTAGCAAATACTCTTATTGAAGCAGATTATAGAGGTCACTACAGTCATGGAATGAACCGATTAGGTAAATACTGACATAATATTTGTTTTACTCCCACATGGATATTTGCTGTTTCCTTTACACTAAAGTGATCGAATAAGTGGGCTATTCCGGTTAACTAAACCGATATAATTTCATATCCATGCTAGTTAGGATATGAAACTTACAAAAAAACAAATTTAGTTGTAAATTTTACGAGTAGTTTTATGACATTTAGTAAAAGTAAGGTTAAGAGCTTCCTTTAAAAACATGCAAATCTGTCAAATCAAATTTATAATCAAAAAACAATATGGGTAATTTACTTTGTTATAATATTACTTTATTAACTGATTAGTGACTGCAGTTTTATAGTACTACTACATTATCAAACTGAATAACTTAAAACTACGTTGTACAATTATAAATAGGTTCTTGACAAAGGTTGCTTATAAAAAAAATATAATATTTATCCCTTAATCTAGTAATTGATCCTTATTGCATAGTATTGTAAATAGCGAGGAATTCCACAGGTCTGTTTGGTCATTTAGTAGGTTTATGGTAGGGTTTTTATTATGTTTGTAAACTTGATTCTAAGATGTTAAGCCTCTTGCTCTTGGGTGCAGTATGGAAAATTTTTAGGCAGGTTTTTATAAACCTACTAAATGACCAAACAGACCTGTGGAATTCCCCACTATTAACAATACTATGCAATAAGGATTAATTACAAGATTAAGAGAAAAATATTATATTTTTATTTTAATTTATTTATAAGCACCCTTTGTTAAAAACCTATCTATAATTGTACAACGTAGTTTTAAGTTATTCAGTTGTAGTAATGTAGTAGTACTACGAAACTGGAGTCACTAATCAGTTAATAAAGTGATATTATAACAAAGTAAATTACTCATATTGTTTTTTGTTTATATATATAATATAATAATTATTATCTTAAAGTAACGGACTACTCAATCCAATATTTCATATTTGAATTAAAACATTTATCCCAGAGCCTATGCATATGCCAATTTTTCCCAAAGAGTGCGAAACTTGACGATATAAAATAAAAATTTTAGGGTTTTCTCTACATTTTCTATAAATGTTATGTGGGAAACTTCCTACTCTTGAAGTCGGTTTTCTTTTCCAGACCAACATTGTTTCACTCAGCTTTATGTATGTATAAATGTTGGAAGTTTCTGCACCTTACATTTAAAAAGAAAACGGAGGGCGTATTTACATTTTAGCAATTCGACCTAAGTAAAAATACACGGCACACTTTTAAACGTAACCGATAGCAACTTTCTTGGCAAGCCTTTTCCTATTTTTTTAAAGAGAAGAATATTTCTTAATTTAAATCCGCCAAAGCAAATGCATAGTAGCACTATACAGGGTCCTGCACCTCACCTCCCGTCTTCTATGGCTTACTTATTAATTAAGTAAGGATTTTAATAATTTGCAAACTTTACCTGTATCTTAGGGCGCATTTCAGGAAAATATTTTTGTTTATATAGGGTGTTCCAAAAATGTGTGCCTTCATAGGAATCTATTTTTTTTAGATTACATTCCATAAATATTCTTACTTATTTGGATGCGTCTTATAGTTACCTATATCCCCAAAGTTTTAATGAAATCGGTTCAGTATTATAGGCGAAAAAAAAAACACTAAGAAAAATCAGTTTTGCCCCACTGGTTTTAAAAATTAATAAAAAGTAAAAATAATGCCTCATTATTAAAATTATACAAAGGAGCTTAATAAATAAGGCCGAACAGTCTCGTTGACCAAGTTTCATTAATACGAATTGTACAGGGTATCCAAAGTTTAGTGTCAAACTTTGCAAACTTTAAATCAATTTATTTTTCTTATTTCAAATTGGAACCCCTGTATATTATTATGCCATTTGCAGAATTAAAAATCAAACACTTGTCCTAATTACACTCCTATTGCAATTTCTAACGCATCAAAACTTATTTGCAGAAAACGCATTTTAACAACTATTCCAACAGTCATTATTATGAATAAATTTCAAAGGTGGCTTTGAAAAATAATTATTGGTATTAACGTTTACTAAAGTGACAAAAAAGAATTCTCCTCGCAAGCTCATAATATGACAATCATATCTAAGAGCTCTTCTTGGTTGTATTCCATCACAGAAAATAATATAGCTTAAATAATTAATAATCTAACAATATTTCAAAATATGTATATAATAACTAAAGTCAACATGGGCTTTTGTCACTTTAAAAAATATTAATACCAATGCAAAGCCACCTTCGATATTCATTTATGATAATGACTGGTGGAATAGTTGATGACATGAGTTTTTTGCAAATACGTCTTGATGCGTTAGAAATTGCGATAGGATTGTAATTAGAACAAATGTTTGATTTTTAATTCTGCATCGAATGTCATAATAATATACAGCGGTTCCAATTTGAAATAAGAAAAATAAATTGCTTTAGAGTTTGCAATGTTTAACACTAAACTTTGGACACCATGTACAATTTGTATTAATCAAACTTGGTTAACGATACGGTCCGACCTTATTAAATTTATTAACCTTTGTATAGTTTTATTAACAAGCCATTATTTTAATTTTTTATTAATTTTTAAAACCATTGGTGCAAATCGGTTTTTCTTAGTTTTTATTTTATTTTATTTTTTCACCTTAATACTGAACTGATTTCATTAAAGGGGTATGAAGGCAACTATAAGATGCATCCAAATAAGTAAGAATATATAATTATATGTAGCATGTAATCTAAAAAAATAGATTCTCATGACGTCACACTTTTTGGAACACCCTGTATACACAAAAATATTTTCCTGAAATGCGCCCTACAGATAAAGTCTGAAAAATATTAAAACTTTTATCATTGAAAATGTTTGTAGAAATGTATCTCCGGGATATCCAGCACGGCACGACCGATGCAAAGGCAGAACCTGTAATTCTAAAGGAAACACCGGCAACAGCATTACTGGATGGCAAAAGCGGAATAGGGGCAGTTGTAGGAGAGCGATGCATGGATATTGCCATAAAGAAAGCGAAAGATGTCGGGGTAGGAATGACAGTAGTAAGAGGTATATGTAATTAAAAGAAATATACCTTGATCGGTTCTGACTATTTAAGTCTCACCAAACAGGCTGGTAGGTTAACATCTGAAAACACCGAAATGCAAGAGACCACATCTCTATTTGGTTGGTTCTAAAGCTTTCTTACACATCAGATTTTAGTTTTGCTTTCTCAGGTCGCATTTTTTTTTTAAATTTCCTCGAAAACTTTACTTTTAAAATAGTGTTCATGTTTCGACTAGAATCTATGTTTTTTCGAATGATAACCTGATAACACTTAGTTGTCCCCTAAAATAAAAATATTTCCTTTATACTTAATGAAAGACAAAGAAGGAAACGTTCTTTCCATAACGCATTTCGATACCTTGTACTGTTTCGGATGTTTGGTGTTAACTAATTTTATCTAAATGTTAAATTGACAAATATGTATGTATATTCTTAATAACATGTATTTTAATTATGATGGACTAGACCGTGTAGAAATTCCCAAAGACCCCCATTTTTTACATGAAGAAAATTAAACAAATATGAGTTATTTGGTTCTAATTTGATTATTTAATAATATTCTGGAATTTTTCAATTTATTTCTAGGCTTTTCAAACGATTAACGGTGAGATTACAGAAGGCCTGAAGGTCAACTTGCAGATCCAAAAAGAATAGACTATTTCCATAGTAATTTTAAAAGTAAAGAAGTTGCAGGCTTTCTGTTATCTCACCTTAAGAGCAAACAGTAGTCGATGAGTCATCACGAAAAACAAAACTGCATTTTCACCACATCGGGCGTACTGTACCTTCGTCCGGCCATGGCAATAAAATTTATCTTTTTATATACAAAATACTATATAAACGAACTTCACGAGAAATAAGGGGCGCGGCGTCCGTGGAGATTTTAAAAATAATATCGGGCTTCGTTTGTAATTTTAATGGAAAA
Organism: Polydrusus cervinus; assembly: GCA_935413205.1. Lineage (NCBI taxonomy): Eukaryota > Metazoa > Arthropoda > Insecta > Coleoptera > Curculionidae > Polydrusus > Polydrusus cervinus. The sequence continues at coordinate 53,857,671 of OW284510.1, forward strand.
TAAGAAATTAACAAGAATAGCCGTAATAGTTTACTTTTATATGGCGGGTTGAACTTATACAAATAAAACTTATAAAAAATTATCAATTTTCTTTTTCTGAAAAAAATAAGGTGTTATCCGCCAAACTAGAAGTTCTTGTGAACCCCTTAGAAAAAATGTTTTCTTAAATTTTCAATTAGACAAGCCAAGAAACGATGCCGCGTTTCACGCTGGTATGGAAGGCTCCTAAGTTTGACTGATAGAAGAGTTTTGGACTTGCATTGTCTTTATTTGTTTTATATCACAACGTCTCAACTGGTAAGTATCTCCAGTCATCTTCAGGTGAATACTAAATTCGCTGCACCTGATTTTTCGGTTTCTCCTTTAAGCGTGTTGTTTCTATGTTCCTTGGCCCTAGTTTCAAGTGGCCTTAGAGTCTCACCAATGTAAGATCTGCCACATTCGCAGGGGATCTGGTAGACACAGTTTTTCCTATCTTTTTGACTTGTTGGTTTCGTCTTCGTCAGGTGGCTACTTAAAGTGTATTTCGAGCTAAATACCGTATAGACGTTGTATCGTTATCCTAGTCTTCTAATCCTCTCAGATACTCCTTTGACATACGGAATGTTGAGTGTTGATTGAGACTCTATTTGCTTCTTTTGTGTATTTGGCCGATTCTTGCGATTTTCCAATAGTTTATCAACTAATTGCATGGGGTAGTCATTTTTGTTGAGGTCGGTCTTGATGTAGGGGGAGGGCTTCATTTGAGTTATAGATGGTTATTGCTCTATCCACCAGGGTTCTTACTATGCAATGTTTTGCGCTGTTTGAGTGATTTGAAGCGTAATTCAGATATTGGCCTGTATGCGTAGGTTTCCTGTACCATACTTCAATGTATTAGGTGGACTAGGACAACGATACAACATCAATACGGTATTTAGCTCGATAGAGACTTTAAGAAGCTACCTGACGAAGACGAAACCAACACGTCAAAAAGATAGGAAAAACTGTGTCTACGAGATCCCCTGCGAATGTGGCAGATCTTACATTGGTGAGACTCTAAGGCCACTTGAAACTAGGGTCAAGGAACATAGAAACAACACGCTTAAAGGAGAAACCGAAAAATCAGGTGCAGCTAACCATGACTGGACACACGGTCATCACATCAAGTGGAAAGAAGCTTAAATACTGCATAAAGAACCACATTGGAGGAAGAGGAAGTTTAAGGAAGCTGCTACCATATACCAGAATCCAGATTGTTTTAGTAAGCCATCATTAGATATAAGCAATATCTGGAAACCTTTGCTAAGTAGATGTAAATATAAAATACCGCACACGAACTGAACGCATGACTGCACCCATCTCGGTCATGCTTCAGTGCATCTAGCTAGTATAAATAAAGCTGTAGTTACTTTAGTCAAAGTCAAAGTCAAAAAATCCTTTATTGTTTAAAGAATAATAAAATTCTTGTTAACAAAGGTCAAAAATAAAAATGAGTAACTTTAAAGTACATCCATATACATGCCTATACACTTAATATTAAAATAATACACACAGATTATCGTATCACTGATAGATCATCAAAAAATGCATCCAAAGTATAGTAAGCTTTTTCCGTTAAGAAACGCTTAGTTAATTTCTTAAACTTTTCAAAATGTTGTTGCCTTCTTAAAGCGAGCGGAAGATGATTAAATATTTTCTTACCACCATATATAAAAGATTTTCTAATTTGTTCAGAATGAGGTATAGGTAAGCTTAAAAAAAAAGATTGACGCGTATTATAATAAGAAGGCAACAACAGCTCACTCTTACATTTTTTATATACAAGACAGGCAGTCTCTAAAATAAAGATAGAGCAAAGAGTCAATATTGCATGCCTTATAAATAGTGGGCGACAAGAATCCCTAATTTTAGCACTACACATGTATCTTATTGCTCTCTTTTGCAGAACAAACACCGCGTTAAATAAATATTGGGTACATGATCCCCAAAAACAGATTCCATAACGAAGATGGGACTCTATCAAAGCATAGTAAGAGCTTTTTGCCACAGAAAAATTTAAGTTATTTGATATCACCCTTAGAGCATAACAGTTTGAAGAAATTTTACTATACAAATTGATGATATGAGTTTCAAACTTAAGAGAGCTGTCTCTTAGTATTCACCTGAAGACGACTGGAGATACTTACCAATTAAAACGTTGTGATATTAAACAAATAAAGACAATGCAAGTCCAAAACTCTTCTATCAGTCAAGAAAGATCATTGTCTCCAACTTTCAAACAGACGCTCATAAGTTTATTTTCTTAAAGTAAAATATTAATATTATTATTGAAGTTGTGCTTATCTTATAAAAGATGATTGACAAAGAAAAAAAAAACTTTTTATATTTTTTGAAACTCCTATATAGGGTGATGTATCGTTAAGCGGGATATAGGAAACCCCATGCAATTTTTTAATGTATCGAATTTTGGCTCCCTTATTAATTGTATTGGGATTTATTAAAGAGCACTAAAATTATCTAGAAAAGTGTTAAGTAGTCTTTTGGTGAGCCAGTTACGCGAGAATTGTTAAATTTTTTCTGCAAATCTCGAATAATTATTTTTAACTCCGCATTACTAAGCCATGAGTAAAACACTAGTTGTTTTAACAATGCCGCTTTATATCAATATTAGGCAATGTCAAAATAACATATACAGGTTTTGCTCACCAATAAGTAATAAATTACAAGATGACAAACAAATTTGTGAAGATCATCATTATAACTAGTTACGGATTTACGACTTGACTTGATTTTTAAGCTACATGACTTCTCCACAAATTTAATTAAACGATATTTTTAAAATAGACACATGTTTGGGGGTAGATAACTCTCATAATTGGCACATTAAAAGAAAAAACCCATTAGACAACAGTCACAAGCTGTTTCGACAAGTTATTTGTTAAAGAAGAAAGAAATTTTTTCTTGTTTTACAAAATTTCGTTTCCTCCTTAATAAATCACTTGTTGAAACAGCTTGTGACTGTGACCTAGTCGTTTTTTTAATAAATTTTGGAAGCAGTCATAATATTTGTCCGGAAAAATCATAAGTGTTTATAAATATTTTGAATATAAACAACAGGATTTAAGGCAAAGGTTTCTCACAAGATAAGAATTTGAAACTCTTTATACTTGTATTCACCAAAAGGCCTGATATTGGGTCGCATAAAGTTTTTAACCACAATTAACCAACCAGCAAGTTTGACTGCAACATAAATGACAGTGAACGACAATATTTACTCACAATCAAAGGTACCCAATTAGTAAATTAAAAATTATGGCCAGGTTATACCTCAATTAAACTAAACTAAATTAAAACTAAACTAGATAAATTAAATTAAGAAAAAAAGAGGAGTGTTTATACTTCAACTCGACCACCTAATGATATCCACAATAAGAGAAGAAGAAAGTGCACCTAACCTAACCTTTCTTATTAGGGAATCCAAACCACGTAATTCAATATGGCGGTTGGATGGCAAAAAGCATTGAGTCACCAGTTAACTGCCACCAGCAACATTATTTTTATGGTCACGTGTACCAATCACAAAGCAGTATTTGCCATCCAGCCGCCCTGTTGACACATCGTTGGATTGCCTAATTATCGGTTTGCTTTGTTTTGACATTTAATTTGTAGTCTCTCAAAGATGAACGAAAAAAATATATTTATTCTTTGATTGTGTATGCTGATGACAGCCTACCTATTTAAAAAAAAAATCTACACAGCGGATTAGACGGTATGGAGTAAGACCAATTAATAGATTCCGAAGAGAATGCGGAATGTTCCATAATTTGATTAAGGCGATGGTAGACTATGACCAAGAATACTTCTTTAAATACACCAGAATGACCCTAACTATGTTTTATCACCTACTAAAGTTGGTTGAAAGTAAATTAAAAAAGTTACCCACAACAAGGAATTTTGCCGGATGTTTCTATTTTTATGGTTTTTATCGGCTTTATTATAAATTGAAGGAAACTGCTGCACCAACTCGATTAAAGTTGCGTCGTTAATCACCATATTCAAAATAATCTTAATAATTGAAAAGAAAAATCAAATGTCAACACAAATTCACAAAATATTCACAAATTTAGGGTTACGTGCAGAAATCAAAAATTCTTCTTTATGCTTCAATCCTTCACTTATTGAATGACGGAAATCACGGATTATGCCGATCGTCGCACGAAAATTGCCGAATCAACTAAACTTAACTAAGAAAGTTAAAAGTTGACCAACTTCTTAGTTTAGTTTAATTCCTTACTTGTATGTATAAATGGTTCCATATGAATGTAGTATTTTAATTTCTTAATTATCTTAGCTTAGTTAAGTTAAGTTTAGTTTAGTTGAGGTATAACCTGGCCATTAAGGTAACCGGGCCAGTATGATTGTAAGAAAATTATTTCTGGCAATGTCATGTATGTCAGTATGTCATACTCACACTTTCTTGTTAGTTAATTCTGGTTAAAAATCTTTATACAACACGATAATAGTCTTCCAGTTATGTCTTCACAGTGACATTGTTTTGATAAACAATATGCCGATTTTATGTTAATTTGATTTTTTACCGATATGTTAAAAATATAGTTTTAGTTCTACTAAAGATCACAATATGTATATAAAACTTAGTCGACTTATTCTGATACTTGTTATTTTAAACCCAGAACTGTCAATTTAGAACCCTTTAGTGAATATGGCTTTGAAACTTTACATTAGTACTGTGAATGTAAATATTGAAAAATTAGTGAGGTAGTCACTAGTGTGTAGTTGTAACTAGTAGTTGATGGAAAAAAACTTCAATAAATAAAAATAAATAAAATATTTATTCAAAAGTTTCAATGTTTAGGTTTAATATGAAATATAAAAAAAAGGACCATATTTCAACTTCTGAAAAGGCGAAGTTCATCCTTTACTATTGTAAAGGTTGGTCTTACACTTGACCCCCAAGTTTTTAGAAGGTATTTGTTCTGAAATCTATTTGCCTTGTCCTACAAAAAAAATTTTTTGACGACGTTTTGTTCTGTGCTCAAAGATTGTATTCTTAGCTATAAATTTATTTTTAGCCTCCAATCATTACGGCATAGCAGCGTGCTATGGATTACAAGCAATAAATAAAGGACTTGTGGGATTAACACTATCCAATACTTCACCATTTATGACACCAACAAGAGCAAAAAAGGTATGGTTAGAGAGTGTTTCCAACAGAAGGAATCTCAATTTCAATATAATTGGTAATAGCGATGGTAACTACAAAAAAATTAGAAAATACTTTCAGAATGATTTGTTCATAGCAACCACGTGATAATACTTACCACTCCTAATAATGTATATTTCTGTAAAGGTAAGCATCTCCATACTTTCTACCTGTTAAACCAATTTCACTTAATTTTTTTGTATGCATAGATTTCACCAATAACGGTACATTATTAGTGTGTGTACCGATCGCAAATCTTCCAATAAATTTTAGCGCCTGATCATTATCTGCTTCATTTTTAAATCAGATCTCAGAGATTCAGGTTCCATATAAATTCCATACGCCAACACTAAAGGGTTAAACGGCACTAGAGTTTTGAACTTGCATTGTCTTTGTTTAGAATCACTACGTTTTAGCTGGTAAGCATTTCCAGCCGTCTTCAGGTGAATACTACTTACGATACTACAGTATTCACCTGAAGAAGACTGGAGATGCTTACCAGTTGAAACGTAGTGATTCTAAATAAATAAAGACAATGCAAGTCCAAAATTCTATTGCCGTTCAAGAAACGTCATTGTCTCCAAATTTTAAACAGACACTATTGCCAAGTATGTTTGAATGTGAGTAGCACGCATGTACATTGCTCCGCATTTAATTGATAAAATATTGGTGTATTTGTTGATAGTAAGATCTGTTATATGGTGTACCTTTTTTTCTGCATATCAGGCACACACTGAGTAAGTCATTGCATCGTTAAATTAATTTGGCTAGTAATCAGATCCAATTAAAGTCCCAACCAATCAAATCCTCGCAAATATTTGTTGCAATAATAGAGTGTTCTTGCAATATGGGAGGAAGCACGACACTCCGCAGTGGTACCAAATTGGATGAGGACACAATTGAAAAGTTGGTTCAGAAAATTTGTAGTAATATTATAAAGCAGCTCGAACAAAGTCTGACTGCAAAGACCGACAGAATAGAGACCAAACTAAACGAGGTTTGTGACTCTTTCAATAAAATTAATAAGTTAATTAACATGGATAATGTTTCAGATCACTGTTTAGAATATACGGAGATGTATTTGCAGAAAATACGTGTTTCTGTATCGTATCATACGTACCGAGACTATTCTTCGTTTACTTTTATTAATTTCCTTAATGACTTGTTTAGGGTTGATTGGAATATGTTGTTGAGTATGACCGATGTAGATGATATGATTGTTTTTTTAATGAAAATATTAGAAATGTGTTTGATGTTCATGCTCCGCTGAAAACCTCAAGATTTACAAAGCCAGCGGCTCCTTGGATAACAGATAATGTCAGGTTTATGATGAGGCTCCGCCAAAGAGCTCTAACTATATATAAAAGACTTAAAACTGAGGCGACTCTATCATATTATAAACAACTTCGTAACTTAATTACCACTACTATACGTAATGAGAAGAAAGCGTACCTACATCACAAATTCCGAACCGAACCAAAGGCTTTTTGGAAAACTTTGAGACAGCTTAACATTGGTAGGCATTCTCAAGCGGACGCACAGTTAAATGATACTATGACTGCTTCTGGGCTCAATGCTTTTTTTGTTGACAGTGTCCCCAAGGTTACAGTTGATTCTGGTAAATTTATAGATGAAAATTATAATAACAAAAGACTACCTAATATAAAAAATGAATTTAAATTTTCTGAAGTAGGTGAGGAGTGTGTGGAAAGAGTAATTGGTAGTATTAAAAGTACGGCTATGGGTGCTGATGGGATTGACCTCAAAATGCTTTCGTTAATCACTCCATATCTTACATCATATTTAACGTTTATTATTAACTATTCTATTAAAACCTGCAAATTTCCTAGCGAATGGAAAAGCGCCAACATCATCCCGGTACCGAAAAATAGCACCCCAACGGAGATGTCGCATTATCGTCCAGTCAGCATCCTGCCTACCTTATCGAAAATACTGGAGAAAGTTATGAATGACCAATTAAAGGAATACGTGGCAGCTAACCAAATAATGCCTATCACGCAGTCGGGGTTCCGAGCGCAGCACAGCACATCAACGGCACTGTTGCATGTAAGTGATCAAGTTTTTAGAAGTCTTGATAAAGGCAACATGACGGCTTTAGTGCTGTTGGACTACAGCAAAGCATTTGATACCCTTGACCATTCAGTTCTTTGTTCTAAACTTAAATATCTTGGACTACATGATGCTGCGCTAGATCTAGTAAATAATTATTTATTGTGTAGAAAACAGAGAGTGTGTGTTGGGTCGGACGTTTCAGAATATGTGAATATTGAGAGGGGAGTTCCACAGGGGAGTATTCTGGGACCGCTCTTGTTTACTTTATATACCTGTGATTTCCACAAATTTTTGAAGGTTTGTTCGTCTCATCAATATGCCGATGATAAGCAAATTTATTTATCATTTCCACACACACAAGCTTTAACAGCCATGGATGCTATTAACGCTGACTTGGCAGCGATTTCGGAGATTTCTAAATTACATAAATTGGTCTTAAACGGTACAAAATCTAAGTTACTTGTCTTTGGTTCATCTGAGTTAAATAATTTTCACATTGAAATTGAAGGTACGATATTAGTTCCTTCAGATTGCGAGAGAAATTTGGGTGTTTTTTTGGATAAGCAGCTTCGATTTGAAGCACATGTTTCTAATATAATTCAGAGAGCGTATTACAAGTTAAAACTTTTATATATGCATAAAGACATTTTAACAACTGACGTCAAGCTAAGACTCAGCGACTCCCTAATATTATCGTTGGTTTCATACGCCGACGTTGTTTTTTGGCCAGCTCTTACTCAGAGAGAAAAAAATAGTCTCCAAAAACTTCAGAATTCTTGTCTTAAATTTTGTTATAATGCTAGAAAATATGATCATGTCACACCGTTACTGCAAGCTTCTGGATGGCTGAAAATGGATGAACGTTTTTTTCTGCACTTATCTACGCTTACCCATAAAGTAATTAAGAGTGGATCACCAGAATATCTTCACGAGAAGCTCGTTATAGGTGCTACCATACATGGGCGAGAAACGCGACACTGTCAAAGATTTATTATCCCCCAACATCGAACTGCTCAATTTCAGGGATCTTTTAGTTACAATGCGGCCAAAGTGTACAATGCTCTACCGGCTGATGTAAAATCCCTTAACGCTGTTGCGAGCTTTAAGAAGGCTGTCAAAAAAATTATTATAAATAAAAGAACTTAGCCGCTGTTTTTTGCATTTTTTTTTTTGTATTATTATCGTGTATCTAACGTAGCGTAATAATGATATTATGTATAATGCTAACAATTAGTGGATAAATAAATTAATTTTACACTATATTTAGAATAGGCCACATTTATGTTACCATCTTTTTAAGTTTTTTGATTTAATATCTATTTAAATTTTAGTTCTGTAGAATAGAAGACGGTTAGATAGAGTAGCTGAGCTAAATCTCGCCGTCTATTTGTTATAATGTTTGTAGTTTTTTATTTTAACATGAAATAAAAAGACATTTATTATTATTATTATTATTATTATTATTATTATTATTATTAAAGGGTTGTTAGGAATACATCTTTCCGAAATCCTTTTCGAAAATTTTCCGTAGTTAATTTTTATACAATGCTCGTATAAGTCCCCCCTGCTAACTTGGGAATGGCTTGAGATATACAGGGTGATTCCTAAGTTGATATTTCTGTTTTAGCTGTGTATAGAAGGCATTAAAATAAACAACATTCTCAAATACCTTTTTGCAAAACACTCAAAAATAAGGTACCCACATTCATTTATTACACTATGGATCAAATACGATTCTGCCTGACTTGCCCGTTGAATAACATTAAGAAAACTTCTGGGTGTAGGATGGGCCGGCAAGGGAAAGCGTTCTGCGTATAATCTAGAACTTTGACGACGTAAATTAGCACCATATCTACTAATTCATTGTTTTCAAATTTTAGCACTTTCACGTGTCACCAATTTAAAATTAACTTGCTTCAGAAAAACACACACCGCAGCGTATTGCCAAATAACTCACCACCGACCCGTAAATTGCATGACTAATAAGAGATAAGACAAACAACATAAAGTATAGCAGGTTATGTTTTGATGACCAGGTCCGCACTAAGATTTTTTTCTTCTGTATCTCGACTATTTTTAATTTTTTTGAAAACAGCTATTTGAAAATGTTGTTTATTTTAATGCCTTCTATACGCAGCTAAAAAAGAAGTATCAACTTAGGAATTACCCTGTATTATTTAAATTCGGTATGGTTAATGATAAGTAAAATACTTTTTACAAGATGGCTGGGTAATGATACACCGAGACTACTGTATTGTGATGGCTTTATACACGATATTTTCTTGTATCCATGTATAAAATACCCTCACGTTCCTACTTTTACCACTTTAGAGCTTTTTATATAAAGTTCAATAAGAATCACTTCTTTTCCGTTTTTAAATATTATTAATCATAATAATTATTTATAGTGTGCACTTGGTACAAATCCGCTGGCAATAGGAGCTCCGGGGCTTAAAGGAGACTACTTCCTTTTAGATATGGCAACTACGGCTGTTGCAGTGGGAAAGGTAATGGTCCATTGTACTCTACAAATTATAGGGTCGGTCAAAAGTCGAGCATATAACTTGCAAATTACTTGTAAAATAATAAAGATAATAAAAAACTTAAATAATTTAATTTTGAAGAAGTAGTCCATTCTTAAAGTGGAGTTAATTTATAGAAGTTTATAGACTTTATGTTTTTTATTTATTTCTTTAAATAATTTATCTTAAAAATAAAACGGGATGCTCAGCATAGGCGTAGTTAGACGGTCAACACTGGGGGTGCTGAAGAATCGTCGCATTGCACGATTTCTGAGATTTCTCCATTAATAATACCCGTGAACCACACGGTACACGGAGAGAAATTTGGAACAGAATCCGCAACTACCTAAATATACTTGAATTTGTACCAGAATTCGAATGCTTGAAATAATAATATGAAAAATTCATTACATATAATGTATATTAGAAAAATAGGTTAGTTCTAAAATTAGCCTATGTCCTATATATTGTAAATGTAAATTTTTTTTGGGGGTGCTAATTTAGGTTTCGGGGGTGCTTAGCACCCCCAAGTACCCCCTAACTACGCCTATGATGCTCAGCTCACGTCCCCCAAAAAAAAACATCCATAAATAAACTAATCTTACCAGTCTAATACATTTTTGGCTAGAATGCAGAACAACAACGTTTTTTGGTTGTCTAAGGCAGTCCTCACACGGGAAAACTAAAAAGAAACTGTAGGATAATATGAGATTGGGCGACTAGGTCACCTAGTATGTATATTTGAATGATGACATGGCGGTGACTGGGAGAACCTGCAACCCGAGTATCCTCTACTCGGAATGCTAGGTCGCAAAGCTGTGAAAGTTACTTCAGAAAAGTAACTAGTTACTTTGTAACTAGTTACTTTTTCGACACTTTTGCACAAATGTATCTAGATACTTATAAGGAATAGTTACTTTTACCTAAAAGTAACTTAGTTCTTAGTTACTTAACTAAAGTAACTAGTTACATTGATTGTAACTACGATAATTTAAAAGTAACTAAGATACTTTTAAAGTAACTAGTTACATTGATTATAACTACGATACTCTAAAAGTAACTAAGATGCATTTAAACTAGATACCATAAATTTACCAGGTAGTGATAACATGTAGATGAAAAGTGTATAACGAATACAAATTTATTATACTTACAAACTTAATACATATCTAATAAAAGTAGAAAGAAAAGATAAGTAACAATAAACCTATTAAATAAATGTAAGTAGCAAAACTAAATAAATATAAATGAAGTAACAAATCCAAATATACTAGGAACTTTTATAAAGAACAAAAAAAATTCAGAACGTTTTTAAAATGCCCCGTTGGCTTTTAAAAGTACAACCTTTCAAAATTCTCATCTAAGAGGGCATGTCTGCGAGGAGCATTAATGAAAGTAGCATATGAAAACAAACGCTCCACGGGAGCTGAAGAAGGCAACGGGTTGTTATATTTGAGAAAAACCTTGTGTCACATTTTAAAGTTAATTTTTATTTACACTGTATATTTTTTTAAATTATGTCATTTTTTTTGTAAGTTGTCATGAACAATTTTGTTTTAAAAATAACAAGAAGAAATACATATTTGTTGATAGAAGCAATTTTGTAAAAAGTTTTTATTTTCAAGACCACGAGTCCATTCGACCCGATCTAACATTATTCTTTTAGGTAAATATATCCAACAAATGGTCCATCGTAGCCTATTGAATTAACCTATGGTAATGTCGCAAAATTTTATTGTTAGACGTAGCGAACGCTTGCGAGAGAAGGCTGGAGCAATGACTGATCCTCGTTTTGTCCAAATGGGTACCAGTAAAGGTGTTGATATGTCTACTAAGTCTTGTCCTGAACCAATGAATCCACATGGTTCAAAAAGTAGTATATCGAACATCTCTAAGGGGAAAACGAAGATATCAAGTAAAGAATCCAGGCGTTGTCAAGCGGAGCTAGAAAATGGAATGAAGAAAAAGGAAATCGAACAAGAACTTCTTTAAAAGAAACATGATATGCTGGATTTAGAACTAAAATTGAAGTTAGTACAATTGGATGCAGAATCCGATGAATCCAGGAATAGTGAGCTAAGTGAGTCGATCAGTCCAGATGTCGAAGAATGGGTTAATGGAAGAAATCCTTGGGAAAATATAAATCCATGTTGTTCCGGTAAAAATAAAATTCAAAATAAAAATAATTCAGAAAAAACAAATAATAAAACTACAAAGAAAGTTAGTAATGTTTATTCTTTAAACTTGGAATCTGATCCAAATCAACTTGTACATCCCAGTAAACTAACTAAAATCTTAACCAGGCAATCTATGCCGAAAGATTTGCCAATTTTTACTGGAAATTCGTTAGATTGGCCAAATTGGTTTTTTCAGTATAAAAATTCAACAAATATTTGTGGATTTTCACAGGAGGAAAATCATTGGAGGCTACAAAAATGTTTAAAAGGGAATGCTTTAAAAATTGTTGAAAGTCTGTTAATCATGCCCCAAAATGTAGACAAAATTATTCGCATTTTAGAAAGTAGGTTTGGACAGACCCAACATATTATTTTTATGCTGCTCGAAAAGGTGAAACGTTTTCCTTTTGTAAAAGAAGAACGTTTAGACCTTTTAATAAGTTTATCTGACGAAGTTAAAAATCTTGTGGAAACTTTGGAGTCGCTAAATGACGAAGATAATTTAAGAAATCCTACTTTACTTCACGATTTGTTAAGCAAACTTCCAAATTCCAATAAGATGATGTGGGTAGAACATATTTCTAATAAAAATACCAGAAATCCTAAACTTTTCGAATTCAATTTATGGTTAGACACAAAAGCGATGGCAGCTTCTCAAATTGAAATGCCAAAATTTGATAACTCACCTGTTGGGCAACGAAACCACCAGAAATCAATTTTAGCTACGTCAGAAAAGAAATGTATATCTTGCCACCAAGAAATCCATTATTTAAGCACCTGTAATATCTTTAAAAATCTTTCTGTAAATGAAAAATGGGATTTTATTAGTGCAAATCGCATTTGTATATCTTGTTTGGTACCATATCATTCTATAAGGGAGTGCAAGAGAAAACGCATATGTGGCATAAACAATTGTCAGAAATATCATAATAGATTGTTACACAAAACCGAAAATTATAATTTACAGTCCACACCACAAACACGGATTAAACCTATCGAAGATAATTCTATTGAGAAATCAACAATTTCACAAGGAATGAAAAATGATCTAGAGAAAAATTGTCATATTTCCACAAACAAATGTACTTTACTAAAAATTTTACCTGTTAATATTATGTGTAATGACAAAAATATAAACACGTACGCTCTTTTAGATGATGCGTCTACCGTTATCTTAATAGATCAAGAATTGGCTGACTGCTTAGATCTGCAAGGACCAATTCATCCCTTATGTCTGCAATGGACGAGCGAAAGTCAAGTTCAAGAACAAAATAACTCCAAAGTTGTAAGTTTCTCCATAAAGGCAGAAGGTGAGAAAAAGGTATTTCAGATTAGACGTGCCCGAACAGTTAAAGGACTGTCGCTGTCAAGTCAAACAGTGAATTCAGGTGAGCTGTCAAAGAAATATACCTATATAAACAATAGAGGTCATTCAATTATAGACGGTCAGCCCCAAATTATTATTGGGCAAGATAACTGGCCTTTACTTGTTAGCAGAAAAATTATATCAGGGCCGTGGGACGGACCCGCACTAAGTAAAACCTTATTAGGGTGGGTGATTCATGGAAATATTTCTTATAGTTCAAATTCAAAGAACCAAATAAATTCTAATTTATGTTGTTACATCAACAATGATGAAACGAAGACGAAACTATGAAAAGAGTAGGAAGTAAGTTTGAAACAGGGTTACTTTGGAAAAAGGATGATATAACATTTCCAGATAGTAAAGAAAACGCGTTAAAACGACTAAATTTCATAGAAAGAATAATGGATAAAAATCCCGTTTATGGAAAAGTTTATTGTGAAAAAATGGATGATCTTTTACACAAAGGTTATATTCGAAAGATTTCTGATGAAGAGAAACAGGTAGCAGATTCAAAAATTTGGTATTTACCTCATTTTAGCGTAGTAAATCCCAACAAACCAAATAAATTACTTATAGTATTTGATGCAGCAAGTCGTACCAACGGAGTTTGTTTAAACGACTTTCTATTAACAGGTCCCGATTTATATAATAGTTTGGTGACAATATTACTGAATTTTCGTATTAAAAACATTTGCTTTTACAGCAGACATAAAAGAAATGTTCCTACAAGTTCAAGTACGATTGTAAGGCACAACGATTTTTATGGAGAGGATTGGAGAGAAGCCAACCACCAGAGGTCTATGAAATTAATGTGGTATTCTTTGGATCAAAAAATGGACCTTGTTTAGCCCAAGAAGCGAAAAATAGAAATGCCCGAGAATTTGAAAAGGATAACCCATTAGCAGTTAAGGCCATCATTAAGGACCACTACATGGACGATTACCTAGGTAATTCAGACACCATAGAGGAGGGTAAAACTTTAATTAATGACATTATTTATATTCACTCTCGAGGTGGTTTTCTGGAATTCTCAAGAGATTTTAAATCATATTGACCATAATCTGAGGGCTTATCCAGAAAAAGATCCTAATGAAGATCGCGAAAATTCAATAGAAAGACTTCTGGGGGTTTATTGGAACCATAAAAAAGATAATTTTATTTTTGAAACAAAATTTCATAAAATCAACAAAGATGTTTTTGAAACTTTGAGACGACCTACTAAAAGAGAAATTCTAAAAGTTGTTATGTCAGTTTTTGATCCTTATGGATTTTTGTCAAATTTCATAATACAGGGAAAAATACTTTTAAAAGAAGTCTGGAGGAGTCAACTTGGTTGGGATGATGAGATTACAGAAACTTTATTTGAAAAATGGCAAGTCTGGCTACACGATTTAAAATGTATACACACATTTACAATTCCGCGAATGTATTTTACTCTTTCTCGAGATCAATCCGTTTTACAATTACATATATTTTGCGATGCATCAGAAAGAGCATACGCTTCAGTAGTATATTTGAGATGTGAAGAAAATGCTACAGTACAAACAGCGTTTGTAATGTCAAAAGCTAGGGTTAGCCCATTAAAACCTACTTCCATACCACGCTTAGAACTACAAGCAGCCCTTATGGGTGCACGGTTGGGTTGTTACCTTATAAAAAATCTAAAAATAAATATAAATAATGTAATTTATTGGACTGATTCTAATACTGTTTTATACTGGCTAAGGTCAGAAGCACTTCGCTTTAAAGTATTTGTTGCTCAACGAATAGGGGAAATACAATCTCTTACGAATGTAACTAGCTGGCATTATATTAATATAGTTGAGAATGTCGCCGATGAAGCAACAAAAAGAAAACATAATTTGGATTTTTCAGAGAACAGCAGATGGCTGTTTGGTCCCAAATTTTTATATTTATCTCCAGAAAATTGGCCCGTAGAAAAGAACGATAATCTAAATTTAAATACAGACATTCTAGAGGAAAGAAAAGAATTCGTTTACTTATCAGTAGAAAAACCAAGTATAACGATACCGTCTCCAGAAAATATATCAAAATGGACGATACTTTTACGATCAACCGCCTGGATGAAGAGGTTTATCACAAACTGCCAAAAACCAGTGTCAGACAGAAAAAAAGAAGAACTAGAAGTAGAAGAACTTTTAGAGGCGGAGAAATTATTATACAAAAAAATTCAACAGGACAGTTTTAAAGAAGAAATAAGTTGTTTGCAAAAGAATATTTCAATTAAAAAAGAAAGTAGACTTTATACTTTATCACCGATGTTGGATCAAGATGGTATAATACGTTTGAATGGTCGCTTACAAAATTTAGAACAAGACTGTGAATATATTAAATTACCAATTATTTTAAATCCAACCCACAAAATCACTTCTCTTATTATCAAGCATTATCACGAACAGGTATATCATCATGGACAAGAAACAGTCATTAATAAAGACAACAATTTTGGATTTTAAGAATGAGACAAGCCGTGAAAGCAATTTGGGCAAAATGTCAAATATGTAAAAATAGAATCACAGTACCTATCGTTCCAATAATGGGACAGTTACCCACCTGTAGGATTGAACCCACTGTTCGCCCCTTTATTAAAACGGGTGTAGATTATTTTGGTCCCATCCTAGTCACGGTAAAAAGAAGTCACGAAAAACGCTACGGAGTAATATTTACTTGCATGGTAACACGTGCAGTTCACTTAGAAATTGCAAATGACCTCAGTACGGATGGATGTATTCATGTTCTGAGACAGTTTTCATGTAGAAGAGGCAACCCTGAAGAGATTTATAGCGATAATGGTACTTGTTTTAAGAGTGCAGATAAATAACTTCGTATAGCATTGCTAGAATTAGAACAAACAGATATTAAAAAATAGTGCACGTTAAGAAGTATTGCATGGCATTTTAATCCACCATCGGCCCCTTTTATGGGAGGAGCATGGGAAAGACTTATTCAAACGATTAAAAAAGTTATGAAGGAAATTTTACAAAGCAGATATCCTCAAGAGTACGTCCTCAGAACTATATTTGCCGAAGCAGAAAATATTCTCAATAGTCGACCACTTACTCACGTATCCTGCGATTCGGACGATATGAAAGCCCTAACGCCCAATCATTTTTTAATTGGACCAAAATATGCTGCACTTTCGTATATAAACTCAACTGAAAAAGATTTAAATTTGTTAAATAAATGGAAGGCAGCACAAAAAATTACCGACATTTTTTGGAAACGTTGGACACAGGAATATATGCCTTTCCTTATTAAGAGGTCAAAATGGCACCAAGAAGCCCGAACACTAAAAGTAGGCAACATAGTAATCATTGTTGATCCTAACGGACCCAGAAACACATGGCCAAAGGGAAGAATAGTTCAAGTATTTCCAGCAAGAGACGGAATAATTCGGACGGTCGATGTGAAGTTAGCCAATGGAATGGTGTTAAGAAGACCCACTTCCAAACTTTGTGTTTTAGATGTGACAAGTTAGAAGTAATTGTTTTTCCGAACAATACTGCGGGGAAGAATGTCACATTTTAAAGTTAATTTTTATTTACACTGTATATTTTTTTAAATTATGTCATTTTTTTTGTAAGTTGTCATGAACAATTTTGTTTTAAAAATAACAAGAAGAAATACATATTTTTTGATAGAAGCAATTTTGTAAGAAGTTTTTATTTTCAAAACCACGAGTCCATTCGACCCGATCTAACATTATTCTTTTAGGTAAATATATCCAACACCTTGTTAATGTCAGGATATTTTTGTCGCGACTTACCGCTCGTCCCTTGGTCATCACTGATGGACGGCACCTAAAAATTATATTTAATAAAGATTATCTTTATCCTTCAATAAAATTATATTCTGAAACAAAGAAAATGAACATTAGAAAACTTTACACTTATAATATCTTAATATACATATTTAAAAATACAAATATTATACAATTTAATAACCATAATCATAATACTCGTCATAAAAATGAAATAACCATAAAACCTAAAATAAATAAGTCCATAGGACAAAAAAATTTCAAATATTTATGTTTTTGTTTAACGATTATTTACCAACAAAAATTAAAAAATATATTTCATTAAAAAATATAAAGTCGAAATAAAAGCATGGATATTGGAAACGGATAATTTAAAAATATTTTTGGAAATGTTTTAATTGATATTGTTATGAATAATATATTTTTCAAAATTTAATTATACCTATATCTTCAAAAAACTGCGTTTATATTTATATACATATATTAAAAAGTTTTTTATTTACAATTTAACTTTTATATAATATTAACAAATATTTAAACAAAATATTTTAATATTCTCATATATTTATAATTTAAAATATTAAGATTTGCCCCTAACAAGCACGTCTTCAAGGGATCAAAGAAGAAGTTTATTAAGGAAGATAAATAAACAAATTTATTATATTATAAATATTGAAAATAAACTCTTAATTAATTAATTAATTAATCCTAGAGGAACTTTAAAAGTACCTAACTTAGTTACTTTAAAAGCATCTAAGTTACTTTTAAAATATCTAGTTACTTTTTGAGTGTATAGTTATTCCTAAAAAGTAACTAGATACAAGTTACTTTTCAAAAGTAACGAAGTTACAGTTCCTTTTGGCATGATTTAAAAAGAACTAAGTTACTAAGTATCTAGTTACTTTAAGTAACTAGATACTAAAAAGTATCTTGTTACTTAAGTTACTCACAGCTCTGCTAGTTCGCCATTCTACTCCAGTCTCTTGAGTGGCGCTTGAGTGGCGCAAAACAATAAATGTTGAGCAAATTTTTAAGCTGAAATTCATGAATGTGCTGCCTTTAGCTAGCTGACTATTGTATCAGCTATGTGAGGATGAGAGGCAACTCAAGTCTCCTAGTTTCCAAGCTACTTTAGTTTTTTTAAGTTTCCCCACGTGACAACTGCCTTAAATTAATTTTTAATAGGGGCACACGAAGTTTTTCTTTAAAATGGCGATAATTAAACTAAGGCACTCCTTACACGGGTAAACTTAGAAGAAGCTATAGTAACTTGGGAACTAGGACACTGGGCAACTAGACTATTTGAGCTGCCTCTCATCCTCACACGTCCGATACTATAGTCACGCAGTCGCGAGCTAAAAGCCGCACATTCATGAATTTCTACTTAGAAATGTACTTCATATTTATTATTTTGCCTCACTTAAGAGAGCGGAATAGCGTGGTGATCCAGCATGCCGAGTAGCGGATACTCGGGTTCCCGGGTCTTTCAGTCACTGCAACTTAGGTAGCGCCATTCAAATGTACATGCTGGATGATCTAGTCGCCCAGTCTCCTAGTATTCAAGCCACTACAGTTTCTTTTAAGTTTCTCAATGTGAGGACTGCCTTAGATATATATCTTACTGGCATTTCTTATCCTACAGATCGAACTTGCTAAAAGAAAGCAAATTCCAATTCCGAAGGGATGGGCCCTAAACGATGAAGGTCTTCCCGAAACAGATCCGGAGATTGCATTTAAAGTCCGGAAATTGATGCCACTCGGAGGGGTAGAGGAGGGTTCTGGATACAAAGGATATGGACTAGGAATGCTTGTGGAAATTCTAAGTGGAATTTTGTCAGGTTTGGATATTTAATAGCAAAATTATATAACAAAAAGTTAAGTTTCATTAAAAAAAAAATTAATTATTCAAAATGTGTTTTCTGCATATTTCTCCAATCCGCTATTTTGAAACGGAACATTCTGAAATATTAAAATTGGAAGATTGATTGTCAGTTACAAATGTCTAATTTAAATAATATCTCTCAATCCATTTCCGAGATGGCTAGAGGGTGGGGGGCGAACTCTATGTAGCACTGTACAGGGTCCTGCAATAGTGCGTCAGGCTGTCATAATTTCTATATGAAATAATTTAGGAATTTCATTCCTACGCTCACTTATACTGAATCGTGGGGTGTACTTCAAGAAATTCATATATAGGGTTGCTCAAAAAAGTGTGATAAGAAAAAGATGTATTTTATTAAAAATGGAACACCCAGCATTTTATTGTATATTTCTGTTCGTATTAGTGTCCTTTTTATTTTCCCAAAGTTTAATATAACTTATTTTGGTAGTTTAAGAGCAATAAATAAAAAACTAAGTTTTGCAGTTCTGGAAAAAAATTTAAAAAACTACTTATATAAATAAAAATGGTTTTAAAAAATATTTTAGATTGTTTTTTTTTCAAGAACTGCAAATTTTTATTTATTTTTTTAAATTTATTGCTCTTAAACTACCAAAGCAAAATAAATAAAATGTCGGATCATTATAAAGGACACTAATACGAACCTAAATATGCACGGGTGTTCCATTAAAAAAATACGACTTTTTGTTATCACACTTTTTGTGTCATATGAGAAATCATTTTCCTAAGATACATCCTATAATACAGTACGTCAGCTTATAAATAAAGTTTCTAACTTAATTTGTATAGGAGCTACAGAAGCCTGTCGCACTATTGCAGGACACTGTATAATGCCCGCCCAGTTATGAAGTTATCCTGGTTTTTGTATGTGTACCTTGACTATCCATATGGGATTAAGATCAATATCTACATTGTGGCTCAAATTAAAGGAGTACACTTTTTAATTGTGAATATTTTTCTAGATTTTGCACTGATTTAATTAATTTTTGGAGTGATGATGAACTGAAATCGTCTTAGTAAAATGTACAATTTTTATCAAAATATTTTGAACAGGGCCGGATTGGCAGATTTTTTTCAACAAACGTGGACCTATGCTCGTTGCAAACGAAAACTGATTTATTCATAATTCAGATAATACGTTTTTTTGGTAGATTAACTATCGAAACTTCTTCAGTATAAGTCTCACTCTGAAATATTCTTAAATTCAACAAATACAATATATTTTGTTCAATATTAATAACAAATTTAATAATATTAACAATTACTGATATCAAGACTAACTATCACTTAAAATCGAAAGTAGTATAAATATTTATAGGATAACATTATGAATATGACCACCATGATTTTCTACCACGGATTGCAGTCGCCCTCGTCATAGGTCAATAGCTGCATTGATTATGTCCTGGTTAAAATTATTCTAACATAACTGTAACCTTTCCTTTAGCTCTTCGATGGTGTTAAACCTTTGACCATTGTGAACATTTGCCTCGAAAATTTCCCATATGGAATAGTCAACAGGGTTTAAGTCTGGACTATTGGGTAGCCACTTCTCCGGTTCGATATAATCGGGGCATTGCTCAAACAAAACATTCTTGTACTTCGAGAGGTATGGGAAGGAGCACCGTCTTGTTGGAATACGTAATCGTTGCAGATTGCTTCAATTTCGGGAAGCAAGTGATGTAAAATTTGTTGTTGATACGCGTCCGAGTTGAGTTTTACTCCGGTATCTACAACAATAGGACTTGACTTCCCCAATTTGGAAACTGCCACAGAGACCATTACGCCAGGTGAAAAGTGACTTCTCTCGATTAAAAGATTTTCCAATGGGATTTCCCTCTTTACTCGCACATTTGCGTATACCTGATTATTTTGTGTATTCTTTGGCGGCCTCAAGTAAAACATCTTCTCATCTGAAAACCATATCTTTGCGATATTTTCCCGAGAACGGAATTTTCGTAGTAATAGATTGCATCTTTCTAATCGTTTCTCCTTCACATTGGCACTAAGTTTTTGACAGTAAACTTTTTTAAAGACTTTAAGTTGGCAATCATGTTTAATAATTCTACAGATTCTTCAGGTCGTACATTTTCTATAATATTTCTTACCATGGTAATATTTCCTTGAGTTCTTGAAGTTTTTTTCCTTCCCCGTATAAATTTTATTTTTATGGATCCATTATTTTTTCTAAGATGTCTTAAAAACTAACTGTTCCAACATACCAGTTTTTTTCAGGAAACTCCTTTACAATTTTTCTTGAGCCGTAATTATGTGTTGGTCGAAAATATTTGATAAGAATTCGATCCTCTTCACTTAAAACTGCCATTGTGTACGGATTAGCTGTCATGAAGCTAACAAAACGTCAAAAATAACATTGTTTACTATTTTAATAATAGTCATGGATACTTTGATTTTTAATAACGGCCATGGATGCTGCGATCATGGTTCAAACGACTTCAAATTTCCAAAATGATATCCGGAATGTTTTAGAACATCAATGAACAAAATAAATTGTATTTCTTGAATTTAAAAATCTTTCAGAGTGGGACTTATACTGAAGAAGTTTCGATAGTTAATCTACCAAAAAAACGTATTATCTGAATTATGAATAAATCAGTTTTCGTTTGCAACGAGCATAAGTGCACGTTTGTTGAAAAAAACCTGTCAATCCGGCCCTGTTCAAAATATTTTGATAAAAATTGCACATTTTACTAAGACGATTTCAGTTCATCACCACTCCAAAAATAAATTAAATCTGTGCAAAATCTAGAAAAATATTCACAATTAAAAAGTGTACTCCTTTAATTTGAGCCACAGTGTACAGTCATACCTTTTGACGGTGTCGTTAAGCATAAATATCTAATACAGTAACATTTCTTCAATAACATTTTTATATTTTCTATGTACATTGTGTAAATTTGTTTTCCTATGTGAAGAACAAATCGAATAAGCCCTACACCGTTAAGTTTGCCTTTTGAGGGAGTATTTGATCTTCTATGCAATAAAATTATAGAACGCGATATTGAACTACATGCATGTGTTAATTTTCAAAAAAATTACAATTCGTAGTTTTTGAAATATTGGCATCATTCCAGACTTTTTGACACCCTGAATAATATAGATTTTATTTAAGAAAGATATAAAAACTGCATTTATTAAGATACAAAACTGAGCAGTCTTACTCGTAATCTTGTTATTATAAACCACTAAACTGTTAAATCATAACTGTGTTGAATTAAAAAAATCTTTAATGAATAATGCGCTTTTGTTTTAGGTGCATCCTATGGGCCGCATGTAAGGCCATGGGGAAAGTCGCAATCAATTGCTAATTTAGGTCAATGTTTTATCGCTATAGACCCAAACGTTTTCGAACCAGGCTTTGCTGAAAGACTTAGTGATCTTATGGGTTATTTGCGAAAAATGGAACCGGTATGTTGAAGTCTATTTGACAATTATCAATCTTCCTCTTCATGTATATGATGCTAATGCTATAAACTGGTACATTATAGTTCATCCCCTGTTACTGTCATTACTCTTAAATTTAATAATGTGCTGGTACGTTAATAGAGAAAGCCTTGAACATAAAATTCAAAAAGGATAGGATTATATTTTGATTAACTTCCTGACTTTAATATTTCTTTATGCAACAAGTGTGTAAAGTAGCCCATATGTTACGAATAGGAATAATAAATCTCATAAGAAAAAAAGTCACTCTACGCAAAAAGTGCAAACACTATTTTTTCTACTACCGAAAAACATACAGGGTGTCCCATAACTTATGGGCCGTAGAGTAACTGGAGATACTAGACATCAAACTAAGCCGATTAAGTCATATAAGTTTTTTTTTTGATAATTAAAATATTAATTTAATTATGTACTATGTTTTTTTATGCTTTGGGATGTTTAAAGGGAAATATCTCGAAAACCGTTAAAGATATTAAGAACAATCAAGTACACCTTTTTGACTCAGAAAATGCCCTTCTTTAAGAAACTATAATTGAAAAACACCTAACATCAAAAGTAAGAAAAAAACTTATAGATTTATGAAGCCCAGTGTATGCAACTAGTTTGAAACTTAAAAATATCTACAAATTCTTATTTCTTGCTCATAAAAACATAATATGGCCAACTTTCAATTTTATTCATTAAACCGTTTTAAAATTATGGTTTATTTTCGAGAATAAACTTTTACTTTTAACACCCTGTATCTCTAGAACGAGTAACAATCCGAAAAAACTTATATGACTTAATCGGCTTAGTTTCATGTCTAGTATCTCCAGTTACTCTACGTCCCATAAGTTATGGGACTTGGTATAATATAAATCAATATACAAACACTTTACGCACTACTAAAGTATTTTACTTATGTCAGTGGGTGCATATGATAATGGTTTATTTGGTGTTTCAGCATTAGGAGGTCCTAATATAATATATTTTTTCTACTCCCACATGGAAATTTGCTGTTTCCCAACACTATAGTAATTGGAAAAGTGGGCTATCCTGGTTATGAAACTCACCAACAACACCCACACAAACCAATTTATAATATTTGACAGAAGTGAGGTTAAGAATTCACTGTAAAAATATGCAAATCTGTCAGATAAAATTGTTCTTTTTTAATTTAAATCAAAACGTTTATCCCAGAGTCTATGCAAACACAATTTTTTCCCAAAGAGTGCAGTAAATGGTTCGAAATTTAAAGATATAATAACAAAATTAGTATCAAAAGATATTTCTACCGAACTCTTGTTATTTTCTCACCGAACTAAATATTTGCACACAGATGCAGTTTCGTATTTTAAAAATCTCCAGTTTTCCACTCATTTCTAGACCATTATTACAAGACTTATGTCGGGTTGCACAAATAATTTTAATAATAATTAACTAACCAGCAAGTTTGACTGACATTCATGATATTGGCAGAAATAATTTTCTCACAATCATACTGGTCCGGTTACCTTAATTTTTAATTTACTAATCAGGCATCTTGGATTGTGAGTTCATAATGCCTGTTAATGTCAGTTATGTCACATTCAAACTTGCTGGTCAGTTAATTCTGGTTAAAAATCTTTGTGCAACATAAATACATAAAATGTACTATATACCTACAAAATTACCGTTTTTTCCTAGATTGGTTGGTTTTTTGCAATGCAAATATTTTTTGTCCACTGCGATTTTTTCTGACATATTTTGAACGGGGATCTAACCCCAATTGACCTTAAAATTTTATTATACGAAAGATGTAGAAAAATAATTAGTAAATGGTGAAACATGAAGATGAGTACATAAAATAGACGAAATTATAAGATTTATAGAAAAAAATTAATTCCCTTTTTTACTTAAGGTTTTATTATTAGTATTAATAAATTGTTTTTCACAGCCACCTTTGATATTTATTCATAATAATGACTGTTATGCGGAATAGTTGATAAAATTAGTTTTCTGCAAATAAGTTCTGATGCGGTGGAAATTGCGATAGGGTTGTAATTGGGACAAATGTTTGATTATTAATTCTGCATCGAATGACATAATAATATACAGGTGTTCCATTTTGAAATAAGAAAAATAAATTGATATAAAGTTTGACACTAAACTTTGGACACCCTGTATAATTCATATTAATTAAACTTGGTTAACGATACGGTCCGACCTTTTACATTTATTAAGTACCTTTGTCAAATTTTATTAACGAGGCGTTATTTTTATATTTTATTAATTTTTAAAACCAGTGGTGCAAAACTGACTGAGGCTCCTATACGAATTAAGTTACAAATTTTATTCAAATAATACTTATACTATATCATTGGGTGTATTTCTGGAAAATATTTTCCTATATACAGGGTGGCCCACAAAAATGCGATAACAAAACGGTGTATTTTTTTAAATGAACCACCCAGTATTTTATTACATATTTAGAGTGCCCTTTCTAATTTCCCAATATTTTATTTAATTTGCTTTGGTAGTTTAAGAGCAATAAATTAAAAACTAAAAAAAAAATCATGAAAAAAAAACAAAAAATTTCTAAAATCATTTTTCTTGCCACAGCATTAGGTGAGATATATGACAAGGGGTTTAGAGATACTATACATCTAATAGTGTTTATCTATTTTATACAGGGTGTTCATAATAAGATTTCAAAAATGACACATAAAATAATTTTTCTCACCACCACTTATGTGCTACATGTCTCCAATAAAAAACAGTCATAAAAGGTAAGAAAGTGGACAATAATTTTTCCTTCTATTTGTTAAAAAACAGCATACAAAAATATATAACCAATACTTGCGTTATCAATATACAAAATAAAAAATATGGCAAAAAACTAAAAGCACTTATTTTTCGTGTATCTTGCAGCCAAAAACAAAGTAAAAAATTTAAAATAATATTAGAAAAATTAAAGTGAAAAGTATATATAGTACATCTTTAAATGTTTGTCATGGAGAACCGATTACAGCATATGTAAGAGGAGTCGAAAGGGATATTATGAAACACAATCTTTTGAGAGTGAAACCTTCTGCATATAAAAGGCATAATATTTTAATGTAAAAAAGAATTTTGGAATGTCAGGAAACCTGCAAAACACAAGATCAGATACCACCGTTAGAAAACTAAAGTCGGAAGTAGTAAGTTCTTTGGACCGGGATAAAAACGGCATATTATTAGATCTTATTAAAATTCCACGTGACAATGGTGAATACATTCAAAAAGTAAAACTGTTCCATTTACTGTAAAGATTTTTAGCAGTGAGCAAGTTTCTATTTTCCAAAAACAAAATTTAGGATTCCTACCTGTTATAAATTTTGATGCTACAGGTACCATCGAAGAAAACCTTTCGAAAATCACTAAATGAAAAGAGTATATTTGTATCGGATCTGTATCGAAATCGATGCCAAACTAAACTTTAACAAACATACAAAATCAATTAAAAGCAAAACAATCAGTCGAGCCAAACACTTCCGATCATTAACTTTTAAAAACCAAGGAATAAACACAGGAATAGCCGTGAAAATTTATAAATCTATCTGCAGACCCATTTTGGAATACGGGCATATGGTATTTTTAAATCCATCAACAATGAAGAACATCTCAGTCGCAGAAACTTCAGTTCTCCATTGCATAAACCCAGCAATGAACTCCTGTACAGAAAAACACACATACAACCTATCGAACAAAGTATACAACAGTTAAACACAAAGTTTGCCACGAGACAACATAACATCGAGTTAATCGAATCTCACTGCAGAAAAAGAGAAGACAGGCAGTCCAGATATAGATTCCTAATTCAAACAACCTACGAAAACATTATGGAACTACAATAACTTTTAATACTATTTTTAGACCTTAAGATACTATACTTAATACTTTCTTTTTTCGAACAAATATTACCACCAACCAATAAATTACATTTACATTGACAGTAGTGTCAACAAGTCCAAAACAGAGAATCGTTCATGTAATTGAAATGGTGTCATACTATATATGTATACAAAAATGTTTATGATTTCCGTGTATTCTGCGAGGAAAACGCAAAATGGCCAATTTTTGATGGTGTTGTAACTGATTTTAGCTTTGCCAATATTCATACTATTGTTAAAGCATGTAATCAGATAGACTTATTAACCTATTTCCAGTTTTCGTTTGATATTGTCATGGGTAATTCTAAACAACCTGATAATTTGGTAACAGTACATTTGTGCTGTGCTTATTTTATAAAAATAATATCAAAGCATATAGACGAAAGTTTTATTGATTACAAAAACCGCATAATTATTAAGGACTTTATTGCAGTTTGTATAACCCTTAAATCTATGAAAGCTATTTCAGAGTGTTTTTTTTGATATGTCAGTGCTGCTAATATCTCCACATTATGATATTACAGTGTAGTCAGCATATTTAACTTAAAAACAGATGAAACATGACAGTAAAACTCATGAACCAGTCACATTAAAATACATTTCTAAAGCTAATCTTGAATCAGAGAAAAATAAATTGGAAACTTATCAAGCCTTATATCAAAAAAGTCCCTTTTTAATAATAATTTAGAGTTACTTTAGTGGATCAGCAATAAAGATGGACCAAAAAACCAATTTCATAATAATGACTTTTAAAAACTTCTCCTAAATAATTATATGGCATATTCACCTCTTTGCACTGGATTACTGATTGAGCAATGTTATAAAATGGACAGATTTAGTAACGCGTATGTTAAGAATTATTTTCTTCATTTAAAACTTAATATTTTTAAAGGAAAAAAACATTATAGGTTCTTAAGAAAAAGTCGAGAATACATAGTTGTTTTTAAAGAACTTGAGTTTAATATCTCGAAACCTAAATTGATGAAGAAAAAGAAAAATCAGATTGTGACGACAGGCAATCTCAAGAGACGAGGAAGAAAAGGGCAAAATTAGTAAACAGTCATTTGATCGGCCATTTTTTAAAAACACATAATTTCCAATACCTTTATTCCCGGGATCAGACGAAGACGACCCTTTTGATATAGAATATTGTTTATATTGTCACCATGGTTGGTTTATTGACTTAGTGTCATGGGTTCAATGCGATACTTGGAAAGGCTGGGTGCACAAATAATGTGTCAGTAATAAGAATGATTCTTTTAGTGGAAATTTTGTCTGTTAATTATGTTTACAGGTTTTCGTAAAAGTTTCAATAGAAAAAACCAGTTACATCAGACAAAACGGCGAGATATTTTTACATAATTTCATAATTTACAATTAAATATCATTGAGCGGCAACAATTGCAGGACAATACAAAGAAACAGAGAAATAGCAAAAAAATGGAAAGACGAGAGAAGGAAACGTATTATTGGCATCCAATTTTGGCCGAATTTATAAAACAAAGACACAAAAGGCAAGACAAAATATTATTAATGAGTTAATATCAGAAACGGATAAATCAAATATTTCTGCTTTAAAATATGGAATAACAAATGAACACAAAGCGTTAACACTTTATGTTTAGAAAACTAAATATCTGGTCCTTAAATACGGTTCAATCTTCCATAAGGTTATATCGTTTTTAGCCGTATCTCTGGATGAACTTCTAAATGATGGTGGCATAATCTAAATTAAATGTCCAGCAAAAGTCCAACATTTGTCCCTTCATCAGGTGGACTCTGTGTATACCAATTTTAGTAAAGTATTTGATAGAAGCTAGCTCAAATCGGCGTTCACGGAGACCTTCTTTGCTGGATACCGTCTTACGTTTTTAACAGAACACAGTCAGTTGTTGTTAATGGTCACCAGTCACACTGTCACTTCAGGTATACCCCAAGGTTCACACTTGGGTCCCCTTTTATTTTTGATATACCTAAATGATATAGTTCTATGTTTTAAGCACTGTATTTGTTTTTTATCTTTTAACTTCCGAGTTTAAATCTCCGAATGCATCTGTGTGCAACCAACCTATGGAACGTTTTAGTATTTTTGAGATATTCTCAGATTACAATAAGTTGGTGCGTATAATGGCTTATTGCTTAAGGTTAATAGATAACATTAAAGTTCCAAAAGAAGCTCAGATTGTTAACTGAAGATGAGATCGAACTTGGTAAAACAAGAAATAAAAAAATTCATAAAGCATGAAAAGATGTGTGTCGAGACGAGGTCTCTGTACTGATATGTGATCAGATAATGCAACACATTTTATTGGCACATGCAACGTATTTACAACTATAGATACGTTTAAAAACAATGAGCGATTTCAAAACTATTTAAGTGAGAATAAAATAAACTGGCATTTTATTCCAGGTAGGTCTCTCCATTTTGGCGGATTACGGGAAGCCGCGGTTAAATCTTGTAACCATCATTTAAAATGCGTATTACATCAAACTCCTTTGACATATGAAGAATTTTATTCAATTTTAACTCAAGTGGAAGCAGTTCTTAATTCCCGTCCTATTATGCCCCATGTCTTCCGATCGTAATGACCTAGAAGCACTGACTCCTGGACATTTTCTAATTGAACGTTCCCTCACTGCTGTACCATAACGGGACCTCACAACTGCCAAAATTAACCACGTCAAACGTTATCAACATATGCAACAAGTTTTCCAACATTTTTGGAACCGATGGTCAAAGAATACTTTATGCTACAGCAATCCACAAAATTGCAGTTTAGCAAGAGTTCGCAAGTTAAAGTGGGCTCTATGGTATTACTGAAAGAAGATAATGTACCTCCTCTGTGCTGGACGATAGGAAGAATCCTGAAAGTTTATCCAAGTTCCGATGGCATTGTGCGAGTTGCCAGCGTACAAACTAAAAATGGAGTGCTTAAACGAGCCTTGACGAAATTGACTTTATTATCCATTGATAATTAAATTCATAGTAGTTAAGGATTTTTTTTTAAATTGATTATGTTGTAGTCAGTATTTTATTGAAGGTCTAGCCCAGGGGTTCCCAAACTTATTTTGTCTACTGCCCACTTTGAGAACAAATTATTTTTTAGCGCCCCCATTTTTTCACCTACTTAAAAACCACTATAACTTCAAATTAAATTAATTAATTATTGTGAGCTATATTAGAGATTAAACATTCATTCTAAACGAGACTTTTACTATAACCCGCAAGAGTTAACTTGAGACCTGAGCGCAGTAGGTAGTACACAACGGCGCTCAGATCTCAAGTTAACTCTTACGGGCTACACCTGCCAATGAGAATGATTATTGAAACGCAACTTTATAGTATTCAGGCAGAGTATCTTTTATTCAAAATAAAACAAACATAATCGATTCTTATATAAAAATTAATGTGAAGGATGAATCTGATGCTGTTTAATAAGTTAGTTGATATCAGGTTCCAATTTACTCAAGAACAGTCGCATTGATACAGGAATGCACAAATCGGGGTATTTAACAAAAACTTGTTAAAACATGATTGCCCGCTGTCTATTATCTACGAAAATTACCTATCTAGGAATACTAATAACTATTAAAATGCGAAAGTGTGTCTGTTGCCTTTTTATTTGTTTGTTTGTATCTACTTTCATTTCGAAACGGAGCGACCGATTGACATGATTTTTATTTTATTTATTCAATAAAACATTACAGATATATGAACTACGCGGAGAGAAATATCGAACCTAGTTTGAGCAATCTCTTAATTAATATTAGTTGATGTTCACAAGTTGTAGTCGAGAGCTCAGTCGGTGTCTAAGAGTCCTCCTAGCTAGATGAAATTACAAATCGCTCCCCAAGCCTCTACACAACCCCCCCTTTTTTTCTGGGTCTCTTACCGCCCCCCTTTAGGCCTGCAGCGCCCACAAGGGGGCGTTATCGCCCACTTTGGGAAACACTGGTCTAGCCTCTCAAGGGGGGCGTATGTTTGTACCTTAGATTTGTTTTGAATTTACTGGTACCTGCCGTTTGTCAATAATAAAAAAGTTATGAGTGATGTTAACTAGTTGTCAAATAATAAAATGAATGTTGTTGAAGTTAATACATGACCTGGGCTATTTATTTCACGTTCATAAGTTCACGAAGAAGCCCAGTGACCTGAAGCTTACCAGCGGACGACACGGACCTCGACAGTATTATTATTATTCAGCACAAAATGACCTCGATAGATTGGGTGACTATTGGTAAATATTGCAAGGACAACGGGCTGGTTCTAAATATTGATAAATGCTGTTTTGTCTCTTATACGCGCAATATTCAAACATTTGTATACAACTATAGACTTAATAATTTTTCATTAAAACAGGTGGACTCTATAAAGGACTTAGGTGTTGTGCTGAAAAATAAACTCAAAACTGCTCTAAGAACGTTAAATTGCGCATACGTATTGAGTAAGCTAAATTACGCATCAGTGGTCTGGAACCCACAATACAATATTTATAAAAGTAGACTGGAAATTGTACAAAATAGCTTCTTAAGATTCCTCAGCTTTAAAGAAACTGGCATGTACAGCAACACTATTAGCACATCTTATTTACGTACCCATTTTAATTATTTTTGGTTAGAAGCGCACCGAGATTATACAGATATAATCTTTCTTTTTAAAATCATAAATAATTTAACTGACTCGGCTAATATTTTGTTCAAAATTTATCTCAATATACAACCACGTGTCTTAAGAAATAATAACTTATTTTTCGTCCCCTTCTTTAGAACCAATCTTGGTAGAGACGCACCTATCAATAGGATATAATTGGAGATATGCTAATACTGATTTATTTAGTAATTCTATAGGGGTCTTTCGAAATAATGTTAGGGAGCGTTATGTCATTCAATAATTCCTACTTCTTTTTTTTTCAATGCATTCATACTTCGTAACTAGACTAATAAATACTAAAAATACATCTGTACACTACTTTGGACTTCCAAGTCTGTAGATATCCCTTGAATGTCAATAAATGAACAAAAATCAGGTTAATCTTGATTATTTGTTTTATGACAAAATCTCAATATTATTTTCTTGTACAAGGGTTACTAGAAATTACTAATAGACCATGGTGTGACTTCATTGTGTATTTTCTTAATGACATTCATATTCAACGAATAGATCGTAATAAAAAGTTTTGGAAAAATACCCTTCCCAAGCTAAAAGAGTTTTATTTACATCATTATCTTTCAGCTTTAATATTTAACGATACGACATTTTGATTAGATACGTTGACAATTGTTATGCATGAGCACATTTTGCAACAAGATGGATTTAATTGCGGGTTCCTTATAACTTTTATATTCAATAAAATTAATAATAAAGAATCTGCTGGAAATGAATGCGATTTGCAGGAATATAGGAAAATTTTGAAACATACAATTTTGCAGAACTCGCTAGATGTAACAGATAGTTGCCTATTCTGTACTAGAAAATAGTTGTTTACAGACTCCGTTCAGTGTAGATTATGCAAGAGAAAAGCGCAGTTAAGATACTACTTATCTGTAGAAGCACTCTACTACTTACCCTCTAAATATGAATATGTTGCTGTTTAGTTTTCAAGGCATTAAGGATGAGAAATGACGAAAATGGGAAAACTGAGAGGGCTTGTGAGTGAACGCTACTGACTGCAAACTATGGTACTAGTAGCCCTCTATTTACTCTGTAAATACGAATTTTTTGCTATGTTCCAATTTTGAGAAATTAATTAAAATAGGTCAGCAGCCGAAAAAGGAAAAATCTGAAATGGCTTGCAAGTGAACGCCACTGATGGCAAACGATAGCACTAGCAGCCTCATATTTTCTTTGTTAATATGAATATGTTGCTATGTTAAAATATTGAGAAATTAATTAAAATATGTCAGCCAAAAATGGAAAAATCTGAAACGGCTTGCGAGAGAACGCCACTGAATTTAATCCTTCTCTTCGCCGCTATTAGTGCTTGTTCAATTAACCTATGCAGGTATAACATTTAAGAGAGCTTAAGTGACAACAATAAATAACTGGTAGAAGATGTCATATAACTTTTAGAATTGAATTGTCACATATTTTTAAATATCAGTTGAAATAAAGATTTTATACAAAGGATATGGTAAATCATCATTGATTAGCCTGACGTTCACACAGTGCTTTTACATTTCAAATGTTTTTTTTGTATTTTTATATACCTCTTTTCAATAGTTCGACCCCACTGTCCACTTGACAATGTTCGGTATTTCAGCTGCTAACTTTTTTCTGCCAATTCATACCAGTGATCCTGCTTATTTAAACAAAATTCTCTAATTTCTCAAAAACAGCTTTCGATCAAGTGGTGGTTGAAATACAACTAACTAACAATTTAGGCTTTATGTTATATGTATTTAAACCCCTTATAAGGTACACCTGGTATAATAAAGTCAGTATTTTATTTCTTATTTAATGGGCTAATTTTTAAATACATTTAGGGGAGGTAGGTAATCATCATAATTAACATGAATCTATAAAACCGGAGCGAACTGAGACTCTTGCATGACAGATTGTTAATTAGGATAATAAAGTAAGATTTTGCTATTTTGGTCTCGGAAACATTTTTCTGTTCCCCAGTGTTATTGTTAAAACTCACGAAGGTTTATTTATTGTTTATGATTATGGTAACATATGAACGGCAGTAGATTTTTGGACTTGCATTGTCTTTATTTGTTTTGAATCACTACGTTTCAACTGGTATGTATCTCCAGTCGTCTTCAGGTGAATACTAAATATACAACATATACAAAATAAACAACACTCATTTAGTATTCACCTGAAGACGACTGGGATACATACCAGTTGAAACGTAGTGATTCTAAACAAATAAAGACAATGCAAGTCCAAAACTCTACTACCGTTCAAGAAACATCATTGTCTCCAACCTTCAAACAAACACTATGGCAACATATGTTTCACTCTAAAAGAGCATCGTCAGGCCTAAAATAGGCGCACACACTCTCACAATGGGTTCTTGCCTCTTACCTTTTTTGAGTGAAATGTTTATGAACCACTTAGAACAAAGAATCATAGAAAGTCGTTTTGAAAAAATTATGCTAAACTAAAAATAGACGCAGCCGTAGTTCTGTATTTTATCAGAAAATAAAACGGGTTTCTAATACTGAATTTATTCCAGTTAAAAATTCCACCCTGTTTAGTTATTATTGTTAATTTTTGAAAGAATTACATTTTTTTATGTAAATCTAAGACAGCAGACCACCCTGTATAAGAGAAAATAACAAAATATATCGCCGACAATAATGTTTTCCAATGAAACTTTTTTAAATTTGTAAATAAATTAGACTTTTCATTTAAGATTTAACAAACAATTTAGATGTATTACAGTTTCAATTCCCATATGCTGCACACTTTTTACCGGTCACTATACAGTGTGTCCTAAAAAGTATGCAACATCTGTAAAAGTTTTTTATTATCGATTTCTCAGAAAATTGTATTCTTGATAAAAGTTGGTGCAAGCCTTGAAACTATAAATGCATATTTCACATTTCACCTGCGGCTAATAGTAAGGGAACAAATGTCATTTTTTCGAAATTGCATTAAGAGTAAAGTACCTTAGTTATTAGAAATACAGCAAAATTTTATACGGAAATGTTATTTAAAGAAAAAAAGGAAAGACAACAAAGTCTCGGTCTCAACAAATATAATTGTGTGGTTACACGTGTTTCACCCTTTCGGGCATCATCAGACCCAGAATTTAAAACAGAAAAGAAACAGTTATAACATATTAAAATTTAAAAATGTAAATAATAAAAAAAAAAAAAAAAAAAGAGACTTTGTTGTCTTTCCTTTTTTTCTTTAGATCTATATCCGGTCTCTTTGAGAAATATGGACGATTTCTTCGGAAATGTTATTGCAAATTAAAAACATAGCCCAAATACGAAATTTGAGTTACATGTCTCATTTTTTATTTTTTATTTCTAATCTTTAATTTCCCCTAAACGGTACGCCTCTGGTCGATTTTTCGTTTACGCAATTTTAATATATTTATCAAATAACTTAAACGTGGGTTTATAATAAAAATGCATTAAGTAGTTGCAATCTTTTAAAAACTTTTCAATGAACCTGGTCGGTTTAGATATAAGCGTGTTGCACGCCTACTTACCATTTTAGCCCACTTCTGTTCGAAACAAAATTATAATAAAATTTAACCCTATTCATAGTAGTCCAAAAACCTACTTTAAAAAAAATTCATATAAAATATAAAAACAAAAATTGAGACACGTAACTCAAATTTCATATTTGGGCTATGTTTTTAATTTACAATAACATTTCCATATACAATTTTGCTGTATTTCTAATAACTAAGGTACTTTACTCTTAATGCAATTTCGAAAAAATGGCATTTGCTCCCTTACTATTAGCCGCAGGTGAAATGTGAAATATGCATTTATAGTTTCAAGGCATGCACCAACTTTTATCAAGAATAAAATTTTCTGAGAAATCGGTAATAAAAAACTTTTACATATGTTGCATACTTTTTTGGACACACTGTATATTTTACCCATATTTATTGGGTATTATTCTAAGGTCCGCTAGATCAATCTCTTGGTAACTTTACCAGCCAGATAATGTCTTTGAAAACAACTGTCTCAACAATGCTTTTTTTGGAAATTATCTTGTCAGTAAAGTTACCAAGAGAATCTGGCGGACCTAAAAGAGGAAAGTGATTTTGTATTACGTGTAAAAAAATCGTTTATTAGTATCATAGCAGTGCGCTTTCGGCTTTCGCCATCCTCAGCGCTATCTGAAAATGAGAATTGAAAATATTTTCTTTTTAAAACGGTAGGTTAAATAATAAAAGTATATTTAAGGAATTCAAAGAATTTAAGACATTCTTGTGATATAAGAGATAAAAAAAAATTATTTTCAATACTCACTCGTCAATGATTACATAATAACATCCTCATCTAGGCCGAACGGCACTACGTCCACTTAATATTTTAAAATAATAAGTGGACATAGTGCCGTTCGGCCTAGATGAGGATATCATTGACGAGTGAGTATTGAAAATAATTTTTTTGGATCTTTTAAATCAAAAGAATGTTTTAAATTCTTTGAATTCCTTAAAAAAATTTTTATTATTTAACCTACCATTTTAAAAAGAAAATACTTCAATTCTCATTGTCAGATAGCACTGATGATGGCGAAAGCCGAAAGCGCTTTGCTATGATACTAATAAACGATATTTTTAAAAGTAATATTATACAAAATCACTTTCTTCTTCCTATTAAATGTGTACACAGCCATTGTTAATTTTTTGGATAACTTTATGTTCATAAAGAATTGGTTACGTATGAACGGAAACATAAATTTTAATACCTAATAGTTCTTTTTAATTATTTTTGGAATGAATTAAATAAAAATAAAGACCCTGTAACCTTGTATCTTTTAGGTTAACCCTAGAAAACCAGTCCTTGTCCATGGCGATATGGAAAGACAGCATATGGATAAAGTTAAAAAAGATGGTGGCCTGCAATATGTCGTAAATCAACACAAAACAAACGATAAATTAGCAAAAGATTTAAAAGTTAAACCCATGAGTTCAAATTCCGCTCTTGTTAAATGTCAAAGTACAGACATAAATAATAATGTGTCCGTAACTAAAACAGTTTTATTAAATAAAATAATGTACTTACTTAAGTGTCGGGTATTGTAAATCAAATGTCGGGTATTGTCTGTAAGTGTCGAGTATTGTAAAGATTAAAATTGAATTTTGAAATAAGAATAAACCAAATATTACTATCAAATGTGTTTTCTTAAGTCTTCCAGACCGTGTCTTATATCGGGTGATGTAAACTGTATGCAGTGGCGTAGCCAGAAAATATGCTCGGGGTGGGCTTAGTGGGCGTAAGTAGGATATTTTTTTTTATAGAAAGAGGGACAGTCGGGAATATATGTAATTCATGAGATTGTCCCTAGTGAAGAAGGCGGAAAAGCGCCGCAGACGAAAAAGTTTCGGGGCAACGCCCCAAGTTTGTTTAAAATTCATCTAACTACTATTAAATTTCGAAAATTAAATTAATACCTCTTCCCCTCTTAGATTAAATTTGTTCTTGTAAATGTTTTTGTTTGATATTCCTAGCTAGTTCTTTATTAAAAAAAAAACATTTTTTATATTTGTGAAAAATATAAATATTGGTAATAATTGGTGTCAATCCAAAATTTTAACATAAGACATATGTATGACTCTAATCAGCATTTTTCGGGCTCAGTTTTTCACGATTAAAAATAAAGTAAATATCGCTCACCACGCCAAAATTGATGATTTTTTCAGAAATCATGTATTTTAGGAGCGTAGATCTAAGAGCAGTTTTTGGTGCAAATACTTAGGTTTTGAAATACTCCTTCTTAAGTGCCGTTTTGTATATTCATATAAAGCATTCTCGTTTCTTCCCGCACAATTTTTTTTATTCTAGTTTATTACACCTTTTCCATAAAAAAATGTTTCAATTAAAATTTTCACTTTAATTTTTCTAATAAATACCTAATTGTTTTTTGTTTTTGTTGTAAAAATATTTTATTGCATTGGGTTATATTTTTGTTGATTTAAAATAGCTTTAAAAAAAGGAAAACGGAACAGACAAGTATATAAAAAAATAAAATACTATAAAATATTATTCTTTTTACTCGTTTTCTTTTAAAATTGCATCATAAATCTATAACTAAAACGATATGCGCCTGAAATCTTAATCTCTATATAAAACAGGACTTTAGAAGGAAAAATTTAAAAACTAAACGTTTCCTACAAGGCCTTTGTAATCTAAGCCAAGAATACATTATTTAACGTTTTAAATTAAGACTCCAAGCGTAAGACGAAAAATTAGGTTGCAATTAGACTTTTAGACCACGAGCTCCTAGGCTGTATGTATGCATACGAAAGGCAGTGTAATTGCTACGTTTTTCTTCTTGAAACGTACAAATTCTGGTGGAACAGAATACTACTACAAATATTATGTAATAACTCCGGACGGGACTGTTTATGTTATTACAATAGAATTTTCTTAGATGATGATATGACTATCATTTTAAATTCTTGGTTACATTTCACTCTGTAAAAATTAGGCGACAATACCACCTGTTGATATTACACAGAGATGTATTCAGTAACTTAATATTATATATACAGGGTGATTCCTAAGTTGATACTTCCTTTTCAGCTGTGTATACATGCATTTATTACACTATGGATCAAATATGGTCCTGCCTAACTTAAACATAAACTCGAAGCAGCAGCCACACTTTCACGACACTAGTAAATTAGCACCATATCTACTAGTTCGTCGTTTTCAAATTTTACCATTTTCACGTTTCACCTGTTTAAAATTAATTGGCTTCAGAAAAACACACCGCAGCGGATTGCCAAATAACTGACAACAGCATTGCATGACTAATAAGACAAACAACATGAAGTATGGCGGGCCACGGTTTGATGACCCGGCCCGCACTTAGATTTTTACTTCTGTACACAGCTAAAAAAGAAGTATCAACTTAGGAATCACCCTGTTTTTTAAATTGGTTCATATTATATCGTACCTTTTATAATAGAATAGATTACTTTAACACTGTAGTGTATGCCGATGACCTTAAGATGTATCGTAACATGGAGACCCCGGAGGACTGTCTTAAGTTGCAA
The DNA here is from genome assembly GCA_935413205.1 of Polydrusus cervinus. Lineage (NCBI taxonomy): Eukaryota > Metazoa > Arthropoda > Insecta > Coleoptera > Curculionidae > Polydrusus > Polydrusus cervinus. The sequence goes on from OW284510.1 coordinate 53,895,750, forward strand.
AGCGACTTAAATAGGTTGCTTGAGTACTGCAAAGCCAACAGCCTGTTTTTGAATATGGAGAAATGTTTTTCAATAACGTTCTCAAAAAATATAAATTTAATAGATTTCAGCTACACTATTGACTCCAAAACTCTAAAAAAAATTGACCAAATAAAAGACCTTGGAGTTCTTTTGGACAGCAGATGGTCGTTTCGCTCTCACTTTGATAATAGTATAGCTGATGCGAACAGAATGTTAGGATTTATTATTAGAAGTTGTCAAGTTTTTAGAAACCCTAAAACATCCTATCGCTCTACTTTGCTTTTGTTTACAGCAAAGTTTCGTTCGCTTCAGTTGTATGGAATCCAAATACACACACTAAAAGAATGGAAGTAATTCAAAATAAGTTTTTGAAGGTTTTGGCAATTAAAGCTAAGTGTACTACCGAGGCTGCTGCTCATAAATTTAAAATATTACCTCTTGCCGCAAGGCGAAGCATTTCAGATCTATGTTTTATACACAAACTTATTAACCATAAAATTGCTTCGCCACCTCTGTTACCATTTTTAAATTTTAATGTCCCTGCAAGGGAACTTAGAAATCAGGAATTATTTAATGTGCCGTTCAAAAGAACAAATTTGGGACGCAATACCCCTTTAATTAGAATGCAGATTACTTCTAATAAGTATTGTAACGATATTGAAGCATTTTCTACCACATTCAAGTCGAAATTAAAACAAGCGTTTTTCGCACACAACACTAATATAATTAACTGACTTTTGTCTGAATTGTATCTTTGTTATTTTTTTTTAATTTAGGATTAGTCAAAAACCCAATATTAATATATTGTAAACAGCAGAAGCTTATTCTGGAACTCAGTTCTGTAGCCTCCTAAACTTGTATTAAATAAATAAATACTTCTCCATTTCTTCTTCTCCTACATAAATGAACGAATTACCACTGTTATTAAAACAATAAAACTAACCCTTTAAAACGTAAAATGTTCCAGTATGAATTTTCAAAATACGTCTGCGTCAACGTGGGCTATAAGAAAGTTCTATCTAATTTATTCTAATAAATACTATTCTATTGTCCTTTAAAGCCGCTTTTCCGTGTTTCATGGCTTATTTAGTTCAAAAATGTAAAACTCAACCAATCAACAGTGTTTTAGTCGCTAGTAGCCGAAGCTCCGATAGGGCTGTACTCTGATATTATACAGTATGTCTCCGCAAGTTGGAACCATATGGAAAACTTTTTATTATTATTTTTACGATAAAAAGTTATTCTTTATAGAAAGGTCTGCATGGTCTAAATCCTAAAATGCAATCATCAGATATTAAATTATTCTAGGCGTATTTGTACGAGGTTTGTCAAAAAATGTGAATTTTGCCTAAGAGCAAAGTAGTACCTATATTTTTGACAATATCGAAAATTGTAATCATGAAAAGTTGTTCGGTATGAAAAACTATGTTCTAATATGCAGTTACACGAAAAAATGTTTTTTAATTTTTACAAATTGTCTCAAATTACCGATAAATTTGTAATAATAAAAAAAAATATTTTCAGTGTAATTGCATATTAGGACATAGTTTTTCATACCGAACAATATTTCATAATTACAGTTTTCGATATTGTCAAAAATAAAGGTACTTTACTCTTGGACAAGATTAATATTTTTTGACAAACCTCGTATACGACTGAACAAATTTAACATCTGATAGTTGCATTTTAGGGTTTGTACCATGCAGACCTTTTTATGAAGAATAACTTTTTTCCGTAAAATTAATAATAAAAAAGTTTTCCATATGGTTTCAACTTACGGAGACATACTGTATATAGCAGACTCTAGCCGATCAGACTGACTAACAGTCCTGAATGATGTCAATCTTTCGTTATTCTCGCATCAGTCTTTTCTAATCATAATTTACATCAGACCGGCCATTATCTATGATATTTACCCTTACAGGATCATTATTACTGTCATTTCTTTATCAAAACTGTTAGTCTGTATAGGGTCTGCTATAGATTTTTGGATCCCTTTTTACCGTGATTTATATAATACTCTTCTTATTTCGCATTTTTGCTGGAGTTTTTATACAGAAGCCAGAAGCATGAACAAGAATGTTATATTTGTGACTCTTAACTTCATATTTGACTTTAAAGTAATTGAATCACTTATTTGAGAAACCCGATAAATCCACTATATGACGTTTTTGACATTTTGCGAAAAATCGGTTCCATATAACCAGGCGCGTTATTTGCTTTATAAACCCTACTAATCCAAGCACTTTTACAGGCGATAACCAGCATTGAATATTGTGTTTACTTTAAAAACCCGCTATGTCTGGGATTTGTAGGCTTTCTCAAACAAACTTGGAAGTAGCTTGCTGAAATTAGGCATTTCATGGCGGAGCTTGCTGAAATTAGGCATTTCATGGCGGAGCTTGCCTAAATTAAGTATTTCATGGCGGAGCTTGCTGAAATTAGGCATTTTATGGCGGAGCTTGCCTAAATTAAGTATTTCATGGCGGAGCTTGCTGAAATTAGGCATTTCATGGTGGAGCTTGCTGAAATTAGGCATTTCATGGCGGACCTTGCTGAAATTAGGCATTTCATGACGGAGCTTGCTGAAATTAGGCATTTCATGGCGGAGCTTGCTGAAATTAGGCATTTCATGACGGAGCTTGCTGAAATTAGGCATTTCATGGCGGAGCTTGCTGAAATTAGGCATTTTATGGCGGAGCTTGCCTAAATTAAGTATTTCATGGCGGAGCTTGCTGAAATTAGGCATTTCATGGTGGAGCTTGCTGAAATTAGGCATTTCATGGCGGACCTTGCTAAAATTAGGCATTTCATGACGGAGCTTGCTGAAATTAGGCATTTCATGGCGGAGCTTGCTGAAATTAGGCATTTCATGACGGAGCTTGCTGAAATTAGGCATTTCATGGCGGAGCTTGCTGAAATTAGGCATTTCGTGGCGGAGCTTGCCTAAATTAGGTATTTCATGGCGGAGCTTGCTGAAATTAGGCATTTCATGGCGGAGCTTGCTGAAATTAGGCATTTCATGGCGGAGCTTGCCTAAATTAACTATTTCATGGCGGAGCTTGCTGAAATTAGGCATTTCATGGTGGAGCTTGCTGAAATTAGGCATTTCATGGCGGACCTTGCTGAAATTAGGCATTTCATGACGGAGCTTGCTGAAATTAGGCATTTCATGGCGGAGCTTGCTGAAATTAGGCATTTCATGACGGAGCTTGCTGAAATTAGGCATTTCATGGCGGAGCTTGCTGAAATTAGGCATTTTATGGCGGAGCTTGCCTAAATTAAGTATTTCATGGCGGAGCTTGCTGAAATTAGGCATTTCATGGTGGAGCTTGCTGAAATTAGGCATTTCATGGCGGACCTTGCTAAAATTAGGCATTTCATGACGGAGCTTGCTGAAATTAGGCATTTCATGGCGGAGCTTGCTGAAATTAGGCATTTCATGACGGAGCTTGCTGAAATTAGGCATTTCATGGCGGAGCTTGCTGAAATTAGGCATTTCGTGGCGGAGCTTGCCTAAATTAGGTATTTCATGGCGGAGCTTGCTGAAATTAGGCATTTTATGGCGGAGCTTGCTGAAATTAGGCATTTCATGGCGGAGCTTGCCTAAATTAAGTATTTCATGGCGGAGCTTGCTGAAATTAGGCATTTCATGGCGGAGCTTGCCTAAATTAAGTATTTCATGGCGGAGCTTGCTGAAATTAGTCATTTTATGGCGGAGCTTGCTGAAATTAGGCATTTTATGGCGGAGCTTGCTGAAATTAGGCATTTCATGGCGGAGCTTGCCTAAATTAAGTATTTCATGGCGGAGCTTGCTGAAATTAGTCATTTTATGGCGGAGCTTGCTGAAATTAGGCATTTCATGGTGAAGCTTGCTGAAATTAGGCATTTCATGGCGGAGCTTGCTGAAATTAGGCATTTCATGATGGAGCTTGCTGAAATTAAGCATTTCATGGCGGAGCTTGCTGAAATTAGGCCTTTTATGGCGGAGCTCGCTGAAATTAGGCATTTCATGGCGGAGCTTGCCTAAATTAAGTATTTCATGGCGGAGCTTGCTGAAATTAGGCATTTCATGGCGGAGCTTGCCTAAATTAAGTATTTCATGGCGGAGCTTGCTGAAATTAGTCATTTTATGGCGGAGCTTGCTGAAATTAGGCATTTCATGGTGGAGCTTGCTGAAATTAGGCATTTCATGGCGGACCTTGCTGAAATTAGGCATTTCATGACGGAGCTTGCTGAAATTAGGCATTTCATGGCGGAGCTTGCTGAAATTAGGCATTTCATGACGGAGCTTGCTGAAATTAGGCATTTCATGGCGGAGCTTGCTGAAATTAGGCATTTCGTGGCGGAGCTTGCCTAAATTAGGTATTTCATGGCGGAGCTTGTTGAAATTAGGCATTTTATGGCGGAGCTTGCCTAAATTAAGTATTTCATGGCGGAGCTTGCTGAAATTAGGCATTTCATGGTGGAGCTTGCTGAAATTAGGCATTTCATGGCGGACCTTGCTGAAATTAGGCATTTCATGACGGAGCTTGCTGAAATTAGGCATTTCATGGCGGAGCTTGCTGAAATTAGGCATTTCATGGCGGAGCTTGCCTAAATTAAGTATTTCATGGCGGAGCTTGCTGAAATTAGGCATTTTATGGCGGAGCTTGCCTAAATTAAGTATTTCATGGCGGAGCTTGCTGAAATTAGGCATTTCATGGTGGAGCTTGCTGAAATTAGGCATTTCATGGCGGACCTTGCTGAAATTAGGCATTTCATGACGGAGCTTGCTGAAATTAGGCATTTCATGGCGGAGCTTGCTGAAATTAGGCATTTCATGACGGAGCTTGCTGAAATTAGGCATTTCATGGCGGAGCTTGCTGAAATTAGGCATTTCGTGGCGGAGCTTGCCTAAATTAGGTATTTCATGGCGGAGCTTGCTGAAATTAGGCATTTTATGGCGGAGCTTGCTGAAATTAGGCATTTCATGGCGGAGCTTGCTGAAATTAGGCATTTCATGGCGGAGCTTGCTGAAATTAGTCATTTTATGGCGGAGCTTGCTGAAATTAGGCATTTCATGGTGGAGCTTGCTGAAATTAGGCATTTCATGGCGGAGCTTGCTGAAATTAGGCATTTCATGATGGAGCTTGCTGAAATTAAGCATTTCATGGCGGAGCTTGCCTAAATTAAGTATTTCATGGCGGAGCTTGCAGAAATTAGTCATTTTATGGCGGAGCTTGCTGAAATTAGGCATTTCATGGTGGAGCTTGCTGAAATTAGGCATTTCATGGCGGACCTTGCTGAAATTAGGCATTTCATGACGGAGCTTGCTGAAATTAGGCATTTCATGGCGGAGCTTGCTGAAATTAGGCATTTCATGACGGAGCTTGCTGAAATTAGGCATTTCATGGCGGAGCTTGCCTAAATTAGGTATTTCATGGCGGAGCTTGCTGAAATTAGGCCTTTTATGGCGGAGCTCGCTGAAATTAGGCATTTCATGGCGGAGCTTGCCTAAATTAAGTATTTCATGGCGGAGCTTGCTGAAATTAGGCATTTCATGGCGGAGCTTGCCTAAATTAAGTATTTCATGGCGGAGCTTGCTGAAATTAGTCATTTTATGGCGGAGCTTGCTGAAATTAGGCATTTCATGGCGGAGCTTGCTGAAATTAGGCATTTCATGACGGAGCTTGCTGAAATTAGGCATTTCATGGCGGAGCTTGCTGAAATTAGGCATTTCATGACGGAGCTTGCTGAAATTAGGCATTTCATGGCGGAGCTTGCTGAAATTAGGCATTTCGTGGCGGAGCTTGCCTAAATTAGGTATTTCATGGCGGAGCTTGTTGAAATTAGGCATTTTATGGCGGAGCTTGCTGAAATTAGGCATTTCATGGCGGAGCTTGCCTAAATTAAGTATTTCATGGCGGAGCTTGCTGAAATTAGGCATTTCATGGCGGAGCTTGCCTAAATTAAGTATTTCATGGCGGAGCTTGCTGAAATTAGTCATTTTATGGCGGAGCTTGCTGAAATTAGGCATTTCATGGTGGAGCTTGCTGAAATTAGGCATTTCATGGCGGAGCTTGCTGAAATTAGGCATTTTATGGCGGAGCTTGCTGAAATTAGGCATTTCATGGCGGAGCTTGCCTAAATTAAGTATTTCATGGCGGAGCTTGCTGAAATTAGGCATTTCATGGCGGAGCTTGCTGAAATTAGGCATTTCATGACGGAGCTTGCTGAAATTAGGCATTTCATGGCGGAGCTTGCTGAAATTAGGCATTTCGTGGCGGAGCTTGCCTAAATTAGGTATTTCATGGCGGAGCTTGCTGAAATTAGGCATTTTATGGCGGAGCTTGCTGAAATTAGGCATTTCATGGCGGAGCTTGCTGAAATTAGGCATTTCATGGCGGAGCTTGCTGAAATTAGTCATTTTATGGCGGAGCTTGCTGAAATTAGGCATTTCATGGTGGAGCTTGCTGAAATTAGGCATTTCATGGCGGAGCTTGCTGAAATTAGGCATTTCATGATGGAGCTTGCTGAAATTAAGCATTTCATGGCGGAGCTTGCCTAAATTAAGTATTTCATGGCGGAGCTTGCAGAAATTAGTCATTTTATGGCGGAGCTTGCTGAAATTAGGCATTTCATGGTGGAGCTTGCTGAAATTAGGCATTTCATGGCGGACCTTGCTGAAATTAGGCATTTCATGACGGAGCTTGCTGAAATTAGGCATTTCATGGCGGAGCTTGCTGAAATTAGGCATTTCATGACGGAGCTTGCTGAAATTAGGCATTTCATGGCGGAGCTTGCCTAAATTAGGTATTTCATGGCGGAGCTTGCTGAAATTAGGCCTTTTATGGCGGAGCTCGCTGAAATTAGGCATTTCATGGCGGAGCTTGCCTAAATTAAGTATTTCATGGCGGAGCTTGCTGAAATTAGGCATTTCATGGCGGAGCTTGCCTAAATTAAGTATTTCATGGCGGAGCTTGCTGAAATTAGTCATTTTATGGCGGAGCTTGCTGAAATTAGGCATTTCATGGTGGAGCTTGCTGAAATTAGGCATTTCATGGCGGACCTTGCTGAAATTAGGCATTTCATGACGGAGCTTGCTGAAATTAGGCATTTCATGACGGAGCTTGCTGAAATTAGGCATTTCATGACGGAGCTTGCTGAAATTAGGCATTTCATGGCGGAGCTTGCTGAAATTAGGCATTTCGTGGCGGAGCTTGCCTAAATTAGGTATTTCATGGCGGAGCTTGTTGAAATTAGGCATTTTATGGCGGAGCTTGCTGAAATTAGGCATTTCATGGCGGAGCTTGCCTAAATTAAGTATTTCATGGCGGAGCTTGCTGAAATTAGGCATTTCATGGCGGAGCTTGCCTAAATTAAGTATTTCATGGCGGAGCTTGCTGAAATTAGTCATTTTATGGCGGAGCTTGCTGAAATTAGGCATTTCATGGTGGAGCTTGCTGAAATTAGGCATTTCATGGCGGACCTTGCTGAAATTAGGCATTTCATGACGGAGCTTGCTGAAATTGGGCATTTCATGGCGGAGCTTGCTGAAATTAGGCATTTCATGACGGAGCTTGCTGAAATTAGGCATTTCATGGCGGAGCTTGCTGAAATTAAGCATTTCATGGCGGAGCTTGCCTAAATTAAGTATTTCATGGCGGAGCTTGCTGAAATTAGGCATTTCATGGCGGAGCTTGCCTAAATTAAGTATTTCATGGCGGAGCATGCTGAAATTAGTCATTTTATGGCGGAGCTTGCTGAAATTAGGCATTTCATGGTGGAGCTTGCTGAAATTAGGCATTTCATGGCGGACCTTGCTGAAATTAGGCATTTCATGACGGAGCTTGCTGAAATTAGGCATTTCATGGCGGAGCTTGCTGAAATTAGGCATTTCATGACGGAGCTTGCTGAAATTAGGCATTTCATGGCGGAGCTTGCTGAAATTAGGCATTTCGTGGCGGAGCTTGCCTAAATTAGGTATTTCATGGCGGAACTTGCTGAAATTAGGCATTTCATGGCGGAGCTTGCTAAAATTAGGCATTTCATGACGGAGCTTGCTGAAATTAGGCATTTCATGGCGGAGCTTGCTGAAATTAGGCATTTCATGACGGAGCTTGCTGAAATTAGGCATTTCATGGCGGAGCTTGCTGAAATTAGGCATTTCGTGGCGGAGCTTGCCTAAATTAGGCATTTCATGGCGGAGCTTGCTGAAATTAGGCATTTCATGACGGAGCTTGCTGAAATTAGGCATTTCATGGCGGAGCTTGCTGAAATTAGGCATTTCGTGGCGGAGCTTGCCTAAATTAGGTATTTCATGGCGGAGCTTGCTGAAATTAGGCATTTCATGGCGGAGCTTGCCTTAATTAAGTATTTCATGGCGGAGCTTGCTGAAATTAGTCATTTTATGGCGGAGCTTGCTGAAATTAGGCATTTCATGGCGGAGCTTGCTGAAATTAGGCATTTCATGACGGAGCTTGCTGAAATTAGGCATTTCATGGCGGAGCTTGCTGAAATTAGGCATTTCATGACGGAGCTTGCCTAAATTAGGTATTTCATGGCGGAACTTGCTGAAATTAGGCATTTCATGACGGAGCTTGCCTAAATTAGGTATTTCATGGCGGAGCTTGCTGAAATTAGGCATTTCATGGCGGAGCTTGCCTAAATTAAGTATTTCATGGCGAAGCTTGCTGAAATTAGTCATTTTATGGCGGAGCTTGCTGAAATTAGGCATTTCATGGTGGAGCTTACTGAAATTAGGCATTTCATGGCGGAGCTTGCTGAAATTAGGCATTTCATGACGGAGCTTGCTGAAATTAGGCATTTCATGGCGGAGCTTGCTGAAATTAGGCATTTCATGACGGAGCTTGCCTAAATTAGGTATTTTATGGCGGAGCTTGCTGAAATTAGGCATTTCATGGCGGAGCTTGCCTAAATTAAGTATTTCATGGCGGAACTTGCTGAAATTAGTCATTTTATGGCGGAGCTTGCTGCAATTAGGCATTTCATGGTGGAGCTTGCTGAAATTAGGCATTTCGTGGCGGAGCTTGCCTAAATTAGGTATTTCATGGCGGAGCTTGCTGAAATTAGGCATTTCATGGCGGAGCTTGCCTAAATTAAGTATTTCATGGCGGAGCTTGCTGAAATTAGGCATTTCATGGCGGAGCTTGCTGAAATTAGGCATTTCATGGCGGAGCTTGCTGAAATTAGGCATTTCATGGCGGAGCTTGCTTAAATTAGGCATTTTATGGCGGAGATTACTGAAGTTTGAAGAAATAAAAAGTGTTCATGAAGAAGTCTTCTTATGACCAACTGTAGAGGGTGAATTGGAGCCAGAAGAACTGTAATATTGTTTTTTCATTATGCCTTTTACGAGTATTTTTTTTAATAAATAAATTTATATTTATTTCAGAAAGCCGATATGTCCATTTTTTAATTTCGTCATTTTGATAACTTTACCATTACATTTTTTCACAATTTTGTAAAAATATGTTTAGTTACTTCATCCTAATATATATTTAATAGCTAAACTTTAAAAAACTTGAAACTGAAAACAGCTGGATTTTTTTTTTAGTTTTCTCAAAACTATGTTTATGGGATTTGTCGGGTTTCTCAAATAAGTGATTCAATTATAATATTTATTAGATATAATGTATGTCACATTTATGGATATTGGTTATATTCAATTGATAACAAGTTTCAGGTTGATCGGTGGTGTCAAAAGATTCCACCAAGAAAATTATTGAGGTATGTTCATAGTACACAATTGATTGATATTGTCATATATACACATATATGAATATTCTGTTTTCAAAATTCAATTTTATTATTTAAAAAGTTAATATTAAATATACCTACTGACCCAATTATTTGTTATTAAAACATGCAGACTACAAGGATGCTATCTTAGCATATTGCCGAGCTTGCATTTTGTTACCAATCAATAACTGGGTTAAGTTTATTGATACTGATTGGTATAAATAGCAGGCCGGTACTATGCAAAAGATACCACTCAGTCGACACCACTTGGTCAAGACCATTCAGGTCACCACCATCGGGTCGGGACCATTCGGGTCTCGGCCATTCCGGTCGACACCATTTGGGTAGATACCATTCCGGTCGACACCATTCCAGTCACGACCATTTTGGGTAGATACGACTCGGTCCAGATAAGTAATATTGGGTCAGTAGCCGCGCAGAGTCCTGTTCCAATTATCAGCCCTTTGCCCTAGGGAGCTCGTCCCTAGTCAATAATGTTGTTGTAAGTAAAACCTAATTTTATGTAACCGTTTTAACTGCCGTTCCATATTATATAATAAAGTAGGTGTTATGGAGACTTGTCGCCTTTAATTCTCCCCCACGTGACATTTGGTGGAGGCGCCATGTTTGTTCTCGTTGGTAAGTTCTTCCTAACTTACCAAGTGTTTTAATATTATTTCATTTTTTTTAGCTTTTACATTCATAGTGCCTATATTTTTAATTTTTTTTTATAATGACATTATTTTATTTTTTATAATAATTTTTTTTTTGTGTCCGAACTCCCTAGAGGTGTACTATAACTCTGTCCTGTGCCAGTTCGCGCTGGCGGGCTAGCGTTATATAAACCGAAAATTACTAATAATTCCGCCTTGTGCCCGTTAACGCTGGCGAGGTTAAGATTATTGTAATAGATATATTTTCGTTAATTTGTATATTTTTTCTTTAACAATATTTTCTAGCCCCTGAGAGTTCTGATATAACCCCGTCTTGTGCCCGTTAACGCTGGCGAGATTAGGGTTATTCAGACCAAAAAAATACAAGTAATCCCGTCTTGTACCAGTTAGCGCTGGCGAGCTAGGGTTACTGTAACCAGTACGGATGATAATAATTCTACCCTGTGCCCGTTCACGCTGGCGGGGCTTTAGAATTGTTGTTAACAATACAAGTTAGTTTCTTATTCTTGTGCCCGTTCACGCTGGCGGGAATAACTATACTGACTGTTTCCCAATAATAACTATTTAAAAAGGACACAAATATTTTGGAATTACGTATATTAGCATTACTGTTTAAATTTTTATGGCGCAAAAGAGAACAAAAAAGGTGCGAAAAATTAAATTTAATAATCACGGGGGAAACCGTACTAATTAAAATTCACATGGAAATAAGTCTGCCAGTAACCCCAAATGCAGAGGAAAAAGGCCCTTTTGAAAATCGCGAAATCTATTTAAAAAAGAAATGTTTGGAATTATTTGGCGACGATGAAATTTAATATATCGCCTCCTCGACAAATTGCCGATATAACAAAACCAAGTTTAATGTTAATGTAAACAGCTGGCTTAGTCAGCAAATAATTAAACAATTATTTATTTACGTTTATTTTTTTAGGTGGCACTACGAAAGCAATTTAAACTTGATATTGAGTATATTTTATTTACAAGTTAAAAATTACCGGACGTTTTTTTTTTAAATTTCAAAAATCTTTATTATTATAAAATACATTCTATCTCATCCTAATATATACAAAGTCATATGATTTTATCTTAAATTGATATCTATATTAAAGAGTAAATTCTGTCTGTGTTTAAATTCTTGTTACTGTAATAAAAAACGAAATCATGTGTTGGTAGGGGTGACTTATCGAGGATCTACGACCTAGATTTTAATTTCGAAAGCATTCAGTAATTTCGAAAGCGCTTTACCAGCAGTACGATTAATGAAATGGAAGATGATGTCATGCAGGGTGATCGGCTGTTGTTTAATGCTGATCATGAGGGATGTATACAAGGGTTGGAAATGTCTTTCATTTAACATGCAGTAAACGAATATGTGTTATAGATCTCCTACTTCTCCGCATGCGCACAAGTTGTCTTATTTTAATTTTATTGAGGTGGACTGGCGAGAGGCAGTGTCCAGATTTTAGTCTGTTTATTGTGGTGATTTCTCTTCTGGTCATAATTCTCCTCTTGGAGTCTTGCTATATTGGTAGGGTTAATAGGCTTTCGCCAGGATTCATTTAGACTGCGCTTTGTCAGCTTGATATGCATAACGTAGACAAAGCTATTTTAGAAATTGCAGGTATTTTTGCAAGCAGCAGGGCCAAAACACTGTCACTGAAATGGATCCACTGCTCGTAATATTGCAGGCTTACACTACTCCGATTTAAGTAGATAAGTGAGATAAACAATCAAAGTGTGCTGCAGTATATCTTCCCAAAAATGAATCAACAAGTATGTAATACCATATAATAATATAATGAAAGAAATAAAAAGCTCCTTTCCTCCGATGATGTAATGAGGCTATATCACATCCGTAAATAATTTAATGGCTTCATCGAAAAAATGAAGCTACTGTCATATTTTTTTGCAATTGCTGCTAGTAGTGTTATGGCTCAGATGTTTTAAGCAATATCTTTCGTGGACCATACAATGACGTTATATCAACATTTAATCTTGATGACTTTTACATCGCAGTTCTGACGGTTTCAACACTTACTCAGCTCGATAAATTTTACCTAAAAGAAGTTCTTAAAGCGCAATGTAGTATTGGTTATTTTTAGTACTATCTGAACACTACAGTTTCCAAAATGTACCAATCCGTTAGACAAGATTCTTTACGTATAATAAAAGTATGGTAATAAATAGTGAAGCCCTATTTACTAACTATAACATAGCAAATATGATAGTTTTAGAGGGCATAGTAAAGCCGTTACCATCCGCGGCAGTGGCTCAGTGGCATTCGACCGCGGCGGTCCGAGTTCGATTCTCGTAGAGGGTATACGCTTAATGGAATTTTAGTGGATAAAATAATGCAGTAGGTTACTAGTGATTTCTAATATCCAAACCGAGAGGGGCGTCATAAACCTCTGAGGGCGTAAAAAAATAGTTCGGATAACACGTTAAGCTGTAGGTCCCGTCTGGTTGACGTTACCCAGACGATAGGGGATATGATGGTCCTCATAGGCCTCAGTATACTGGCTCTTCCGCCAACCCCAGCAACAACAAAAAAAAAACCGTAACCAGAAGAACAAGTTTTTATTGTTTTCTCAGATACAAATAAATGTGTTGTATCGCTATACCCTAAAGAAAAATTCAGTTGCACAGCTCACAATCATATGGCTAAAATAGAAACGCATAAAATGATCAACAGTTTTACGAAAAACGAGGATATAAGACGAAAAGAAAATTTACAAAATATGTTAAAGCCGCTAACCATGCAGATGCGTCGCTAAAAGACTACACTTTCTATCTTATCTCCACTAAAAAATAAGATCAGGTTAAACTTCGTTTTTATGTGCACGAAGAAGGATCATTGGGTGCATTTTGTAAGTATAAATATATTCTTTAATGATTATGAACTATGATGCCTACCATCATTAAGCCAGAAACGAAGTTTTTCTGTATATGGTGTCAAAAACGATTATTACAATAAAGATTTTTTAAAATATTCATGAAAAGATACATTTCCTACTATGTACAGCATAATAATGTTTAGCCTAACGGGAAATGAACATTACGTTTCTGACTGTTAGTTGAAAATTATTTTGGTAATTTGAAAAAAACATACTAGAGGGTGAAGGTAAGCAGTTAATTTTAAGATTCCGAAAACAAAATATACCAATTCTGGTAAACGGGATTTAGCAGACAACATTTACGCTCAGAAAACGTGGGCGAAACGAAAGCATTCCTATTAAACACATTTTTCTGGAAGCTTTTTAATGTAGATCCAAGTTGAAATTCCAAGCAAAAACATTATTGATGATGTCATCGTTATTGGAAGAAAAGAGTGTCTGTATTTCGGTCCTGGACTTTTGGACACATCCGTTGATTGAGTCTGTTGCGATGCAAGTGGTGGATAAATCTATCAAACGTGCGACAGTCTAACTGCCTCCCTAACACATTACAGTGAAATATTTGTTTATCGGAAATGTGATAATAGTCCTGTAGTAAGTCCAAGAATTAATGATAAATCTCAAATTTGTCAAAAACATGTAGAAACATTAATGCTTACAAATGATGAATGATATCAGTTAGAAACAAACACAAGAGATCAATAAAAATAATAGAATAGAGATAGAAAAATAGCTTACTGCATATAATTTCGATAAAATGTGTAAGGTAAACATGGACAGCGTCAAAAATCTGGCTCTAAATATTATGAATCAGGCAGATATAAGCTATCTACCAGCTATTAAGCATGGTATTAAAAATGAAGAGATAACGATTCACCATAGTATTAAAAATGAAGAGGTAGCCGTTCGCCATGGATTCAAAATGAAAAAGTAGTCATGGTATTGAAAATGAAGAGGTAGCCATTCGCCATGGTATTGAAAATGAAGAGGTAGCCATTCGCCATTGTATTAAAAATAAAGAGGTAACCATTCGCTCTGGTATTAAAATAGAAGAGGTAGCCATTCGCCATGGTATTGAAAATGAAACGGTAGCCATTTGCCATAGTATTGTAAATGAAGAGGTAGCTATTAAATAAAAAATAAGTAAATAAATGTAGTGGTAAAAAAGCAAGATAAACAATATCCATTTAAGATTCAAAAACAATCCATTTTTTGTAGACTCATCAGACGGATATGTAAATAAAAATAAAATCATAGAAATTAAATATCCTCATACAACTAAAATGCTTGATTACCTGAATAATAATGAAGTTCAGTGGTTACTAGAAATAACTCGTTATAATCATAACTAGTTTCTTATGTGATAAAACATATTGTTGACTTTGAAATGGCGTATATTTTTTTGTTAAATGCTTTGCACAAATTTTCATATACGCTGGCATGTATTCTACAAGATATTAGCTGGAAGGAATCAAACGTATGCATTTTGCGCTTCCGGTTTCAAGGACACTTGAAGTAAATTTTTAATACCCTGTTTGTTTCTCTGAATATATCTTACGAAACAAGAATCATTTTTAAATTCGGTGATTTTTAATTATTTAGTTATTTCTGTCATAGGTCAAGGTCAGATACAAACCTAAAATTTATTAAATTGCATCTAATTTTTTATTTGTATTATTCATTTTAGAAAAAGATACCAACTTCCGGTTTAACATGTTATACCAAATAAATGGTTAAACGGTTTAACATGTTAAACCGGAAGTTGGTATATTTTAGATAGAAAATAAAAAACTAAGATACGGAGGTGAAAACCATTTTTCTCTGAGATGTGCCGTTTCAGTGCTACAGTCTGTCACAATCTGAAAATGACATATTTTAAACGTCAACATCTGAAAAACAATTGAATTTAGACATATGACACTTTATACAAAATATACGTGGAGTTTTATAAGGAATTAAAAAGTTATATATAGGGTGTTCCATTTAAAAAATGCTTTAGTTTAGTCCGCCACGCTTTTTTGGGGCACAACTAATGTAATTTTTTTTTTAAATATGCCGCTTTTAAGTTCCTACCTCAAGCTGGTTTAGTATTTCTGATTAAGTTCCTCGATAATGATTTAATCTTTCGTCCCCGCTTCGTTTGTCGTGGTTCTGACAAACAACCTTTGACAATAAAAAAAAAACTGGTTTCATCTCGTCATAGGGTACATTCTGGGTCTAATGTTAAATCTCTACCCTCCTCATGTCTCGCTTTCGAATAAACAAAGAAGAACAAATAAACCTGATAGAACCTGATCCCGATGGGGTGAAACAGAGTTCAGATTCAGAGAACTCGAAAACTTATAAACATGGGGTCTAATCCAGTGAATATGACTTTTTTTGTCGTGGGACTGTGCTATTAATGTAGGTATGTTAATTCCTTATAATTATAGGTTAAGACCTTCAGTATGTAATATCTACTCACATTTGAAGAAGTGACTGTATTACCGAATCAGCTATCATGTTTTTATGACAATATAAGTCTCAAACTCTATTGGTTAATAAAGTGGGGGAAGCAATATACATCTATATCTTTATAATACATACATACATAATGGTTTACTTATTTACACTGGTAATTATATAATATCGCATTGCACTGTAGAGATAGTATAAACAATCAAGCATTTTAAGATCTATATACATTACGTATATAATAAACATAGTGGAAAGATAACAATTTACGGGTCTTAACTAATAAATATTATCAAAAGGTCACATATTGTATTTAACTTATTAGATGAATGTTAAGTGTTTATTTCTTAAAGAAATATGGGTAAGTAATATAAAAATATATAATAAAATAATATGTTAGAACAAGTACAGGGAAACCAGGTGATATGCTCATAATTTGATCAATTTTATTATTAACATAAGCAAATAAAATAAATCCGCTAAGAACCTTTTTTAAGAATATACGAGGTGACTAGTTGTTGTCCTCAAACATTACACACTTTACTTTTTCTACGATTGTAAATTATACAAATTCAAGTTAAACCATGAATTATATCACCCTTAGTATATCATCACCTTAAAGTATAATATTGCATATTTCATATTTCGCTGAATAAGCATAAGATACCAACAGACAGTTAAGACGCTCATGAGAATCTTCAGTCGGGTTTTGTATTGTCACGCTATAACATATTTACCATATTTTTGTAAACTTAGATTTTAGTTGAAAATAAATTTTTTAAAAAGAAACTTCCCTTGTCTAAGGATTTAATTCATGTAATTTTCTCCTTTATAATAATTGTAATAATTATAAATAGTGATATTATAGTTTGTCAGATTACTAAATTTAACATCTGTAGTTTTTCATCATGATTTGTTAATAATATTGCTGCTTGCAGTCGAGATAATATTTGTATTTTGAACTGATAAAAGTCTATAAGAAATATCATTCTTTTTATTAAGGGAATTTTCTACGTAACCTTCAACTACCGTTAACGACTTCCAACCTCCGTGGTGTTTTAACATTAACAAATCTGCACCTGTTTCAACTAGCAGGGAAGCAGAAGATCGTCTTAAATAATGGCCTGTATATTCTTCTGGGTGTGGTAGTGTAATTTTGGTTCTTGTATCAGGGACGTATACAACAAGAACATGTCCTAAATTTTCAATGTCGCATATTTCTAATTTATAAATTTCGCTTCTTCTTAGAGTACCAGCAATTCCAAATAGTAATATTACTTTAGGTTAGGTTAAGTTAGATTAGAGTGGCAGACCTTTGGTTTTCCAAACAGTCTCACGTAGTCCTATTAGGTTGTGATACCACACGTGTTCCGTAGGACCCACCTTCATCAGATCTCTAATGGTTAGTGCGGCGTACACCGCAGAAGGATTTTAATAACTCATTTAAACCAGCTACTTCTATTCAGACATCTGTTTAGTCGACCAAGTCGTAAGTTGCTTATTTCCTCCAGACTATTGAAAAACGGTTCACCTAGAGCAGTGAACCTTCTGCTTGCGAGGCCAGGGCATTCATACAGAAAATTATGAATATTTTCTTCCTTATCCTCATCTCTGCAACTTCTGCAGAAGTCGTTAGTGGGTATTTGCATACGTTTGGCATGTCTACCGAAGAGGCAATGTCCGGTGATAACCGCAGTAATATTTCTCACGTCTTCCCGATTGTAAGCTCTGCGGTTCTCTCTTTACCAAATATGGGCCACAGTTGCCTGGTTGTGCTACATGTTATTAACTCTGTCTATCTGTTTTGTGCAAGCTGCCTGGCCGTGTAATCAATCTCCTCTTTGACTAATCCCAGTGGTCTGTTCACCGTATTGTCTGCTAGATCTCGCGAACGCATCGGCAGCCTCATTGCTATCTATTTTGAAGTGTCCAGGAACCCAGCACAGCGTAACCCGATGTTGGTTGCCAAGCGTGCATAGATTGTTGTGGGATCGCTTTACAAGCTTTGATTTGATGCTGCTGGAACAGATTGCCCTAATCGCAGCTTGACTATTACTGAAGATGGTAATTAACGAGGCTTCTCCCAGGCCAAGGTGTTCTTGCAGAATATTGACTGCCTTCTCTATTGCCAGCACTTTTGCTTGAAAAATACTGACTTGAAAATACGACTTCTGTATTTATAGACTTTCGGAAAAGACCCCGGCTCCCACACCAACGTTCATTTTTGAACCGTCTCGTCTGTGAAGATTGAGTGATCTGTTTTCGTTATATACTGATTGCTTTTCCACTCTTCCCTACTCGGAATGAGTATAGAATACCTCCTATCGAAGCATGTTATTGGGGCAGAGTAGTCAGTCGAGTATCGTAGATTATCCCCCGGGTGTATCTTTAGTATCCTGCTGTGTCCGTGGTTGGTTTCATTCCAGAAGCTTGACTCTTTCAGTCGCAGGGTACTTTTTGCAGTAATACTTTTTCCGTTGATATCCATAGGAATCTAAATATCTTAAGTAACACATGTGTTTATTTCAATTACTTTTAGAAAATAGACAGTATAACTCGAGTGGATTGTCCATATCTCGCTCGGACGCTTGATTTACTTTCTCGTGCAATACGGACATCATACCCACTCTTGTTATAAAATCTGCTAGTACGGCAATGCACACGGCTTCTCTGTCAGGGCATGGAGCTTAGAAATACTGTATATCTCTATTTCAAATTATGTGGGAAAAAGTAAAAACATAACTATTAATTGGTGCTAGCGAATGTTAAATAATGACACACTTGCTCCAGTAGTATTACTAAAACTTGAGAATGAAAGTTATTCTAAGGTAGATTCTATTATATTCTTTTAGCGACACCAGTATCAGTAACACCAATAGATGAAGTTAAAAGATTTATAATAAACTGCTTCGAAGCTGTGGGCACCACCCACGAACATGCCGAAATAGTAGCTGAAAATCTTGTGGAAGCTGATTGTAGGGGTCATTATAGTCACGGATTAAACAGATTACGTAAGTATATTTTTTGAAAACTGTTTTAAGTTTTACGTCTTGTATCTGTATACATTATTAACGTTATTCGAGTGGGGTCTGTTGGAGATACGTTTTAATATTATTTTCATAATGTACTGGTTAAAA
Organism: Polydrusus cervinus; assembly: GCA_935413205.1. Lineage (NCBI taxonomy): Eukaryota > Metazoa > Arthropoda > Insecta > Coleoptera > Curculionidae > Polydrusus > Polydrusus cervinus. Next base: position 53,914,674 of record OW284510.1, read on the forward strand.
ACATGAAACGTATCAAAGTTGGATTTTTTAAAATCCAAAAGGCTTTGTATAGCTTTTATTTTTGTTTTCTACGATCAAAATGTAAAAGAGTTTTATCGAGGTTAACCGTACTTACCTTATGGTTAATCTAGTAACACTTTTATTGATTAAATTCTTAACATATATATATTTTTTCCTAATCCAATTCACACTACAGTCTTCTAACTGATTAAGTTTCGTGTCGCATTTATGAAAAACTTATAAGAGGTGGTCTTTATTTGTTTTAAATGGCAACGGACAGAAGCTGAAATCCTGCATAAGGAACCACACTGAAAGAAGAGAAAATGCAAGGAAGCTGCTACCATACATCAGAACCCAGGTTGTTTCAGTAAGCCCTCATTAGATATAAGAAATATCTGGAAACCTTTATTTCACAGATGTAATCTTAGAATAATACCGATCACGAACTGAATGCATGACTCCACCCATCTCACTTAAGCTCTAGTGCACCTAGCTAGTATAAATAGAGCTGTAGTTAATGTACTTATTAAGTGTTAACCTGAAGCCGAATGGAGATACTTACCAGTTGAAACGTAGTAATTTAAAACATATTAGGACAATGAACGTTACAAGAAACATCATTGTTTCCAACCTTCAAACAGACAGTATACAAGGTGTCCAAAAAGTACGACTAAACAATTACAAATTTGAAATGCTAATAACTTGTTTAATTTAAATATAACTCTTTCTATTTTATGTCAGTAGTAAAATTTTAGTTGTCTATCGAAAAAATATTAAGCTTCCCCATAGCTAATTGCTCTTATTTCCATGAAAAATGCATATGGATTTTAATCTATTTAATATTAATCAAGTCAACTATGGCATTTTAACTGATCGCATAATTATATTTTGTATTTGTCAGTTATTTCATTCCAAATTGTCATTTAGTTATCATAGTGAAAGTTTCTAGTTTTTTTCCTTTTTATTGAATTATTCAAACTAATAATGTATTCAAAAGAAGAACGAATTGATATTATTTTAATTTTAGGAAAATATCTGCCAAACTGCTTACTGGCTTCACGAGTTTGCACTCAAAAATTATCCAAATAAAGTCTATTTCGAAAGACTGTTGACTCAATTTAGACAAATTAGGAGCGTTTAGTATAAAAACCCATTTAAAGGAAACTTGTGACAGAAAACGAAGAAACTGAGTTTGCTGTAATTGCGTCTGAAATCGAAAATCTTCATATAGGTCAAAACAAAATTGCGTAAAAAATCAACATTAGCCAAGCAAGCGTCTCAGGCATTTTTCAGAAACATAGTTATCATCCATATAAAATTCATCACTAAGAACTTTCTGAAAATTATTTTGAAAAACGAGTGGAATTTTGTATGTTAGACAAGAGGGGAGAAAAAAAAAGTTTTTTTAGTTTTTATTTATTTACAGTTTGTTTTGTTTAGTGACGAATGTACATTTTACATACTATATGGATACGTTAATGGACATAATTTTCACTTACAATCTCCCTAGAACATGAATTATTTCTGGATTTATAATTCAAGCTTGAGAGAGATTCGGTAAGCAAATTTCGCACCTAGTAAAATGATGAATAAAAAACATTTAATATAACATAGTGATCCATGAATAAGAATCAACTTACGTTAGTTGTTTCCTTACCAAAAAAAACTATTCCTTGGCATATAATTTAATTCTCTCATTCCGTGTCATTATGTTGATATTTAAAGTGAGTGAAAATTTTCCAGAATAATTTGGCCGCAGTTCAATTAGCATTAATATTTCCAGAGTTTTTTTTTTGCCATGATAATGATTCATAATGAAATTTTCTGAATGGTTAGAAAAAGTGGATGCGAAATTTTCGATCGTGCAACAGCGTTTAGGTAGGTTGAGAGAATTGCGGCCCAACACAAACATTGGTGTAAATTAATTATGATTAAGAAAACATCGATGACTCGCTCCATTCCGTTCTATTCTTTCCAGGCCTCGCGACATCAGTAGTAATATGCGATGGCGAGAAAACAAGGGAAACAATAATTAGATGAAGCAAGAGAAATGGTGGCAAATGTTATAAGCGTTTGCGATGAAGAGGCTAGAAATAAATGTTTCAAACTGCCACTTACATCAAGTACTGCTAGGGTTGCTTTGTATATAGGGGTTAGTCAACAAACAATGTGCAAAATAAGAAAGGAGAACGAGCAAAGAAATAAAAACAGCCCAGGAAAACTTTTACTTTCGCCGCGAGGCGAAAGTAATTGTAGAGGTACAATTCAAAATTTTGATCACACCGATTTTTCAAATATCAGGTGAATTATAGAACATTTTTATTATAGTGAGATGGATTTCCCCTACTGAAAAAAGAAAGCGTTTTAATTATGCCCATTCCCAGAAACATTTGGTCACATTATGTCGCATCACCCATCAGTGGCCCTATAGGATCTGACGAAAGAAAGATGCACGCAACTATATCAAATAGTTTAAGACGTGAAGCCAGAGAATGTAACCTGGAAAGATATCTAGTGTTACCACTATCGTTTTTTATGCCAAAAATGCCCCCTTTCGTTTCATGCATTCTCTCGCTCGCTGTACAATAGATGCACTGTTTTCTTTATTTTTTATATTACAATAAGTTTTTAGTTTCCTTTTTCATTTTTATATAATACTACAAATTAT